>OY776297.1:4411981-5011981 GCA_963675345.1 Trididemnum clinides
CCGTGGGAAACATGCTGCCAAGTTTAAAAGATAAAATCAACAAATTTGATCAACGCGGTGTTGTATATAAAATTCCATGTTTAGATTGTACAGGTGTATATGTTGGTGAGACTGGTCGATCATTTAAAACACGACGCAAAGTACATCAAAGAGACGTCAAACCTGATATAATTGCCAAACTAACAAATGAGGAATCAAAAAAGAAATCTGCTCTAGTGAAACACGTTTGCTTAAATGGACACCGGATTGATTGGGAAAGCTCTGAAATTTTAGCTACTGAAAGTGACTATAAGAAAAGACGTTTTTTAGAATCATTTTACATACACAAAACTGATTTTTCTTTTAACGATAAAATTAACAGCTTTTATCCCGGATTATACAAATTTATAAGTTTTTGACCGCCAGTTGTCGCTGCTGCACTTGTTTATTGCCATAATTTTTATTTTTTCTCCTTATCATTCTGTTGATTACTATGTAACCGTTGTCTGTGTTTAAACTTTAGTCACTCCTGACGAAGAAAAACTGATTTTAGTTTTTCGAAACGTTGGGTTTTTGTGAATTTTTTGTAGATTTTGAATCTAAATAAAGATCATTTAAACTTTCGATTACACCAGAAGAGCTATATTGAGCAGTCTTCCTCATCGTAAAATTTGCAGCCTACATTATATTTCGTTTTGTTTTTGAAATATATTGTTTTTTAATCAATTAAGTCTCTGTTGAAATTTTAATTGATTTCAACAGAAAAAGAAAACAGTAATTGTAGTGTTTTTCGATCGTTTAAGTCTCTGTTGCAATCAATTAAAATTGCAGCAGAGACTTAATTGATCGAAAATCACTATAGAAAAATGCCAGAAAATACAGTGAAGGTGCATTTAACTATTCAGATGGACATGACAGCTTTTCAAATATTCCGTGTTCATCGTTTAAATAAAGACAGTACAGAACAAATAACCAAACAAATCATGCTTATTATCATTTGCTTCTACTTTGCAGTTACAAAATGGCTGACGTTATCAAACAATTTTCAATACAGAAGGACGAATAGCAAAGCAATATTTCGGGGAAAAGCACGAATGGATTGTCAAAACAATACTGGACATCTTGCAAGATCGGGAATCAGAGATGCCACGATCAGAAAGTAATTTCAGTAATTGTGGGTTTAGGAACTAACTGACGTCAGAATTCCACATAATTTTTTGTCCAGGGGTTTAGGAATGCAGTTTAATCAAACGGAAAAACCATTGTAAAAAATCATTATTAGGTACTTAAAACCTGTGGCTGTGCCAAGAGAGGAGACTTTTTTTCACCATGCTCGGAACAAGGTTGACTTTGTAATTAGTCAAAATTGTTATAAAATTTTTGAAGAAGATCTCGACGTCGGGGAGAGCTAATATAGCTTAGTGCTTTATTTCCATAATGTCATGAAATATAGTTTGATTTCAGAAAAGCTTGTAAAAGTGCGCTCCAATATTTGTAGCAAATAAAAGAGCAATGTTACTTTTGCTTTTGAGGAGCATAAAAAAGGGAATACTGTTTCTATATTAATTAAAGAGGTAAAGTGGAAGCTCCAGTCCTTTGGTCAAGTTGTCTCATCGTTACCGCCTTTGCGTTTTTGTTTATCACTAACATGTTTATTTCTTTGATTTTACTAGGCGACTCCAAGGCGTTATCAGCAGGCCTCGGTTAGTAACGTGGGGTTAAGAATATCGGTTCAGCCGGCTTCTTTTGCTTTATCTGAAGAGCAGTTGCAAAAACAGTAATAAAAAGTTTATGGTTTTTAATATAGCCAATTCCAGTTCCAAAATCTAGAGTGCGGTAGTTTAAAATGCAATTGGAAAAAATACATTTTAAAGGGTTGAGCATGATTGTTGTTGCCCTCATCCCGAACCATTTCATTTCTTTTAATGAACACTGAGCCGCAATTAAAGTCAAAGCAGAAAATGCAAAACATCAATGATTGTTTTTAAACAGACAAGAATAGGAAATTAGGCCTATGCTGTAGACCTTTTTCATGACTTGGTGCTCTCTCTAAAGTTATTGGAACCTTTTTCCTGCATAGGCGTAGTTAAGGGGAAAAAGATGCAATGCCTTTTCTCAAATTTGCATTTTTAACTATGGCATTCGTACAAAAGCTAATTTTGTGTCAGAGCATCAAAATTATTAATATACAGGGTGTCCACAAAGTCTTTAGACAGTTAAAAAGAATTATTGATACAAAGGTCGATAGTTTTTTGTATTCCAACAACATTTTACATCGAGAATTGGCATTTCATTTTACTTTGCTAGACGTGATTAGTCCTGGGCCCCCAACGCTCCTTTTTTGTTACTCAATCCCCAACGCTCCATTTTTGAGAATTACTCCCGTTTTCGAAAAATCAAAAATACTCTCCTTCAATTATGGTTTATTATAAAAACTGCACCAAAAATAGTACTCTTATTCTGTGAATTGAGCACAAATGAAGTTACTTTGTACTCTAATTTAATGATCTTATTGATGAAAAGGAAAAATAGACAAAAATATCCACTACAGTGAACCCAGTATTAGGTCCCACAAGTGTGACGATCTAAGCTATGCTTTATTAAAAGCCTCTAGCTTCTTATTGGTCACCAACTGCACTGAAGAAACCTGATCGGTCGAAACAATGTAACTGTCTGCAGTTAACTAAAATTTGACATATGAATAAACCTAATTACTCATTAAAAAAATGCTGCGCCTGAAGAAGTATTATTGTTAGTTATAACCAACACGCACCTGAAATGGAAAAAACAGACACGTAGGGTTTCACAAAATAATACGGTCAGTGCAACGTAGGCAGAATATCTCCCGGATAAAAAGTCTCACAGTTACCACAACATCCGGTGATTTTCTCCCGAAATCACAAATTTTACCATTAGTGAAAAATTCCAAGGAGCGAGAACGATCGTACAGCCACCCGTCAAGAAACCAGACTAAGCACTACAGCTATTGATGTGTGGAGAGCGGGCCTTTGCTTGGATAGGAACTCCTGTGACTACCGCACATGACCTGGAAATAATCTCCCGGCGTTATGTTTCCAGGGATAATATGTGTAAGGGGTTAAAATCAGTCAGGCGCGCGATTCAACTGTGCAAGGTATTCTAATCTGATGGCAATTCACTGTTCGATTATTGTAATTTTAGTAATCGCTATTGCATTACACTGTGGTGCGTTTGAAAATTTTTCTCGATAGTCAAGAATGTTTTAACTGCTTCTAATTTAACTACTTGTACTGAGCTCAAAATTGTAATCCCTTTTTTCGATCAGGTCAAATATTTTTGCATTCACATTTTTGTTATATGTTAGCTTTGGTCAGTATTGTACTCATGTCAGAAAAAAACGATTTCTGTGGTAGCTTATTTGGTCATGCATGTGGTTAATTTTTGCAAGTAGGCTAGTGATTTATTTGCATGCAAGGTTTTTTTAATGACAGTCATTTAAAATGATACATAAATTCATAACGCGGCTGAAATATAGGCACTTACAACTAACAAAGAAATCTTCCGGGCAAATAATTTTGTTCAACCGCGCTCAATACAACAGTTGAAGTTAATACTTTACACCACAGCCACGCATTCATTTAAGATCACAAATTTGTTTTAAATGCTCAAGACTTGCCAACCACTGTGAGCAAAATAAAAACAAAGTCTTTAAAAAGAATACAACACAGAAATCATTATGCGGCACATGGTGATACTTCTACGATACATTACCGCTATTAGTATAATGACAAGAAGTGTCGCTTCAAAGATTTTCTCCTATGTGCGGAATTAAGAAGATCTCTTTTTAAGCGCTAACAGTAATCTGCAAGCATGTTTACGTCCCAATTCCTTGGTATCTTTCTTCCATCTGGCGAAGGTCTTGGTGTGATGTCTCTCTCTCTGTTCCTCGCTGCAGTCCTCACAATTGTAAAGAAAGTAATCCAAATGCAAGCGCAAAAGGTGCATTTTCACAGACATCCGGACTCCAAGGAATTGAGAGCTCTCAAGTATCTCTTTAATGTATTCTTTGTATTCAGGGCTTGTATGCTTTTCAAGAAAGTTTGAAATTACTACCCGAAAAGCTGTCTATACACTTTTTTCTACTACACTCATGCTTGCAGTGAAATTCTCGTCTGTGGTCCAGCCCACGGATCTGTGGCCCATCAAAGACTCCATCTCGTAGCTTCGCTTCAGAGATACGGGGAAATTTCATTTGCAAGATCTGAAAAGTTGGGCCATCATTATCAAGTGCCTTGATGTAGCTTTTCATAAAACTGAGCTTAATATGAAGAGGTGGCAAAAAAATATTTTGTGGATGGACTAATTAAGCAGATTTGACATTTTTGAGACCGGGTGTAAAACTTGTGTGTAATAACCAGCTAATTTGTGTGTAATGGCAATCATCATTCCTTGAGTCCCACAGACACACAAAACATGAATGTTTTGATAACCGATCAGCAACCAAAGAACTACTCAAATTACTTTTAATTCACCACATATTTTCCAATTGTGTTAGCTATACTGAAGAGATTCCAAAGAAATTTCATGTCTTTATAACATTCAGTGAGTTTCACTAAATGTCCAACAGGAACAGAACAGAACCAATCTTATTTCCATTGCGCAGTAACATTGCCTTTAAACTCTATACAGGTGAGACCAAAAACAATCGCCATTCGGCCGAAATATAGACTATGCCCAAAGCTGATATTAATTCTGAAATATCTTGACAGTATACCAAGAAATGATTTTCGTCACAATGGAAATACTTTCTAAACTCTTCATTTCCGTTTCAATACCAGAAAAGTGTGGTGCGTCGAGCTAGTAAGTTGTTTTCACATAGTCATGACACTGGGAGCTGAGCAGATATTTTGGTGAGATTTTAATCTCGTGTTAGGTTGTTCAGTTCAAGCTGTGTAAAAGGCTGCGGTTGGGTTTGTACTAGCTCCGCATTCCATGCGTCTTGCTCATTTACTTCGCTTTCTGTAGATAAGGAGCACTTCATTTCACTTACATCTCCAGTTGGTTCTGGAACAAGAATACCAGGGACATGTGGTACTAGATTTATGGCTGAAGGAACATTGGGTACTTCGCATGTTGTTTGTTCTTCTGATTTATTCCTGAAATGAAAATGATCACTTCTACAACTAAATTTAAAAAAAGATTTTTTGCATTCTGGTTTGTTAGAACTTTAATGGATTATTTTACTTTAGCAGGCAGCATGTTTTAATTATTTGCATTTATATTCTTAGTAATATTGGATAGTATTCGCAGGTACTTCCTACTGATGCTTTTACTATCATGGTACCATGACGCATTATGACGAAACAGAGTTTTTGAAGCGCTTAAGAAAAAAGCATGCTTAAAATGCTTCAAAAAATTGCTTGCTGCATCGCAAATACTTTTGTTTACCGAATTAAAGAAGAATTTTTAATAATGCTACGAGTACATGTTTTTAATCGAAAGCTTCTTGTTAATACTTTCCTTTATAGCTTTCAATCGCGTTTCTACGATCAGTATTTTTTGAGAAAATAAAGAAAGCAAAATATGCAATCAAACATTAGTTTTGACTTCATGTTTCTTCCTAAAGCAGGAAAGTTGTTATATGCTATTAATAAGTTTGAAACTAAGTGCTGTTTGTGCAAAGAATTGTTTATCTCCGTCAAAAAAATCTAATTGAAAAAAATCGGCCTTCAATTATGGCCTAAACGTGACATCATTGACTCCCTAATGACCTTTACCACGGGGAAGTTATTAATCGCGCCAAATGCCATGTTTACGTACCAGTAGTTTCGGAGGGGTTGAAACAAACGCACTCACAACATTGCTTTACAATGTAGATTTTACTGTGATTTTGATATTGCCTATGACAAAACAAAGCTATGATGCGTTTTTAGTCAATAAATATTTGGGTGTAAACCTATCTTGTTTTTTAGTAATTACTAGCTTGCGTGTTTGTCGTGGGATAACCTTTTGCATTCAGGGTAAAGAAGGAATGAGAGAGTGAGGCGCAGTTTTTTTCAAAGGAAACAAGAACGCCGCTGTATTTGTTGTGGCGAATACCTATCTCTCTTATTGCTAAAATTCCTGATTTTTCAAAGTATAAGTAAATCAAGGGCCCTTCAACCTGAAATTTTAGTATCACATTACACTAGTAACAGTTCTCCCCGACGTCGTTTCTCCTGTCTTTCATCCTGGTTAGTAAAATTCGGCTTGCTGGTATTCATACTTTTATATTTTTTGGAAATCAAAGAAATCATTCTAAAAGCATTGTTCAAATCGAAATTTTGCAGATTTCTGATGCTTCATTTCTTGCCTGAAGACAACAATTATTGGATTGCATTGAGGAGACGTACAGATCAGACTTGGCGTTGGATGAGTGATTCTGGAATTATAGAGGACGATAATGAAATATGGTTGGAGGGGGAACCAAACGATACAGAAAATGAAGATTGCGCTGTGTTGACTATCAGCAACGGGACAATTGGAGCAAGAAGTGTCCATTGCAACAACAGTACTGAATATTACGGTCTTTGTGAAAGACAAGTTTGAAACGAAATTGGTATTCGATTGGTTTTGTCAACTCGTCATGTTTCTTGTCGCTACAAAACTCAGTAACATTACTTGTTTTGTATTACGATGCAATGATCAAGAAACAAATTTTGGGGTCGCTGGTTTTATTCCTGCACTGTTGTATTGTTGTACTCACAAGCAGGTGACATTACGACAATTCACCTGCTCGGTGGTTCATGGTAGGCAATTATTTAAAATCAAAATCAAATTAAATTTTTCCATTAGACAAATGAGACAGTAAATGGGATTACCATATTGACTGCATTCAAATGAAATTCTAGAAACCGGGAATTATTGATTTGCCTGTTTGACTTCTGTCACCAGTCTTGCAACCACGCAGAGGAAGTTACTCAAACTTGTTTGAGTAACTTCGTTGTTCTCTTAACAGTTAACATTAGGAGTGAATCTTTTTTCGTTTTAGCCATTGGGAGGTTTTTTGAGTATCAAAACTTGCTAAATATGGTGTAAAATATTATTGTTTGTGTACTGTTTTCTATTAGCTTGATTCAGAATTGAATGCGACCCTACAGCGCTTGATTAAGTCGCTGTTAGTTTGATACCTGATTTCAACGCGCTTAATTAGAATGCACAAAGCACTTTATACCTACAGCTTGTTACTCGCTGTTGATAATTATTACATACATCTCCAGACTACATCACATTTGCGATTAAGAATATGTCATTTTACTGTTAGGAGTATTTTTTGCATGAAGAATTCTTTCAGTAACTTGCTATTTAATTCGAATTAGTATGCTATGATTTCGAGTTGTATTAGAAAGTTTTCTTCCTCTGAAGAGTTTAATTTGTTAGATTTATTTGATTATTTGTCGAGTTTAGCACTAGAATTACCAAGGTGTGCTATCGAACACCGGGTCTTCCTTTAATTGCAATTACCGCTTCTGATTAAGAGCTTTTGTTCCGAAATTTTTTGGCTTTTAAAGAAATTTACTTTACTTGATGTTGCTGAGTTGCACGAATTCTCAGGATATTTATTCATGAGATTATTGCATTTTTTCCGCCTTTAACCCTAGAATTACCACGGTGTTCTATAGGACACCAAAAAGCATTGCACACTTACGTATTGGCGTATCAGCCTTAATTTCGAGTTGAAATCTCTTTTGTTATCAATAGCTACCTGTCGCAGCTTACTCAATATGAAGTTATCTTGTTTTCCATCTCAGAAAAATGTAGTTTTTCTAATCAGTAACATTTGTAAAATCGTCATAGCAAGTATTTTATGTTTACATTTCAGGCACTTTGGTAGTTCAACGAGGTGGCAGTGATGATGCTGCTGAGTACAATGATCGTAAACGAAAAGTGCTCGAAATCGGTTTTCTACAATACAAACTGAATGCAAATGTGTTCTTTGCAAGCTGCCTTCATGTAGAATGCATAATAACGGTTAATGCACCAGCAGTTCCACAAAAAAATGCTGCTTTTTGACGGTGTCCTATAGGATACCGTGGTAATTCAAGTTATAAAAAAATCCTGGTAATTCTAGTGTTAAGTCAGTGAATATGGCGCATGGATTAGTAGTAGATCTGGGAAACGAATGTAGCCCAAATATTTTATTCGTAGTCGTTCAACATTAAATCTGGTTCGTTGGTTATCTCATATCATTGACGGCTTAGTAACATCGCAGATTCATCTTCAATATACATCGAACTCCTCTTGACTGCTTTACGGCCGTGATAGAGAGACGAAGAAGAAGTTCCGAATTGATCGATTTGCGAACGTGTTGTCAAAGAGGCTAAAGTCTTGTAACAGCTGAATTGGAAGTTGAACTGGTCCGTCACTACCGCAGCAAGTATATCTTACATCAGGTTTATAATGTTCTTCGAAAGAAAAAAATGTGAAGCGATTTCAACTAAAGAGGTTGCCTCAGTGACGTAAAAGCAATATCAGTAGATTTGTCGTCAGCCGTTGTAGCTGTTTTCATCTTTTTGTTTGTTCTTTCAGTAATTTAAATCCAAACTATAATGTAAATCCAATACCTGTTTACATTAAACCACCATCCAGCGTCTTAATATCTGCAAGTTGGAATCAAGAAGAAAATGCAGCAAGCATTTGCCGTTGGTGGAGTGTATAGATTTTCCAAACAGATGCCGCCTTTCCTTCAACAATTTGTTGTAAATTGTTCATTTCGCCCGCAAAAGGAATGGGGTAGCTTCATCTGATTGTGGTATTTGTTATATCGAGAGTAACATATAAACTTCTGAGCATAAAAATATCAAGACAATCTACACGAGATTTATTAAACACTAACAATTATTAAAAAAGTATTTTCATACAAAAACATGAATATGCACAGAACCAGGGGTGAGCACAAGTATCACGTGAAGCAGCAATCAACAGATGATACACATGTATATTGAACATTTTGTGCTAAAACTGAGCGTTTTCGGCTCATCAACATGGCCCCCATCAGAGTATCAAAATAACATGCAAACACTTTAACTTAAAAATAAGAAATGAATTTGTACACAACTTTAGTGATGATATTTCAACAGCACATAAAAGGCAAAATATAACAAAACAATGTTGTTTTTGACGTGAGGAACAAATGTAGGTAGCTTATTGCTATGACGTAGGACCTAACAAGGGCTAATTGTGAAAACAGCTGCTGAATAATACAATCAATTGCAAATTTTATTATACATTTAGCAAATACAAAGCACCATTGGCATACAGGTGTTAGCCGAATTTTGGATTAATTTTCTTGATTTGTAAAGCTCCATGAGTTTTACTCCTGCAAACTGTGTAACACTCTTAGATATTGTTGAATGGCGATATGTTGCTATTTTCCTCACAGAAATTGTATACCATTAGATGTTCGATGGTGTTTGGATTTATCATTGAGGATTGCAGATCCTTTGCTTTGGTGAATGAGAGTCGCATGACCAAACCAATGTATGAACAGTTTGCATCACGGAAATGATTTAATGTGTTCACCACATTACACGACAAAGCAGCAGGAGTAGAACATTTCATTTGAAAAAATGCACTACTTACAAATTAATGTAGTATACTGATTACAACAATGGGGGACTTTTATTGAAAGTATTAATGAGCAATGAAACAACTCAACAAGCAACTGACATACCAATGCTTCTTCGTTTTTGTCTAAATGCATTCTAGTATTTGTTGTTGATTGTACTATTCAGCTGCTGTTTTTGTCTGATATACTATTTAACTGCTGTCTTTGTCTATGTTTTGATATGTTTACACAATTAGGCTTTGTTGCTTCCTACATTTTAACGTTACCTGCATTTGTTTATTACGTCAGCAAGTATATTATTTTGTCATACTTTGCCTGTTTATCTTGTGCTGTTAATGTTTCAGTTTTGAATAAATGTACTAGATTTTAAAGTAATACTGGAGGCCAGCGATGCACTTGAGCAATCTGCAGACAGTGACACTGTTTCGACCTATCAGGTCTCTTCAGTGCAGCTGGTGACCAGTGGTGCAGCCGGGATTTCTTCAACATGGGGGCCAAAGTTTTGTATAACACAGTCCAGGTGCAGTGGTAAAATCCTCAGGATCTAGTTACAATAGGAATATCGAGGTTTTTCTCCCCAGGATATGAGAGGTGTGAGCGGTTTTTAAACAGAACGTAACGAAATTTAATGCAATTGCACGTACAAACAGTTTTGCTCTTACACAATTGCACCCAAAGTAACTGATACAAACTGATTGGTAATGGTGATCGGCGAACTAAAAAAATTTACTGGTGGTGTATGTCAAAATTTAACCTAATTGAAATTTATCATACAATTGTTACGTGAAAATTCATCAATTACAGGTTTAAAATTAATGTTGAGGTCTCGGTGAACAAACAACAATACCATTCCACTCAAACTAGCTTCTTTCGTTGTGAACCGCAAATAGGTTTTCAAATATCTCAGAGCACTAAACGAACGCTCATTTGTTGCTGTAGTAATCGGACCAGTTGTCAATATTTGACGAAGAACTTCCAAAGATGGATACGTATGTACTTCTTTAGCAAACAGCAACACGCCTAAAGTATTGTACAGTAAAGAATCATCTTCGTGGCGCAGCCAATATGAACGCCACCAAATGAATTTAACCTCCACAGCGTCAATGCTGTCATCCACAAAGGAAAGATAGAAGTTCACAGCATTTCTGATCAAAGCAAATGCCATGCTTTACACAGACAGATGATATCAAAAATTGGAGTTTTATGCAATCAACAAGAACGGAACAAATATTTTGCTGAGCTAGTCAAGCACTGTGTCAATGAAAGGCAAAAAGACTGAACGCATGAAAAACTGTTATGGTGAAACAGCTAGTGGATTCGCTCTATTGGCTTGCCGATTCACCATTCGAGGCACGGGTATGAATTCCCCGTAGACACTTTCGGGATGTCTAAAGAGTCCAGCGAATATTTCTTTATTGTCCCTGAAAGCCTGAATAACATCTTTGTAGCTGGTAATACTCGTAGCATCTAATGCAGTCAAAATAATTATTTGATGCCCTGTGGCATCCTTGCAACTGTTTTGGTAAGTTTCAGTATGGCATTGATAACTTCTAGACTAACCAAACATTCAGGTGTTGTTATCGTTTTCAAATAAGGCACAGCCCTTCCAAGCACTTCTCCATCTCTTGATTGTGACAGTTGATCAAGATAACCAACAACCGTCCGATAAAACTCCTTGAAAACAAAGACAGCATCATAGTTCTCAATCAAATATGTGAAACAATTACGATTCAAAGGCGAATGCGAAGAATCAGGACATTTGTCATTAACTTGAGCATGCTGCAGCGAAAAGCGTTTTTGAGAATTAGAAGAAATACCAATATATTTTTAATGGTGCTTAGGCATCAGTGGCGTGTAGAGATGTGGTGATACCCGGGGCCAACTGCTTGATTGTAAGCCCCCCTCCCAAACTGTCTAGTACTCAAGAATGTGAAAACGACAGATACTTAAAATATGTAAAAGCTAGTGTTGAGAAAAAAATTTCGGAAAGTAAACCAAAATATTTCAAAGAGTATTTTTGTTCTAATGTGTTTATTAAAGTTAGCTGAAACATCAGAGTGCTACATAAGGATTATAAGGATATGTAGGACGGAGCGACAACAACTGTGAGAAGTGCAGCAGGGTTGACTGAGGAATTGAAGGTAGGTGTTGGACTTTACCAAGGCTCAGCACTCAGCCCCTTTCTTTTTACCATCATCATGGACAAGCTGACGGAGGAAATCAGGAAGGACGCAACACGGGATACGCTGTTTGCAGATGACATAGTGATGTCTAGGCAAAATCAGAGGGAGATAGAGGATGATCTGGAGATTTGGAGAAGTGCACAGGAGAAAAGAAGTCTGAAAGTGGGCCTGAGCAAGACCGAGTATTTAAAGGTTTGGAGTGTGGAAGATGGAGAAGAGTTGTGGCTGCAAAGAGAAAAAGTAAAGAGAGCGAAAAACTTCAAATACCTGGGTTCGACAGTTGGTAGCGATGGAAGATGTGAAGAAGTGAAGAGAAGTATCCAAGCAGAATGGATGGTTGGAGGAAAGTGTCGGGATTTCTGTGCGACAGGAAGTTATCAGCAAGGGTTAAGGATAAAATGTACAAGGGTGTTGTTAGATCAGCCATGAAGAAGATTAAAGACTAAGGCATACATTTATAAGAATAATTCATCCAGTAAAGGGTATGCATTGAGGAACAAGACATTTCGTTTATGCATGCCAATAATTATCAAAGTGGCCCACCAAAACGATTAATTATATATATATAATAAATCATTTTGTGAGGCATAACAGATATTTTCAAATAGGCCCACGAAAACGATTTATCATATGTGTAATAAATCGCTTTGTGAGGCATAACTTCGTGAGGCACAACAGGAGATAGAGTTGTCTATTCTTTTCATTAGAAATAGTATCTGAAATTGTACAAGTGCAACCATGTAGTTTGATGCAATGCTGGCTTGCTGCCCTTAATATTTTTGTGACCTTTACAATAGAAATGCTTTAACCCTCTGTCTACCATGGGGTCCAATGGACCCCAAAGTGAAATTTGCTCTTTTAATACTTAGAACGTATAGCAGATACGGTCTTGAAATTCCTTGACTTTTCTTAAGTTATGTTGATCTGTAGCCAATTGGAATATTGTAAATCTAAGATAATGATATGTTGTATAATATAAAAAAAATAGCACCTTAAACCAGTGGGGTCCATTGGACCCCACGCTTGTACCAGACATACATAGCGTAATTTGTAGCATCAATGTTGATCTTTACCTTTTGTTTTAAGAAATGTAAATTTTTTTGTTTAGTACCACAAACAAAAATATATTTGCTTTTATATAAATCCATCTGTTCAACTTCAATATTCAACCTGTATTGCGTTTCAAAACAGTTGTAAGAATTTGACGATATCATAAGAATTCAACTAAAACAGTTATTTGGTTGAAAGAAGGGACTGGAAGACATCGTCAGAAGCAGTAAAGATCGAAGAAATGGATAAATATTTGGAAGATGATGAAATACTGAACATATTGGAACAGAGCGAAAGTGGTAGTTGGAGTGCATCATCCCATGACAGAGAGAGCGACCATCTCAGTGTTGAAAAATTGTCTTCATCTAAAGTGTCAGATACTGATGATGATAGCCAAAACCTGAATGCTTCTTTGACATGTTTTATTTCACGAAATAAAAAGGAAAATTGGTCATCAACTCCCTGCACAAGTAATACTGGCCGCACTGCTGCTTGCAACATTTTTCGCGAAAGAGCAAGCCCTTCACGTTATACAGAATCTCAATGCGAATCAGAATCTGATTTATTCAAACTATTCTTCAGAAATACACTGCTGGACAAGATTCGGGATTGGACAAATGCCGAAGGGTTGCTTGTATACAAAGAAAATTGGACTGCTATAGATCAATCTGAATTTGACAAATTTTTAGGTGTAGTAATTCTTATTGAAGTATACAAATCAAATAGTGAAAATGTTGCTCAACTATGGAGTAAAGAGGATGGGAGACCAATTTTCAATAAGCTTATGAGCCGAAATAGATATCAGCAAATCCTGCGAGTATTTCGGTTTTGCAATGCAAATGCACGGAGAAGCAACCGATCAGCTGACAAATTTCTGCCTATTGGATATATTTTCGAAGAATGGGATCTCAATTTTCGGGATGCTTACTCTCCAGAACCCCACATGACTGTTGATGAACAATTGGTTTGTTTCAGAGGAAGGTGTCCCTTTAGGCAGTATATTCCTTCAAAGCCTGGCAAGTATGGAATAAAAGTATGGGCAATATGTGAAGCCAACACTTCTTATGCATGGAAGATGCAAGTGTACACTGGAAAAGATCCTACGATTGGAAGAGAAGTTAACCAGGGAGCAATGGTTGTCAAAGATTTGGTGAAAGAAATTGAAAATTTTGAAAGGAATGTTACTTGCGATAATTTTTTTACTAGCGTGTCACTTGCACGTGACCTGCTTCAAAAGAAGCTTACTCTTGTTGGAACCATTCGAAGAAACAAACCAGAACTGCCATCAAAATTCACACTTGCGAAAGGACGTGAGGTAACCTCAACTGTTTTTGGATTTCAAAGTGATGCCATGATTGCATCATATTGCCCAAAAAAGGGATGTGTGGTAAATATGCTGTCCACGATGCACGCACTCCCTGACATATCTTCAACCTCTTGCGAAAAGAAGCCTGAAGTATTCTTGTATTACAACAGCACCAAAAGTGGAGTGGACATTCTGGATAGAATGGTGCGGACCTACACTTCCAAAAGAATGACAAGAAGATGGCCAGTGGCACTATTTTACAATATGCTTGATGTAAGTGCTGTTAATGTGTATGTGGTATGGCAGCAATTACAAGGTGAAAACAGCAGCTGCTTTAGCAAAAAGAAGAGAAGAAAGTTTTTGATTCAGCTGGAAAAAGGGATAGATGAAATGTTACCGACATATATAAATCATGCTGCTCTGCCACAAAACAAAAGGAAGAGAGCTGAAACTGAAGATCAGCAGCCGAAACCAAAGAAGGCAAGATGTCATCTTTGTGACAGAAGCAAAGATAGAAAATGTAAGCAAACCTGCATTGCCTGCAAAAAGAACGTTTGCCAAGAACATTCGGAAATCATATGTATTCAATGCAGGCGTGCATAAACTGAACTCATCACAGCAGTTTTCTAAGTACTGGTACAGTGGTTATTGCTGTGTAATTGGTTGCATTGCTTGCCAACTTATGCATTTTTTACTACATGTGTCACACAGCGCAGTAAGCTTGAGTACACTCATTTGCGTTCCTGCGAACTGCTCATATGAATCCTGATATGCCGGTACCTCAACTTCTAGTGAAGGCTATGTGCATGAATATGCTCATAAACGTAGGACAGAAAAACACTTTTGGGGCCCCACCACCCTGCTTGAAATTAGCATATTTGCCCAATTTTATAAATTTGCCCGAAATCTTATGAATCTTGCTCAGATTTGTCGAAAATTCTCAAATTTTCTAAATTTGATCAAATATGTCGGAACTTTATCAAACTTTTACAGTATAAATACTGCCCCCAAAAAAAAATTATTTCGAGTTTTGCCAAAATTTCTGAATTCGAAGGGGGAGGGCTTCGCACCTTTGTCTTCTACCCTCTATGGATAAGCTAACAAACATTTCATGGAATTGAAATAAATCTCTTAACATGTATAGGCCATCCAAAGACTGTTTTAGTAAGCTTATTAGTAAATTGCACCATATGCTGCTCTGTGACTGCGTGTGTTTACTTTTTGTGTATCAGTATTTTCGTTTTTATGTGTGCTTATTAGCAGATTTTTGAGTGTTAACTGCTTCATTTAACGTTTAGCCAATAATTTTGAAGATTTCCATTGCATTGCTTGTCCTTAACATGCCTTTCGAAAATTGGGGTCCAACGGACCCCAATGGTACAAGTTGAATGAGTTTTTTTTGGTAGACAGAGGGTTAAGGACATTGTTTAGTGAAAGCAGACGAAGAAGTAACCCTTTTTATGAAAGTAGAACATGCGATAATGAGAACAAATCAATTAAATTAGACCCTTACACTTTACGATTTCTCTTTCTCATATGAGCTCCCTTATCGGAAAATACATGAACTACAGTGTTCTTTCGCGGCTTCAGGGCATCGTGAATTTTTCAAAAATATTCATCAAAAAATAAAAATTCAAAAATAGCGCCATATCACTGATTGACTGCGCATCATCACGCCATTCTCGTTCACGCTGTTGACTGTGTCTTGCGTATCTTGGTGTTGTGTTTGCAATTAACTTTTCGCTAAGCCCTTTTATTGCCGCCCAAGCGCAGTGCCCCTGCAAAAGATTACTTTAGTGAGTCAAAAAGGAAGATGATGACCATTAGTGAAAAGGTCAAACTTGTGTCCAGATTAAATAAAACAGAAAATATTTCAAATTTTTCGCGCTCTTTTTCTGTCAATATTTAAAGAAGTAAGTTTCCATGAATATTGGTTTCAAAGGGGCTCAAATATAACGCTGGGAATTCTGAATTCCCAACATTTTGCGATTTTTCACTTATCGTCGTGGGTTCTGGTCCCCATTAACCGCGATACAAGAGGAAACACTGTACCTCATTTTTCACATCTGCTGAAAGGAATTCTCTTTCGATGCTGATTAAAAGCCAAACTTGTTAGGCTTTCCTGTAGCATAGATGACATTATGCATGTTTTTATCAATTTCAACTTTGAAAATGATCTTTTACAGCTTGCAGTTGAAAATCCGATGGTGAACAGTAACCTATATGCAATAGATAAAGTTGGGAAAACATCCCTCCCGAACTGCATTAAACATTGAAGAGCATGCTTAGCATTAGAGGAAACTGCATTTCCTTTAGCTCGAATGAGCATGAAAAGGTCAAAGTTAATTACATGTTTGGTTTTTGTACAGTACATAGCAAACTAATTGAAACTTTGTAAATAATAATTTTAGTACAAACGCTGACGCAGCAAAAGATTTTCCACAAAGCATAATTACACCATGCCCCCAAGCAAGATCCTATCAAATCCATGCAGAATGTGTTAGTAGACTTATGATACGAAAAAGCATATATTTTTAACAATTTAATAAAATGTAATTTTTGTAATTTCACTCTTTCGATGCCCCCTAACTTGGATGCCCGGGGCCGTCGCCCAATTCGCCTCCCCCTCTGCACGCCACTGGTTGTGACGTTTGCTGACCAGTTACTCTTCGTTAAATGTTTTTACGGTAATTATTATATACTCAAGATGAAGTCATTATTTTATGTCATTTAATGTACGACTGCAGTTTCTTGGTTTGGCATTGGTCCAACTTTTTTGCAATAAGCGGTACTTATTTTTCGGTATGCGTGTACTCTTCTTCAATTGGTTATCCATCTCTTCATAAAGTAGTTGTGACAGTGAAAAATGTTAAAAACGTGGTAGCTGCGATTCGCAGGAACGTTGGCAAAGGTACGTATCATATTTGCGTAGGCTACAATTGGCGGTCAAAAGTTAACTTTTACTTTATGCAGTTATGCCAGAAGTGGGCAAACAACGGCCCGCCAGAGCATATTATGCGACCCGCCAACACTTGTAGAAATTTAATATGATGGGGGTAGCCACAGTTGCCGTACTACAGAGCCAAAAACGTTCGAAGCTATCATTGAAAGAGCCGATACGCAATTCTTTGTTTGAATTGACGCATTTTTGGTCCAAATAGAGGATAATGACCTTTTTTTTCTTGTTTGGGACATCATCGTTTTCATAGCACTGTAACATGGTACAACAAGAAGTTATCGAAAGATTTTAAGCTATTGCAAGCTCTTGCATTGTTTACGCCTATTGCAAGATTTTAAGCTCTGGCCATCGGCCACTCTTGAATGGTCAATGCGACCCGCGGCCAACTCTTGAATAGTCTATGCCAGTGGTTCTTAACCTTTTTTCTGTTGTTACCCCCCAAAATGTTTTGATGGATATCAATTACCCCATTTTAGAAAAACATCACCTAATATAGCTTGCAATCCAAAATAAACCCACAGAAAAACAAAGTCATTATTTATTGTACATTTAAAGGTTCATTTCGAATGCAGTTAATGGGAAGGTTGATACTGCTTTTTAGCTACTAAGCGTGCAAATCTAGGCTGAGTGCAGGAGAGACTACATCGCATATCATCATCAATCTGAAGCATGTTTCGATATTTTGTCTTTATAGACACCATTGCGGAAAATCCCACTTCACAGTAATAAGTTGAAGGAAATTGAATCAAAAAGTTCAGAGCTCTTTTCGAAAGGATGGGATATTCATTTTGAAGGCCAGCCCAAAAATTTCCTATATCCACCGCAGCAAAGTCAGTCTTAAGACTTGAATCTTCACGCAGTCGAAGAAACTCTATTTTTGCCGCCATATCATCATCACAGATAGAGCTTTCTTCAACAGAGAATGGCTTGCTAATCCACAAAAAATTATGTCGTTCTTCAATTCCAGGAAAATACCAATCAATCGCGATATTTATTGCATTCAGGTGGCTAGATATATCTTGAGTGAAGTTGCATTTCATATTTGGGTCAGATTGCAATAGCATTGTTAAATTAGGAAACATACTTGTGTCGCCTTTTTCTGTCAATCTTTCAAACAGTTCCACTTTGCGTTTGAAAGCTGCAACTTTGTCGTGTGTCGTATGCAACCATTGACGACCTCCTTGCAGAGTTAAATTAAGGGAATTCACTTCGGAGAAAAAATCATCCGGGTAAGCCACCTTCAGCAAAAAGTCATTACTTCTCATTTGGTTGTGCATATTTACTCCTTTTGCAGATCGTTCGCTTTCAAGAAAAATAGCAGCTTCTTCTCGCAGCTGGAGCAAACGGTTCATCACTTTACCACGAGATAACCACCTTACCTCCGTATGCAGCAAAAGAACTTTAAAATCAGACCCAACTTCTTCACAAAACGCTGCAAATAGCCTTGATGTTGTTGCATTTGCAGAAATATGGTTTACAATTTTCAATACATCTTGTAACACTTCTTGAAGTCCAGAAGGGAGAGTTTTCATGGCTAAAGCAAAGCGATGAATCACACAATCAGTAAATGACACATGAGGAGCAACACTAGTTACTAATCCTCTGAAACCAGATCTGCAACCAATCATAGAAGGAGCACCATCTGTACAGATACCAACAAGTTGTTTCCAATCAAGTGCGTGCTTTTCAAAAAAATCTTTTACAATTTTGAACACATCTTCTCCTCTACATGTCGTTGAAAGTGGTTCAGAAAATAAATATTGTACTTTTACGTTGTTTTCAAAGATGTAGCGAGCGTAGACCAGCAACTGGGCACAGGACGAAATATCAGTGGACTCGTCCAATTGCAAGGAAAATAGTGGGCTGGACCTTACCTCTTCCACCACTTGTAACAAAATGTCTTGACTCATTTCAGAAATGCGTTTTTTGACAGTGTCGTTGGAGAGCGAGATTTCTTTTAACTTATTGGCTTTTTCCCCTCTCAGTACTAAAGTAGTTGCTTCAATGAGGCAGGGCTTTATGAGTTCCTCGCCAATTGTGTGAGGCTTTTTTGCCTGAGCAATGCAGAAGCCGATGCGATATGACGCCTCCAACACTGCTTTGTTTTGTTTCGCCCACATTCCCTCAGAATCGAGGCGACAATTTTTCAAAAGCTCAGATTTTCGCCTAAAGTAGTCAACTGATTTTCCTACTAATTCACTATGGCGAGACTCCAAATGCTGCTTCAATTTGCTTGGTTTCATACTTTCCTGAGTTAGAACTTTAGAACAAATCACACACTGTGGCTTTTCAATAGAATTTTCAATAACACTCGTAAAACCAAAGTTCAGAAAAGCTTCTTTGTAACTTCGTTTCTTTGGAGGCATTTTAATAATTTTTGGGGGCTAAATTAGCCTTACTACTACAAAAGAAACAAATGCTACCTCACGTCTATGATGCCTATTACTAACTGGACTATTCCATCAATTGCCTACAAAACAGATATTTACGAGAGACTCTAGTTCTAGTTTTATGACATCACAAATAGCATGGTTATGAGTGAAACATATTGAGACTTTTAGAGTAGAAGCGCATGACAACGTTTGCCATCGAAGTTACTTTTTTTTATTTTGAATATTTATGTTACCCCTTTTAAAATGCCAAATTACCCCTTTGGGGGTAATTACCCACAGGTTAAGAACCACTGCAATAAAGCTTTCCATTAGCGGCGTTTTGTAACTTCGTTCATCGTAAGCAATAAAAATGAAATCGCACGCAGCTCAATACAAAAAGAAAAAGAGCAATAGAGGAGAAGGTAAGCGGCGTGTTTGAGCAGGAACACAGATGCGCTCAATGCAGAAAGATGCCATCCCACGTTATACAGCTTCCATAGCAGGGAATAGTATCAAGAAAAAACGCTTTTGAAGCCCCAAGCAGAAACGGTCGCTACAAAAGGAGTAGGCTCTAGAACGTAAAAACGCTGGATTCGCACTTAATAAAAATATCGCAAAAAGTAGAGTACGGTAAAGCACGGTAGGTTAGCCCAAAATTTTGGAAATTGGAGGCCTACCAGTAGATGTTATGTATTATAATTACATGGCTTTACTTTCAATGAATATCAAAATATTACGCTATAGCCTAATAATAGTAAAAAAAGTTAGGCTTAACAAGGTTTAGCATGTTGCAATGAAGATTTCATGAGTTAAAAATGCAAAGTTCACCAACTCTTGATGATAACCAACAGTTTGTTGAAAATTCTGTGTTTTAATTTATCCGAGGGTATTAGAATAATATTAATATTGATAAAGTGTGATAACTACTATTGACTGATTTCAACTGCAGCTTTAATCTATAAAGTTTCAGTTCATCCGAAATATGTTGCTTTATTTAGTCCTGCAGTTGTTGTAATGCTTGTTTTTGGTACCGCAGTCTAAAGGAGCACAAGTATTTGATAATTCCATCTTCTTTATCTCAATCTGGGATTGAGCAAAATCAAAAACCATTCATCACACAAAATTGATTTATTCTCTCCCAGCTTTATTAGTACTGTCAATGGATTTTTTATTTTGTTGTTTTTGTTCTTCCGCGCAATGAGGCATGACTGTAATGTAATGGAACTCAATTATTTGGGCAACTCACCACAGTTTAGAGTAGCATAAAGTGAAATAGTTGCCCAAAAAAGTGCAGTAGGGGTCCGTAGAAAAACTGGAAGTAATTAAATAAAAATCAACACAAGAAAACATTTGCCTCAGCATAGTTATGGTCCTCGATCCCGGTGGGTTAAACAAAATTGATTGTTTGCCTTCCTAAGAGTCAAAAATGCCTCGTGTTGCCTCCAAAGTTGACAAATTATTTTTTGGCTTGTGACTTTTTTTAGGTCTTTGGAAAGATTGTTGCTGTATGATTTGTCTTTAAAAGGGAAAAATACTATTGCTGCAGTACGATATGTCCTAAACTCTGCAAAATTTCACTTTACGGCGTGCTTTACAATTAGCGCCTCATGTATGGCGTGGCGGGGCATCACAAAACTGCAATTTCTACAAAAGTTAAGTTCTTTGATACATTTTGTCTATTCTTTCTCGCAAACATGATTTTTTGATATTAACTATTAAAATTGCTCAAAAACTCATCAAAAAATGAAGTATCCAAAAATTTTCAAAAGCTCCCCACTCCAAGCAAAAATTAGCGATCTCCCAACAAAAAGAGAAGGTAAAGATGGCGTATGTATTGCAACGAAATATTGGTGTCGATCTATTTATTATGTAAGTTCTTCAGTTCGGTTTAGTTTGCTTTTCCATGGTTGCGTTTATGTCATGAACAAGCTATAAGCGCGCGACCTGAGGCTTTAAGGTCGTTAAAATAGGCACACAATTACGAAAAAGTTGTAAATATTGGTTCTAATATTTAAAAAGTTAATTCTTAAAATATATATCAATTAGTTTTGCGGCTCACCGTCTCTCCCCCAAAATCATTGCATTTTTGAGCAAATCCAGTTCTTATGTACGCCTATGCTGGAAACAGGGCAAGCAAGACTTTGCCTAGCACTCGAGAAACTTTGGGTAAAAATGGTGGCTGTGCGCAACCCACTATATTGTTTCCATCAAACGATTTGATTTTGAAACGAAAATTGGCTATGTCGAAAAATCATTAATTTTGTTTTGGTCTTCTCACCAAGATAACTGATCTTGGCGACCAAGAAGCCAACGCAGACTACTCAGGATTGATAAACTCCTCGTTTCAAGTGTCATAGGGAACTTTGTGGCTTCATGATGACATCATAAGCCAAGACAATTTCTATAAAACTTTCAGTTTTTGGCAAGAAAAACGGTGTTTTGCTCAAACGGAAGCCAGCTCCCTACTTATGAACTTACAGAAATTTCAATTCTCCGGTCTTTAAAATGACATCACAGCTAACGCTTGATTTTTATGTCTCAATGAAAATATTAGAAGCCGTAGTTTTATGCGGAAATACGCACTTTGCTTAGTGATCAGTGATCATAGGAGTTTAATTGAAAAATTATTTGAACCTCTTTTCGATCACACGCTAGCAGATGTAAAAGTATAGAAAAGAGAATTGTGAGCAAACTTTCCTTTCGTATCTCCGCTAACCTAAGTGCAATTTTGTTTGCAATCACGTTTTGATGTCTTGAAACACCTGATGTCGCGGTCCTTTAGCAACTGGGGAGCTTTTTCAGAATTTAGAGAGTTTTTTCTTTTTCAGGGCTTCTTTAAAATTTCCGCTCACTAAAAGGAGCGAAACGCTCACCAATAAACTTGTTGAAAAAATGACTATATCTATTTGAGATATCAATATACAGTAGATTCCGCTTAATCGGGTCACATTGGGACAAGCACCATTTGGCCCGATTAAACGTCTGACCCGATTAGCCGAAGTTAACATGGCGTCATTGTCGTAACTACAATAAGCAAACACATGTGATATACACAATCAATGTGCACAAGTTCTTATTTAGTAGTGAAAATATTTATTATGTGTGTTCTGTCGAGATTTTTTAACTGCTTACATCTCAACAAAATCTGAGCATGCAGTGAGAGCAGAAATAAAACTTCCTTTATTGCTTTCTAAGGTAAAATAAATCCTCAATTCATCAATGTA
The DNA here is from genome assembly GCA_963675345.1 of Trididemnum clinides. Classification (NCBI taxonomy): domain Eukaryota; kingdom Metazoa; phylum Chordata; class Ascidiacea; order Aplousobranchia; family Didemnidae; genus Trididemnum; species Trididemnum clinides. Next base: position 4,434,641 of record OY776297.1, read on the forward strand.
CTTATTTGCTTTTCGATTAGTCACATGTCTTGGTACACCAGTTATCTCAGCTAGCTGGCGATGACTAGTGTTTGGAGATTGTTCTTTAATTTTTCTGAAAACAACAATTATATCAGCAATTGTTAAATCTTTTCGTGACGTTTCCGTTTACGTCTTCTCAAAATTTGCAACAAAGCACATCAATTACGATCTCCAAGGGCATGAAATGGCAAAATAAGTTGCGCCTGTATTGTGCAATTGTTACATAATAAAGTTGGCTTTGTGACATTGCATTCTATTACATAAAGGCGGTTTGGCAATTACACAAATGTATGTCTGACTACAGTTGTGGCCCGATTAAGCGGAATAGTGACCCGATTATGCGGATTTAACGTTCTGCATAATCATTGATTGAATTTCGTTCTTCACAATTCGACCCAATTAAACGGCTGACCCGATTAACCAGCGGCCCAATTAAGCGGAATCTACGGTACTCGACAAACGAAAAATGCCTGCTACATTTAATCTTAAAATACTTTGTTGTATTAATATTAAAAAATTTCCGTAAAGTTTTAAACGTATAGAAGAAAGAGTTTTGCTCCTGCCAATGAAACAGCAGCGGAATGTTAGTTGTGTGATAATCAGAAATAATAAAATTAGCCAAAAATTTACTTTGAATGATTTGCTAAATTGGTGGTTTAACCACACTTCATCACGCGACTGCTAATCACGGATATTAAACCACTAGACATTTAATCACGTAGACATTTAATTACGTAGACATTTAATCACGAAATTTCATCACTTAGACATTTTTTCGCCACACAGATCATTACGTGGACACGTAAGGCCCTAACATGGACCTAACCCTAACCCTAAACCTAACCCTAACCCTAACCCTAACCCTAACGTTATCACACAAATAAATAATGTCATTATGATTTTTTTCGCGTGATTAAATGTCTGTGTGATTAAATTTTTAAGTGATTAAACATCTGGTGATTAAATGTCCGTGATTAACAGTCGGGTGAATAAATGCCAGGTGATGAAGTGTCTGTACACCAAATTGGTACCTGGCAGCATTTTGTCGTCACTATGCATTATGACGAAAGGTGATTTAAGCTCGTTAAAGGAAAACCTGGGGCGGCACATAGCACAACTCTGCGCATTTGGCGGAGACTAATCGGTATGCTAGTAATACATGTATTTTAATAATATATCAATCTATATTATCAGGCAGCATGTCAGCAATAAAAAACGACAATGAGTAATAAGTAGAGCTACTGCCAACCGCTATTTTTACCAAAAACGTAGCAAACAGTATGATGATGCAACAGAGCTTTATAAAAGTGTTCAAAGCCAATTAAAAAAGAATACTTAAAATGCTGAAAATTACAAGATGTAGAAGAAAACTTAATAAAAACTCGCTTCTAGCGTCGTTATAAAACACTCAATTCGTCATAAATTTTGTTTGTCTGAAGCAACATTTGGTTACCTCCCAAAAAAGTTTTAATCGCGTTTCTACGATCAGTGCTTTTTGAGAAAAAATTTTTTACAATCAATCATCAATTGTGACGTCATTTTACTCATCAACCAAAAATTGTCCTCGTTAGTAAGTTGGAAATTGGCTTTGGTTTGCGCAAAACATTTCACGTTTTCCTCCATCCAATAATTCAACTAAAAATAAATCGTCGTTTGTCATGACATTATCATAATGCCACCGACTTCGTTACCCCAGACCTTTATTCTGCGGCAGTGATCAGTATTGTCGAGTTTCATATATGTGCGCCCAGTAGTTTTGGAAGAATTATGGCCTTACATGTATTATATACATATGCTTACATACGCCCACAGTGACAGACAAAACTTTGCTTTATCGTATAGATAAGAATATATAACCACGGCACTTAGTAGTCGATATCGAGCCTAACACTTCCTTATTGTTGTCATGCGCTACTTGAAATGCTCTAAAAATTATGGAAAACGAAGAAATGACAACACAGAAACGAGGAAATAACAGTTAAAAAATCAATCTGCTCATTATCATCTTTATTTTGTTTATTCCTGATGTTTAAACTGCTCGATGTTTCAACACCATTTTATATCAAATTACGTTTCAGCATTTTCTTATGAGGTAGTCAGATCAAGAATAGTTTGATAGATTTGTTGCCAGAAATGAGATTGGAATCTGTGAAACCAGGCGAGAACTGATAAGCATCCTCCCAAAATTTCAAAAAATAGGTGTTAAAGTGACCACCAATTAAAAGTGAAGACATTATTTCAAAGGCGTGTTGTTTGAAATAAGAATGCCACCCCACCCCTCAAAATATTGACACTTGGTGGCGACTGCCCCTCCCACAGTAGCGTCGTCTAGGTTCCAGAGTTTCAATAAAAATCGACTGTACCGACACTCTATTTTGACATATAAAGTGTTCAGAGTAATTTAGATGATAATAAATGTAACAAACAAATCAAGTAACGTTAGAATACGATTGTTTATGTAATTACAGTTGTTAGGAGTAAAATTGTTTAAGTGTGATTTCTGGAATCGCTTAAAACGAACAAAAGTAATGGCGATGTCAAGTATGTTTTTAAACAGTGTTTTCTGACTTTGATTGTAATTAATTTGCTAAAGCTATACATGATATAGCTGGTGTGCCCGGACAAATGGATCATAATTTACGTATTAGCAACTTGTTCAGCGTCTAATCTAGACAAACTTCATAAACTTTGATGTACTGTAATTTTACGATTCCTGTTGAATACTGTCGTTGATGATGTAAGAAGCACCAGACTCAAGTTGTTTAAACATCATGATTTTTGACTGCAAATCATAATCGTGCCATCACCCGTGTGGATTTAAAACGTATTAATTAATGCAGCTGTGCCAACTTCACCATACAAACATTTGTGAGGCAAGCATTGTGATGTCATTTAACATTATGACCTCACAATGCGTTTTAAGCCTTTAAATATTAGGTTCGCTACTTACCATTTTTCCGTTACTGTGGGCAAATTAATATGAACTAACGTCTCTGAACTAACGTGCATGTTCCTTGGTCCTGACATAAACGCCGCCATGCAAAGCGCAAACTAACGCGAAATGAAGCACTCACAGTTATGTTATCGCAATAGTGGGGGCACCCATTGATAATATTGAGGTTAACAATATCAAATCGGTTGGCTGCCTCGGCCTCACACTATGGCAAAGGAAATTGCTTCAACATTTAAATCATATGTAGCTCGACACTTGCATTTTGTTGCAAACGATAAGAAAGGACCCTCTTTGCCCCATCATCTTTTTTGGGTAATCATTAAGTTTTTTGCTTGGAGTAGGCTACATATTGAAGTTTGTAAAGACTTCATTTTTCGATGAATCATTTTGGATATTTTGATGAATAATGCCAAAGAACCATGCTATTGAAAAAGAATAGACAAAATGTATCAAAAAGCTTAGCTTTTCTAGAAATTGCAACTTTGTGAAGTGCAGGCACCAAAATTTGGTGTGTTTCTAACCGGTAGACTACATTTTACAAAACATTTAAAGAGTTCAGTTTTTGATAAATCTTTTTGAAAACGTCGACAGATAACGGAAAAGAACCATGCTTGTGATGAAAAGTAATCAAAACGTACCGAAGAACTAACTTTATTAAAGAATTGCAAGTTTGCTTGGTCAAGTAAAATAATGTTCAACTAAAATTAAACATGATGTGTAGCAACCAAGTTTTGATTAGCCATTATAAACTAATCTTTAGCCTTAAGTAGTTGAAGTCACATATTGCTGGAAAACAAATTTGCTAAGTTTTTAAAACACAGTAATTGTTGGTACCTTACTATAACGTTTATGAATTGAAATCACCTGATTTTAACTGAACTTACTACTTATTGAAGGGGTAAAAATCACATGTTTTAAATTTCAAATTTTTTCGTATAAAAATTAATTTTTTTCGTGCATATTATACACTATCTGAATAGCTTTGAAATAACTTTTAATTTGTTAAAAAAAGTTTGAAAGCCAGTTGAGAAATCAGGTCATCAATTAGTTTTTTTAGTAAAGTGATTTTGCAAAACGGTGCAATTTTTGAAAACATCTTGATATTATGATCTGCGGTAGCGAGACTTCTGTGAATCGTACGAGATATATAATAACACTATAAAGCCAGTTTTATGTCTGCAAGCGAAAAAAAACACAAAAATGCTTAGAGGACTTAAAGTGCTTACATAAAAAATTGCTCGTAGCATAATCAAATAAGCTCTAATTGTTGTAAAGTTGGTTTTAACGAAAGCACTTATTTAATATCTCCTGAAAGAACGTTTAATCGCGTTTCTGCGATCAGTACTTTGTAATAAAGAACAAATAACACTGCAATAAAGCGTTGATTGTGACGTTATTTTAGACCCCAATCAAATGAAAGTTTTGTAATGTGGTAAGTCGGAAGCTGGTTTTCATTTGAGCAAAGAGCGGTTGTCCTATGTCAAGCAATGCAAATTTAAAAAAAGAATTGAATATGACGTCATCATGACCTTACGAACAGTTTTATGGCACTTACCAGAGGGTGGTGATTAATCGTGCCAAGTTTGATGCTTGAACCTCTAGCAGTTTCAGAGGAGTTAAAACAGACAGACACACAGAAAGGGAGAATTGCGCTGTATTAGATACTATAGCTTATATACTAGATACCAATCGGCGGCTGCTTTTTAAAGCAAGATAATTGTACGAGCGAGCGATTGGGATCTTATGACGATTACCAGAGCCAATATACTGCTCTAGCTATTTTATTAGGTCGTTTCGCTAAACGCTGTTAGCATTGTCAACCAAAATATTGCAACTCATTACTTTAAAATTTGATAAATCAAGGCCAAGTGTAGTTTAAAACGAACAAAGATTAGTTTATTGTTTTCAAATTTTGCGGCTAAAAGACGGGAAAAAATAGTGGGTCATCAGCTTTTGTGAGATCACAAATTGTTACATCATATGTAGAAGGATACTCAGAAATAAAAATAACCGCACACTGACGTTCAGCAAGACAGCAATCCATTAGTAAATTGTCAGATTGAGAAATTTGGAAGTACTCAGGACTTCAACAGGGCTGATAGACCCAAAGTTCCAGCCCAAGAGATGATCAAATAATCAATAGGATGCAATCGCCCAAGTGTTCTAGCAAAAAACTCGATCAGCTTTGTTGCTTTCCGATACAAATGTCAGTACATTTACAATACAACGCAGTTTGGATGGGTAGTTTGGACTCAAAGCCTTCAAATTTGTAAAGACTTTGTAAGGTTTTTGTAAAGACTTATCTCAAATGGACAACTGCAAAGCGGAGAAAAGTCTCCTTTTGTGATAAGTTAACTTTGCAACAAGTTACATCTAGCAAGCGTCTTGCACAAATACCAGTTAGTTCCAGATAGAGAGATCGCTACATTGTCCAGACTATGAAACTCATGGTCTAAGAAGCAATGTCTGTGAGTGGTGCCGCTAATCTATATTTTATCCAGCCAGGTACCACCATAAATGGTGCCAAATACTTGGATCTTCTGAAAAACAAGCTATATATCCACATGGTAGTGCATGATTGCAACGTTTTTGTGAACGATGATACTCCATGCAATAGGTCAAAGCAAACGAAAAACTACTGGTTGGAAAAGATGTTGATTTGTTGGCTAGCAAACAATCCGAAATAAAAAAGCGATTGAAAACTTGTGGCGTCTAATGAAACACAAAGCGGCTGATCAACATCCCACCAGCATAGATTTACTTAAAATAGTAACAAAAATTGTGAGAAATCAAAAAATTAATTCTGAGTACTGCTGTAATTTTGTAGATAGTATGCCTTGAAAACTGGTTGCAGAAATTAAAAATTGAGGAGCACTTGCACAGTATTAAAAATAATACAGTTGATTACATTTTGCAAAAACCCGTTACGTGTCAAGTGTTTGATAGCCAAAAGTAAACAAACGGAGAAAAAATTAAATGAGAATGAGCAAAAATAAACAGGTTATTATGAGCCAAAATGCAGCAAAAGTGAAATATCATGAATAGTATTTCGAGCGCGTCTGTAGGTGACCAATTTTTGTCAAACTAACTTTTATTCTAAACAATATGACGTCAATATTTAATTGATTTTTTGTACCCACGACTCAGATGGAATCAGTAAAACTCAAGTTTTTAGAGACTATTGTGAAATAATACATGTAAGATCTTAACGTACCGCAAAAGCGTTTGCATATCTATATGCTTTTATATCTTTGCCCACCTGCTACGCTTATAAATACAAAATAAGCAGACACACAGCATTGCTCGAAAATCTTATTGGCTTAAACGCAAGTTCGCACAATACAATAATGAGGAGAATATGCAACTGATATACAAAATTTACTCAGAGAAATGACCTTTGAGTCTACCATACAAAGAGTGATTACGGAAATGGAGATCTAAAACTGTGAGAGACATGAGTTCTGCTATACATGTAACTGAGCTGAATCTCTCCTAGGAGGCAGTTGCCTCCTTATCACTAGAATTACCTGAGCGGTCATTTTGACCGTTTTTGATTTTCAATCGTTTATATCTCTGATTAGGTACACGCAAAAACAGTGAAACTTCCTAACTTTCTTGGGTTAAGAGCGATGTCAAAAATTTCAATGACTAAGTGATGATTATCAATCAAGATATGTTTGCTGTTATCATAACACTTAGAACATGCTGCTTTATTAAGTCCTGCAATCGTAGTATTGTTCGCTGTTTGCATCAGTCTTTATCGTAGCACAAGTATTCAAAAGCCAACGCTTATCTAAGTGGCAAATTGTGATGTGGATGTAGGAGGGGTACTCCTTAATTAAGCAAAAACATACCCGAAGAAGGGTATCACAGAATTCATGCCGACTAGAGATGTTCATATTTTAGTAAAAATTGGTAAGTTAGTTTCCGAAACTAATCTTGTTCTAGAAGTGTAGAAACTTCCTGAAAAAATTTTTATTAGAATTGGGAAAATTTTTGCGATCGCGCGTTGATGTCAAAAGTTTTTATTGTAATTCCCGGACTTCTCCTAATCATAACTTTAGATTTTTTGTTTAAGCGCTTGATGTTTCGAAGTCAATATTCGAACAATTGTTGCGAGTTTCGAAATAGTGTGATTCTTCACACAGTTTGTATGATGGAGATTGCAGCATGATGTCAGTAACCGCGTCACTAAAAACGAACCAATATATGCTTTGCAGATAAACGCCACAAAAAATTACAAAGAGGTTAGACGAATAGAAGTGTTTAATCTATGACCTGCGTTTGTGTTCTTACAGCTGCATAATCTATAACTTGGCCCAGTCATCTAAAAAAGTTCGCCATCCCTGACCTATAATTATGTTCAAACGATAATGAAACAATCAAGCAAAATCAGATGAGTAAAAAAGCAGTTCTACTCCGCAAAATCAATATAAAAAAATCAATATTGTGTCGTTTGAAATAGTGCACTGACTGGTTTATCGCATTCAAATGCAGACTTCACTATGAAATTTTTTGAAGCAAGGGACCACACACAAAGCAGGTTTTGAGGGGCATATTTCACATATGTAGCGAGTTTCTTTTCCTTTCATTTGACGATTATATTCTAATAATGATAAAGATAAAATCCATTTCTTTTTGATACTGTGCGGTAATTTCTACCAACGTTGCTTCGTTTTTCTGCGAATATTGCAATGACTTAGAACTCCAGTAAAACGTCAAGAACATCAGTTTGATTTCGGCGCTGATTTTGAATTATTTTTTTGCACATGTTCTTAAAAAAAAAAAAAACATCTTTTTTTGGAGATTGGTCACTTTTCGGCACTGATTTGAACGTATGCACTCACATTTGTTTTCTCAAGACAACATGAGACCTTTTTCTTGGAAAAAAGTGGGTCAGTAGTTTGCCAATGGTGGTCTAGGCCGCAAAGGGATCCGAAAAGCCAGAAACTTAATTCAATAATCGGTGATGAAAGAAAGTTCAGGGAGCACTGTTTTAGGAAAATACCAGCTGACTCACATATTGCAATCTAATTTCTGTGATGCTTTGTTCTTTCGGCATCGTCAATGACGTCATATTGTATCTCGATCTCACAAAACCGTGTAACATGTGATAATCTTTTCTAAACTGGCAACAATTTTTAAAACATTAAAAATCGAGCTTTAAAACCAAAAAACTTAAAAATGCAATTAGCGAAAGCCCAGGAATTACAATTGTTTAACATATGTGTGATCACGAAAGTTTGTTCGATTCGAAAGAAGGTTTTGTCAGTGTGGTTTTACTACTTATAGAACTGGACATGCTGCAAAAAATTTAACTTATCAAACTTCGTTTAAAATATGAATATTCCTAAGCACAATGTCTTAATGAAGGGCATCACAACTCAGATACAAGTTTAGGTTGGCGTTAAATCAGCAACTTCGTAGTCACCAGATTACTGCTCTTGTAACTAAATTTACTGAGTTATGACATAACAATGACGTTTTTTAGACGCTTATGAATTGGAAGACGTGGAAGAATGGTACGTTAAAGTTCAAAGTAAGTGGAACAAATAAAAAATAATTGGTCAAAAAGAGGGGGACTGAATTCCGATGAAAATATTAAAAATTATAATTCAATGTGGATATGTTCTTTGCACTTTGTGGTCATTGTTCATGGGAGTTTAATTAAAGAAATTTTTAATAGTTTTTGAGCAAATTTTCCTATCTTAATAGCCTTAGCATATTTTCATTGCAATTTACGTTTGGAGTTCTTGAAAACCTTTGTTTTCTTAGCATTTAGTAATGTTTCAATCGTTTAGACGAAACAGTCCCTGCATCTCGGAATGAAACAGCAGCGGAAGGTTAGTAATGTAATAAATAGAGGTAGTCAAATTACTCTAAAAATTCACTCAAGTAAATATATTATTGAGAAAAATACTCAAGTAAAATAAAAGATTATCGCACATATTTTTACTGGAGTAAAAGTAAACAAGTAGCCAAAAACTAGACTACTTAATTAATATAAGTAGAAAGTAGTTTCATCTCATACCAATTTTGTCTCGTCTATCCTGGATTCTTGGTTCTCAATTAATAGTGCTCGGACCACACTGGATGCAAAAAGGAATTTCTAAAATTTCAAACTTCTGTGCCAATTGTAGTTTAAATTGCATTACCGACCAAGTATGACAAATGCCGATAGACCTGTTTCATTTTATAAAATGTTGTGAGGGCAAGAAATAGGGGCAATTCCAGTTGTTCTCTCGCAGGGAGTGCAGGATGCCAAATAAATTAAAGTACTTCGATTTAGACCTAAATACACGTTTCGCTTGTTTAATTATTCTTGTAATTACTGCTTTATCTTGCAGGATTACTAGATTGCATCTTTTAATTGTTGCGTTTTGTTTTTGATAAAACGTTAATTACTGGTTATAAGTCGTTAAAACAACCGGCCGCTGAACGGGGCTAATGCTCTTTCGCTTCTAAGCAAAAAGCTTAAAAATTTATGATATTTAAGATTGAAAATCAATAGCCACCCACTAATAATGGAAAAAAAAAATGAGAAAATTTTTTGGTGTTGGATTACCTTTTTTGATATTTTTAAAGATCCCACCGAATTGGCAAAAGCTAGAGGCATCAAGAAACCTTTTAAGATATTTGCTAAGGTTGAGCTTACATGATAAGTCTTTTAAAAAACCACTGCGAAATGCAGCCGAAAAAAACTTTTACAAATCTTTTGGTAGGGTGATGTATTTTTGCTGCCCTCTGACCACTCCCTTAAAAAGAGCAGTGACTAATTTGTTTTCAAACAAATATATGCTTACAAAGATAAAACAGTTGGCAAAAATGTAACGCTGAAAACATCTGAATTTACTTCTGGCGCTAACAACTTTCCAAAATTAAAATAATGTGTAACCAGACGGCTCTGCGATAATAACTTCCGCATTTTGCTTCCCTGGTAATAAACAGAGCTACAAGTAGATTATTTAATATTAAATCATAAAAGACCCACTTTAATGGAAGATTTGCTATATATCAAAATTTGAAATCACTGATGTTTTTATGCTTGCCTGCCGCATTTCAATTTAACAGACATTGAATTTTAGCATCTACTTAAGTAAAATATGTAACCACACAAGTTATGTTACTTCCTACTAAATCTATTTAAGTAAAAGTAAAGTATTAAAAAAGTAACTGCTACACAAGCAAGTAGCTCATCATTAAAAACCTAATTTAAGTAGTTTATTTAAGTCGAACTATCTTGTTACTGACCACCTCTGGCAATATTTGCTTTGACTTTGATGAAAAAAATGCTTTCTAAAATAATTTGAAATCAAGCTCATTTCTTGTGAAATAACATCAATCAAAGTTATAAATGGAAACAACAATATTCCAGCGCTGTAAGTTGTTGGTTTCCAATTGTGAAATTAAGAGTTCTATCACATAGAAATGGATTAAGTTCAAGCGTTTTTGTAATAGACATTTTTGAATCGTTTTTTGATCGCGATGCTTGTATTGGAATTGCGCTGTGCCAGCACTGCTCTCTAACGGGTCTGCATACAAGTTGGATTAATAATATAACAATAGCATTTGATTGAAGATAAAGGCAATCGATGTATTTTTCCTAGATGGATTTTAAAAGGAAATAGTTTTCGTGCAGTGGTACATTTTACAAACTTTAAAGAGGTTTTCAAATTATTGTTTTTTTGTTTAGAGCCATGTTCTGTTGCTCAAGACGCTACGGATGATCACGAGTATTGTCATATCAACCACAACAAAGGTAAAGTGCAATTAAATAAAATATCGATTTTTCAATTAGTTACAATTACTTTAACCATCTTGGGTGCTATTTAACTTTTTCAGTTGTAATTTAAGCTGAAGATTTTGTTGTAATAAGTAGATATCTGACATATTATGATATTTTTGTGTTAATGCATTGTTTTATGTAGGCCAAACTTTAGTCATATATGTTTGCGCGTTTCCGGTTTACAGGATCACGTTGTTTTTACATTTAAAACACGTGGCATAGGTAGTTAATAAATGTATTTACTATATATATAATCCTAGCCGGCTCAGGCGGTGTCGCCCCGCAATACCACCAATCAGTTATGTTGAGCAAAAATTTTGATTGAACTTGTTGGACCTGCTTTACCGGAAAAACATTGTAAGCAGAGCAACCAAACTTTGTTTTACATGAAGTTCAATGCACTGTACCACCAATGATAATCGTTATATTCTTTAATCAAGAAGTTTAACCCAAGGTCATCACCTACAGTTTATTTACTGGTAGGGCAAGTTTCTGTTGATCTAAAAACAAAAGAAATTGATCGAATAGTTTATAAAATTGACTTTATGGATCAATCCGTTAATTGACTTTGTTGTTGAACCTTTTTATTGAAAACTAGCCGGCTATGCCGCTTCCCCCGCAATGTGCCTGTTAGTATTTCAAAATTAAGAATACCGGTTTCACCGAATGGTTAGTTGTGAAAACAGTAATTAAAAAGTTAATGCTCGTTTGACGTGGATAATTCTCGTTCCAATATCAAAAGTAATGTCTTTGGAAGGAAATCGAGCAAAAAAGCATAATAGGCGGTTGCGCCAGCCACCATATTTCTCCCAAGTTTCTGGAGTTCCATCGTAACATAATATTTGCCCTGTTTTCACCATAGGCGTCCTAAACAAAGTTTTATTCGTTCAAGTCAGCGAGTGCTTAAAAGCATATGAAAGTTGTGGGAGGACACCAAGGTGATTGATATGTATTTTCTGGATATGCTATTAAATATTAGGCCCACTACTTAGGTCAGTGCTTTTTAACCTTTTTGGCGCTCGTACCCCTTAAAGTTTTGTGAAATGTTTTTGTACCCCTAGACCTATCGAACAAACACCTACAAAATTACCGGTAAATATACAATCTAACAATGAAATAAAACACAATGTAGCATGTTACCCGTGTATATTTATTAACTATAATATTGTTCACAATAAAACCAATTCAGTGCAAAACCAATTTTGTCGGAACAAACAAGAAGCTATTTATTACGTCACAGTAACTCTTTCTTATGACAAAAAATCATTCAGAAATGCCGATGCTAAAAAAGGCTTCGGAAAATGTTTTCCTATTTCAAATAATATAGAAAATAAATTTTTAACAAATAGTTTGAAATAACCATTATTTTGACGCCTCATCTCGTACCCCCATCTTTGGTGCTTCGTACCCCCAAAGCGGTACAGGTACCCCCGGTTAAGAACCTCTGACTTAGGTTTTCTTGTAATTGTTTGCCTATTTCTACAACTTAAAGCTTCTGGCTGTGCGCATGTTGCTTGGTCTTCGCATAAATAGAGCCAGGCAAAGAGCAATGTAACTCTAAGTGAAGCGCTCGCAGTTAAGCTATTACAATTGCAGTTATCACAATTGAGTTATTGCAATCAGCATGTCAAGGTTAGGATTATCATATCAGTCGGCTGAGCCGGCTTCTTCTGACAGGTCTTTGTGAGAGCAGTAATGAAAAGTTTATGTTTATTGACATGGCCAATTGTCGTTCCAAAATCAAAAGTACCATGTCTTTAATGAGCAGATAACTGCATATATAGCATATAACTGCTATATTTCTCCCAAACTTTTGAAGACCCTGGCAAAGTCCAACTGCATATTTAGAGAGGGTAGAGGGAAACGGCGATCGCGGCCTCAAAAAGAATGACAGCATCTATAATTGCTAAAAGATAAGAATGTTCGCTTCCGATTCGAGACCAAAAGCTGGATTTCCATAACTTGATCCCGAAAAATAATTAAATAGAAAAAATTTCCTCACCCTTACAAAATGCTTTGTCCCATAAAATCGTTGGTGTTTACGCCATTGGCAACGCGAAGCTTTTGTTGCTTCCAGCATATGCACACTTAGAAACTGGACTTACTCACAATTGAAACAGCCCATCATTTTACACGTTTTCAGCTGTTTATTTCACCACTTGCATGGAAGCAAATATGTAAAGATGCCACAGTAATGTTTGCGTCACAGTAATGTTTGCGTAATTTCAGAAACAAGCTATTAAATATTTGATACTTTATTTGCGACTTTTTATAATTGTATGCTTATTTATATGATCTAAGATTTCTGGGTGAGCGCATATTGCTGAATCTGGCATATCCGCAGCTAGGACAAATGCAAACTAACCCAAAATCAAGCACTTGCAGTTATGTTACTAGTATAGATTAGGTTTGTATGGTTTAAGAGTGTATGACATTTACCAAGTTTTGATGTTAAGGATGCGGATAATTGGTGTGATTCTTGTAAGACTTAACATGAAAAATGTCAGTTAGTTTAATTTTGCTACATGTGCTTAATATGTATCAGTTTGTGGTTAACATCATTCAGTACAAAAGTATTGCAACTTGGCATTGCACTACCGAAAATAGTTTGCTTGGTCAACCGCTGTGAGAATATCGATACGTGTCACTTTTGTTTAACTGACAGCAGTAGTATGTAATATCATTTTCGAGCCCTTTTTTGCGGCGCGCTCCTACGTCTATTCGTTGAACGCATACAATCTTGCAAGTACGTCATTTTCGTTGAACGTATACGATCTTGTAAGTAAATAAATTGGGAAGTACATTTTACTAGCATGAACTTGTTGTAACATTGTTTGAACTTGGATTTAACAATTGAAAGAAAATGGTTTTATTTGTTTTGTGATTGTATTTGTTTGAGTTCTTTTTAGGAATGGTTTTATTTGTTTTTGAAAATGATTTTATTTGTTTAAATTCTTTTTAGAAATAATTTTATTTGTTTTCAAAAATGACTTGATTTGATGCTGTACCCTCGCTTCAGAATATCTCCATTTCAGAAGTTCTCCAATTAATATTAATTTCACTTTGGTTTTTAGCTCGTAAACGATCTTTTGTCCTACTGTAAGCACAGCTGTTGTAAAGCGGAAACATTAACTTCTATGTCGTGACTGAAGATAGAAGCTTTTTGGTGCTACATCATAAACAAACTTCCTCGCGAGCGGAAGCATCAGTCGCACGTAGTCGTTCACGTTGTTTTTTGAAAATTGTTTATGAAATCAAATCGCTTCGCTCTGATCGATTCCTCTTTTTGATTTGATCTTATGATCCCCTAGAATGTGTATCTTCGCTCTTCTAGATGTGTTTATTGGAGATACTTTTTTAACTTGACAGTGAGTCTCGTTAGAGTTATCGTGATATAAGTTCTGCAGTCGGTTAGAATTGATTTACATCCATTCCAATAGAACTATGTAGGCAATGGGTTCAGTCTTATTGCAATACAATTTTGGAGAAAGAAAACCTTGGAGAAGTATAGATTTCATAAAAGTTACCAGTGTGGTGAAAAACAGATATTTAAATGGAAAAGTTTGCATGTTTATCACTAGCTGAAAGCGTACAAAAGAAAATAATTTAATAACTTTAGTACAAACAGTAGTTTAGAACTAGCGGCAGATACAATCTTGGAGGAATATAGATTTTAAATGAACTAGCGTCAGATAAATCTTGGAGGAGTATAGATTTCAGTAAAACTAGCCGCAGATACAATATCGGAAGAGTATAGATTTCAGAAGAACTAACCGCAGATACAATGTTGAGGAAGTGTAGATTTCAGATGAACTAGCATCAGACAAATCTTGGAGGAGTATAGATTTTAGATGAACTAGCGTTAGATACAATTTTGGAGGAGTATAGTTTTAAGAAGAACTAGTGTCAGATATATCTTGGAGGAGTATAGACTTCAGATTAACTAACCGCAGATACAATGTTGAGGAAGTGTAGGTTTCAGATGAACTAGCATCAGACAAATCTTGGAGGAGTATAGATTTTAGATGAACTAGCGTTAGATACAATTTTGGAGGAGTATAGTTTTAAGAAGAACTAGTGTCAGATATATCTTGGAGGAGTATAGACTTCAGATTAACTAACCGCAGATACAATGTTGAGGAAGTGTAGGTTTCAGATGAACTAGCATCAGATAAATATTGGAGGAGTATAGATTTTAGAAGAACTACCTGCAGATACAATTTTGGGGGAGTATAGATTTTAGATAAACTAGCTGCAGATACAATCTTGGAGGTGTATAGATTTTAGAAGAACTAACCGCAGATACAATGTTGGGGGAGTATAGATTTTATAATAGCTACCAGTATGATGAGAGACAGATGTTAAATGGCAATGAGAAAAATCTGCTTGTTCATCACTAGTTGTAAACTTACAAATAATATACAAAAATAACACTAGTCAACAGCAAATTTTAAACGGAGATCCAATCAACTGATTCTTAAAGAATTTTTGACGCTGATTCCGAAAATGTTCTTAATTTTTTTCTAGCACATCAGGTTTTCAAGATATTTGCATTTTAAATTTTCGATGTTATGCTATATCTTTATTATAGACAGATTACACAATGCGATGTTTACAATAATGATGTAATTTATAAAGCATTCCATCTGTACTTCAAAATATTATTGATAAGGACAGTACAGGGATGATCTTTTGTCAACGTTTTTGCAAAACAAGTAGTTTATCTTGAGCAGTTAATTTCAGATGCAGATAGTGTTTCAGGGCTGAGTATCCATGTTGTTTGAACAAGTAGCCTATATAGTACTGCAGCAGAAAAATCGAAATAAAGTGTTTCGTTTTCACAAGGTTTGTTAATGGCAGATTTTAATCAGTATTATAGCAACTCACACTGTTTAATACATCTATTTGTGCTGTACTTTGATCGACTGCTATTATGCCTTTGTTATGCCAAGAAAGTGCGACAACAATCCTGAACTGTTTTGTTATATATGTGGCAGATTACGACCAAAGGCAAGCAACGAAGTATCACTTCAGATATTAAAAAGATTTAAAAGTTGTATTTTAGTTGTTCATTATGAGACTAAGACAAAAAGTGAACACCAAATCACATATCTACAGCTTGTTCTGCTGGTTTACACAATTGGCTACGCAAACAAACGTCATCGATGCCTTTTGCTGTTCATCTAAATTTTAGATGAACAGCAAAAGATTCTTTTAGATTCTAAAAGAATCTTATAAAAGCAGCGAGTTCTCCTGGAAGCTTTTCAGTACAATGCTTACAAATGGAGCATCTGCTTGGACTTAAAGTTGTTGGGATTTTGATGGGAATGAAGGAGGATTCACAAAACACTGCTGCTTCCTGTGTTTATGGAACAGCCTCGCAACCAAAGAGCATAATATCAAAAGAGACTGGCCTGTAAGAAAATCGTATTTAACTGGAGTGGCTAATATCGAAAATTTTCCTCTAGTTACGTCTAGTAGATACTCGGAATATTCTCTTGCCATCTTTATATGTCAAGCTTGTTGTAATAAAAAATTTTGTTAAAGCAATGGAAAAGAGCAATTTTAATGGGCTCGCATTTCTTTGCAAAACGTTTTCCAGCATACTATAAGCAAAACTACAAGAAGGAATCTTTGTAGGCTCATAAACTAGAGAAGTGCTAAAGGATCCACAATTTGAAAAATCACTGTCAAAATTGGAACTTTGTGCTTGATAGGGATTCAAGTAGTTGTGTGCCAACTTTTTAGGAAATGCGAAATCGCGTTTTTTTCATGCAGAAGTTAAAGATTTGCTTGAGGCTAACGGAAAGATGGGTTGCCGCATATCCCTCAAAATGCATTTTCTGCACTTTTACTTAAAGGTCTTTCCAGAAAACTTTGGTGCAGTTAGCGACGAACAAGGTTAACGATTTTGCCGAGACATTCAAGCAAAGGAAGCTCGTTACAAAGATTTTTAAAATGAGGGAATGATTGGGGAGAACTGCTGAATGATATATCGTAATGATTTTATTTATGTCTACAAAAGAAAGTTACATGCTAAATATTTTTAAGTGCCATGCATCATAGCTGTGTATTGTTTTTAATGCTTTTTTCTGAAAACACAAACTCGACGATATCTTGAAAACCTGATGTGCTAGAGACAAACTAAAAGCA
Organism: Trididemnum clinides; assembly: GCA_963675345.1. Classification (NCBI taxonomy): domain Eukaryota; kingdom Metazoa; phylum Chordata; class Ascidiacea; order Aplousobranchia; family Didemnidae; genus Trididemnum; species Trididemnum clinides. The sequence continues at coordinate 4,451,554 of OY776297.1, forward strand.
TATTCGGATTCAGCGCAAAAAATATATCTGACATGATATACTCACGTTCTCGTTTAAAAAAATAAAGTAAAATTTTGTTAACCAGTGCAATATACAATCAACAGTTTTTCTAGATCATACAGGTATTTCAATCAAAACATTTATGTTTGTTATTGCTAGTCGTTAGTATTAGACCTTTTAAAGGAAAATAATATACAATCAACAGTTTTCTAGATCATACAGGTATTTCAATTAAAACATTTACGTTTGTTATTGCTAGTTGTTAGTTTTAGACTTTTTTAGAGGAAAATAACCAACAGTTTTCTAGCACATCAGGTTTGCTGGAGAAAAATCACGTGCAATGAAGTGACGTTGCGAAACTATGAGTTTGCTTCCAGAAGAGATGAACCTTAGTGAAAGAAACAATATCAAATTTGACACAATTTCAATCAAAACTTTTACTGTTATTTGTTACTTTCACACTTTCTTGGAAAAAAATTTCAGTAGCCTGAGCAGATTTTTGGGTAAAATTGAGACAAGATTGCTTCACATGTAACAACAAGGTAGTAAAATCGTTAGTGCAGTCGTAGAAACATTTTGTAAAGGATAGGTCACAACAATAAAGTTTGTTTAAATTCAGCAATTTTTAATCACTACTCATGCTTAACATCGTGAAACTAAGAAGATTTTAACTTTAAATATGTGCAGATTGTTTTGAAGGCTACTTCAATAATTGTTCAACTTTTACTTATAAACGTTCATCACGCATCTAATTTACAATCTTTTTTCATATGACAACTAGAAAACAAAAATTATATCATATCATAACACTGTTTTAAGGTTTTAGTTGAAAACAAAGAGCCAAACATAATCCCCCTATCTGAAGCAAAGGAGTGTGACGCATCTCGAGAACTTGTATGTAAAGTGTGTTTTGATGCTCAAATTAACGCTTTGGCGACGCCTTGCGGACACTGTTTTGGTGTGTGAATTGTACTGCAAAACTTTCTGCTAAAGAGTGTCCTATTTGCAGAGTGCTTATTTGTAAAATCGACCGAATCTATATTGTCTAATAAAACACTCGTTGTTCATTTTCAATTCTGTTTATTTACATTATGCGAGAAACAGTTACAATGCTATTTCAGTAAATTTTAAACAAAACGCTCTACAGTTCTATCATTCAAAGCAACATTACTAGAGAAATGGCTCAATACCTCACCTAGAGAGTAACAGCGTGAGCAAAATAGAATGTAGTATACGGTATAGTGCCCACAGACTTGTGATATCAAACTCTGTAGGATTTTTGAATTGTAGATTCATGATGAGGAATACTAGGCCATGAACTCTTCCAAACCATGAACGATTGGATGCAGACCGTAGCTATCAAAATATTCACCAGATCCATCATTCTTAAAGTACATAGCAACCCAATGCTCTCTCGATTCAGAACTTGAATTGGTGTTGACAACATAACTCCCAGGGTGTTCAACAACAGGAAGAAGATCTTTAGGATAAAAATCCTTGAAAATCTTCTTTGTGTAGGAGTGGTTTTTCAGTATCCTTTCAATTTGTATTGTATCCGTCAAAAATCAATCAATCAATACGTTTCCATCTCTATCGATTTGTGGTAGATTTTCAAATTCTGTGTGAATTATGACATTGATTGTTTCCGTTGAAGTACAGCGTTAGGGTGTTGAAGTTAGAGGTTAGAGGTGTTGAAGTACAGCTCTAGACGAATGTTTCCGTTTTTCACCAACTCCAGATGTGAACAGGAAGCCCCCAGATCTGGTGGAAGAGTTCAAAGCAACTACAAAACAAAGCTTTTTATAGTTTACCAATAAAATATATTGCAAAGGTGATAAATATGGTGAGGTGAATGCACAGTAAGAAAATTTAACAAAGTTGAAAACACCTTACACTATAAGACAGAATTTTTTGAATTAACATTCAGCAACAAAATATTAGATATATTAAATGGTGCAAAAAATAATGCAAAACATTACGCCAATTGTTCACCATTTTTGATTTAGCTTAGAAATAATAGTTGTGAATCTGCGATGATTGACAACTTAAAATTGAAAAATACTGTACATTGAGCGCACACAATGCATTAGGCTTGGTGGTCTTCAACTTAAATATTTCACGAGGGCATCGGATAAAAATCTTTTTATGATTGTTCAATTGTCTCAACGTTGCAAGTTCAATATTTGGTGAAGATGAAAATTTTAACAAGTGAATAAGTTTGTATCTAAAAAGTCATAAGAAATGTTATAGTCTCCAACTACATGAACATTTCCAACCAAATAATATAAGTAGATTTTTAAATTTTGATATGAATTCAAGTGTATTGTTGTGAAAAGTTGGATGTAGTAAAGCTAATTAGGTGAAAATTAAATTGTTGTTGATTTATTGTTGCCCAATGAGGTGCAGAGTATTTTTGAAAGAAGAAAATTCGATGAGAAAGTTAGATGATAGTTGAATAAAACTACAAACTTAGATATTTTGCGTATCAACTACGTATAGCAGTGTTAGAGATTTAAACTTGATGCTTGGTGAGTGTAATAAAAATATTTGGGCTTTAAATTTGCATGATGGTAAAGAAATTTATAGAGATTGTTATATTTTTTATCACAATCACAACAAAATAGTGTAACAAATAGTTATTTTGATTGGAAAGAATGAACTGGGCTGTGCAGATTTTTACCTATATGGGTAATTTTGAAGTAATTTGACAAAGTTTGATAGCATGCACAGAGATAGTTAAAATTTATATCTGTTGACAGTAATTAGCTTGAGTTTTGCAATATTTTTTATTGGTAAACTATAAAAAGCTTTGTTTTGTAGTTGCTTTGAATTCTTCCACCAGATCTGGGGGCTTCCTGTTCACATCTGGAGTTGGTGAAAAACGGAAACATTCGTCTAGAGCTGTACTTCAACACCTCTAACCTCTAACTTCAACACCCTAACGCTGTACTTCAACGGAAACAATCAATGTCATAATTCACACAGAATTTGAAAATCTACCACAAATCGATAGAGATGGAAACGTATTGATTGATTGATTTTTGACGGATACAATACAAATTGAAAGGATACTGAAAAACCACTCCTACACAAAGAAGATTTTCAAGGATTTTTATCCTAAAGATCTTCTTCCTGTTGTTGAACACCCTGGGAGTTATGTTGTCAACACCGATTCAAGTTCTGAATCGAGAGAGCATTGGGTTGCTATGTACTTTAAGAATGATGGATCTGGTGAATATTTTGATAGCTACGGTCTGCATCCAATCGTTCATGGTTTGGAAGAGTTCATGGCCTAGTATTCCTCATCATGAATCTACAATTCAAAAATCCTACAGAGTTTGATATCACAAGTCTGTGGGCACTATACCGTATACTACATTCTATTTTGCTCACGCTGTTACTCTCTAGGTGAGGTATTGAGCCATTTCTCTAGTAATGTTGCTTTGAATGATAGAACTGTAGAGCGTTTTGTTTAAAATTTACTGAAATAGCATTGTAACTGTTTCTCGCATAATGTAAATAAACAGAATTGAAAATGAACAACGAGTGTTTTATTAGACAATATAGATTCGGTCGATTTTACAAATAAGCACTCTGCAAATAGGACACTCTTTAGCAGAAAGTTTTGCAGTACAATTCACACACCAAAACAGTGTCCGCAAGGCGTCGCCAAAGCGTTAATTTGAGCATCAAAACACACTTTACATACAAGTTCTCGAGATGCGTCACACTCCTTTGCTTCAGATAGGGGGATTATGTTTGGCTCTTTGTTTTCAACTAAAACCTTAAAACAGTGTTATGATATGATATAATTTTTGTTTTCTAGTTGTCATATGAAAAAAAATTGTAAATTAGATGCGTGATGAACGTTTATAAGTAAAAGTTGAACAATTATTGAAGTAGCCTTCAAAACAATCTGCACATATTTAAAGTTAAAATCTTCTTAGTTTCACGATGTTAAGCATGAGTAGTGATTAAAAATTGCTGAATTTAAACAAACTTTATTGTTGTGACCTATCCTTTACAAAATGTTTCTACGACTGCACTAACGATTTTACTACCTTGTTGTTACATGTGAAGCAATCTTGTCTCAATTTTACCCAAAAATCTGCTCAGGCTACTGAAATTTTTTTCCAAGAAAGTGTGAAAGTAACAAATAACAGTAAAAGTTTTGATTGAAATTGTGTCAAATTTGATATTGTTTCTTTCACTAAGGTTCATCTCTTCTGGAAGCAAACTCATAGTTTCGCAACGTCACTTCACTGCATGTGATTTTTCTCCAGCAAACCTGATGTGCTAGAAAACTATTGGTTATTTTCCTCTAAAAAAGTCTAAAACTAACAACTAGCAATAACAAACGTAAATGTTTTAATTGAAATACCTGTATGATCTAGAAAACTGTTGATTGTATATTATTTTTGTATATCCAAGTTACTATTATTGCTACTAGCAATACACCGTTGAACATAATAATATAATATATTTAGAAAATTCAAACGTTTTCGGCGCTACATATCGCCCTCATCAGGATCTATACACAAATATACTGTATTGCTAGTAGCAATAATAGCAACTTGGATACTAAAAGTCACCTCTCTACCGAAATTGTATTATTTTTGTATATTGTTTGTAAGTTTACAACTAGTGATGAACAAGCAGATTTTTCTCATTGCCATTCAACATCTGTCTCTCATCATACTGGTAGCTATTATGAAATCTATACTCCTCCAACATCGTATCTGCGGTTGGTTCTTCTAAAACCTATACACCTCCAAGATTTATCTGCAGCTAGTTCATCTGAAATCTACACTCCCCCAAGATTGTATCTGCGGTTAGTTCTTCTAAAATCTATACTCTTCCGATATTGTATCTGCGATAAGTATTATGCTTTGTTTAATTACATATTTCACACGAAATATATTTAGGTACAACTGTATCTATGCTGCTTTTACCACTGTGATTTGGGGGAACACCGCGTGCTTCTGTTTCAACACTCACTTGGTTGACGTTCAGATATATTGTCGTAACCCTAAAACATAAAATTAACAAACAATGTTCTCATAAACTAATTAATAAACTTATCACTTACAAATGTGGCGAGCCGAAATAGATCCAGAAACACAATAGGTTACAAATACAAGCGTTAGCTGGACTTGAAAAATGCAGTCAATGGCTACTCAAGTCTAGATCAAATAAAAAATGTCGTTAATTAATACAAACTCTGGCTAATAAAACTATAACTGCTGTCCGTAAACTAAAATAATTCTAAACAGGTGTCCAGCTTTCTTAACAAAAAAACTACTTCTAGTAAGCTAATGTAACAAAAGTGATTCAAATACATTGCAGTGTCACGTGGGAATGTAAGGCGAAGCAGAGCGAGATGCGCTAGGCAAACTACGCAAACCGGATAGATTACTCATTTGTGAATAGCAGGCAAGCACGCAAAATCACTAAAAAAAAGATTTAACCCATATCTTACTGGTGTCAGTTTAAACTGACACTTTATTTTTGGTCTCCAAAATTTTAACTGTAGCAAATATCAGTGATGTTGTGATTGACAATGGTTGAGCGGTAAATTTGCAACATGTTTTGATATTTCGTTTTATTTTTTTCTGTAAAAAAAGTGGATGTTTGGACTTTATAAAAAAAAGTTTAAAAAAAATTGATATGTTAACATTTTCGCTCACGTAATCAACGAAAAAAGAAATACAAGAACTACCAAATCTTGGAATTTTGTTTTTTGACTATCTTGAACAGTTTTTACTTTTTATATGTTTATTCAACTTTGCACTGATGTATTTATTTCAATTTTTTTGCTGTCAGTTTAAACTGACACCAGGAAGATCCTCTATTCACTTTTTGCAAAAGAATGAATTTTGCTATGAACCGTATTCGCGACATGTTATTGACGTCTTTCAACTTTTCTTTTCGTGTTTGATGGGAAAATCGCCATAATCAGCTGTTTTGTGTATGCAATCACGCTGGGACAGACAGTTCCCACACTCACAAGTCTCTTATAGAAATCGGTTTGCTACAACTACAAAGGAAAAGGGATGAAGCAAAATTCACGCTGTGGTCGGACAAAATTTTCCCAGGCTGAACAAGTAGTTCTTGGACTGTTGGATATTTCACTTTGCAACAACTTTGCAACAACTTTGCAACTTCCAACGAGTGGCTATGGAGCAAAGATGAGAGACACAACTCTTTTTTTGCAGAGATTTAAACGTTTTTCAGATCATGTGTAGGCCTATTGCTGCAGACTAGTCCGTATATCATGCAAACAAACATTTTTGCTTGTACAAGAAGTATAAGTATAAGAAGCAACCGGACAGGGAGTGTTCCACTACGAGACGCCAATAAAATGGAGAAAGAAAAAAGGGGATTGTATGATTCCGTTCTTGACAAAGACACTGGCATATGCATCACACGATGGAAAGATAGTAAGGTGGTTACGATGGCGTCAACCTACGCTGGAGTAAACCCCATTAAAAAAGCCCAGCAGTACTCGAAAGTAGAAAAGAAGCGCGTTGAAATAACAACCAAATGTTGTGGCAGAATATAATTACGGAATGGGTGGTGTCGATCGCTTTGACCAAAACATTGCTGCATATATGATAACTCAGCGATCAAAGAAATGGTGGTGGCCGGTTTTCCGATTTTGTGTCGGCTTGGCGGTACAAAATATATATTAGATTTATCGTCTTCAAGCAAGAGGGGTATCTAAGAAGTTAGATTCCCTTGGCTTTAGGCAAGCTATTGTTGAAGTTTATTCCAAGAAATACACCAAAGATTTGTCTGGGCTCTACAAGCATCCTCAAATGTGTCATAGCAGTGAAGTACGGTATGATGATGTCGGCCACTGGATCAAAAAAGCAACGCAGCGAAGGTGCCAAAATAAGCCTTGCAAGGGCACGACACTATATTGTTGCGAAAAGTGCACAGTTGCATTGCATCCAGAATGCTTCAAAGCATATCACATATGTTAGACAATACAAGCATCAAGTAATCTACGTGATATCTGAAGCTACGTATATGCAAGAACACGACGTGTGTGTCTAAAGAGAGACAAATAGAATATACAATGTGTCACAAGTAGCCACAGTGCTCCAAGTTGCACTTGTACACATTTAATTAGTAATCAACTTGTGATTGCAAATTATACAGCTAATGACAATAGCGAATGATTTTATCAACTTTTGATGCCTTAAACTTTGTTATCAAGCGTGCTTTAACTCTTCTGCTCTTTTACATTTTTTTGTTTTTTTCATACCTTTTCTTCCTGGTGTCAGTCTAAACTGACGCTTGAATTTTTGCCATTTATACCAATAAAAAAAATTTTTTTTCAAAAAAAAAAGTTGATTTCGGTGGTTTCAGCACAGAATCTTTCATTTTAAAAAACAAAATAAAAAATTTGCGATCTCAGGAAGATATGGGTTAAACAAAAGGCCCGAGTAGACCAAATTACACCGTAAAATAGCGCCGCCGGACAATGATTAACCATTGCTTCTTCTTGAACATTTTATTAAAGCTTGTTAAAGCATTGTTACTGAAAAGCGCGTGCTTTAAACAACATAAAACAAACAAACAATACAGTTGAATAAACTCATACGTCGCTCAGTCGGTAAATCAGTTTTTTGATCTTCAGTTGTTATAAAAATCGAAAGAGAGTGTCATTGTTTTATCTAATGACCGTGACATCAATACTTTTGAAACTGCAATTATGAGCATCAGAGTTCAAGAAGGTTAAACCATTTATCTCAGTTTTGATGATTTTGAGGCATTCCGACAAAAGATCATACACGTATATCGACGTCGACGACTAAATTGACAAATGTCAAAAAAGGTAAATTAATTCAATGATAATTTAGTCCGACAGTCTGGTTGTTTAGACTGTAGATTTGGCAAATTGTGTTTACACCTAAGTGGATCTAAATAAAAAATTTGGAAAACCAACACTATACAATTAATAACCATGAAAACCAATTTTTGCAACAAATCCATGTTTTTGACATAAATACAATAAAGGAAATATTGTCAAAAATATGAAAACAAATATAAAGACAATTGATTATCTAATGTCAGGAGGTCTGAATGGTAGAAAACGAAACTAAAGTTTACAACCGTAAGCTACGTTCAGTAAGGAAGGTTACTTAGAACGAAAAATCGGTGTGAAGATTCGTTGCAGCAAGACAGCTGTGCATATAGCAATTTCAAATTTTAATAATTGATGGAGTTGCAAGGACTTGAATAAAAGTGGGAAGCCAATGAAAAATCACCCGAAATGATCTGATAATGAAGTGAATTGTTGTATGCTCCCCAACAAGCTTGCGAGCTGGTTTATATGATTTAAGACCAAACTAAAATCTCAAACGCCGAGAAACTGTGGTAATTTGAACATCTGTTTCCTTTCGAATCAGCGCAACACAAGTTTTCCCCAAAGAACTTGTTGGGGAGCATACAGCAATTTGCTTCATCATCAGATCATCTCGGGAGATTTTTCATTGGCCTCCCACTTCTATTCAAGTCTTTGTGACTTCCATATTCATTGAAATTTGAAATTGCTGTATGCACAGCAGTCTTGCTGCAACGAATCTTTGCACTGATTTCTCGTTTTGAGTAGTCTTCCTTACTTAAAACCACGATTTGGGACCTTTTTGAATCGGAAAGTAACAATTTTGTTTACTCACTTTCAAGATCTGAAACAGCAGCTTATACACAACTAATTACGCTATAAAATCAATTGAAATAAACTCAAACAGTTTCTCAGTGAAAGCAAATCATATGTTGGTGACGGACACGAGGCTGATGCAATTTCAATAGGATATTGTGTCATATAAAACTGCATTATACGGTGACAATGATTAAATCTACAAATGCCTTAAATCTAAATAACTGGTCTTAAACTTTTGCAAATGACTGTACAAGTGGTCGTTTTTGTAATCACAATGAATAAATTTTTAACCTCCGATTACTGGTAAACCTTTTCAGTCCGGTAGAATTACTTGAATATTAAGATGTGCTCGGAGCTGCTGCAATATCACAACTGCCACTAGTAGTAACAGTAATTACGATTGCCCCTACATTATGGTGTATTGTTTGGGCGCTCATTAGCTAGCAGTCTAGTGCCATAATAGTTTAAACTCTGCAACCAAGCACAAAAATCTGCCGTCAAAATGATTTTTTTCACTGGTTCAACAATGTACACCGTTTTTGAATTGACTTAGGTTAAACCAGTCTCTCTGATATGAATTACATTATCCCAATCGTATACTCGTGATTTTGTGGCTGCAATCCAGCGGTCGAGTGATTAGCGCCCACTTGAGTTCCGTGTGCTTTAAAAATTTTGCTTTTAGTTATTAGATTTATAAAAGTTTGTTTAACTACAACACAATATCTTTCTTATTGTTATAAAATATATGAAAAAATATAGGTTAACAGCATTGTTTTTCAGATCAAAAATATAATCTCATAAAGCTTGCCGTGATATTAGCTTTTTTATCTTTACTGGTCGGTATCGTAGCCATCGTCCTGGTTTTTGTTTTCAACAACAAGGTATTGCGAATTTCTGAACAGATGTTTGATAGAAAATGACATATTATGTAGTAAAATGCTTATTTATTTTCTTGGTTCAATATTGTTAGTAACTGAGGTTTTTTGAGCACGGATTTTCACCGTGTAGTTCTTGAAGTTTGAAATCACAAAACTTTGACCAACATTTAACTTTAATAATTTTCTCGCATACTTTACTGTACCGGTTTGTACAATTATAAACAATTTTGTAAAGGAATCGCAGATTAAAGGTTGCAGGCAAATTTTACCCTTACCTGATGCTAAAAGTAGAGATAGTCCAATAACACTACGTAAAAAAAATTCACAAAATTTTTTGTTTCAGTAGATTTTTGTAGTTTCTGGCTAATTTCGGCTGCAGGTTTCAAAAATGCATTATTTGTTTTCTATCATCGTCCGTTTGGGTGTTATAACAGAATTTGAGTTAATAGATTTTGGCAATTTTGATATAATCTATAAACTGTTTTAGATTTCAACTAATTTGGAAAATTATAAAGACAACAATGAAAACCAATTAAACCAACCAACAACCAAGGAGAAAACAAATGAGCTAAACAAGACGCTAATTGCACTGTGGGACAACATTACGGATATTCAAAACGAAAACTCTGCAAATGATATGGAACTAAAAGAGCAACAAAATTTTATCAATTTACTACTCCACAGTCCTCTAACAATAAATGGTAAATATTCTTAAATTTTTGTCAGCGCTTATGGTTTTGATGCTTCCAAGAACACCATAAAAGCAGACTTGAAGTTGAAAGGTTTCATTTGGGTGATTCTTAAAAGACAACTAATCTTTAATTGACAGTGCCATTGATTAGTTTGCTTTTAAAATAATTTTTGTTTAATCTTGTTGTCACTGCTTATAAAATAGGCTAAAGGCATGTTTTGGAGCACAGCTTAAAAATTTGAGAAAAAGTCAATCCACTAGTAAAAATGTCATTCTAACGCAAAAATAGCCAACCACAGCTTTGATACATTCAAACTCAAAATTATAGATGAGATAATGCATCGTATCTACACACAAAGAATGCTACAATATGCAATGCAGTCTACATTATATTTCGTTTCGTTTTTGAAACATATTGTTTTTCAATCAATAAGACCTAAAATCAAGATACACCAGATCAGCTGAGCTACTTTATTATAAGAAAAATCGATTTCGCCCTTAAGAGACATTTTCAATTTCTTATTCAAATAGAATCTATTTGAATGATTCTATTTGAACAAGATATTGAAAATGCCTGTATAAGGGGAAATCGATTTTTCTTATGATAAAGTAGTTCATCTGATCTAGTGTGTCTTGGACTTATCTATTATATGATTATAAACCTGTATCGCTTCGAGCAAGTTACTTCACGGGTAGATTCCTGGTAGTATATTTACTTTTGTTTTTAAATCAATTAAGTCTTTTTTGAAATTTTAATTGATTTCAACAGAGACTTAAAAAATTAGTTTTATACTGTACTACAGTAATTGTAGTGTTTTTCGATCGTTTAAGTCTCTGTTGCAATCAATTAGAATTGCAGCAAATACCTAATTGATCGAAAAACACTATAACAAAATGCCAGAAAATACAGTGTAGGTGCATTTAACTATTCAGATGGACATGACAGCTTTTCAAATATTCCGTATTCATTGTTTAAATAAAGACAGTACAGAACAAATAACCAAACAAATCATGCTTATTATCATTTGCTTCTACTTTGCAGTTACAAAATGGCTGACATTATCAAACAATTTTCAATACAGAAGGACGAATAGCAAAGCAATATTTCGGGGAACAGCACGAATGGATTGTCAAAACAATACTGGATATCTTGCAAGATCGGGAATCAGAGATGCCACGATCAGAAAGTAATTTCAGTAATTGTGGGTTTAGGAACTAACTGACGTCAGAATTCCAGATGATTTTTTGTCCAGGGGTTTAGGAATGCAGTTTAATCAAACGGAAAAACCATTGTAAAAAATTATTATTAGATACTTAAAGCCTGTGGCTGTGCCAAGAGAGGAGACTTTCCTCTCCCCATGCTCGGAACAAGGTTGACTTTGTAATTAGTCAAAATTGTTATAAAATTTTTGAAGAAGATCTCGACGTCGGGGAGAGCTAATATAGCTTAGTGTTTCATTTCCATAATGTCATAAAATATAGTTTGATTTCAGAAAAGCTTGTAAAAGTGCGCTCCAATATTTGTAGCAAATAAAAGAGCAATGTTACTTTTGCTTTTGAGGAGCATAAAAAAGGGAATTGTGTTTCTATATTAATTAAAGAGATAAAGTGGAAGCTCCAGTCCTTTGGTCAAGTTGTCTCATCGTTACCGCCTTTGCGTTTTTGTTTATCACTAACATGTTTATTTCTTTGATTTTACTAGGTGACTCTAAGGCGTTGTCAGCAGGCCTCGGTTAGTAACGTGGGGTTAAGAATATCGGTTCAGCCGGCTTCTTTTGCTTTATCTGAAGAGCAGTTGTAAAAACAGTAATGAAAAGTTTGTGGTTTTTTATATAGCCAATTCCAGTTCCAAAATCTAGAGCACGGGAGTTTGAAATGTAATTGGATAAAACACATTTTAAAGAGTTGATCATAACCGTTGTTGCGCTCATCCCGATCCCTTTCATTTCTTTTAATGAACACCGAGCCGCAATTAAAGTCAAAGCAGAAAATGCAAAACATCAAAGATTGTTTTCAAACAGACAAGAATAGGAAATTAGGCCTATGCTGTAGACCTTTTTCATGACTTGGTGCTCTCTCTATTGTTATTGCAACCTTTTTCCTGCATAGGCGTAGCTAAGGGACAAAAGAAGCAATGCCTTTTCTCAAATTTGCATTTTTAAGTATGGCATTCGCACAGAAGTTAATTTTGTGTCAGAGCATCAAAAATATTGATATGCATAGAGGAATAAGGCTTTAGATTATTATATGAACAGTGGTGACAGTTGGGAAAAGTAAAAAATCACAAACGGACACACTGCTTAGTATTTACACGTGCAATTTGCTCCGCAGTTTTGAGTTAATGAGTTATTGTTGGCAATATTTGCCTATCCCTCCAGCCAGCTAAAATATGCAACAAGCTTTATAATATTGTATCTACAAATCACGTTGTTGATTTTGTATTGTTTGAGAGTTTTCCAGTTTCAATGCTAGGCTTAATACTTACAGCTTTTTTATATTTGCAATGCTATTTACACGGCTTAGTCTAGGGTCTCTGGCTGGGCGTATGTTTCTTGATCCCGGCATAAAAGCAAGCAGTGGAAAAGCGAATTTACTCAAAGTCAACTACCGTTCAGTTATTACAATAAGTTAGAGTAAGGGTTCTAAAAATGGGAAACGTGCTCGTAGGAGGGGCGTGTAACATTTGTGACAAATGTCCGATGATGTCAATGGATCTCAAAAAATTGCACCTAAATTTCCAAAACTGACCTTCAATTGAAAAAAGGTCTTTATGCTGTTTTGGGGATTAAAAGTAGGAAAAGAATCGCATAAAAAGTTGATCTGCAGAAAAGATCTGCTGGTAATAAGAGAGCACTGGTCTTTGTAGGCTTTGTCAAAGAAAGTGCGTGTCAAAAAAGTTTAAGAACCTCTGGATTAGACAATTCACCGACGAGGTTCTTGTGATACAAAGCTCGATAGTTTTTTGTATTCCAGCAACATTTTACATCGAAAATCGGCATTTTATTTTTTTTTTGCTAGACGTGTTTAATCCTGGACCCCCAACGCTCCTTTTTTGTTACTCAACCCCCAACGCTCCATTTTTGAGAATTACTCCCGTTTTCGAAAAATCAAAAATACTTTCCTTCAATTATGGTTTATTATAAAAACTGCACCAAAAATATTACTCTTATTCTGTAAATTGAGCACAAACGAAGTTACTTTGTACTCTAATTTAATGATCTTATTGATGAAAAGGAAAAATATACAAAAATAACTAAAATTTGATATATGAATAAACTTAATTACTCATTAAAATAATGCTGCGCCTGAAGCAGTATTATTGTTAGTTATAACCAACACGCACCTGAAATGGAAAAAACAGACACGTAGGGTTTCACAAAATAATACGGTCAGTGCAACGTAGGCAGGATATCTCCCGGATAAAAAGTCTCACAGTTACAACAACATCCGGTGATTTTCTCCCGAAATCACAAATTTTACCCATAGTGAAAAATTCCAAGGAGCGAGAACGACCGTACAGCCACCCGTCAAGAAACCAGACTAAGGACTACAGCTATTGATGTGTGGAGAGCGGGCCTTTGCTTGGATAGGAACTCATGTGACTACCGCACATGACCTGGAGATAATCTCCCGGCGTTATGTTTTCAGGGATAATATGTGTGTAAGGGGTTAAAATTAGTCAGTTGCACGATTCAACTGTGCAAGGTATTCTAATCTGATGGCAATTTATTGTTCGATTATTGTAATTTTAGTAATTGCTATTGCATTACACTGTGGTGCGTTTGAAAATTTTTTTCGAAGGTCAAGAATGTTTTAACTGCTTCTAATTTAATTATTTGTACTGAGCTCAAAATTGTAACCCCTTTTTTCTGATCAGGTCAAATATTTTTGCATTCACATTTTTGTTATATGTTAGCTTTGGTCAGTATTGTACTCATGTCAGAAAGAAACGATTTCTGTGGTAGCTTATTTGGTCATGCATGCGATTAATTTTTGCAAGTAGGCTAGTGATTTATTTGCATGCAAGGTTTTTTTAATGACAGACATTTTAAATGATACAACAATTCATAACGCGGCTGAAATATAGGCGCTTACAACTAACAAAGAAATCTTCCGGGCAAATAATTTTGTTCAACCGCGCTCAATTTAACAGTTGAAGTTAATACTTTACACCACAGCCACGCATTCACTTAAGATCACAAATTTGTTTTAAATGCTCAAGACGTGCCAACCACTGTGAACAAAGTAAAAACAAAGTCTTTAAAAAAGGTATAACACAGAAATCATTGTAAACCTTGCACCTAATTGGCAAAGCAGCATTGCACCTAATTGGCAATTAGGTGCAAGGTTTACAACTTCCATATCTTCGCCTATAATTTTCAAATCTACAAAAATCATTGTGAGGCACATGGTGATACTTCTACGATACATTACCGCTATTGGTATAATGACAAGAAGTGTCGCTTCAAAGATTCTCTCCTATGTGCGGAATTAAGAAGATCTTTTTTTAAGCGCGTAACAGTAATCTGCAAGCATGTTTACGTCCCAATTCCTTGGTATCTTTCTTCCATCTGGCGAAGATCTTGGTGTGGTCTCTCTCTCTCTCTCTCTCTCTCTGTTCCTCGCTGTAGTCCTCACAATTGTAAGGAAAGTAATCCAAATGCAAGCGCAAAAAGTGCATTTTCACAGACATCCGGACTCCAAGGATTGAGAGCTTTCAAGTATCTCTTTAATCTATTCTTTGTAATCAGGGCTTGTATGCTTTTCAAGAAAGTTTGAAATTGCTACTCGAAAAGCTCTCTATGCTCTTTTTTCTACTGCACTCATGCCTGCAGTAAAATTCTCGTCTGTGGTCAGCTTACGGATCTGTGGCCCATCAAAGACCTTATCTCGTAGCTTCGCTTCAGAGATTCGAGGAAATTTCATTTGCAAGAACTGAAAGGTTGGGCAGTCATTATCTAGTGCCTTGATGTAGCTTTTCATAAAACTGAGCTTAATATGAAGAGGTGGTAAAAAAACATTTTGTGGATGGACTAATTAAGCAGATCAGACATTTTTGAGACCGGATGTAAAACTTGTGTGTAATAACCAGCTAATTTGTGGGTAATGGCAATCATCATTCCTTGAGTCCCACAGACAAAAAACATGAATGTTTTGTGTAACCGGCCAGCAACCAAAGAACTACTCAAATCACTTTTAATTCACCACATATTTTCCAATTGTGTTAGCTGTTCTGAAGAGATTCCAAACGAAATTTCATGTCTTTTTAACATTCAGTGAGCTTCACTAAATGTCCAACAGGAACAGAACAGAACCAATCTTATTTCCATTGTGCAGTAACATTGCCTTTAAACTCTATACAGATGAGTCCGAAAACAATAGCCATTCGACCGAAATATATACTATGCCCAAAGCTGATGTTAATTCTGAAATATCTTGACAGTATACCAAGGACTGATTTTCTTCACAATGGAAATACTCTCTAAACTCTTCATTTCTATTCCAATACCAGAAAAATGTGGTGCGTGAAGCTAGTAAGTTGCTTTCACATAGTCATGACACTGGGAGCTGAGCGGATATTTCGGTGTGATATTAATCTCGTGTTAGGTTGTTCAGTTCAAGCTGTGTAAAAGGCTGCGTTTGGGTTTGTACTTGGCTCCGCATTCCATGTGTCTTGCTCATTTGCTTCGCTTTCTGTAGATGAAGAGCATTCCATTTCACTTACATCTCCAGTTGGTTCTGGAACAGGAATACCAGGGCCATGTGGTACTAAGTTTATGGCTGAAGGAACATCGGGTACTTCGCATGTTGTTTGTTCTTCTGATTTATTCCTAAAATGAAAATGATCTCTTCAACAACTAAATTAAAAAAAGTTTTTTTTGCATTCTGGTTTGTTAGAACTTTAATGAATTATTTTACTTTAGCAGGCAGCATGTCTTAACTTTTTATATTTATATTCTTAGTGACATTGGATAGTATTCGCAGGTACTTTCTACTGGTGATTTTACTATTATGGTACCATGACGCATTATGACGCAACAGAGTTTTCGAAGCGCTTAAGAAAAACGCATGCTTAAAATGCTTCAAAAAATTGCTTGCTGCATTGCAAATACTTTTGCTCATCAAATTAAAGTAGAGTTTTTGATAATGCTACGAGTAGATGTTTTCAATCGAAAGCTTCATGTTAATACTTTCCTTTAAAGCTTTAATCGCGTTTTTTCGATCAGTATTTTTTGATAAAATAAAGAAAGCAAAGTATGCAATCAAACGTTAGTTTTGACTTCAACTTTCTTCCTAAAGGAGTAAAATTGTTATATGCTATTGATAAGTTTGAAACTAACTGTTGTTTGTACAAAGAATTGTTTATCTCCGTCAAAAAAAAATTCGCCTTCAATTATGGCCTAAACGTGACATCATTGACCCCGAATGACCCTTACCAAGGGGCAGTTATTAAACGCGCAAAATCTTATGTTTGTGCACCCAGTAGTTTCGGAGGAGTTGAAACGAATGCACGCAGAACATTGCTTTACAATGTAGATTTTACTGTGATTTTGATATTGCCAACGACAAAACAAAGCTATGATGCGTTTTTAGTCATTAAATATTTGGGTGTAAACCTTTCTTGTTTTTTAGTAATTACTAGCTTGTGTGTTTGTCTTGGGACAACCTATTGCATTCAGGGTAAAGAAGGAATGAGAGAGTGAGCCGCAGTTTTTTTCAAAGGAAACAAGAACGTCACTATATTTGTTGTAGCGAATACCTATCTCTCTTATTGCTAAAATTCCTGATTTTTCAAAATATAGGTAAATCAAAGGCTCTTTAACCTGAAATTTTAGTCATGGTGATTTGAGGCCTGTAACCACATCACACCAGTTAAAGTTTTTTCCGACGTCGTTTCTCCTGTCTTTCATCCTGGATATGAGAATTTGGCTTGCTGGTATTTATACTTTTATATTTTTTGGAAATCAAAGAAATCATTCTAACAGCATTGTTTAAATCGAAATTTTGCAGATTTTTGATGCTTCATTTTTTGCCTGAAGATAACAATTATTGGATTGGATTGAGGAGACGTACAGATCAGACTTGGCGTTGGATGAGTGATTCTGAAATTATAGAGGACGATAATGAAATATGGTTGGAGGGGGAACCAAACGATACAGAAAATGAGGATTGCGCTGTGTTGACTATCAGCAACGGGACAATTGGAGCAAGAAGTGTCCATTGCAACAACAGTACTGAATATTACGGTCTTTGTGAAAGACAAGTTTGAAATGAAATTGGTATTTGATTGGTCTTGTCAACTCGTCATGATTCTAGCCGCTATAAAACTCAGTAACATTACTTGTTTTGTATTTCGATGCAATGATCAAGAAACAAATTTTGGGATCGCTGGTTTTATTCCTGCACTCTTGTGTTGTTGTACTCACAAGCAAGTGGGTGACTTTACGACAATTCACCTATTCGGTGGTTCATCATAGGCAATTATTTAAAATCAAAATCAAATTAAAGTTTTCCATTAGACAAATGAGACAGTAAACGGGGTTGCCATATTGATTGATTTCAAATCAAATTCTAGAAGCCGGGAATTATTAATTTGCCTGTTTGACTTCTGTCACCAGTCTTGCAACCACGCGGAGGAAGTTACTCAGACTTGTTTGCTTTGTTGTTCTCTTAACAGTTAACATTAGGAGTGAATCTTTTTACGTTTTAGCCATTGGGAGGTTTTTTGAGTATCAAAACTTGCTAAATATGGTGTAAAATGTTGTTTGTGTACTGTTTTCTATTAGCTTGATTCAGAATTGAATGCGACCCAACAGCGCTTGATTAAGACGCGGTTAGTTTGATACCTGATTTCAACGAGCTTAATTAGAATGCACAAAGCACTTTATACCTACAGCTTGTTTCTCGCTGTTGATGATTATTACATACATCTCTAGACTACATCACATTTGCGATTAAAAATATGTCACTTTAATGTTAGGAGTGTTTTTGCACGAAGAATTCTTTCAGTAACTTGCTATTTAGTTCGAATTAGTATGCTATGATTTCGGGTTATATTAGAAAGTTTTCTTCCTCTGCGGAATTTAATTTGTTAGGTTTATTTGATTATTTGTCGAGTTTAGCACTAGAATTACCAAGGACACCGGGTCTTCCTCATTTGCAATTACCAATTCGGATTAAGAGCTTTTGTTCTGAAATTTTTTGGCTTGTAAAGAAATTTACTTTACTTGATGTTGCTGAGCTGCACGAATTCTCAGGATATTTATTCAAGTGATTATTGCATTTTTTCCATCTTTTGCCCTAGAATTACCACGGTGTTCTATTGGACATCAAAAAGCATTGCACACTTACCTATTGGCGTATTAGCCTTAATTTCAAGTTGAAATCTCTTTTGTTATCAATAGCTACCTGTCGCAGCTTACTCAATATGAAGTTATCTTGTTTTCCACCTCAGGAAAATGTAGTTTTTCTAATCAGTAACATTTGTAAAATCGTCATAGCAAGTATTTTATGTTTACATTTCAGGCACTTTGGTAGTTCAACGAGGCGGCAGTGATGATGCTGTTGAGTACAATCATCGAAAACGAAAAGTGCTCGAAATCGGTTTTCTACAATACAAACTGAATGCAAATGTGTTCTTTGCAAACTGCCCTCATGTAGAATGCATAAAACGGTTAATGCACCAGCAGTTCCACAAAAAAAAGGCTGCATTTCTGACGGTGTCCTATAGGACACCGTGGTAATTCAAGTTATAAAAAAATCCTGGTAATTCTAGTGTTAAGTCAGTGAATATGGCGCATGGATTAGTAGTAGATCTGGGAAACGAATGTAGCCCAAATATTTTGAAATTGCTACGTAGTCGTTCAACATTAAATCTGGTTCGTTGGTTAACTCATATCATTAACGATTTAGTAACATCGCAGATTCATCTTCAATATACATCGAACTCCTCTTGACTGCTTTACGGCCGTGATAGAGAGACGAAGAGGAAGTTCCGAATTGATCAAGTTGCGAACGCGTTGTCAAAGGGGCTAAAGTCTTGTAACAGCTAAGGTGGAAGTTGAACTGGTCTGTCACTACCGCAGCTAGTATATCTTACATCAGGTTTATAATGTCCTTCGAAAGAAAACAATGTGAAGCGATTTTAACTAAAAATGTTGCCTCAGTGACGTATAAGCAATATCAGTAGATTTGTCGTCAGCCGTTGTAGCTGTTTTCATCTTTTTGTTTGTTCTTTCAGTAATTTAAATCCAGGCTATAATGTGCATTCAATACCTGTTTACATTAAACCACCATCCAGCGTCTTAATATCTGCAAGTTGGAATCAAGAAGAAAATGCAGCAAGCATTTTCTGTTGGTGGAGCGTATAGATCTTACAAACATACGCCGCCTTTCCTTCAACAATTTGTTGTAAATTGTTCATTTTGCCCGCAAAATGAATGGGGTAGCTTCATCAGAATGAGGTATTTGTTATATCGAGAGTAACATATAAACTTCTGAGCATAAAAATATCAAGACAATCTACACGAGATTTATTAAACACTAACAATTATTAAAAAAGTAATTTCATACAAAAACATGAATACGTCACAGAACCAGGGGTGAGCACAAGTATCACGTGAAGCAGAAATCAACAGATGGTATACATGTATATTGAACATTTTGTGCTAAAACTGAGCGTTTTCGGCTCATCAACATGGCCCTCATCAGAGTATCAAAATAACATGCAAACAGTAGAGTATTCAATCTCAAAGCTTTTCCCTGACACTTTTCAAGAGAATTTGTCAGAAATAGAGTGAAAAGGTGAAGTGAATCACTTATATAGAGACACAATTGACGAAAAAGAAAAAAGGGAAAAAAAGCTATATCGTGATTGGTAAAAGAAGCGATTAATGGAAGGAGTGGAAACAAATGTGTAATTTTTAGACCATAAACGAATTCTTTTTGTTTGCATAAATTTGGTTTGGATGTTTTGATGTACGTGGCTTCAAGGGTGAAAAGATGAAAAGAAGTACGGCCACGAGCAAGTTTCTTTTGAAGTTTTCTTTTGTCTATTTCCACGTGCTCGCGTGAGAATTTCGTAATTTAGCAGCACGATATATCACGCAGCATTTTAGTCATTTGGCATTTTTATCAAAATCAAAATACGAATGAAGTGGAATCTCTGCTATAAAGTTGAATCATGTCGGAAAGTCGCATACAGTCAGTAAGTGCATATATTATAAGCTATTGTAATTTATCGTAGTATTAACAACGAGTGCTCATAATTCTCTTATAATTATTTACCGTTGTATTTTAATGCCGTCGCTTTTCGCTATTTGATGTTTGATCTTTCTATTCTATGTTTTGTGCCCAATTTAAGTGTGAGGTTTGGCTGTTTTGGTCATAATTGTCAAATTATTCTAGAAAACCTGTCGCAGTATCGACGCCATTCGTATATGATCGATCGGATTTTTTGTCTTAGAAATATATTTGATTCAATCAACGAGAGTGCCCTTTGATACCGCGATTGAGTTTGCGCTGTGCGCTTAGACCTTCCCCCAAACCGTGTGACTGGGATAGCAGCAGTTAAACATACTTTTTTCTAAACCTGCAGGATGACTCATGGTCGCAAACAAAGTCGTGAAGTGTGTACTTCTCCGTGGTGCGGCCAGAAGCTGTTCGGCTGACCAAACACAGAGACGCCCGAAGAAAGGATTCAGCCGGCCTACTTCAGTAATTCGGCCAAGTTTACTATGGTGTTGAAAAAACAAAAAAAAACAAAGACTAGCGGCGTAAATGAGTCCCTAGATTCCAGCAATCAGAGTCTCATGCCTGGTAGCTAGTGTCTTTGACTGCAAGGCTCCTTCGTTCGTCACTCAGCGACTGCGGTCACGGCAAAAATTTTCAGATATCGAAGTCAACGGATTGCCACATGGAAGATTCTTACACTTTGAGACCAAGGAAAACTGGACAATGTTATATTGGAGATGAATAGAATGAAATTTAATTGTTAAGGTGTATGCGAAACAAAATAACCTGGAAATGGACAGCTGCAAAAGAATGACAAAACAATAGTATATTCTGGAAGAAAAGAGCACCAACGAGGCGTTGTCTTGATATCGGATAAATCTTGTTTAAATCAATAGTAATACACTGACCTAAATGTGACTAATTGTTTCTTGTCAAATTAAGAGCTAATTCATTCAATGTAAATCTCTTAGTTGCATATGCTTCAACAACCGATGCAGATGAATGTACATTATAAAAATTTTTATGAATTTCTGAATGAAATGTACAACAATTGCTAATCACAGGAAATAAATATTGAGTGATTTTAATCCTAAAGTTGGATGTGAGAAATATGGGAAAAACGTTGTCCGTATGATTTGGGAACACGTAATGAACGAGAAGAAAACCTTATCGATCGGTGCGAACAAAAGAAATCAGTGATAATGAACACTTGGTTTGCAGCTCACCCGAGACATCAATATACTTGGATCAGTCCTGGAGATCGTGCAAGAAACCAAATCGACTGCATAATGATCAATAAAAGATTTGGAACTTGTATATCTAACGCAAGAGCATATCCTGGGGCCGATGTAAACAGTGATCATAACCCAGTAATAGCAAAGTTTAAAATACATTTAAGAGCAAAGAGAAACGCCCAAAGGGAAAACCGTGGTTCTTAATTGATGCTCTGAAAAATCCTGACATAAATGCTAAGTTTTATGATGCTGTACTGGAAAAACTATCACAAAATCGAAACGAACACAATTCCCAAAATCAATGGAAAAACATGAAAAAGAGTATTATTATAGCTGCAAATAAGTGTATTCCTAAAGATTCCAAAAAAATTAAACAACCACATTGGATAACAATTGAAATAAAAAATCTTATGCACCAAAGAAGAAAATTTAAATCCAATTTAGAAACATATA
Organism: Trididemnum clinides; assembly: GCA_963675345.1. Lineage (NCBI taxonomy): Eukaryota > Metazoa > Chordata > Ascidiacea > Aplousobranchia > Didemnidae > Trididemnum > Trididemnum clinides. Next base: position 4,473,715 of record OY776297.1, read on the forward strand.
ACAAAATTCACAAAGAAATCCAACAAAAATGCAAACGTGCCACAGAACAATGAACAGAGGAAAATTGCCGAGAAATTGAAAGATGCAAAGGTACAAACACAAAGGAAATGTTCAAGAAAATTTGAGAAATTGCTAGGAAAGCATCTGTATCAGTAGCAAAAGACATCCAATCATTAGAGGGTGACGTCTTATTTGAGAATGAGAATATAATAAAACGTTAAGCAGAAAATATTGTTTCACTATTTAATGATAAAGAGACAATTACAGATGAATCTGGCCCATCAATACTAAGAAAGAAAGTTTAATGGGCATTACAAATTTCCAAAACAGGAAAAGCAGCTGGTCCAGACGAAGTGGTTCGAAAATGCTAATTGCTTTACAAAAATCCGACGTGAATATGTTGCGGAAACTCATTAATAAAATATATCAAACAGGAGAAACTCCGACAGACATGCTTAATTTCGTTTTTGTTGCCATTCCCAAAAAGTCTTGCGCTCTGGAATGTGAAACTCATAAAAACATCACTTTAATGTCCCATACTTTAAAAATGAAAATCTTCTCACCTTTTTTGAAAAAGTCTTGTTTCATTTGCAATTTTACTTTTTTTTAAACGGAAAACGTTTTATAACGTAAACCTTAAGTTTTAAAGCGCAAAAATCATCAATCGATGATCGCGGGAGCGAAAGAGTTAAAAAGTATAGCTATTTACTTTTAAACCAACAAGACTAAATCCCCGTAGAACTGACTTACTATCGTTTCTCAAAAAATTTAGAATCGAAAGTGTCATTCAAGCGAAAGCAGTGAAGCTTAGCAAGCAATTGATCACCCAAAACTAGCACTTTGTCATCACAAAAACATATCTTCCTCGTTACAACGGAGAAAAAAAAAACGTAACGTTCAGTAGAAATTAACAAGCTATTGATCTCGCCAGACTAGCATTTTGTCATTACAAAGACATGTTCTTCCTTTTTGTGGCAAGAAAAAAAAGAGACTTGCAGAAGTGATAAGCAAGTAATGTTTTGATTGAAATTATACTCGCCCGACCAGAACAAAGTAGGTCGAAACCGATTGCTTTTTATTTTATCTCGTACCTTACTCGTGCGATTCTTGCATTGTTAATGCATTGCACAAAATACAACCTTTGATCCTTGTTCTGCGTAATTATGTTTGTTCATTATTATGATGCAATGGTCTGGGTCGATTATTATAGAGACTCAATAAAACTTTCCATTAGTGGCGTTTTGTAACTTCGTTCATCGAAAGCAATAAAAATATAATCGCATGCAGCTCAATAAAAAAAGAAAAAGAGCAATAGAGGAGAAGATTAGCGGCGTGTTTGAGGAGGAACACAGACGCGCTCAATGCAAAAAGATGCCATCCCACGTTATACAGCTGCCATAGCAAGGAATAATATTAAGAAATAACGCTTTTGAAGTCCCAAGCAGAAACCGTCGCTACAAAAGGAGTAGGCATTAGAACGTAAGAACGCTGTGTTTCGCACTTAATAAAAATAACGCAGAAATTCAAAGGTCTGCGCTATTGGCTGAAGTACGCTGATAAACACATGAAACATTAAAAGAGATTACAATTAAATAGCTGAAAATTTAAAGCGCGTCACGGGCCGCACAAAATGTTCGTTTGGGCCGCTTTCTTGAGACCCTTGATTTAGAGCCCATATTTTTTGCAGAATAATTAAGAAAACTTTGCAAAAGCTGGAGGATACGAATATGAAACTTTATCAAATTATTGCGTCTTTGAAATACAGCTGACTTTGATAATTTTGTTCGTTAATATTTTCTACCATTATCATCGAAGTTTTTTATTGCTAAATCTTTCGCCGTTTCTTTTCGCTGACTTTCCTCGAACAAGTTTCTGCAGAACGCCAATGATTGATTACACTTTCCGCTCCGTTTATTGTAAGTTACACTGATCCCAGAAACCGCAGTTATGGCAGCAATGGACAGTGGTGGCAGCAGTTTTTATCCACTCAAATACAATATAACTAAAAACCACATTATTACACTTCTAATATAAATTAAATAAGAGGGTCATAAAAACTAAAAAATTCATAAAGCAATTAATAAGTTGATGAACAGATATTATTGCGTTTATCTTATTACCAACAATTGAAGACCACAGGGAAAAAACTATCAGATTAACGTTTTGATCAAATTTTAGATTTTGATGCATCAAACAAACTATTAAAAAAGTATTGTATGATAAATATTTTTTGTTGAAATACAATCAGCTACTCACGCTATGGAATTTTTAAAATGAGCGGTACTGGGAAAAAGCGATCTTACTAATGTTTTTTATAAAAGAATAATCAAAATGCCACGTGTTGTAGTCGTGATATGAAAATAAGTAGAGCGCGGTAGGTTTGTTCAAAATTTAGATTACTTGTAGGCCTACCAGTAGATGTTATACGAGGTGTGTCCGAAAAGTAACGAGACTGGTGTTATAAAAACTTTATTGAAAAATATTGAAATATACCAAAGTCAAATTCCTTCAAAGTAATTTCCTTCCACTTTGAAACACTTGTGCATTCGCCTTTTCCAGGATTCAATACACACTTGGAAGACATTTTCTGGGATCTTTTAGAGCTCCGTCGTCGCGGCCATTTTGATGGAATCGATGTCAGAAAAATGGGTTCTCTTCAGAACAGATTTGATCTTGGGAAAGAGGAAAAAGTCACACGGGGCCAGATCGAGGGAATATGGGGGTTATTCCAAAGTTGCAATGTTCCTTTCTGCGAAAAACTGACTAATACTCAGGGCTGTGTAATCAGGAGCGTTAATGTGATGGAGCCTCGATACGTGAGCTTCCCAAAAAGGTCCACCTCTTGTCATGCACTGTCTCATAAAGCGCCGAAGAATGTATATCTTTATAGACGGTTTGGTTCACTGTTTGGCCTTGGGGTAGGAATTCGAAATGAACAATGTCTTAAAGACATTCTTCGGCGCTTTATGAGACAGTGCATGACAAGAGGTGGACCTTTTTGGGAAGCTCACGTATCGAGGCTCCATCACATTAACGCTCCTGATTACACAGCCCTGAGTATTAGTCAGTTTTTCGCAGAAAGGAACATTGCAACTTTGGAATAACCCCCATATTCCCTCGATCTGGCCCCGTGTGACTTTTTCCTCTTTCCCAAGATCAAATCTGTTCTGAAGAGAACCCATTTTTCTGACATCGATTCCATCAAAATGGCCGCGACGACGGAGCTCTAAAAGATCCCAGAAAATGTCTTCCAAGTGTGTATTGAATCCTGGAAAAGGCGAATGCACAAGTGTTTCAAAGTGGAAGGAAATTACTTTGAAGGAATTTGACTTTGGTATATTTCAATATTTTTCAATAAAGTTTTTATAACACCAGTCTCGTTACTTTTCGGACACCCCTCGTATATTACAATTGCATGGCTTTACTTTCAATGAATATCAAAATATTACGCTATAGCCTAATAATAATAAAAAAAGTTAGACTTAACAAGGTTTAGCATGCTGCAATGAAGATTTTTTGAGTTAAAAATACAAAGTTCACCAATTTTTTGATGATAATCAGCAGTTTGGTAAAAATTCTGGGTTTTAATTCATCCGAGGGTATTCCTTTTTGCGCTACAGAAGTTAAAGCCAACTGTTAGGATCTGATTGGTAGAGGCTTACAGGCTAAAGACAATGAGGATATTATTGTTTGACTATGCAAATTATGTAGCGTGTCTCTTAAGATAGGCTGTCAAAAAAAAAAAAAACAAATTAAATCAATTGTTCTTTGATTTTGAGAATTTTTCCATGATTATTATTGTTGTTGTTATACAGACTCAAGTTTGATTCTTTTACTAATTGTGCCCAAAAGAGAACAGAATTGTCAAAATTACTCATTTTTAAGATTTAATATTGCCTAATATAAGCTTGCCAGCTTTTGTTTTGCTGCTGGAATTCACTGCGAGAAGAGATCTCGGTTATAAGTAAGATGAGTTTAGTGAAAAGATTGGAAAATATTGTGATAAGGCTTAGGATTACTTTGTAATGCCTGATAAAAAAACAGTAGGCATACACAATTTTTCACTTTGTGTTGAAAAATATTTCGACGGTACTTCAGAAAATTGCAATTTGTAGAAAACTAATTTCTCTGGTATATTTTGGCTATTTTTCCTGATGTCTATGATTATCTAGTTATCTGTATCTAAGTTTTCAGAAAGATTAATCAAAAAATGAAGTCTGTGGAATTTTTGATAAATGGCCGACATTAAGCAAAAAATTGGTGATTTTCTACAAAAAAAGGGGGATCAACATAACTCTGTATTACCTTTAGCGACTAAATTTTTCTCTGAAACTGCATATTATCTGAATGTTAAAGAAATTTCCTTTCCAAAAATATGTATTGTTGCATGGTTTAAGTCAAGAGTTGTTCTATAATGACTGATAAAATTGGTAAATTTCGTAAGCCTAATCTGTTTTCGATATCAATCAAAAACACTTAAAATTTGGGCTTTTGAGCTTCACAAAATTGCAATTTGTAGAAAAACTAATTTTTCTGACACATTTTGGCTATTTTTCTTGATATCTATGGTTATTTAGCTGTCAGTATCTAAGTTTTCAGAAAGATTGATCAAAAAATGAAGTCTTTAGAATTTTTCATAGATAGCTGACTCTAAAAATATTGACAGCAAAAAAATTGTTGACCCCCCTACGAAAAAGGTAGGGGGTCAACCTGGTCCTGTATCATCTTTAGCAACTAAATTTTCCTCTCACACTATTTATCATTTAAAATTGTAAGAAATTTCTTTTCTAAACATAGATATTGTTGCATGGTTTAGGCTAGGAGTTATTCTTTACGCTAATGATTAATGAAACATGATACCTAGATTTATGTTTAGTACCGACCCAAAACACTCAAAATTTGATAGCTGGACCATAGAAAATGCAAATCACACAAAAAGTATTCCCTTTCCAAATTTGAAATCATGTTTCTCCGTTTACACAGCTCTTTTTTTGCCCTCTTTCAAGTTTTCATGGAGCTGGTGTATATCAAACACTTTATGTAGATTTTGCAGGGTAGGGTACTTCGAGTGATAATCTGGTTTCCAAACGAAAAAAGGAGGGGTGTAAAAACGGTCCTGTTTCATCTTTAGCAATAAAATATTAGTTTTAAGTTTTATATCATCTGAAAGTTGAAGAAATTTCCTTTTCAAAAATATATTATAATACAGATTTTGGGCTAAGTTTTGATTGATAAAACGACTAGCCTACACGATAAACCCTAAATTATCATCGGTACCGGCCAAAAAGCCCCCAATTTTGGTGCTAGATCTCATAAAATTACAAATTGTAAAAAAGTACACCTTTAAAAAATCTTAAAGCATGTTTATTTAATAGCGCCACTCTTTTACCATATTGCACCAAGTTACCAAGGAGAAAATGCCAGCAAAGCACTTTTTATTTATTTTGACAGGCGGGCTAAAATCAATCAAAATTAGCTTTCTCCTTGCAAAAAGGCGTTGGCAAAGAGTAGCTTATGTTTCACCTTAAGCAACAAAATAATCTATTTATACTGCATATCATTTGATTCAGAAAGAATCAGTCTTTTCAAAGATAGGCAATATTAGGTGGCATAGGAAAAGAGCTGTTTTATAACGATTGATGAAAAGGGTAGTTGCAGTAGCTTTCAGTCCCCCAAAAACAGCCAAAAATTTTGCTGCTGGGCTTTAAAAAGTAAAAAATAGTACAAAAACTTTGTCCTTTGTTGATTTTTAACTGTTTTTCCTTTAAAGTATGATCCTTTTACATCATCTAGCGGCCATTTTTAAAAAATTTATCCACACGCGAGGCCTGTAATATCTTTTAAACTTGGGGTAAAATTGGTTTTGCCCACCAAAAAAAGGGAGTAAAGATGTTTTTGTTTCATTTTGAGACACCAAACATGGTTTTTAGAATGCACATCAAACAAATAGGGATGAAATTTCCTTTCCAAAAATATATTACACTACGTAATTTGATTTAATTCTGATTTTATTTTGATCGATCAAAAATGCAATTCCAATCCACATCTTTTGTTCTGGCCCGAAAAAAATTGGAAATATCGGTGGCTCTGGGTCTCAGAAAAGTAACAATTGTAGAAAAACTAAGTAACTTGGTACATTTTGGCTATTTTTCCTAAAGTCTATGATTATTTAGCTGTCTGTACCTAATTTTTTAGAAAGATTGATCAAAAAATAAAGTCTCTAGAATTTTTTAAAGCTACAGTACCCTATTTTGAAAGCAATTTGAAAGTGATTTACTCCACCAAAAAGGAGAGGGTTGATTTGCATAAGTTATATTCTTGGACAAAAAATTTGTTTGGATGTTAGCATATTTTGAATCACAATGAAATTTCGTTTTCAGCGATATAACGTGATCGATATAATTGTCAATGGCCTATAACCAGTGAATAATAAAAGTAAAGACAATTAATGGTTTTTTTATGCAAATTAATCCAGGACTGTTTTGCGGAAGCGAAGAGTTAAACTTTATGTTTTACATGGAATTGACTTCGCCCTTAGTGATTTCAACCATAAAAATACTTTCATTACTGTGACATCACATTTCTGTCCCTGGAGCTAAAAAACTTGCCTATACGGACACTCATAGGTTAGGTGCAGAGCAGTAAGGTAAAATGGAACTGTACCTACAGCATTTCATTTTACGCATAAGCAAGGCGATTAAAAGACTATTGAATAGGTTTGGTTTTTGTGACGTAATAAAAGTGGATTGTTTGGGAGCGCGGATTGCTAGGCTAATTCTAATGCTAAGCGTTTGCGTTTTTGTGATCTTAAAAAACTGCATTTAAGCTGGGTTCATTGATATAGGGAGGGTATAAGTAGACTTTATTGGCCAGTTGTGTTTGTTAAGTTCCTCATTGGTTTGCGGGTTAGTAACGCATACTACTCATGACGCATATCGTTTTACGGGTTTGTAGCCTAGATATTGACAGCATTTCATAGTCTTTGCAATGCACTGTAGCAGCTGATTCGATTAATCGCTACTTGGGTCGCCATCGTTTATGTTTCCTTGACTAGTCCTATAGTAATATTTACCAAAATTAACGAGCTTTCAAAGGTCTCTTCAGGTGTCCCTAGAGTCAAATTCTACTGTACTGATAGCCTCAGGTAAAGTAAGTTTATCTTCTTTCAACATTCTCTGTCTGGCTTTGTCATCGTTAGTGCCATATAGCATTTTATCTTGAAACTGCCTATCAGCAGATGTCCTGAATTCCCAAGTGTTAACAAAGAATCTCAATTCAGTTAGCCATTCGTCAAAAGATTCTTCCTCAGCTTATTGACGTTTTCAAAATTTATACTTTTTGATGACAAGTTTTTTCCTGGGATTGCAGTATTTTGTATACATTTGATCCTCGTTTTTCCGAACCTCGTTATTCCGGATTACGGTTTATCCGGATAGAGAGCCCGGATGGCCAAAAAATAAATTCAAACAACGCGCGCCTCGCATACTGTCAGAAATGCTAGACAGGTGGCTATCGACGCTCGTAAACATTGTGTTTTGTCGGGTATCAGTGAATATATTTGCCGTTCCGTACAAAAACACTACATGAGTGAATGGAAGATTATATCAATTTATGAGGTAACATTGAAAACGTACATGTATTTGCATCACATAAATACATTTGCGTTATCTATTCAATTCTATTCTATCCAATTCTATGGATAGAAATTATCTGATGCATAATTTACCGTTTAAAATATTCCATTACAAAATCTATCATGCGGTAACACTTGAGTGCGATTAAATCAATAAAAATTCAGAGCATATTTCCTTTACATGACATTGTAAAGAAAAATAGCAAATTGAAATTTCAATTTCGGAAATGGTCAAAATTTACTTGGACATTATGTGAATGCTTTTATCTTCTGTTATTTCTGTGTTCTTAGTAATGTGGCTGCTAAAAATGTCTCGAAAAAAAATGACAGTTCACATAAAAGATCAAGCTTGGTGCTTCAATAGTCGTTTACTTGCATTCTCCCCATTTCTGTATGTTTGCCGTTGTTAATTATAGCAGGTGTTTAGCTAGTTTTTACTCTATGAAAGCTAGTAGTAGTGTCTATTGACAGGCCCGTTACAATAAACAATGTAGTTTTCAGATGTTATTAAAATTTTTTTCCAAGCAAATGTGTTGTGATGCTTTAAAATTACTCAAAACAGTTTTTGAAGTCTGTGTGTATCAAAAACACTAAAATCTAAATACCCATAGGCTCATTTGACTGTGAGAGTAGATCGAGAGAAAATATTAACGGTCCGCCGCTGGCTGTAATTTGACTTTTCCATGAACAGGCCACTGAACAAATTATGTCGCATTGAACTCGCTGCCCTTCCATCACGAAACTGCCATCAAATTGGCGACTGAGCGAAATTGCAGTTTATGATTACAATAATCGTGCGTTCGAGCCTCACAATGGCTATGTTGTTGTGCTCTTGGAAAAGGCATTTTGCAGCAATTATTATGCTTGGTTACCTAACTTGTGGTAGAAATACATCGTGTCAGTTGTATTGGTAACTCCGAAGCGGATCTAAGCACAACGTTGTTCTTGCATAACCGATAAGTGCTTCTCTGGTGACCGTTGGACAAAGTCAGTCATCAAAATGAGATTTTGATATTGAGCCTTCCTTACATCCTTATACTGGTCATCCGTTAAGTGAATTGGCAATCAAAACTAACTAGTTTGTGACGTTATTCAAAAGAAGAAAGTCGAAAGAGCTTGTATAGTTTCTATTCCTTGTATAGTTTAAATGTAGGGTATTGTGAATCTCCATTCCTTATTTACTCGTTATTTTCGTATATTCTATTTACGTGCAAGTCAGAATAAGTGTTAATAAGCATAATCATTAATACCATGAATAGAAGGAAAAATGGATTACTAAAGTTTCAAAAAGTAGGTTTTAGCGGCCATTAAGTAAAGATGAAGACTGTTTTGCATACAAAATGGTAGAATGTTAATTTTAAATTATTGTCACCTTGGGCCCTACTAAACCTCTCTTAATTGCAAAGTTTGAAAGAAAAATGTTCTGTGCCGATTGTTAATTATTATATGAAAAGTGTTTCAGATTGGACACACATATAACTGAGACAAAATACTAATAATTTATTTTAAAAATAACAGCCAAACATCTTGTCAAAAACATACTGCGAACGTTTCGGCTCTCAACCGGTGCCATTTTAGCGCAAATAATAAATAGCAAACAGGCTGACTATTAACTACGCCATACTGACACTAAAAAATAAACCCGCAAAAATAAGCAATAGTTACGTGTTGAATAAGCAGTAAAGAAAGGATTTAGAGTCTAAATTTGAAATAGGTTTCAAACGCCGAATGTAAAGAGATTCCAGAGCAAGAAGTTTGGACTTGCCAGGAGAAGTGGTGAAAATCTGTGGATTGTTGAAGACAACATCACTCTATGTTTTGGATTGCAAATAGTTACACACTTGCGAGTTGAGACTGATCTAGTGCTCATCTAGACAATTTACTAGATGCCGGCGACTTAGGCCAAAATCGAAAGAACCACAAGAACAGTTTAACTGCATGCTACGTTGGTCCTTAATAAGTGGCGTAGGGGTTTGAGATTAATTTGAATAATATTGCATTCAATCACAACAAACAAATGAAAATAAGCACATGAAGCAATTTAATCAGGAAGGTATTTACTTAAGCGCATTTTTACAGAACCAGAATCACTTAAATGTCATCGGGTAATTTCTGGAGTCGTTGTAACCAACTCAAATAATGGAAGTGTCAAGTGGGTTTCTTAATACACCGTTTAAAAGCTGTGGCAAAAGGTGTTTTATCAAAGATTTTAGTGGCATGTTCATCAGAAGCAAACGGTGTGAATAAATTTTGTGCGTTTTAGATTTACTGCGCTAAGCAGGCGAACACAAATACGTGTCAATAACTGTTGTCCTTATGTTTCCCCTCTTTTTTTCTTGGGATAAAGTCAAAGCTTGATTCGTTTATCCAGTTTCATAACACAACTTTATTGAAGCGTAAACTAAAGGAAAGAAGACAGTCCGTTTTAAACTAGTCATGACTGCACCAGTGGAGACTGGTAGCCAGTGGTTCTTTTGGGAGGAGGGCATTGTATCATGGCTTCTTTCTGGGCCCAACAAAGTCATTTAGTATACCAAGTACTTTCTATCAAAAGTCGATTTTTAAAAACATAGTAATCATCCTTCACTAAATAAAAATCCGATCTATTACTCTATTACATATAGTTGTTTCGTCACTGTTGGTTGCCTTTTCATTTATTAGAAAGACTTCCAGCGATGGCTGCTCGGTAGCTGCTTCTTGTTACATACTGAGTGAGCAATTTCACTACATGAATTTTATCTCGGTGAAGCTCGGGTATATCAATAGCTCGGTCGTAAATAATACTACAGGATAAAGTAGAGATGCACAAAGAGAGAGGCCTGAGGCCATAGTCGTGACACTTTTTTGCAACAAAATTCGATTTCAGAACGTCGATTTTGCCTTTTCAGATGTGGTAACCCTAACTAAACCCATTCAACACCCAAAATCAGCTCTTTTGCGGCTCGTCAAGACTTCACATTAGGGAAATATGGCCCAAAAACATAAAAACTTTGAGCATCTCTGGTATAAAGTAACATGTGACTCATTACGCTTCTAGCCAAACAATAGTCATCTGAAATATAAAATAAATGAATGATTTTAGAATAATCTCCACAGAAGTGAAAATAAATAAATGACGATTACACTACGAATATCAACAAACTGAAGCTTTACTCTTAGCAGTCAATAGTAGTGCTCACATTTTATTAATATTAGAATGATATTAATATTGATAAAGTGTGATAACTACTATTGACTGATTCCAGCTAGAGCTTTAACACTAGAAGCCCTGAATTATTTCCCTACCTATAAGGACAGATGCGGTCATTTTTGACCGGTTATCTGTAAATCGGTTTTAATAGGTTCTCTCTTTCACTAATTTCGATACATACTGTATGAAAAGCACAAAGAAACTATTCTTGCGCATTTGACATTTTTTTGATTAATTTTTTGACATTTTTATAATTATAATTAATTAAGTAGAAATACAAGGTATACAAATTTATTGACACTCAATCATCACAATTTTTGCATTTTACAATTGTTACTTTTTCGGATGTGTGTTTCCCACAGCATACTTTCCCACAGTTTTGGCAAAGAGAGCTAGATTTATTTCTACATGCTACAAACTGGCACTCTTTTCTTTTCCGTGCTTGGTGTGCTAAACCACTGGTTCCCGGCAATGCAATGCTGACTATGTGATCCACTGCTGGAGAAGGAGGTATTGAGCCCACTCCATTTTTTGGTTTGCAAAGTTCTTTTATAAGCTCAAGCATAAACTGTCTTCTTGATAATTTCAATTTCGTTATAAGGCAGTAAATAATGTAAGCATTTATGCAGGCACAGTCGAGAATATTAAAAAATACAGCCACAGGCCATCTTCTAGTGGAACTCTTGCTGGTATGGTATCGAGCCATTTGGTCCAGTACATCCACGCCCACCTTGGACTTGTTGTAATACTGTATTGTCTCTGGCAGTTTTTTCTTGTGGCACTGATCAATATTTACGTTTCTGTGCATTGAACTCAGGATGCAAACAACTTTTTTTTTTCTTTGCTTTGTATATTGTCAAGCTGCAACCGGATGGCGAAGAAAATATTTCAGAAGCATATAATTCCTTGTCTTTCATTATCAGCTCAGTGCTTGGCACTTCTCGTCGCTGTTTCCGTATAGTGCCAAGGATTGTATTTTTTTTTCTGCTTAAGTTCTTCCGCTAGCTTTCGGATGGTAAAGTAGTTGTCGGTGGTGACATTGTAGCCCTTTTTATAATAAGGTTGTAAAAGGGTCAAGCACACATCACCTGGAAGGTCGCTACATGTGCTTCGGCTAGGATCTCTTCCTAAATATGGTTTGCCATTGCACAAGTATTTTGATTGGGCATCAGTCAAAAGCCAGAACTTAATTCCAAATTTGTCTGGCTTGTTAGCCATATATTGTATAAAAGGACACCTGGTTTTGCATGGGAAAAGTTGTTCATCAATAGTCAAATCGAAGTTTGGTACATAGCATTTCTTACAATTTTCTATGAAGCAATTCCACACCTCGGAAATCAAGCAAAATTTGTCAGTTTTTCTCTTTTGCCTCCGACTAAAAAAGTCATCGAACCTCAAATGTTTCATGATTTGCTGGTACCTATCACGGCTCATTGTATTTATTTCGAAAGATTAGTTGTCCCCATTCCTAGCTCCAAAATTGCTTTACTGGCGTATTCTTCCCGACCAACACTCCTCGAGCGATTTGAAGACCTATAAAACTTTCCAGCTCATCAACATGTAAATCAAAATCGTCATTACCTTTCTTTCCATGGTTGATAGTGTGTTTCTGAATACACCTAGGCATATGTTCATCTATAAATAAATGAAAAGCACTGTAAGGGCTACCGTTTACTACAGATCTGTGACAATAAGACGTTGGGCCAGGACGTTCCGAAAACACATTGGACAAAGATGCTCTTCCCAGACCTGGAGCACCTGTTATGTTTTTCCACACAGTTCCGTTTCGTGCGTTCACCTGTCCGGCAGTATTTTGAGATACTGATTGATTACTTTCAGAAAGAAAATCTATAGAAAGAGCAGCAGAGCTTTGTTCGTCTTCACCGCTGTCGGTATCACTGTCACAACTTTCGACACCAGCACAACAATTAGAAACAAATGCTTTATCTTGCAATTCAGTTTCTTCATTCTTATTACAGGAGTCATCAAGCTGATCAGTTTGTAAACGCTGAAGTACTTGCTGGACCGTATAATTGTTGCCACGATTTATGATTAGAAAAACCAGTTTGTCAAAAACGATGAATAAACTCGTAACAAAATTCCTATACCTAAGACATTATTTATACAATATGCATTTCTTCAAATCTGTAAGACAAACTTGGGAGATTTTAGGAGGCTGTCAATACGCTGTAATAAACTATCTATTTTATCTGCACACACCACTGATGAACTCTACGCTACTAAGAAAGACATTAGAATTTTTAATAACCAGCCATTGTTCGAGACAGCAAATAAAATTCAACTTTACCTTGATGAAGCCCGCAAAATAGTAATTATTTTAGTTACTGCTTATCAGTTATCCATTGCAGCAGTGATCAATCGTAATCTTATTGACACGTGAGGCATTGCTTGTAGAAAAACAAACTTTTCTCATCCTTCTATTATGTTTTAATTCATCAGCTCAAAGACAAATTATAACCGTTTTAAGAACCGGTCATTTTTGACCGGTTCGGGCTTATAGGTAGATGTGCAAAATGCTCCATTTACAAAAGCTATAAAAGAAAAATTGTTTGAATTACCAAAACATCATCCAAAGTTAGGAAAAGTCAAGGAGTATGAAAAATCAAATAGCAAAAATGCCAGAAGTACGAAGCGTTAAAATTTAAAACCGGTCAAAAATGACCGGTCCGGGCTTCTAGTGTTAATCTATAAAGTTTCAGTTCATTTGAAATATGTTGCTTTATTTAGTCCTGCAGCTGTTGCAATGTTTGTTTTCAGTACCGCAGGCTAAAGTAGCACAAGTATTTTATAATCCCATCTTTTTTATCGTAATCTGGGATTGAGCAAAATCAAACACCATTCATTACACCAGGCATGTGCAACCGGTGGCCCGCGGGCCGCACGGTGGCCGGCCATCTTGAGATGTGCGGCCCGCGAGGTACTCAGTACCGTATTGAATTGTAAAGAATTATAGAATAACTAAACCTACTCCTTGATGTGGTTGACAACGCCACATCAAATCAAATGTAAATTTTTGCGCGCTCTGTAATGATGAGTTGAAGCTATGTCTTGTATCTCAAAACGCGGGTTTAGCGCTTTATTACAAGCTGTGTGAAATTGTCAGCCTCCATTATCGTAGCTGGTAGTTGATAAATAGTTGTTGGTACCAAATAGGTACTCTCGCATTTGATTTTAAAGTAAGTAGTTGACCTCATTCGATAATGTTTTTACTAATGCTATTTTATTGGTTGCAAGTGTTATTTTCGACTTCTTTGCAGTAATAGAAGGAATAATTTAAAACTTTTCGTTTAGTTTTTATTCGATGCAACTTTATGATTATATAACTTCTGAAAACGAAAAAATTAATGTTGAAGGGCAGATGCTTAATGACGAATTGTTGGTAAAGTATTTTGTTATTCAACAAATTGTAAACGTCATCTGCCTGATTTGCCACAACAAAATTGCTAGTTTAAAAGAATTTAATATCAAGCGAAATTACAACTCCTTGTATTCAAAACAGTAGGGCTATGATAAAATTTCACGTCAATTGCAAGTACATGTAGATAAAGCCAATAAGTTGAAAAAGTCAATACAAGGACAACAAAAAGTGATCTCGGTTCATTGAGATGACTACGAAATTCCAAAATTTTTGGGGTAGAAAACACATCACGCTCGCTGAAAAAAATTTGTTGGGTTGAATTATTTTCTTCATCTTCCAACGACTTGCTCCCAAATTATTAATAAAATGTCGAACAAATGTGTCGTGGATTGCATCTAAATAAATGATGGTATACTTTGTTCTAAAAAATTGATGCGGCCCGCGTTCTCATACAAAATTTATTATTTGGCCCACCGGTAAAAAAGGTTGCACATGCCTGCATTACACAAAATTCATTTATTCTCTCCAGCTTTGGGACGGATAATGATTTTCTATTTTTTTTGTTGTTCATCCGCGTGATGAGGCATGACTGTAATGTAATGGAATCCAATTATTTGGGCAACTCACCACAGTTTAGAGTAGCATAAAGTGAAATAGTTGCCCAAAAAAGTGCAGTAGGGGTCCGTAGAAAAACTGGAAGTAATTAAATAAAAATCAACACAAGAAAACAGTTGCTTCAGCATAGTTATGGTCCTCAATCCTGCTTGGTTAAACAAAATCGATTGTTTGCCTTCCTATTAGACAAAAATGCCTCGTGTTGTCTCCACGGATGCCAAATTATTCTTCGGCTTATGACTTTTTTAGGTCTTTGGAAAGGTTGTTGCTGTATGATTTGCCTTTAAAAGGGAAAAATACTATTACTTCAGTACGATATATCCTAAACTCTGCAAAGTTTCACTTTACGGCGTGCTTTACAGTTGGTGCCTCATATATGACGTGGTGAGGCATCACAAAACTGCAATTTCTACAAAAGTTAAGTCCTTTGATACATTTTGTCTATTCTTTCTCGCAAACATGATTCTTTGATATCAACTATTAAAATTGCTCAAATCTCATCAAAAAATGAAGTATCCAAAAATTTTCAAAAGCTCCCCACTCCAAGGAAAAATTAACGATCTCCCAACAAAAAGAGAAGGTAAAGATGGCGTATGTATTGCAACAAAATATTGGTGTCGACCTATTTATTATGTAAGTTTTTTAGTTCGGTTTAATTTGCTTTTCCATGGCTGTGTTTATGCCACGAACAAGCTATAAGCGCGCGACCTGAGGCTTTGAGGTCGTTAAAATAGAAACATAATTACGAAAAAGTTGTAAATATTTGTCCTAATATTTAGAAGGTCCATTCTTAAAATGTACATTAATCAGTTTTGCGGCCCACCGCCTCTCCCCTAAAATCTTTGACTGTTGCATTTTTGAGCAAATCCCGTTCTTATGTACGCCTATGCTGAAAACAGGGAAAGCAAGACGTTGCCCAGTACACGAGAAACTTTGGGTAAAAGATGGTGGCTATGCACAACCCACTGCATTGTTTCTTTCAATCGATTTGCTTTTGGAACGAAAATTGGTTATGTCAAGAAATCATTAATTTTTTGTTGCTTTTCTCACCAAGATCAGTTGGCTGAAGCCAAAGCAGACTACTCAGGATTGATAAACTCCTCGTTTTGAGTGTCATAAGGAATTTTTGCCTTCATGATGACATCATAACCCAAGACAATTTCTATAAAACTTTTATTTTTTGGCAGGAAAAAGGTGTTTTGCTCAAATGGAAGCCAGTTCCGTACTTACCAACTTACAAAAATTTCAATCCTCCGGTCTCTAAAATGACATCACAGCTAACGCTTGATTGCACAATTTGTTCTCTGTATTTACTCAAAAACAACTCACCATAGAAACCTGATAAAAAGCATTTTTGATAGATATTGACAAGGTGCTTTCAATAACAATATTTTTACAACGGTTTAAGTTCAGTTGACGTCGCAACAGCAGATTGACCTCGAGTTGGTTTGCATTCCCCTAACTTCGATTATGCCACGTGCAGCTAGAGATGAGAGATCATAAATATAGGCATTTAATTGCGAAAAAGTCGCAAGCAGTATGCCAAATATTTAGCAGCTTATTTGTGACATTACACCACAATCACTTTGGAAGCCGTTCTATCCCACAGCTTTACATTAATGCTTTCATGCAAGCGGTAAAATAATAATGAATGCAAGTGTGCAAAATTATTGGCTGTTTCAATTGTGAGCAAGTCCACTATCTAAACTCACGCTGGAAATAGAGCAAATAAGACGTTGCTACGACTTGAAAAACTACGGAAAAAATATGGCGGCTATGCGTAGCCCCCTCCCTCATGCTTTTAATCGATTCCTATTTAGAACATGGTATTTTCATTTTAAAACGAGAATTGGCTTTGTCGAAAACTCTTTACTTTTAGGTGGTGTTTTCACAACTATCCATCGGGTAAAGCCTGCGCGCAGTTTTGTGAGTGCTTTATTTCGGGTTAATTTTCACTTTACTTATCTGCGTTCATGCCAGGACCAAACGACATACGCTCTGCCAGAGGGTTAGATGGTACAAATAGGCATACAATTACGAAAAATTGTACAGTGGAACCCCGCTTACCTGACCACCTCTGGGACCGTCATCAAGCAGTCGCGTTAGCACGGATGGTCGTGTTAGCGAATTTTGCTTTGGAGCATCCTGTTTGTAGCAATTGGAGTTGCATTTTTAAATGCTCCCTCGTACGTGTAAGTATGCACAATTTGAAAACAAAATTCGGTTTTTATTTTAAGAAGATAAAACATGAATATGCATGCATTTAATCACTACTATTAAAAAAGTCACGAATGGATTTTTGTCTTAATGAACTCGTTGACATTTCACACAGTCCTTTTTCAATTTCATACAGACGTGTAAGAAGGTGGGCTGCGTCTCTTTCCTATAGAAAAGATTTTATGTCTTCGACACATTTCAAAGTTGCTCTTACTGATATCAAAGAAGATTTGCTACATTTGTCCATAGAAGAACTTGCTTCATTTTCTTCATTATCAGTTTCAACTCGAATCTTGTTTTGCATCTGAAGGTATTCCTCCAGCACTTGATTTTCCAAGTTTGTGGTTGTGTTATCACACGTTTCTAGATCGTTGTCACATGCAGCAAAGTCATCGAAAGATTGAAACAACAAATCATTATGACCATGGTCCCTTGAAAAAAGGTCTTTTAAAACCACATTGTCCTCATCGTCTGAAGTGCTTGATTCATTAACAGGCCCGATTCCACATTTTTGGAAGCACTTCTTTACGGTAGAAGAACGGACTTCTCGAATAGCTGTATCAATCCAATGAACAGCATCTAAAGCAGACACGCATTTTGACACATTCTTCGCATCCTCTTCTTTATCCATTTTAGCCAACACAAACTGCAGAAGTCGTTTTTGATAGATTGTTTTGACAGCTTTGATTATTTCCTGATCTTGTGGTTGAAGCATGGATGTCGTATTGGCTGGTAAAAACACAAGTTTCACGTTTGTCACATTCACGTCCTTTGGATGGCTTGGAGCATTGTCCAGGAGTAGTAGAACTTGGCGATTTTGTCCTTGCATCTTGCTATCGAAATTCTGAGGCCACCTTTGATAAATTTTAGAGGTCATCCACGCTTGCTTATTATGCTCCCATGTAACAGGCAATGTCCTTGTGTCAATAGACTTATAACACTTCGGTTTTCCAAATTTTCCGATCACTAAAGTTTTCTCAAATTCTCCGTCCATGTTTACACAGAACATGGCTGTAATCCATTCTTTCGACCTTTTTCCTCCTTTACATTCAGTTCCTTTTTCTCTAAGAGTTTTATCTGGAAAGACCCGAAAAAAAATTCCGCTTTCGTCCATGTTATAAATGTCACAAGTGGCGTAACCAGTAGTGGTATCTGGTAAGCGTGATTTCCAACTCTGCACGACTTCATCGTCAACACAGTCACTCTCTCCGCAAAAAACAGCCTGAGAAATGCTATGTCGTGTCTTAAAGCTGTTTAACAAACCGTTTGAGGCTTTAAAGCTATCTTTCTTCAGAGATTTAGCAAAGCTTACAGCTTTTTCTTGAATCAGAGGCCCACTTATCAGTAGGTTTAAAGACCGAGCTCTTTGAAACCATCGGAAAGTTAGTGAATTTATGTCTTCTTCAAATTGAAAGATCGTAACCCTCTTCCGGTCATTCGGTAAGTTGGCGTCATATGCAGCCAAAACGTCTGCCTCTCTTTTAAGTGTGCTCTGTATTTGAGTCTTGCTAACGCCGAAAATCTTAGCAAGTTCCCTCTGAGATTTTCCCTCACTTTCTTTTTGTTGTATTACCATAACCTTTTCGTTGATTGAAAGTTCTCTTGCTTTCTTTTTACTAAGTGCCAATATTTTTATCAGATACTGCAGAATGAATTTAAATAACTATTAGTATTGAAGTTTATCTGATAAGATTCAGCTCTGTTTGCCACACTGGTCATTCACTGCGCAATTGCATTTTTTTTGTCTGCGTACACGCGCTCATCTAATCTTATTGTTTTGATCACCGAAGAAAATTTAACCTTATTGTTTTGATCACAAAAGAAATTTAACCTTATTGTTTTGGCCACAAAAGCAAATTATTGAGCACGTGTGGTCGCTTTAGCGAAGTTAAATTTGCAGTGTTGTACCAAAATATGGCGGTCCTGGTCTGGAAACCGCGGTGGTCGCGTTATTGAAACAGAATGCAATGCATTACCATAGTAAATTATTTAAAACCGCACTGAAGTGGTCCTGATAAAGAGGTGGTTGCCAACCGGGGTTCCGCTGTAATTGATGGGCCATTTAAAAGACGATACTCGAAAATACATATCAATCACTTTGGCGCCCCCCTCCTCTTCCACAACTTTGAAATTATTGCTTCTATTCGCTTCAAAAAATGAACGAATAAAAGGTTTTGCACACTTTGCCTGTTTTAATTGAGAGAAAGTCCAATTCCTAAGTATGCATCTGCTGACCACATGGCAAACAACACTTAGCCAGGGACACTACAATGTAAATACATGTCGTTTTTTTAGACGCTGATGAAACGGATGATACGGGAAATTTGTATGCTAAAATGCGAAGTAAATGGAACAAATGAATTGTTAGAGGAAGAGAGCGTTGTATTCAGAAACGAAACAAACGAAAATTTCTTCCAATATTTTTCTGTTTTTTTTTATACCCATTCAAAAATATTAGAAGCCGTAGTTCTACGCGGAAATACCCACTTTGCTTAGTGATCACTGATCAGAGGAGTTTAATTGAAAAATTAATTGAACCTCTTTTCGATCAAACGCTAGCAGATGTAAAATTATAGAAAAGAGAATTGTGAGCAAACTTTCCTTTCGTACCTCCATTAACCTAAGCGCAATTTTGTTTGCAATCACGTTTTGATGTCTTGAAACACCTGATGTCTCGGTCCTTTAGCAACTGAGGGGCTTCTTCAGAATTTAGAGAGCTTTTTCTTTTTCAAGGCTTCTTTAAAATTCCCGCTTACTAAAAGGAGCGAAACGTTCACCATTAAACTTGTTGAAAAAAATGACTATATCTGTTTGTGATATCAATATACTCGACAAACGAAAAATGCCTGCTATATTAAATCTTAAAACACTTTGTTGTGTTAACATTAAAAAAATTTCAGTAACGTTTTAAACGTTTAGAAGAAAGAATTCCTGCACTTGCCAATAAAACAGCAGTGGAATGTTAGTTGTGTGATAATCAGAAATGGTAAAAATAGCCTAAAAATTTACTATGAGTCATTTGCCAAATTGGTATCTGGCAGCATTGTGTCGTCACTATGCATTATGACGAAAGCGATTTGGGCTCGTTGAAGGAAAACCTGGGGCAGCGCATAGCACAACTCTGCGCATTTCGCGGAGACTGATCGGTATACTAGTGATATTCTAATAACATATCAATCAACTTTATCAAGCAGCATGTCAGCAATTTAAAACGACAAGGAGTTATAAGTAGAGCTATTGCCTATCGCTATTTTCACTAAAAACGTAGCAAACAGAATAATGTTGATGCCACAGAGCTTTATAGAAATGTTCAAAACCAATTAAAAACAATCATCAATTGCGACGTCATTTTACTCATCAACCAAAAATTGTCTTCGTTAGTAAGTTGGAAATTGGCTTTTGTTTGCGCAAAACATAACACGTTTCCCTCGGTCCAAAAATGCAATTAAAAATAAATCGTCGTTTGTCATGAAATTATCATGATGCCACCGACTTCGTTATCTCAGACCTTTATTGTGCGGCAGTGATCAGTATTGTCGAGTTTCATGTAAGTGCGCCCAGTAGTTTTGGAAGAATTATGGCCTTACATGT
The DNA here is from genome assembly GCA_963675345.1 of Trididemnum clinides. Taxonomy (NCBI): domain Eukaryota; kingdom Metazoa; phylum Chordata; class Ascidiacea; order Aplousobranchia; family Didemnidae; genus Trididemnum; species Trididemnum clinides. The sequence continues at coordinate 4,494,340 of OY776297.1, forward strand.
ATTATATAGATATGCTTACATACGCCCACAGTGACAGATAAAACTTTGCTTTATCGTATAGATAAAAATATATAACCACGGCACTTAGTAGTCGATACCGAGTCTACTACTTCCTTATTGTTGTCATGCACTACTTAAATTGCTCTAAAAATTAAAGAAAACGAGGAAATAACAACAAAGAAACGAGGAAATAACAACAAAGAAACGAGGAAATAACAGTTAAAAATCAAACTGCTTGTTATTGTCTTTATTTTGTTTATTTCTGATATTTAAACTGCTTGATGTTTCAACACCATTTTATATCAAATTACGTTTCAGCATTTTGTAACCAGGTAGTCAGATCAAGAATAGTTTGATAGATTTGTGGCCAGAAATGAGATTAGAGTCTGTGAAACCAGGCGGCAACTAATAAGTGTCTTCCCAAAATTTAAAAAAAAAGGTTTTACAGCGACCACCAATTAAAAGTGAAGACATTATTTCAAAGGCGTGTTGTTCGAAATCAGAATGCCACCCCCCCGAAATATTGAAAATTGGTGGCGACTGCCCCTCCCACAGTAGCGTCGTCTAGGTTCCAGAATTTTCAATAAAAATCCACTGTACCGACACTTTGTTTTTACATATAAAGTGTTTCAGAGTAATTTAGATGATAATAAATATAACAAACAAATCAAGTAATGTTAAAATACGATTATTTATGTAATTACAGTTGTTAGGAGTAAAATTGTTTAAGTGTGATTTCTGGAATCGCTTAAAACGAACAAAAATAGTGGCGATGTCAAGTATGTTTTTAAACAGTGTTTTCTGACTTTGATTGTAATTAATTTGCTAAAGCTATGCATGATATAGCGGGTGTGCCCCGACTAATGGATCATAATTTACGTATTAGCAACTTGTTCAGCGTCTAATCTAGACAAACTTCATAAACTTTGATGTACTGTAATTTTACGACTCCTGTTGAATACTGTCGTTGATGATGTAAGAAGCACCAGACTCAAGTTGTTTAAACATCATGATTTTGGACTGCAAATCATAATCGTACCATCACCCGTGTGGATTTAAAACGTATTAATTAATGCAGCTGCGCCAGCTTCACCATACAAACATTTATGAGAGCAACAGCGAAATGTTTTAGTAAGATTAAGCCACAGTTCCTATTGATGCAATGGTAATCATGTTAGTTTATCATATAAGACTAGAAGTATTTTTAAAAAATGAATGATGTCACATACTACGATTCGTAATTTTTAAAAGTGTGAATGGAATAAAACAAAGTAAAAATTGATGGCGTCACCCAAATAGTGGTCGTTTTGACAATCAAAGAAATGAGCTATTTAGTGGGAGGCCTATTTGACAATTTGGTAGTCCCGCTTTCTTATTAATACTTGTAACATTAAGATTTTTGCTTGCGCTGTTTACTTTAATTTGGCCATAGCCTGAAAAGAGACCATGCCTTTGCCCTAAGTCATGTAACCTATTGCAATAGGCACCTATTAAACTCTTCAAAGAAAAACATTCCCTCTAAATTCAGTGTCACAAATTGATGCAATTATTGTTTTATTTTGATCTTTTCTTAAATTTGGGACTTTATTACATTTAACTTTGCTCCTAATTCAGGGGTTTTTAATATGAAGATTCTTTTAAATGAACTTAAAGGAAGATTAGTGTTTTGTACCGATATCCCTACTTTAAAATGAAGATTAGTGCTTTATACCGATATCTTTCCAATTACAAATATCAGTAACGGGCTTGACTTTTTCGCTATCAAATCGATAGTGGATAATTTTTCTGCCTGCTGCTGATCTTACTGCATAGTGGCAAGCATTGTGATGTCATTTAACATTATGACCTCACAATGCGTTTTAAGCCATTAAATATTAGGCTCGCTACCTTCCATTTTTTCGTTACTGCAGGCAAATTAATATGAACTAACGTCTCTGAACTAACGTGCATGTTCCTTGGCCCTGACATAAACGCCGCCATGCAAAGAGCAAACTAACCGGAAATGAAGCACTCACAGTTAAGTTATCGCAATAGTGGGGGCCCCCAATGATAATATTGAGGTTAACAATATCAAATCGATTGGCTGCCTCGGCCTCACACTATTGCAAAGGAAATTGCTTCAACATCATATGTAGCTCGACACTTGCATTTTGTTGCAAACGATAAGAAAGGACCCTCTTTACCCCATCATCTTTTTTCGGTAATTGCCAAGTAATTTGCTTGGAGTAGGCAGCATATTAAAATTTGTAGACTTCATTTTTCGATGAATCATTTTGGATATTTTGATGAATAATGCCAAAGAACCATGCTATTGAAAAAGAATAGACAAAATGTACCAAAAAGCTTAGCTTTTCTAAAAATTGCAACTTTGTGAAGCACAGGCACCAAAACTTGGTGTGTTTCTAACCGGTAGACTACATTTCACAAAACATTTAGAGACTTCAGTTTTTGATAAATCTTTTTGAAAACGTCGACAGATAATGCAAAAGAACCATGCTTGTGATGAAAAGTAGTCAAAATGTATCGAAGAACTAACTTTGTTAAAGAATTGCAAGTTTTTTTTTAGTAAAAAGAATAAAGCCAAAATGCTGGTAAACATTTTATTAAAAAGTTTCGCTTTTACACTAAAAGCATCATCAGTTAAATAAATGGTCACCTAAGGCTAGGTTAAACAGGCTTTATTTTTTACTAAGAATTGCGAATAAATCCCATTTTTATGCTCCTAATTGCAAGTTTGCTTGGTCAAGTAGGATAATGTTCAACTAAAAATGAAGCATGATGTATGGCAACCAAGTTTTGATCAGACATCATAAACTAATCTTTAGCTTTAAGTAGTTGAAGTCACATATTGCTGGAAAGCAAAGTTTTTAAAGCACAGTAATTGTTAGTACCTTACTATAACGTTTTTGTATTGAAATCGCCTGTTTTTACTGAGCTTACCACTTATTGGGAGGGGTAAAAAATCACATGTTTTAAATTTCAATTTTTTTAATACAAAAATTAATTTTTTCCGTGCATATTATTTCAAGCCTGCAAGCGAAAAAGAACAGAAAAATGCTTAGATGACTTAAAGTGCTTACATAAAAAAATTACTTGTAGCATAGTCAAATAAGCTTTAATTGTTGTAAAGTTTGTTTTAATGAAAGCACTTTATTGATATCTCCTGAAAGGACGTTTAATCGCGTTTCTGCGATAAGTACTTTGTAATAAACAACAAATAACAGTACAACAAAGCGTTGGTTGTGACGTTGTTTTAGACCCCAAACAAATGAAAGTTTTGTAATATGGTAAGTCGGAAGCTGGTTTTCATTTGAGCAAAAAGCGATTGTTCCATGTCAAGTAATGCAAATTAAAAATAAAAATTGATTATGACGTCATCATGACGTCACGAACACTCTTATGACACTTACCACGGTGTGGTGATCAATCGTGCCAAGCTTGATGCTTAAACCTCTAGCAGTTTCAGAAGGGTTAAAACAGGCACACAGACAGAGAGAATTGCGATGTACTCGTATGTACTAGATACCAATCGGCGGATGCTTTTCAAAGCAAGATAATTGTACGAGCAAGCGATTGGGATCTTATGACGATTACCAGAGCCAATATACTGCTCTAACTATTTTATTAGGTCGTTTTGCTAAACGCTGTTAGCATTGTCAACCAAAATATTGCAACTGGTTACTTTAAAATTTGATATGTCAAGGCCAAGTGTAGTTCAAAACGAACCAAGACAAGTTTATTGTTTGCAAATTTTGCTGCTAAAACATGAGAAAAAATAGTGGGCGATCAGCTTATGTGAAATCTCAAATTGTTATATTTCATGAAGAAGGGTACTAAGAAACGAAATAACTGCAGACTAACGTTCAGCGAGACAGCAATCCATCAGTAAATTGTCAGATCAGAATTTTGGAAGTACTCAGGACTTAAACAGGGCCTAGAGACCCAAAGTTCCAGCCCAAGAGATGATCAAATAATCAATAGGAAGCAATCATTCAATCAATCATTTTATTTTTGCCGAAATCAGCATACATAGAAAATAAATTTGACAGCAGTGGACAAAAAAAGAAGACGATGGCAAAACGATACACGTTAATGCATGCACATGAAAAGAGTTTAGATTAAATTTGAAGATAGTGGCGTTGCCATCGCACTTGTATTATAGTTGAGTCGCCCAAGTGTTCTAGCAAAAAAACTCGATCAGCGTTGTTGCTCTCAGAAACAAATGTCAGTATATCTGCAATACAACCTCGTTCAGATGGGTAGTTTGGATTCAAAGCCATTAAATCAGCCTAAAGCTCTAGGCTTACATTTTCTATGAAAGCTCAAAGATAGGTTTTTGTAAAGATTCATCTTAAATGGACAACTGCAAAGCGGAGAAAAGTCTCCTTTAGTGATAAGTTAACTGTGCAACAAGTTACATCTAGCAAATGCCTTGCAGAAATTCTAGTTGGCTACAGGAAGAAAGATCGCTAAATTGTCCAGACTGTGAAACTCATGGTCTAGGAGGCAATGTCTGTGAGTGGTGCCTCTATTCTATATTTTGTCCAGCCAGGTACCACTATAAACGGTGCTCAATACTTGGACCTTCTGAAAACAAGCTAGATATCCACATAGTGGTGCATGATTGCAACGTTTTTGTAAATGATGATACTCCATGCAATAGGTCAAAGCAAATGAAAAACTACTGGTTGGAAAAATGTTGATTTGCTGGCTACCAAGCAAATCGAAATAAAAACCGATTGAAAATTAATGGCGTCTAATAAAAAACAAAGCGGCTGATCAACATCGCACCAGCATAGATTTATTTAAAATAGCAATAAAAATTGTGTGGACTCAAAAATTAATTGTGAGTACTGCTGTAATTTTGTAGATAGTATGCCTTGGAGAATCGTTGCAGAAGTTAAAAACTGAAAATTACGTGCACAGTATTAAAAATGGCTTAGTTAATTGTATTTTTCAAAAACCTGTTACGTGTTAAGTGCTTGATAGCTAAAAATAAAAGAACAGAAAAAAGATTAAATGAGAATGAGCAAAAACAAGCCGGTTATTTTGACTCAAAATGCAAGAAAAGTAAAAAATTATCAGTGGTCCAAAACTTTCGAGCGCGTCTGCAGGTGGCCAATTTTTGTCGGACAAACTTTTATTCTAAACAATATGACGTCAATATTTAATTGATTTTTTGGTTAAACGACTCAAATGGAATCAGTAAAACTCAAGTTTTAAGAGAATATCGTAAAATAATACCTGTAATCTTTTAGTGTGCGGCAAAAGTATTTATATTGTTATGCTTTTATATCTTTCCCCACTTGCTACGCTTACAAAATAAGCAGATACACAGCATTGCCCGAAAATCTTATTGGCTTAAGTTTGCACAGTACAATAGTGAGCAGAATATGCAACTGATATACAAAATTTACTCCGAAGAATGACCTTTGAGTTTACCATACAAAGAGTGATTACGGAAATGGAGTTTTCAAACTGTGAGAGACATGAGTTCTGCTATGCTTGTAAACTGAGCAGAACCTCCTATTAAAACATAACTAGACGAGGCTCCGGTGCAGCTCTTCATGGCAGTTGCCTCTTTAAATACTAGAATTACCTGAACGGTCATTTTGACCGTTTTTGATTTTCAATCGTTTATATCTCTGATTAGGTACATGCAATAACACTGACACTTTCTAACTTTCTTGGGTTAAGAGCGATGTCAAAAATCTCTATAACTAAGTGATGATTATCAGTCAAGATATGTTTACTGTCATCAAAACACTTAGAACATGCTGCTTTATTGAATCCTGCAATCGTAGAATCGTTCGCTGTTTGCATCAGCATTTATCGTAGCACAAGTATTCAAAAGCCAACGCTTTTCTAAGTGGCAAATTGTCATGTGGAGATAGAAAGTGTGCTCCCTAATTAAGCAAAAACATACCCCAAAAAAGGGTATCACAGAATTCATGCCGGCTAGAGATGTTCATATTTTAGTAAAAATTGGTAAGTTAGTTTTTGGAACTAATCTTGTTCTAGAAGTGGTAGAAATTTCCTAAAAAAATTTTTATTGGAATTGGGCAAGTTTTTGCGGTCGCGCGTTGATGTCAAAAGTTTTTATTGTAATTCCCGGACTTCTCCTAATCATAACTTTAGATTTTTTGTTTAAACGCTTGATGTTTCGAAGTCAATGTTCGAACAATTGTTGCTAGTTTCGAAATATTGTGATTCTTCACACAGTTTGTATGATGGAGATTACAGCATGATGTCAGTAACCGCGTCACAAAAACGAACCAATATATGCTTTGCAGATAAACGCCACAGCAAATTACAGAGACAACAATTTATATGTTTCAGCTACTGCTAATCTATGCAGGACAAAGTTTATAATATACTGCTTGGGTTCAAAATAACTTTCTAGCGCAACTGTAGTTTTAGTTTAGATATGTACGTAGATATTTAAGGAAAAACAAGCATACGAGTCGCTATTAAACGGAAGATTTAGCAAGCGTAGATTTTCTGAAGTTTGCAACGACACGGCGATGCTGTTTAGCTTCTTGTAGAATTTTTGCTTGCTTATCTGCAATTTTCAAACAAATTGCCACATTATTCGTGTCCAACTTTAAGCTCGTTTTGGTAGCATCGTCCGGCAATATCGTTGTAATTTTTTGATAACGATCACATAACGGGAGTATCAATAAGTCAACTACTCTGCTTATTTACAAATTAAAACCATGAATCAGGGCCGACGACGTCTGTCAGGGATAAATAAGTTTTAAGGGTAGGCTGCAGCAAACGAATTTTGCGCCGAAACTCGTAGAATGATTGCATTGATCGTATACGTTCTGCCATTTTATACAACATCAATTTTGCCACAACGGGAATGTCACTAAACAACGGAAAAAGAGCTGCTTCTTCTGGTAAATACCACTGATGTTTAGCCAGATTGTTGAATGTAGCATCAGCAATATTATAATTAAATTTCCAATATGCCAGCATGTTGGACAAAACCTTCAAATCATTAAAAGAAGTATCACTACCAAAACTTGCTCTAAGCCATGCACGAACATAAAACAAGGCCAATAATTGATTGACTCGTCGAAATTGCTTCCTCATACCAGCATTATAGCAAAGCTGGTCAGAACTCATAAAAATTTACTGGCAGCAAACAAATATTCCCATACACCGAGCTCTATGTGTTGCTTAACACATTTACCTCGAGACATTTTTCACGGTACACGCTAACGCGTCTTGTCGTAAAAGCGCATATTTCGCATATTTTTCCGATATGTGTGAAAACTGAAAAAAGCGAAACGTGCTTTGTAACAACATCTATAACAGGGATAGGGAATCACTGACCCACGGGTCACAGAGTGACCCCACGCAGGTATTTGCAGTGACTCACTTGACATTTCTCCTATTTCGTTGACGTTAAAATGCAGCTATTTGAGAAGGATGATGGTCTTTTTTTAGAGAAGAGGTTAGACGAATAGAAGTGTTTAATCTATGAACCACGTTTGTGTTCTTACAGTTGCATAATCTATAATTTGGCCCAGTCAACTAAAAAAGTTCGCCATCCCTGACCTATAATTACGTTCAAACGATAATGAAACAATCAAGCAAAATCACATGAGTAAAGAAGCAGTTCCACTCCGCAAAATCAATATAAAAAAATCAATATTGTGTCGTTTGAAATAGTGCACTGACTAATCGCATTCAAATGCAGACTTCACTATGAAATTTTTTGAAGCAAGGGACCACACACAAAGCAGGTTTTGAGGGGCATATTTCACATATGTAGCGAGTTTCTTTTCCTTTCATTTGACGATTATATTCCAATAATAATAAAGATAATGTCCATTTCTTTTCAATACTGTGCGATAATTTCTACCAACGCTGCTTCGTTTTTCTGCGAATATTGCAATGGCTTAGAACTCCAGTAAAACGTCAAGAACATCAGTTTCATTTCGGCGCTGATTTTGAATCATTTTTTCTCACATGTTCTTAAAAAAACAAAAACATCTTTTTTGGAGATTGGTCACTTTTTCGGCACTGATTTTAACGTATGCACTCACATTTGTTTTCTCAAGACAACAGGAGACCTTTTTCTTGGAAAAAAGTGGGTCAGTAGTTTGCCAATGGTGGTCTAGGCCGAAAAGGGATCCGAAAAGCCAGAAACTTAATTCAATAATCGGTGATGAAAGAAAGTTCAGGGAGCACTGTTTTAGGTAAATCCCTGCTGACTCACATATTGCAATCTAATTTCTGTGATGCTTTGTTCTTTCGGCATCGTCAATGACGTCATATTGTATCTCGATCTCACAAAACCGTGTAATATGTGATAATCTTTTCTAAACTGGCAACAATTTTTAAAACATTAAAAATCGAGCTTTAAAACCAAAAAACTTAAAAATACAATTAGCGAAAGCCCAGGAATTATAATTGTTTAACATAGGTGTAATCACGAAAGTTTGTCCGATTCGAAAAACGTTTTTGTCAGTGTGTTTTTACTACTTATAGAATGGGGCAAGCTGCGAAAATTTTAACTTATCAAACTTCGTTTAAAATATGAATATTCCTAACCACAGTGTCTTAATCAAGGGCATCACAACTCAGATACAAGTTTAGCTTGGCGTTAAACCAGCAACTTCGTAGTCACCAGATTACTGCTCTTGTAACTAAATTTACGGAAAGAATATAAAAATTCACAAATGACACTTGTAGTCGACTAAAATCTTTATTATTGCAAGCTTTCGTAAGCGAATGCTTACTTCTTCAGGCAAAATAAATTAAGACTAATGTTTTGCCTGAAGAAGTGAGACTAATTATTTTACCTGAAGACTAATTAATTTAAATAATTTGCCTGAAGACTAATTATTTTGCCTAAAGAAGTGAGCATTCGCTTACGAAAGGATGTAATAATAAAGATTTTAGTCGACTACAAGTGTCATTTGTGAATTTTTATATTCTTATTTATAAGTCGACACGACTATACTTCCTTGAAATTTACTGAGTTATGATATAAACAATGACGTTTTTTAGACACCTATGAAATGGAAGACATGGAAGAATGGTACGTTAAAATTCAAAGTAAGTGGAACAAATGATTCGTCAAAAAGAGGGCTACTGAATTCCAATGAAAATATTAAGAATTATAATTCAATGTGGATATGTTCTTTGCACTTAGTGATCATTGTTCATAGGAGTTCAATTAACGAAATTTTTTATTAGTTTTTGAGCAATTTTTTTCCTATCTTAATAGCCTTAACATAGTTTTATTGCAATTTATGTTTGGAGTTCTTGAAAACCTTTGTTTTCGTAGCATTAAGTAATGCTTCAATCGTTTAGACGAAACAATCCCTGCATCTCGGAATAAAACAGCAGCGGGAGGTTAGTAATTTATAAATAAAGGTAGTCAAATTACTCTAAAAATTCACTCAAGTAAATATGTTATTCAGAAAAACAATCAAGTGAAATAAAAGATTATTGCACATATTTTTACTGGAGTAAAAGTAAACAAGTAGCCAAAAACTAGACTACTTACTGTAATTAGTAAAAGTAGAAAGTAGTTTGATCTCATACCAATTTTGTATCGTCTATCTTAGATTCTTGGTTCTCAATTAATAGTGCTCAAGCCACACTGGATGCAAGAAGGAATTTCTAAAATTTTAAACTTCTGTGTCAATTGTAGTTTAAATTGCATTACCGACCAAGTATGACAAATGCCGATAGACCTAAATTAAAAATAGCAGTAATTGCAAGAATAATTAAGGTCTTTGATAAATTTTCTTACTGTGCATTCACCTCACCATATTTATCACCTCTATGCATAGCTGTAAATCAAGCCTAATATTTGTTAATCTGAAATTGATACCTATTAAGCACATGTAAAAAAATTAAACTAAGTCTGAACATGAAAAATGTCAGTTTAATTTTTTTTACATGTGCTTAATAGGTATCAATTTCAGATTAACAAATATTAGGCTTGATTTACAGCTATGCATAGAGGTGATAAATATGGTGAGGTGAATGCACAGTAAGAAAATTTATCAAAGTTGAAAACACCTTACACTGTAAGACAGAATTTTTTGAATTAACATACAGCAACAAAAGTATTAGATATATTAAATGGTGCAAAAAATAATGCAAAACATTACGCCAATCGTTCACCATTTTTGATTTAGCTCAGAAATAATAGTTGTGAATCTGCGATGATTGATAACTTAAAATTGAAAAATACTGTACATTGAGTGCACACAATGCATTAGGCTTGGTGGTCTTCAACTTAAATATTTCACGAGGGCGTCAGATAAAAATCTTTTTATGATTGTTCAATTGTCTCTACGTTGCAAGTTCAATATTTAGCGAAGATGAAAATTTTAACAAGTGAATAAGTTTGTATCTAAAAAGTCATAAGAAATGTTAAAGTCTCCAACTACATGAACATTTTCAACCAAATAATATAAGTAGATTTTAAATTTTGATATGAATTCAAGTGTATTGATGTGAAAAGTTGAATGTAGTGAAGCTAATTAGGTGAAAATTAAATTGTTGTTGATTTATTGTTGCACAATGAAGTGCAGAGTATTTTTGAAAAAAGAAAATTTGATGAGAAAGTTAGATGATAGTTGAATAAAACTTCAAACTTAGATATTTTGCGCATCAACTACGTATAGCAGTGTCAGAGATTTAAACTTGATGCTTGGTGAGTGTAATAAAAATATTTGGGCTTTAAAGTTCCATGATAGTAAAGAAATTTATATAGATTGTTATACTTTTTATCACAATCACAACAAAATAGTGAAACAAATAGTTATTTTGATTGGAAAGAATGAACCATGCGGTGCAGATTTTTCCTATAAGGGTAATTTTTAAAGTAATTTGACAAAGTTTGTTAGCATGCGCGGAGATGGTTAAAATTTATATCTGTTGACAGTAATTAGCTTGAGTTTTGCAATATTTTTTATTGGTAAACTATGAAAAGCTTTGTTTTGTTGTTGGTTTGAACTCTTCCACCAGATCTGGGGACTTCCTGTTCACATCTAGAGTTGGTAAAAAACGGAAACATTCGTCTAGAGCTGTACTTCAACACTCCTCCAACGGAAACAATCAATGTCATAATTCACACAGAATTTGAAAATCTACCACAAATCGATAAAGATAGAAACGTATTGATTGATTGATTTTTGACGGATACAATACAAATTGAAAGGATACTGAAAAACCACTCCTACACAAAGAAGATTTTCAAGGGTTTTTATCCTAAAGATCTGCTTCCTGCTGTTGGAACACCCTGGGAGTTATGTTGTCAACACCGATTGAAGTTCCGAATCCGAAGAGCATTGGGTTGCTATGTACTTTAAGAATGATGGATCTGGTGAATATTTTGATAGCTACGGTCTGCATCTAATCGTTTATGGATTGGAAGAGTTTATGGCCTAGTATTCCTCATCATGAATCTACAATTCAAAAATCCTACAGAGTTTGATATCACAAGTCTGTGGGCAGTGTACCGTATACTACATTTTATTTTGCTCACGCGGTTACTCTCTAGGTGAGGTATTGAGCCATTTCTCTAGTAATGTTGCTTTGAATGATAGAACTGTGGAGCGTTTTGTTTAAAATTTACTGAAATAGCATTGTAACTGTTTCTCGCATAATGTAAATAAACAGAATTGAAAATGAACAACGAGTGATTTATTAGACGATATAGATTTGGTCGATTTTACAAATAAGCACTCTGTAAATAGGACACTCTTTAGCAGAAAGTTTTGCAGCACAATTAAAACATCCAAAACAGTGTCCGCAAGGCGTCGCCAAAGCGTTAATTTGAGCGTCAAAACACACTTTACAAACAACTTCTCGAGATGCGTCACACTCCTTTGCTTCAGATAGGGGGATTATGTTTGGCTCTTTGTTTTCAACTAAAACCTTAAAACAGTGTTATGATAGAATAAAATTTTTGTTTTCTAGTTGTCATATGAAAATAGATTGTAAATTAGATGTGTGGTGAATGTTTGTAAGTAAAAGTTGAACAATTATTAAAGTAGCCTCCAAAACAATCTGCACATATTTAAAGTTAAAATCTTCTTAGTTTTACGATGTTAAGCATGAGTAGTGATTAAAAATTGCTGAATTTAAACAAACTTTATTGTTGTGACCTATCCTTTTCAAAATGTTTCTACTACTGCACTAACGATTTCACTACCTTACTGTTACTAGTGAAGCAATCTTGTCTCAATTTTATCCGAAAGTCTGCTCAGGCTACTGAAATATTTTTCCAAGAAAGTGTGAAAGTAACAAATAACAGTAAAAGTTTTGATTGAAATTGTCTCAAATTTGATATTGTTTCTTTCACTAAGGTTCATCTCTTCTGGAAGCAAACTCATAGTTTCGCAACGTCACTTCACTGCATGTGATTTTTCTCCAGCAAACCTGATGTGCTAGAAAACTGTTGGTTATTTTCCTCCAAAAAAGTCTAAAACTAACGACTAGCGGTAATAAACGTAAATGTTTTGATTGAAGTACCTGCATGATCTAGAAAACTGTTAATTGTATATTATTTGTAAGCTTACAACTAGTGATGAACAAGCAGATTTTTCTCATTGCCATTCAACATCTGTCTCTCATCATACTGGTAGCTATTATGAAATCTATACTCCTCCAACATTGTACCTAACGCTAATTCTTCTAAAATCTATACTCTCTAAGATTATATCTGCGGCTAGTTTTTCTAAAATCTATGCTCCTCCAACATTGTATCTGCGGTTAGTTTATCTGAAATCTATACTCCTCCAAGATTTATCTGACGTTAGTTCATCTGAAATCTATACTCCTCCAAGATTGTATCTGCCGCTAGTTCTAAACTACTGGTTGTACTGAAGTTATTAAATTATTTTATTCTGAATGTTTTCAGCTAGTGATAAACATGCAAACTTTTCCATTTAAACATTTGTCTTTCACCACATTGCCAACTATTATGAAATCTATACTTCTCCAAGGTTTTCTTCCTCCAAAATTGTATTGTAATAAGACTGAATCCATTGCCTGCATAGTTCTACTGGAATGGATGTAAATCAATTCTAACCAACTACAGAACTTATATCACGATAACTCTAACGAGACTCAATGTCAAGTTAAAAAAAGTATCTCCAATAAACACATCTAAAAGAGCAAAGATACACATTCTAGGGGATCATAAGATCAAATCAAAAAGAGGAATCGATCAGAGCGAAGCGATTAGATTTCACAAACAATTTTCAAGAAACAACGTGAACGACTACGTGCGAATGATGCTTCTGCTCGCAAGCCAGTTTGTTTATGATATAGCACCAAAGGCTTCTATCTTCTGTCACGACGTAGAAGTTAATGTTTCCGCTTTACAACAGCTGTGCTTACAATAGGACAAAAGATCGTTTACGAGTTAAAAATTAAAGTAAAATTAATATTAATTGGAAAACTTCTGAAATAGGGGTAATCTGAAGCGAGGGTACAGCGTCAAATCAAGTCATTTTTGAAAACAAACAAAGCTATTTTCGCAAACAAATAAAACCATTTCTAAAAAGAACTCAAACAAATAAAACCATTTCTTTCAATTGTTAAATCCAAGTTTCAAACAATGTTACAACAAGTTCATGCTAGTAAAATGTACTTCCCAGTTTATGTACTTACAAGATCGTACACGTTCAACGGAAATGACCTACTTGCAAGGTTGTACACGTTCAACGGAAATGACGTAGGAGCGCGCCGCAAAAAAGGGCTTGAAAGTGATATTACATACTACATACTAATTTCAAAAACCTAAACACCTCACCTGTCTTCAATCCACACCTAAATCATTCTATTACTATTTTTCATCTCCTATTTCGTTTGCCAATTTTCATTTATTTGCAGTACAGATTGATATCTCTCTAGTTATATTTTGTTTGTCTCTGGCATATTGTGTTTCATAACATCCTGGTTACATCAATTTTGTATATTTAATAACTTCCTGGTTCACAATTCGAGGCCATTCATCTAAGAGTAATTGGTAACTTTACCTTGGCAGATATTGTTCTTACAGCTAAAAAAGTAACTCTTTTGCGTTTTCATTAAACTTTTCAAGGTCATACTATAAATTTAATTGGGATTATCACGTGATGTTTACATCGAGAAAGGATTTGTACTGCATAGCGTAGAAATGGGTTATTCTGAACAATTAAAGCAATCTTATTTTTATATTAATCTTGTATGTTTGCTAATAAGATCTTAAAACTGTTGTACTGCAAGCGACTTTAATAAATGAAGGGTTTTATTTGTGAAACATCTACAATCTCGAATGTTTTTGATTTTTTCAAGAATTAAAATCTGTAAATGCAAATTAATAACCAACGATAATTTCAAATAATACACATGAAGATATACAGTGTGTCCAAAAAGTTGCTACCGTTCAAAACAATTCATATAGTTTTCATCATTTTTTCACAAAAAGTCGCTATGTTTAAAAAATCCATGTATTATCCATCATTTATTTAACATCGAATGTAATAAAGCCGCTACCTTTCCAAGTTTTTTCAATTTTAAATTCTTAATGTAGAAATGAATTTCAATGTTATTCGCATTACCATGTATTGAGACAGTGTGATAAATATATGCATCAATTTTCTAAATTCATTATCTAGATATCTAACATTTTAAATTTAACATCATGGATCGCATCTCCCATTCAGTTAGTCTTCCACTCCTCGGTCTGCCAAACGGCTTACCGACATTTCATCACCAGACATTTAACCACCAGACACTTAATCACAGACATTTAATCACTAGACATCTATTAACGTAGACTTTATGATACAACGTTATTGCAAGTTGACTAGAATCGATCAGCCTAATCGCACCCTAACCCTAACCCTAACTTTAACCCTAACCTGATTAAGAGTCTCGTACCTAATCCTAAACCCTAACCCTATTGTGATTAAGTGTCGGGTGATTAAATGTCTGGTGATGAAATGTCTGTACACCCTGTCAAGTAGCCTAATGGTGTCCAGTAACTTGTTACTCCAAGCCTTGATTGCACGATGTTCTCGTGGTTCAATATCATATTTCACATGCAGTCTTGTCTCTAACTAGCTTCATGGTATATCTGGTTTGGTCACTTGCAATGTAAAATGAAGCAGCGTGAACTCTCTATTCAACCGTGTAGTCACTTGTATCAACCATCTTTACTAAATAAACTACGAAGTATGAAACATCAACTATGTACATGGGAAATGAGAAGTTGCTGTAAATTTGAAATGTTGTAATGTTTGTAAGGGAATTAAAATTAACAAAAATTTATATTGTTTTGTTTCGGTGATATGTAGTGTCGAGCGTTACAAATATTAGGCTTGATTTACAGCTATAGACAGAGGTGATAAATATGGTGAGGTGAATGCACAGTAAGAAAATTTATCAAAGTTGAAAACACCTTACACTATAAGACAGAATTTTTTGAATTAACATACAGCAACAAAAGTATTAGATATATTACATACTACTGATAGTATGTAACTCGTGTGGTTTTGAGATATCAACGTACAAAAACTTGTCGCGCAGCTGCTACCTACTGCGTTTTTTCACTATAATGGTATCAGACAACATTATGGCATCACAGATTTAGTTTGAATCGTTGAAGAAAAAAGAGAAGAATGCTTATTAGATTGCACTGAATGTTTCAAAATGGAATTTGCTGTTGCAACTTCAATTCAGCCTGTTGATTAATTTTCGCCTGATCTCTCCTCAGAAAAAGCTTAGGCAAATTCTATCAACAATGTAGAACCTTGTCTAGTACTGATAGACTTCAACGGAGTTATGCAATTCCAAAAACGTGAGAAATAAATTTAATGACAGAAAATTGATAATTCGATTTAATTCCACAAATTATAAACAATTGATTGAAAGATGAATTTGAGGTTTTGTGCTTTTCCTTATACTGTACGTTCTTATACGTCCTTGAACGTCGTTAAACGTTGTTAAACGTCCTCAAACGTCCGTTTCTAAAAATAAACCACGATCACTTAACTGCAAAACAATTACAAAAAACAACTGTCACGTACCAGAACTATTTTCTAGACAAGAATCGAACAAATGACCACTTGAATTGCTGAGTACGACAACACTTTTCAATTGTATATACTTATCTCAATCACTTATCAGTTGTCTTACTCTACAAAGATCAATATAAAGATTAATATGTTGACTAATTAGTTGTGTGACACAAAACTCAATAATAGCAATTTGATACTTTAAATGAACAAACTCTAGCGCCGTTTTGTATTACTTCGTATGCAGGCGCGTTTGCATTTGACTGGACAACAAAAAGCGAGGATTTTACCGATACTACGCGTTGACTACTGCGTCAGAAAAATGAACCATTAGGTATAACAAATTCCACAAACTCAACAGAAGGTTACAACAAAAATATTTAACACAGCCTTAATGGCTGTAGAATTTTTTTACGTCTTCCGAAAAACGTTTAGTCGTGTTTCTACGGTCAGTGTTTTTGAGAAAATGTAGCAAAGAAATTGTGACGTCAAGAGTTAACTTAGGTATTTTCCCAAAACTGTAAAAAGCTTGAAAACTTTCAAAAGTTGCTCTAATTTGTGCTTATGTGGATAACTCACAGACAAGATTTTTGTGTTAAAGATGGTGGTAATTTTTTTTAAATGAATTTTATTTGCACGAATAAACATCAGTTGTTCATAATTAGCCTGCACATAAAACAAAAAAATATTATAAATATAGAAACGCCTGGCAAAACAGGGCTAAAAATAATAAAATTAAGGCTGAGAAACGTCAGAGTGAAATGTGTTGTAATTAGTTAAACAATCGACATGACTATACAAAGGTATACTCACCTGGAGTCCACCTACAAGTCAGTGATTATATATTTTGTACTTGCCTCCATATTATCAAAAAATAGATTTATTCTGGTACATTAGTTCTAACGAACAGCATTGGGCTTTACTATTTACGCCTGCTTTTAAAATGATAGTGGGCAATAAGTACATCTGCTGCTTTTACTAAACTTGTAGCAGACCACGTTATGACGTGATGCAACGTTCTTATAAAACAGAAATTTTCTTGAAACCTAATAAGAAAAAAGAAACAGTATGCATATTAAAATGGTTTAAGTAAAAAATCCATGGTTAATTAAAATGCTCAAAACGAAGAATTACTTTTTGAGTCACTAATAATGCTCAAATTGTTATAAAGTTTCAAAAAGTTTTAACCTTATTTTTACAGATAGTAATTTCTACAAAATAAAAGCAAACCTTAAAATCATTTGTTAATTATGATGTCATCTTCCCCTAAAGAGTTAAAATTTTTACAACTTGGTCAGCCGGGTGCTAGCTTTTGTTTAAACCCAAAACCGCTCTCCTAAGTTGATTAGTGCAAAGTAAAAAATTATCTGCAATTCTGACGTCATTATGACGCCTGCAACGTCTATATAACACTTGCCTTGGAATAGTATTTAATCCTGCAAAGTTTCACGCTTGCACGCTCGGCAGTTTTGAGGAAATATAATACAAACACGCTCGCACTCACAGACGGAATGGCACTTAACGATATAGATGTTACAAGAAATACACTTATATTGACATATTTCACACAAAATATATTTAGGTACAGCTGTATCTATGCTGCCTTTAGCACTGTGATTCGGGGGAACACCGCGTGCTTCTGTTTTAACACTCGCTTGGTTGACGTTTAGATATATTGTCGTAACCCTAAAACATAAAATTAACAAACAATGTGTTCATAAACTAATTACTTACAAAAGTGGCGAGCCGAAATAGATCCAGAAACACAATTGGTTACAAATACAAGCGTTAGCTAGACTTGACAAATGCAGTCATTGGCTACTCAAGTCTAGATCAAATAAAAAATGTCGTTAATTAATACAAACTCTAGATAATAAAACTATAAATGCTGTCCGAAAACTAAAATACTTCTAAACAGGTGTCCAGCTTTCTTAACAAAAAAACTACTTCTAGTAAGCTAATGTAACAAAAGAGATTCAAATAAATAGCAGTGTCACGTGGAAAAGCAAGGCGAAGCAGAGCGAGATGCGCTAGGCAAAGTCGCAAACCGGATAGATTACTCATTTGTGAATAGCAGGCAAGCACGCAAAATCACTAAAAAAAAGATTTAAACAAAAGGCACGAGTAGACCAAATCACACTGTAAAGTAACGCCGCCGGACAATGGTTAACCATTGCGTCTTCTTGAACATTTTATTAAAGCTTGTTAAAGCATTGTTACTAAAAAGCGCGTGCTTTAAACAACATAAAACAAACAAAAAATACAGTTGAATAAACTCATGCGTCACTTAGTCGGTAAATCAGTTCTTTGATCTTCAGTTGTTATAAAAATCGAAAGAGAGTGTCATTGTCTTAACGAATGACCGTGACATTAATACTTTTGAAACTGCAATTATGAGCATCATAGTTCAGGAAGGTTCAAACATTTATATCAGTTTTGATGATTTTGAGGCATTCCGGAAAAAGATCATACATCGACGTCGACGACTGAATTGACAAATGTCAAAAAAGATAAATTAATTCAATGATAATTTAGTCCGACAGTCTGGTTGTTTAGACTGTAGATTTGGCAAATTGTTTTCACACCTAAGTGGATTTAAATAAAGAGTTTAGAAAACCAACACTATACAGTTAATAACCATGAAAACCAATTTTTGCAACAAATCCATGTTTTTGACATAAATACAATAAAGGAAATATTGTCAAAAATATGAAAACAAATATAAAGACAATTGATTATCTAATGTCAGGAGGTCTGAATGGTAGAAAACGAAACTGAAGTTTACAACCGTAAGCTACGTTCAGTAAGGAAAGTTACTTAGAACGAAAAATCAGTGTGAAGATTCGTTGCAGCAAGACTGCTGTGCATATAGCAAATTTCAAATTTTAATAATTGATGGAGTTACAAGGACTTGAATAAAAGTGGAAGGCCAATGAAAACATCCCCTGCAATGACTTGATAATCTAGCGAATTGCTGTATGCTCCCCAACAAGCTTGCGAGCTGGTTTATATGATTTAAGGCCAAACTAAAATCTCAAACGCCGAGAAACTGTGGTAATTTGAACATCTGTCCCCTTTCGAATCAGCGCAACACAAGTTTTCCCCAAAGAACTTGTTGGGGAGCATACAACAATTTGCTTCATCATCAGATCATCTCGGGAGATTTTTCATTGGCCTCCCACTTCTATTCAAGTCTTTGTGACTTCCATATTTATTGAAATTTGAAATTGCTGTATGCACAGCAGTCTTGCTGCAACGAATCTTTGCACTGATTTCTCGTTTTGAGTAGTCTTCCTAACTTAAAACCACGATTTGGGACCTTTTTGAATCGGAAAGTAACAATTTTTTACTCACTTTCAAGATCTGAAACAGCAGCTTATACACAACTAATTACGCTATAAAATCAATTGAAATAAACTCAAACAGTTTCTCAGTGAAAGCAAATCATATGTTGGTGATGGACACGAGGCTGATGCAATTTCAATAGGATATTGTGTCATATAAAACTGCATTACACAGTGACAATGATAAAATCCACAAATGCCTTAAATCTGAATAACTGGTCTGAAACGTTTGCAAATGACTGTACAAGTGGTCGTTTTTGTAATCACAATGAATAAATTTTTAACTGGAGATTACTGGTAAACCTTTTCAGTCCGGTAGAATTACTTGAATATTAAGATGTGCTCGGAGCTGCTGCAATATCACAACTGCCACTAGTAGTAACAGTAATTACGATAGCCCCTACATTATTGTGTATTTGTTTGGCGCTCATTAGTTAGCAGTCTAGTGCAATAATAGTTTAAACTCTGCAACCAAGCACAAAAATCTGCTGTCAAAATAATTTTTTTCCACCGGTGCAACAATGTACAACGATTTGAATGGACTAAGCTAAACCAGTCTCTCTGATGTGAATTACATTATCCCAATTGTATACTCGTGATTTTGTGGCTGCAATCCAGCGGTCGAGTGATTAGCACCCACTTGAGTTCCGTGTGCTTTATAAAGAATTCGCTTTTAGTTATCAGATTTATAAAAGTTTGTTTAACTACAACACAACATTTTTCTTATTGTTATAAAATATATGAAAAAATATAGGTTAACAGCATTGTTTTTCAGATCAAAAATATAATCTCATAAAGCTTGCCGTGATATTAGCTTTTTTATCTTTACTGGTTGGTATCGTAGCCATCGTCCTAGTTTTTGTTTTCAACAACAAGGTATTGCAATTTCTGAACAAATGTTTGAATAGAAAATAATATATTATATAGTAAAATGCTTATTTATTTTTTTGGTTAATATTATTAATAACTGACGTTTTTTGAGTACGGATTTTCACTGTGTAGTTCTTGAAGTTTGACATCACAAAACTTTGACCAACATTTAACTTTAATATTTTTCTTGCATAGTTTACTGTACCGGTTTGTACAATTATAAACAATTTTGTAAAGGAATCGCAGATTAAAGGTTGCAGGCAAATTTTACCCTTACCTGATGTTAAAAGTAGAGGTAGTCCAATAACACTACTTAAAAAAAATTCACAAAATTTTTTGTTTAAGTAGATTTTTTGTAGTTTCTGGCTAATTTTGGCTGCAGGTTTCAAAAATGCATTATTTGTTTTCTATTATCGTCCGTTTGGGTGTTATAACAGAATTTGAGTTTATAGATTTTGGCAATTTTGATGTAATCTATAAATTGTTTTAGATTTCAACTAATTTGGAAAATTATAAAGACAACAATGAAAACCAATTAAACCAACCAACAACCAAGGAGAAAACAAATGAGCTAAACAAGACGCTAATTGCACTGTGGGACTACATTACGGATATTCAAAACGAAAACTCTGCAAATGATATGGAACTAAAAAAGCAACAAATCTTTATCAATTTACTTCTCCACAGTCCTCCAACAATAAATGGTAAATATTCTTAAAATTTTTGTCAGCGCTTATGGTTTTGATGCCTTCAAGAACACCTTAAAAGCAGACTTGAAATTGAAAGGTTTCATTTGGGTGATTCTGAAAAGATAACTAAATTTTAATTGACATTGCCATGGATTAGTTTGCTTTTAAAATAATCTTTGTCTTATCTTGTTGTCACTGCTTATAAAATAGGCCAAAGGCATGTTTTGGGTTTGCAGCACAGCTTAAAAATTTGGGAAAAAGTCAATTTACCAGTAAATATGTCATTCCATTGCAGAAATAGCCAGCTACAGTTTTGATACATTCAAAATTATAGATGAGATAATGCACCGTATCTACACACAAAGAATGCTACAATATGCAATGCAGTCTTACTTATCGTAAAATGTGCAGCCTACATTGTATTTCGTCTTGTTTTTGAAATATATTGTTTTTCAATGAATTAAGTCTCTGTTGAAATTTTAATTGATTTCAACAGAGACTTAAAAAATTAGTTTTATACTGTAATACAGTGATTGTAATGGTTTTCGATCGTTTAAGTCTCTGTTGCAATCAATTAAAATTGCAGCTGAGACTTAATTGATCGAAAAACACTATAACAAAATGCCAGAAAATACAGTGTACGTGCATTTAATTATTCAGATGGACATGACAGCTTTTCAAATATTCCGTGTTCATCGTTTAAATAAAGACAGTACAGAACAAATAACCAAACAAATCATGCTTATTATCATTTGCTTCTACTTTGCAGTTACAAAATGGCTGACGGTATCAAATAATTTTCAATACAGAAGGACGAATAGCAAAGCAATATTTCGGGGAGCAGCAAGAATGGATTGTCAAAACTATACTGGACATCTTGCAGGATCGGGAATTACAGATGCCACGATTAGAAAGTAATTTCAGTAATTGTGGGTTTAGAAACTAACTGACGTCAGAATTCCAGATAATTTTTTATGAGTTTAGAAATGCAGTTTAATCAAACGGAAAACCATTGTAAAATATTATTATTAGATACTTAAAACCTGTGGCTGCGCCAAGAGAGGAGACTTTCCTGTCCCCATACTCGGAACAAGGTTGACTTTGTAATTAGTCAAAATTGTTATAAAATTTTGAAGTAGATCTCGACGTCGCGGAGAGTTAATGTAGCCTAGTCTTTCAATTTCATAATGTCATGAAATGTTGTTTGATTTCAGAAAGGATCATTGAAGTGCGCTCCAATATTTGCAGCAAATAAAAAAGCAATGTTACTTTTGCTTTTGAGGAGCGTGAAAAAGGGAATAGTGTTTCTAAATTAATTAAAGAGCTAAAGTGGAAGCTCCAGTTCGTTGGTTGAGTTTTCTCATCGTTACCGCCTTTGCATTTTTGTTTATCGCTTTTATGTTTATTTCTTTGATTTTACTAGGTGACTCTAAGGCGTTATCAGTAGGCCTCGGTTAGTCACGTGATTTTAAGTATATCGGTTCAGCCGGCTTCTTTTGCTTTATCTGAAGAGCAGTTGTAAAAACAGTAATGAAAAGTTTGTGGTTTTTAATATAGCCAATTCCAGTTCCAAAATCTAGAGTGCGGTAGTTTAAAATGTAATTGGATAAAATGCATTTTAAAGGGTTGATCAAAACTGTTGTTGCCCTCATCCCGATCCCTTTCATTACTTTTAATAAGCACCGAGCCGCAATTAAAGTCAAAGCAGAAAATGCAAAACATCAAAGATTGTTTTCAAACAGACAAAAACAGGAAATTAGGCCTATGCTGTAGACCTTTTTCATTTTGGTGCTCTCTCTATTGTTATTGCAACCTTTTTCCTCCATAGGCGTAGCTAAGGGACAAAAGATGCAATGCCTTTTCTAAAATTTGCATTTTTAACTATGGCATTTACACAAAAGTTAATTTTGTGTCAGAGCATCAAAATTATTGATATATTTAGAGGAATAAGGCTTTAGATTATTATATGAGCAGTGGTGACGGTGGGAAAAGTAAAAAATCACAAACGGACACATTGCTTGGCAACACATACAATTTGCTCTGCAGTTTTGAGTTAATGAGTTATTTCTGGCAATATTTGCCTATCCCTCCAACCAGCTGAAAATATGCAACATGTTTTATAATATTGTATCTACAAATCACGTTGTTGATTTTGTATTGTTTGAGAGTATTCCAGTTTCAATACTAGGCTTAATATTTACAACTTTTTTATATTTGCAATGCTATTTACACGACTTAGTCTAGGGTCTTTGGCTGGGCGTATGTTTCTTGATCCCAGCATAAAAGCAAGCAGTGGAAAAGCGAATTTACTCAAAGTCAACCACAACCGTTCAGTTATTACAATAAGTTAGAGTAAGGGTCCTAAAAATGGGAAACGTGCCCGTAGGAGGGGTGTGCAAAATTTGTGACAAAGGTCACGTGATGTCAATGGATCTCAAAAAATTACCCATAAATTTTCAAAACTGACCTTCAATTGAAAAAGGTCTTTATGCTGTTTTGGAGATTAAAAGTAGGAAAATAATCGCATAAAAAATTGATCTGCAAAAAAGATCTTCTGGTAATAAGAGAGCACTGGTCTTTGTAGGTTTTGTCAAAGAAGGTGCGTGTCAAAAAAGTTTAAGAACCTCTGGATTAGACAATTCACCGACGAGGCTCTTGTGATACAAAGCTCGACAGTTTTTTGTATTCCAGCAACATTTTACATCGAGAATCGGCATTTCATTTTACTTTGCTAGACGCGATTAATCCTGGACTCCCAACGCTCCTTTTTTGTTACTCAACCCCCACCGCTCCATTTTTGAGAATTACTCCCGTTTTCGAAAAATCAAAAATACTTTCCTTCAATTATGGTTTATTACAAAAACTGCACCGAAAATATTACTCTTATTTTGTGAATTGAGCACAAATAAAGTTACTTTGTACTCTAATTAAATAATCTTATTGATGAAAAGGAAAAATATACAAAAATAACTAAAATTTGACATATGAATAAACTTAATTACTCATTAGAAAATGCAGGGTCTGAAGAAGTATTATTATTAGATAACGTTATACAAGGTTAGTTGATGGTTGGAAGGTTCACACCGACATAAACTACAAACATAATATTGAAAACAATTTAGTGTGTATTGCAAACATTGTACCCAACCCAATTTGACGAAACCATTCCTGGACGCGTTTCGTCCTCTTGGACTCCTCAGCAGGGCCTGTTTCGTCCCCCAAACCAAACCCTTCATTTGCAATAACATAAACTCGTTTTATCCATATGCAATAGCAAACATGGGTCGGACAAGCGGCGCAAGACTATTATTGTTAGTTATAATCACCACGCAACTGAAATGGAAAAAACAGACACGTAGGGTTTCACAAAATAATACGGTCAGTGCAACGTAGGCAAAATATCTCCCGGATAAAAAGTCTCACAGTTACAACAACATCCGGTAATTTTCTCCTGAAATCACAAATTTTACCCATAGTGAAAAATTTCAAGGAGCGAGAACGACCGTATAGCCACCCGTCAAGAAACCAGACTAAGCACTACAGCTATTGATGGGTGGAGAGCGGGCCCGCATTTGCTTGGATAGGAACCCATGTGACTACCGCACACAACCTGAAGATAATCTCCCGGCGTTTTGTTTCCAGGGATAATATGTAAAAGGGGTTAAAATCAGTCAGGCGTGCGATTCAACTGTGCAAAGCTATTCTAATCTGATGGCAATTCACTGTTCGATTATTGTAATTTTAGTTATCACCGTTGCATTGCACTGTGCTGCGTTTGAAAATTTTTCTCGAAGGTCAAGAATGTTTTAACTGCTTCTAATTTAATTATTCGCGCTGAGCTTAAAATTGCAACCCTTTTTTTTCCGATCAGGTCAAATTTTTTTGCATTCACATTTTTATTATATGCTAGCTTTGGTCAGTATTGTACTCATGTCAGAAAGAAACGATTTCTGTGGTAGCTTATTTGGTCATGCATGCGATTAATTTTTGCAAGTAAGATATTGTTTTTATTTGCATGCAAAATTTTTGTAATGACAGACATTTTAAATGATACAAAAAATTCATAACACGGCAGAAATAAAAGCACTTACAACTATCAAAGAAATCTTCCGGACAAATAATTTTGTTCAACCGCGCTCAATTCTACAGTTGAAGTTAATACTTTACACCACAGACACGTATTCACTTAAGATCAGAAATTTGTTTTAAATGCTCAAGACTCGCCAACCACTGTGAGCAAAATAAAAACAAAGTCTTTGAAAAAGTACGACACAGAAATCATTGTGCGGCACATGGTGATACTTCTACGATACATTACCGCTATTAGTATAATGACAAGAAGTGTCGCTTCAAAGATTTTCTCCTATGCGTGGAATTAAGAAGATCTTTTTTTAAGCGCTAACAGTAATCTGCAAGCATGCTTACATCCCAATTCCTTGGTACCTTTCTTTCATCTGGCGAAGGTCTTGGTGTGATCTCTCTCTCAGTGTTCCTCGCTATAGTCCCCACAATTGTAAGGAAAGTAATCCAAATGCAAACGCAAAAAGTGCATTTTCACAGACATCCGGACTCCAAGGAATTGAAAGCTTTCAAGTAGCTCTTTAATCTATTCTTTGTAATCAGGGCTTGTATGCTTTTCAAGAATGTTTGGAATTACTACCCGAAAAGCTCTCTATACTCTTTTTTTCTACTGCACTCATGCTTGCAGTAAAATTCTCGTCTGTGGTCAGCTTACGGATCTGTGGCTCATCAAAGACTCCTGCTCGTAGCTTCGCTTCAGAGATTCGAGGAAATTTCATTTGCAAGAACTGAAAGGTTGGGCAGTCATTATCAAGTGCCTTGGTATAGCTTTTCATAAAACTGAGCGTAATATGAAGAGGTGGCACAAGAATATTTGTGGATGGACTAATTAAGCAGATTTGACATTTTTGAGACCGGGTGTAAAACTTGTGTGTAATAACCAGCTAATTTGTGTGTAATGGCAATCATTAGTCCTTGAGTTCCACAGACACACAAAACATGAATATTTTGTGCAACCGGCCTGCTGCCCAAGAAGTACTGAAATCACTTTTAATTCACCACATATTTTCCAATTGTGTTAGCTATACTGAAGAGATTCCAAACGAAATTTCATATCTTTATAACATTCAGTGAGCTTCACTAAATGTCCAACAGGAACAGAGCAGAACCAATCTTATTTCCATTGTGCAGTAACATTGCCTTTAAACTCAATACAGATGAGTCCGAAAACAATCGCCATTCGACCGAAATATAGACTATGACCAAAGCTGATATTAATTCTGAAATATCTTGACAGTATACCAAGGACTGATTTTCGTCATAATTGAAATACTCTCTAAACTCTTCATCTCTATTTCAATACCAGAAAAGCGTGATGCTTGGAGCTAGTAAGTTGTTTTCACGTAGTCATGATAGTAGGAGCTGAGCGGATATTTTGGTGAGATTTTAATCTCGTGTTAGGTTGTTCAGTTCAAGCTGTGTAAAAGGCTGCGGTTGGGTTTGTATTTAGCTCCGCATTTCATGTGTCTTGCTCATTTGCTTCGCTCTTTGTAGATGAAGAGCATTCCATTTCACTTACATCTCCAGTTGGTTCTGGAACAGGAATACCAGGGCCATGTGGTGCTGGTTTTATGGCTAAAGCAACATCAGCGTACTTCACATGTTTTTTGTTCTTCTGATTTATTCCTGAAATGAAAACGATCACTTCTACAATTAAATTAAAAAAAGGTTGTTTGGCATTCTGGTTTGTTAGAAATTTAATGGATTATTTTACTTTAATAGACAGCATGTCTTAATTATTTGCATTTATATTCTTAGTAACATTGGATAGTATTTGCAGGTACTGTCTTTTGGTGCTTTTACTATTATGGTACCATGACGCATTAGGACAAAACAGAGTTTTCGAAGGGCTTAAGAAAAACGCATGCTTAAAATGCTTCAAAAAATTGCTTGCTTCATTGCAAATACTTTTGTTCATCAAATTAGAGTAGAATTTTTGATAATGCTACGAGTAGATGTTTTCAATCGAAAGCTTCTTGTTAATACTTCCCTTGATAGCTTTCAATTGCGTTTCTACGATCAGTATTGGTTGAGAAAATAAAGAAAGCAAAATATGCAATCAAACGTTAGTTTTGACTTCAACTTTCTTCCTAAAGCAGTAAAACTGTTATATGTTATTAATAAGTTTGAAACTAACTGTTGTTTGTACAAAGAATTGTTTATCTCCGCCAAAAAAAGCTAATTAAAAAAAATTCGCCTTCAATTATGGCCTAAACGTGGCATCTTTGACCCCCGAATGACCCTTACCAAGGGGCAGTTATTAATTGCGCAAAATGTCATGTTTGTGTACCCAGCAGTTTCGGAAGGGTTGAAGCAAACGCACGCACAACATTGCTTTACAATGTAGATTTTACTGTGATTTTGATATTGCCAACGACAAAACAAAGCTATGATGCGTTTTTAGTCATTAAATATTTAGGTATCAATCTTTCTTGTTTTTTAGTAATTACTGGCTTGCGTGTTTGTCTTGGGACAACCTATTGCATTCAGGGTAAAAAAGGAATGAGAGAGTGAGCCGCAGTTTTTGTCAAAGGAAACAAGAACGCCGCTATATTTGTTGTAGCGAATACCTATCTCTCTTATTGCTAAAACTCCAGATTTTTCAAAATATAGGTAAATCAAAGGCCCTTCAACTTGGAATTTTAGTATCACATCACACTAGTAACAGTTCTCCCCGACGTCGTTTCTCCAGTTTTTCATCCTGGTTATTAAAATTCGGCTTGCTAGTTTTCATACTTTCATATGTTTTGAAAATCAAAGAAATCATTCTAAAAGCATTGTTTAAATCGAAATTTTGCAGATTTCTGATGCTTCATTTCTTGCCTGAAGATAATTATTGGATTGGATTTAGGAGACGTGCAGATCAGACTTGGCGTTGGATGAGTGATTCTAGAATTATAGAAGACGATAATGAAATATGGTTGGAGGGGGAACCAAACGATACAGAAAATGAGAAATGCGCTGTGTTGACTATTAGCAATGGGACAATTGGAGCAAGAAGTGTCCATTGCTACAACAGTATTGAATATTACGGTCTTTGTGAAAGACAAGTTTGAAACGAAATTGGTATTTGATTGGTCTTGTCAACTCGCCATGTTTCTAGCCTCTACAAAGCTCAGTAACATTACTTGTTTTGTATTTCGATGCAATGATCAAGAAACAAATTTTGGGGTCGCTGGTTCAATTCCTGCACTGCTGTGTTGTTGTACTCACGAGCAAGTGGGTGACTTTACGACAATTCACCTGTTAGGTGGTTCAACATAGGCAATTATTTAAAATCAAAATCAAATTAAAGTTTTCCATTAGACAAATGAGACAGTAAACGGGATTGCCATATTGACTGCTTTCAAATCAAATTCCAGAAACTTGTTTCGGGAATAATTGATTTGACTGTTTGACTTCTGTCACCAGTCTTGCAGCCACGCGGAGGAAGTTGCTCTAACTTGTTTGCTTTGTTGTTCTCTTAACAGTTAACATTAGGGTTTAATTTTTTTTGTGTTAGCCATTGGGAGGTTTTTTGAGTATCAGAACTTGCTCACTATGGTGTAAAATATTGTTTTTGTGTACTGTTTTCTATTAGCTTGATTCAGAATTGAATGCGACCCTACAGCGCTTGGTTAAGTCACAGTTAGCTTGATACCTGATTTCAACGCGCTTAATTAGAATGCACAAAGCGCTTTATACCTACGGCTTGTTTCTCGCTGTTGATGACCGTTACATACATCTCTAGACTGCATCACATTTGCGATTAAGAATATGTCACTTTAATGTTAGGAGTGTTTTTGCATGAAGAATTTCTTCAGTAACTTGCTATTTAGTTCGAATTAGTATGTTATGATTTCGAGTTGTATTAGAAAGTTTTCTTCCTCTGCAGAATTTAATTTGTTAGGTTTATTTGATTATTTGTCGAGTTTAGCACTAGAATTACCAAGGTGTGCTATCGGACACCGGATCTTCCTTTATTTGCAATTACCAATTCGGATTAAGAGCTTTTGTTCTGAAATTTCTTAATTTTAAAGAAATTTACTTTACTTGATGTTGCTGAGCTGCACGAATTCTTAGAATATTCATTCAAGTGATTATTGCATTTTTTCAATCTTTTATCTTAGAATTATCACGGTGTTCTATTGGACACCAAAAAGCATTGCACACTTACGTATTGGCGTATTAACCTTAATTTCAAGTTGAAATCTCTTTTGTTATCAATAGCTGCCTGTCGCAGCTTACTCATTGTGAAGTTATCTTGTTTTCTAACTCAGGAAAAATGTAGTTTTTCTAATCAGTAACATTTGTAAAATCGCCATAGCAAATCTTTTATGTTTACATTTCAGGCACTTTGGTAGTTCAACGAGGCGGCAGTGATGATGCTGCTGGGTACAATCATTGAAAACAAAAAGTGCTCGAAATCGGTTTTCTACAATACAAATTAAATGCAAATGTGTTCTTTGCAAACTGCCCTCATGTAGAATGCATAATAACGGTTAATGCACCAGCAGTTACACAATAAAAAGGCTGCATTTCTGACGGTGTCATATAGGACATCGTGGTAATTCAAGTTATAAAAAAATCCTGGTAATTCTAGTGTTAAGTCAGTGAATATGGCGCACGGATTAGTAGTTGATCCGGGAAACGAATGTAGCCCAAATATTTTGAAATTGCTACGTAGTCGTTCAACATTAAATCTGGTTCGTTGGTTAACTCATATCATTAACGATTTAGTAACATCGCAGATTCATCTTCAATATACATCGAACTCCTCTTAACTGCTTTACGGCCGTGATAGAGAGACGAAGAAGAAGTTCCGAATTGATCGATTTGCGAACGCGTTGTCAAAGGGGCTAAAGTCTTGTAAGAGCTGGATTGGAAGTTGAACTGGCCAGTCACTACCGCAGCTAGTATATCTTACATCAGGTTTATAACGTTCTTCGAAAGAAATCAATGTGAAGCGATTTTAACTAAAAATGTTGCCTCAGTGACGTAAAAGCAATATCAGTAGATTTGTCGTCAGCCGTTGCAGCTGTTTTCATCTTTTTGTTTGTTCTTTCAGTAATTTAAATCCAAGCTATAATGTACATCCAATCCAGCGTCTTAATATCTGCAAGTTGGAATCAAGAAGAAAATGCAGCAAGCATTTTCTGTTGGTGGAGTGTATAGATTTTACAAACAGATGTCACCTTTCGTTCAACAATTTGTTGTAAATTTTTCATTTCACCCGCGAAAGGAATGGGGTAGCTTCATCAGATTGTGCTTTGTTATATCCAGTCTAACATATAAACTTCTGAGCATAAAAATATCAAGACAATCTACACGAGGCCTATTAAACACTAACAATTATTAAAAAAGTGTTTTTATACAAAAACATGAATACGTCACAGACCCAGGGGTGAGCACAAGTATCACGTGAAGCAGAAATCAACAGACAATATACATATATATTGAACATTTTGTGCTAAAACTGAGCGTTTTCGGCTCATCAACATGGCCCTCATCAGAGTATCAAAATAACATGCAAACAGTAGAGTATTCATTCTCGAAGCTTTTTGTCTGACACTTCAAGAGAATCCGTCAGAAATACAGTGAAAAGCTGAAGTGAGTCACTTATATAGAGACACAATTGACGAAAAAAACAAAGGGAAAAAAGCTATATCGTGATTGGTAAAAGAAGCGATCAATTGAAGGAGAGAAAACTAATGTGTAAATTTTAGACCATAAACGAATTCTTTTTGTTTGCATAAATTTGGCTTGGATGTTTTGATGTACGTGGCTTCATGGGTGGAAAGATGAAAAGAAGTACGGGTACGAAAAAAATAGAAAATTTGTTATTTGTTATTACGTGCGCATGTAGGGTTTTGTAAAAGATGTCCGATTGCAGAAAAGGAAGTTTCAGCTTTAAAGCTTCTGATTGGCTTGCAAGAGCGGGCCAATGTGCTTCGATTCTGAGAAATATGCTCCTGGAGAATGGTTTTAGGCACGTGCTGCAAAACAAACGTAATCCTTACTCCTTTGCCCAAAACCGTTTGCGAAAAATTTCAAAGTGCGTTACGAGTCTATAAAATTTGCAACACCAAAATTTGAAAATCAAATATCGAGCTGCTGCTCCCTCACACAGAAATGTCACAGCAGGATTAATTTGGCAATGTAAGTAGAATGCCCCAAAAAAACTTACCTGTCAAAGTTTTTGCCTCATTTCTCTGGAACAAGGCCACTTTGCTGCTCAAAACCTTAGTCGATAAGCTACATATGAATGACTTGGCATGGTCATAGCTTGGAATTAAATTAAGTGAGTTTGATTGTGAGGTTTATAGGTAACTTCTAGAAAATTGAGGTTTCTACGAGCCCCATCTAAGAGAAAAATCTAGTTAAGAAGGTGTATACTTGGGGAATGGTATTTTTGCAACCTCATACGTCCATAGTCATATTACCCAAAAAATATGTCAAAAATGATATATACAGTACTTATTTTTGATTTTCTTTTGCAAAAATCTCCCCAGCAAAAAGAGTCGAATTTTTCGTAATTATATATGGAGCGGAATATATAGTTTATATACCGGCGCACAAAGCAAAATTGTTTGCAATGATAATGTATTTTAAAACGGTTAGTTGGTCAGAATACATAGTATGAAATATGTTTTTGGTTTAATGTGGTTGTGTTATGGTTCTGTATGTCTTGCGCTACGTCAATGGTTTGCTAATCACAATTGTTAGAGCTTTGTGAGTTAACAGCAGATTCTTCTTTTGAAAAGTGTCAGTCAAAAATTCAGCAGCTTTCCTGCATTTTTTCACTGTATATTCAAGTGTTTATAATTGTGTTGTTTGAATTTATCGTCTGAAAGCCATATACTCATCCAGCATTTAGTTATAAATTCAAATGTGGGCAGGAGTGAGTATGTGTATTTGACAATGAAAATAAATGCAAGAAGGACCAGTATTTTTCTTGAACATCATGTTGCTTTCCTTATGTTTGCTACAGTTTTAAAATCAATCGCTGGAAACTCTCAATGCATTTTGCAGTATCTGAAAGCTTTTCCGAGTTCATAAAAGTGGTGGATGTCATCACGCCACTTCAGATTAGTTTTCCTAATTCTGACATAGCTTTGTTAAAAGTTTCTTTTCAAATCATCATAGTTTTGTAGCAGTTTTTGAATAAAGTCATATGAAAAATTGGGAGATGATGTTTTGGCAGCAAACTCTTGAATCATGAAATGTTTGAGAATTAAATCCAACACATGATGTTGACACCCAACATATTGCGGCTTTGTAAGAACTGAATATTTACAATGTATTTGTGGTAAAGTCACAACTTCGCTATTCTTTCCAGTATTTACATTTGTTTTTATCAGTAATAATCATTTTAATAGAACTAAAAAAGTCATATTTATTTAAAACTTGCTTAATAGCTGAGAATATAGTCCTAGATTTTCCATCTTCAAAAGACAAAGCAGCCAGTGTACCTTCAAGCTCATTCTTTAATATCACAACCTGAATTTATATTTTTCAATCTTCTCACTATCAAAATGTAATGCCCAGCGTTTTGTCTTCAGGGTATTTTTGATTTTTCTCTAATCTTATCTGCTTTTAGTATTGTAGCTTTGTAGATACCAGATCCTCTTGGTGATGCTATGTCTAACTCCCCTTTAGACAATTGCTGACATATTTTGGCAATTTTCTTAGGGTTCAAATTAACACTTTGAAATTAGTTTACCAGAGATTTTGTTGAAGTGTACTTATTTCTAAACCTGCAGGATGACTCATGGTCGCAAACAAAGACGTGAAGTGTGGACTTCTCCGTGGTGCAATCAGAAGCTGTTCGGCTGATTAAACACAGAGACGCCCGAAGAAAAGATTCAGCCGTCCTACTTCAGTAATTCGGCCAAGTTTACTATGGTGTTGAAAAAACAAAAAAACAAAACAAAGACTAGCGGCGTAAATGAGTCCCTAGATTCCAGCAATCAGAGTCTCATGCCTGGTAGCTAGTGTCTTCGACTGCAAGGCTCCTTCGTTCGTCACTCAGCGACTGCGGTCACGGCAAAAATTTTCAGATATCGAAGTCAACGAATTGCCACATGGAAGGTTCTTACACTTTAAGACCAAGGAAAACTGGACAATGTTATATTGGAAATGAATAGAATGAAATTTAATTGTTAAGGTGTATGCGAAACAAAATAACCTGGAAATGGACTACTGCAAATAAATGACAAAACAATACTACATTCTGGAAGAAGAGAGCACCAACAAGGCGTTGTCTTGATATTGGATAAACCTTTTTTAAATCAATAGTAATACACTGACCTAAATGTGACTAATTGTTTCTTATCAAATTAAGAGCTAATTCATTCAATGTAAATCTCTTGGTTACATATGCTTCAACAACCGATGCAGATGAATGTACATTATAAAAATTTTATGAATTTCTTGATGAAATGTACAACAATTGCTAATCACAGGAAATAACAAATGAGTGATTTTAAACCCAAAATTGGATGTGAGAAATATGGGAAAACCGTTGTCCGTATGATTTGGGAAGACACATGAACGAGAAGAAAACCTTATCGATCGGTGCGAACAAAAGAAATCAGTGATAATGAATACTTGGTTGGCAACTCACCCGAGCTATCAATATGCTTGGATCAGTCCTGGAGATCGTGCAAGAAACCAAATCGACTGCATAATGATCAATAAAAGATTTAGAACTTGTATATCTAACGCAAGAGCATATCCTGGGGCTGATGTAAACAGTGATCATAATCCAGTAATAGCAAAGTTTAAAATACATTTAAGAGCCTTAAAACACCCAACGGGAAAACCGTGGTTCTTAATTGATGCTCTGAAAAATCCTGACATAAATGCTAAGTTTTATGAAGCTGTACTGGAAAAGCTATCACAAAATCGAAACGAACACAATTCCCAAAATCAATAGAAAAACATGAAAAAGAGTATTATTATAGCTGTAAATAAGTGTATTCCTAAAGATTCCTAAAGAATTAAGCAACCGCTTTGGATAACAATTGAAATAAAAAATCTTATGCACCAAAGAAAACAATTTAAATCCAATTTAGAAACATATAACAAAATTCACAAAGAAATCCAACAAAAATGCAAACGTGCCAAAAAGTAATAAACAGAGGAAAAT
This sequence comes from Trididemnum clinides, assembly GCA_963675345.1. NCBI lineage: Eukaryota > Metazoa > Chordata > Ascidiacea > Aplousobranchia > Didemnidae > Trididemnum > Trididemnum clinides. Next base: position 4,528,496 of record OY776297.1, read on the forward strand.
TGCCGCGAAATTGAAAAATGCAAAGGTACAAACACAAAGGAAATGTTCAAGAAACTTCGAGAAAATGCTAGGAAAGGATCTGTATCAGTAGCAAAAGACATCCTGTTATTAAAGGGTGACGTCTTATTTGAGAATGAAAATATGATAAAACGTTGAGAAGAAAATGTTGTTTCACTATTTAATGATAAAGAGACAACTTCAAATAAATCTGACCAATCAATATTGAGAAAGGAAGTTTAATGGGCATTACAAACCCAAAACAGGAAAAGCAGCTGGTCCAGACGAAGTGGTTTGAAAATGCTAATTTCTTTACAAAAAACCGGCCTGAATATGTTGCAAAAACTCATTTATAAAATACAGGAAAAATTCCGACAGACATGCTTAATTCCGTTTTTGTTGCCATTCCCAAAAAGCCTTGCGCTCTTGAATGTGAAACCCATAAAAACATCACTTTAATGTCCCATACTTTAAAAATGAAAATCTTCCCACCATTTTTGAAAAAGTCTTGTTTCGTTTGCAATTTTTTTTTTTATTAAACGGAAAACATTTTATAACGTAAACCTTAAGTTTTAAAAAGTATAGCTATTTACTTTTAAACCAACAAGACTAAATCCCTGTAGAACTGACTTACTATCGTTTCTCAAAAAATTTAGAATCGAAAGTGTCATTCAAGCGAAAGCAGTGAAGCTTAATAAGCATTTCATCACCCAAAACTGGCATTTCATCACCCATTTTATCTCGTACCTTACACATGCGATTCTTGCATTGTTAATGCATTGCACAAAATACAACTTTGATCCTTGTTCTGCGTAATTATGTTTGTTCATTATTATGATGCCATGGTCTGGGTCGATTATTATAGAGACTCAATAAAACTTTCCATTAGTGGCGTTTTGTAACTTCGTTCATCGAAAGCAATAAAAATATAATCGCATGCAGCTTAATAAAAAAAGAAAAAGAGCAATAGAGGAGAAGGTAACCGGCGTTTTTGAGGAGGAACACAGACGCGCTCAAAGCAAAAAGATGCCATTCCACGTTATACAGCTGCCATAGCAAGGAATAATATTAAGAAATAACACTGCTGAAATCCCAAGCAGAAACCGTCGCTACAAAAGGAGTAGGCATTAGAACGTAAAAACGCTGTGTTTCGCACTTAATAAAAATAACGCAGAAATTCAAAGGTCTGCGCTATTGGCTGAAGTACGCTGATAAACACATGAAACATTAAAAGAAATTACAATAAAATAGCTGAAAATTTAAAGCGCGTCACGGGCCGCACAAAATGTTCGTTTGGGCCGCGTGCTTGAGACCCTTGATTTAGAGCCCATATTTTTTGCAGAATAATTAAGAAAACTTTACTAAAGCTGGAGGATTCGAATATGAAACTTTATTAAATTATTGCGTCTTTGGAATACAGCTGACTTTGATAATTTTGTTTGTTAATATTTTCTACCATTATCATCGAAGTTTTTTATTGCTAAATCTTTCGTCGTTTCTTTTCGCTGACTTTCCTCGAACAAGTTTCTGCAGAACGCCAATGATTGATTACACTTTCCGCTCCGTTTATTGTAAGTTACACTGATCCCAGAAACCGCAGTTATGGCAGCAATGGACAGTGGTAGCAGCAGTTTTTTATCCACTCAAATGCAATATAACTAAACACCACATTATTACACTTGTAATATAAATTAAATAAGAGGGTCATAAAAACTAAATAATTCATAAAGCAATTAATAAGTTGATGAACAGACATTATTGCGTTTGTCTTGTTACCAACAATTGAACACCACAGGGAAAAAAATATCAGATCAACGTTTTGATCAATTTTTAAATTTTGATCCACCAAACAAAGCATTAAAAAAGTATTGTATGATAAATATTTTTTGTTGAAATACAATCAGCTACTCACGCTATGGAATTTTCAAAATGATCGGATGATCGGTATTGGGAAAAAGCGATCTAACCAACACTTTTTTACAAAAGAGTGATCAAACTGCCACGTGTTGTAGTCGTGATATGAGAATAAGTAGAGCACGGTAGGTTTGTTTAAAATTTCGATTACTTGTAGGCCTACCAGTAGATGTTATATATTACAATTACATAGCTTTACTTTCAATGAATATCAAAATATTACGCTATAGCCTAAAAATAGTAAAAAAAAGTTAAGTTTAACAAGGTTTAGCATGCTGCAATGAAGATTTTTGGGTTAAAAATACAAAGTTCGCCAACTTTTTGATGATAATCAGTAGTTTGTTGAAAATTCTGGGTTTTAATTTATCCGAGGGTATTCCTTTTTGTGCTATAAAAGTTAAAGCCTACAGTTAGAATCTGATCGGTAGAGGCTTAGAGGCTAAAGACAATGAGGATATTATTGTTTGACTATGCAAATGATGTAGTGTGTCTCTTAAGGTAGGCTGTCGAAAAAAAACAATTCAAATCAATTTTTCTTTGATTTTCAGAATTATTTCATGATTATTATTGTTATTATACAGACTCAAGTTTGATTATCTTACTAATTGTGCCCGAAGCAGTACAAAATTTTCGAAATTACCTATCTTTAAGGTTTAATGTTGCCTAGTATAAGCTTGCCAGCTTTTATTTTGCTGTTGGAATTCACCGCGAGAAGAGATCACAGTGATAAGTAAGATGAAGTTAGTAAGAAGGTTAGGAAATATTGTGATGTAGTGTCGGTCGTGAACTCATTGACTCTCCTTGCATTAGGCCTACTGGAAAAAGTGTTTCTGCAAACACCTGCGATTTTCTTTTTTCCACACTTCTGATATATTTGACCATGCGCTGGACATTGCCTTGACTGGTGCTTAGAGCAAGAGTTTCTTCAATTCATGGCACGAAATGGGCTTACAGCTGCAGATGTACTGTACATTCGCCGTGAAGTTCTGTCAAGAGTAACAATATCTATTTTGACAGCGTTGATCGTGGCTTGCAACTAAGCTTTCGTGGCTTTCATTAAATGACATGTACAAAGAATTTGCCTATAGTAACTTTGGCTATGATGACATTGCGCGTACAGTGACATTTGTCGCAAAGTCCCATTTATTGAAGGCCGTTTTTGTTTACCTCTTGGAAAACACTTTCCCCATCTGGAATGGTATTGCCCAAAACTTCTATATTTTCGGAAGTATTTGCATTATAAATACTTTAATTTAATAATCTTGAAGCCCAACTTCATTACTCGGTTACGAGAAATCTTTATGGTTATAGCCAAGTAAATAAACATTGGCAGGAATTAATGGGCTTGTAGCATTAGGTCGAAGACCTATGCTAATTATGATCTCATTATCCGTATGACATCACAGTAGAATAAATTACGCTATAATCCAGCCGTTGTGGAACGGGAAGTGAGGTGTTAGAAAATGAGACAGTATTTTAGATGGTCGTTTTTGAAGACATTTTGTGGTGGTGCAAATTGAAGTTCTTAAGTCATTTAGTAGTGGAATAAATCAACTCAACTACAATTAGACGAAGAAAGGATTGATCGGTGTGTTACAAATCTTCAAAAAACGAAATCTTGTCCACAAGTGCCCGGTAGGAACTCCAAGGCCTTCGCACTTTCCTCACCACAACAGCCAAAGTAAAATACTTCTTTTGTTGTTGTCAACTCAGTTAAAGAAATGAAATGTTAAGATACATTCCAATATCAAATAAAAGAGCAACAATTCACCTTTCTTGTTGTTGTTGTTGATTACTCGACTCCTTCCCAGGGATGGGGGCATGGCGGAAGACCATGGAGCCCCAGAAGCCGGGCAACTCTCCACGGCCTGGAAAAGAGATCTAGAGAGACAGAGGGTCGCCAAAGAGTGAGCGGCGCAAAAAGTCCGTAGCTGGACAGTGCAGAATGAGATGAGAGATGTCCTAAGACAAGTGTCCACAGGCGCTGCAGGAAGGATTCTCCATTCTGCCAATCCTCAAGAGATAAGAACTTAACTGAAGGCTGTGTCCGTTGGAGCGTAGACGAGAGAACACAGCGAGCATGACGAGGGAGTACAAGTTCCTCGGTGAAATTGAAGGAACCTGTGTCTCGAAGAATTTAGATGAGACAGCACGCCTGCAGTCCAAAAAAAGACGAGAATGGATACGAGAGATAAGAGAAGAGAAACTACAAGGGATTGTAGAGGGCGTAAGTAGCGCTCCCCGTCTGACTAGTTCATCAGCTGTGTCGTTCCCCGGGAGATATGAGTGTCCGGGGACCCATTGTAGTCTGATAGAACGGGAGAGAAAAGACAGTTCCTGCCAGAACTGCCAAAGAGTTTGAGGTAAAAGGAAAGATGGAGGAGAGGACTGGGTGGCGAGGATAGAACAAAAGTCAGATAGGAGGAGAATAGAAGAGAAGTGATAGACTTGTTGGTGCTGCCGATACCAGCAAAGAGCGTGCAGAATGGCGCTGGTTTTAGCGGAAAAACTTGAACATACTGGGCCTGGTGAAAAGGAAAGTGTGGCCTCAGTGCCACAGAAAGAGCAGTTGGCAAGTACACCAGAGCCGCCCTTGCCAAAAAGAAAAGGAACCGAGCCGTCAGTCCAAAGCAACAGATCATGAGGGGGGAGAAAGTCAAGGTGAGCGAGAGCCCACCTTGGCGGAAGAGAGGGAGATCAGAGCGAGAGCATGAAGAGAAAATGCTGGAATTCACGGTGAACGAAGGCATATGACATAGAGGAAAGGAAGGCAAGCAAGAAGAGTCTCCCTAGGAGAAGTAAAAGAAATCATGAGCCGGTGAGTGGACGCAAAAGCTCTCCAGAAAGATTTGCAGAGTCTTAGTTTCACTCCAAGTCTGGTGAAACCTGAAATGGAAAAGGAGTTTGGGAGACGAAGGGCCCACTCATAAGATAAAAGAGTGAAATGAGTTAGGGTGACTTGTAGGGGAGGTAAAGAAGCTTCGGAGAGGAGAAGTGGGAAGGGGGAGAACGAGAGGCAGCCGGTGATAACGCGACTAGCCGCTCGGTGAAGGCGTTCCAATTTGGTGATTTTGGTAACGCTTAAAAAAGGAAATCTTTCGGGTGAAGCACAAATGAGAAGGGGCCAAAAAAAGCTTTATACAAAAGAGAGGGACTCCTTAGAGGGGCCCCATGAAGAAGCAGAAATACAGCGTAAGGCCTTGAGACGTGGAAAGAATTTGGCCTTCAGCGAAGATACGTGTTTAGAAAAGGAAAGAGTGCAGTCGAAGGTGACCCCACGAAATTCACCTTTCCTCATAAAATTAAATTAAATTAAATGTAGTAACAAAATGAGCCTTCGTGCAGCAACAAATAATAAGCAACTACTTCAAAATGAAAAAACGAATCAAATGCAAATCACGCCCGGCTTTAGACAAAACGCACAAGCAACCAAATACCAAATAAAGAAAAAAATAAAAGGCGTGCGAGATATAAAGGGCGGGAGTTTAGTTCAGCTACAGAAACTAAAAAAAATTTTTTTTCCATTATTCTACAGCAGATTCTGTTACATAGCGGCCCCTTTGAGATAGAACAAAAAAGTGAGATTTCAAATAATAATAACAACAACAACAATATAAACAGCAGTCGGCAAAAAAACAATAACTTAAGACAAATCAACAACAATCAGGCAATTACACATTACAAGAAATGTATAATACGGTGTCCAGACCCTTGGCGAGCTTAATCCTGTTTAAGTTAATATAAGCAAACGCAAGTTCAATAGAATCTTTACACATACAATAATTTACGACAAAAAACATAACAAAGAAATAAAAACATTTTCAGGGGGTACCGCCTCGACATGCTCATAAAGCTTGTCAACGCGTGTTTACTAGGCAAAATTAGAGGATGCCTGGTGTCCAACGGAAGTTCGGCATTCTCTAGCCGCCTATCAATCCTTAGCATAGAAATAGCGTCAACGCAAGGGTACAAATTACGCGCAGACTTTAAGTTCAGCAAAACAACCCATTTTTTCTGCGCTAGTGGCTTTATTACTTTATCTCTTCAAAATCGAGTCGAAAGCATCCGGGATTCTTTTTTAAGCAAATCAACAGCGGCCTCAAAAGGATTGTATTGAACGTAATTGACTACGTCGATTAAAGTCTGATCCAAAGTATACTCGTTCAAAATCGGTTTATCAAAAGGTTTCTTTTTCGCTTTGGCATCGAGAAACAGTTTTAACGCAATAAGTCAAGCGACGCACTTTTTTATACGTAAAGATCTGGCAAAACCTTAATGAGTCCATCCAAGTCTCTGTTGCCAATATTTAACAGCCTCTATGCTGCAGAGAGTCTGGTCCATTAAGCCAGAGCGAGTAACCATCAGACTGTTTAACTCTTACCACGCGCGTTCCCACATTAGCACAATTGAACGACGTATTAACATACCTCCAAACATCGGCAAAAGACCACTAAAAGGATTCTGTTAACTCTGCGCTTTACGAAACGCGGCAAATGAAGATCAGGGTTTATAATCCATCTCAAAACCATTTGCGAATCCGACCAGAAATGGAGACTACATCCGAGATGCTGCAACAATTTTGACACGTCCTCCAATAATTTCGTGCACATCTCGGCAGCTTCCAGCTCCTTACGTGAAATAACCCAATTGGTTTGATTTATCAACGCAACTTTGGCCTTGTCCTATGCAAAGGCCACACACGAGCGTCCATTTATCATGCGTTTCAGATACACCACGCAAAAGAAAACTTGATTTGATGGGTCACAAAAACCCATGGAGCAAATACGCGACATTTTCATTGTCTTCAATCACGGGTCCGTTCAAGAAACAATAGCGGGGAATAGACGAGTCAGCAAAGCTACCCATTACATTTACTCCAGCTTTTGAAAATATCCTTTGGATGTTCAAACCCAAAATGATCACTTTTTGAAGAACTAGTTTTTCTTCCAGCAAGCAAGGTGTCAGGATACCCAAGAGGCCAAACAGGCTTGCTAGTGCACCTAACATATCGAGTTTGATTGTGACCCCACCCAATTTTTGGTGTTAAAAACACGCTCGCAACCTGTCGTTTTCGACGTCCCACAGCAAAACAAGTGCTTTTGAATTGGGTATAGGCTCTGCACTTTAAATCTATCTCCCAGGCATTTCAACAGAGATCACACTTCGGGATTCCAGACAAAATAGTTTTAGAATTGCCGGTAGCTACCCATTGCGCAATTTGAATTTTCTACTTTTAAACAGTGAGACTGATTCGCGAGAAATTCTTTTGAGGTTATCGAGTGAGTCTGAAGCCACCAAAAGGGTCATCCATGTACGGATTATTTTCTAGAGTTAAAGTCATCGTACCAGTGTTCGTAGGGTTTTCAGCATTCAACTTTCCAATTGCAAAAAGTGCAATAAAGGGACTAGAATTGATTTTCCAAACATGTCTTGTAAATCGATGTAGTTGAACTTTTCCTTTATCTAAATCTTTGTTTCTGTACCATACCAAACGGAACAAATCCCCTTGAATCTCAGGCATAGCCACTTGGAAAAAGCACTTGCTTAGATCAGCCGTGCAAGCGTACCTTCCAACTCGAAATATTGTGAAGACTTTGACTAAACCGTTTAACAAATTGAATCCAGAATGGACAGTATCATTCAATGCCGCTCTTTTAAAAGTAGCCTTCTCGTCAAACGCTATCCTTGCTTTATCTTGCTTAATGACATAAAAGGGCAAATACCAGCATTTGGTTACCTGGCAAAAGTTGCATCGTTAAGAGGTACTATCCAACCCTCAGAAATCATCTCTTGAAATGTTTCGTTAAGTATATTCTCTTACTTTACGTTTTTTAGGGCGTTTCGGCGCAAATTCGTTATCCGACTTAAAGCACAAACGTAATTATCTGGCAAGATAGTCACAACATCCATTTTTGATGGAACTGGAATTTCGTAGCGGCCATTGATCACTTTTATATTAGACTCGACCAACTGACGTGCCATCTCATCATTTATAGACGGTTGCTTGACTTCGTAATTAAGCAAAGACTCTTTCAAACCAGCAATTTTTTGTTTAAGTTGCTCACACTCGACCCATCACAATTCCTGTCCACTTGAATATTGAAGTTTTTACATACGCTCCGTCGCACTTCCAAGCGTCCGCCGCTAGCAATCGGCCCAAGTCGAGTTAACACGTAATTGAGGTGATCAGGGTGGTTACTTTCTCGCTCTTCTAACTTAGTAAACAAGGATTTATCGGTTTTTCCGATTAAGATATCGATACTCTTACGTTGAGCAATTACCGGAATGGACACACCTTGAAAGTGCTCTATTTTCTCGACGTTAACAGCATGAAAAAGAGTGCCTTCATTGTCCACAAACTCTGGCAGAGCTACAAGTCTTCTTCGGTCGTCCTCTCTTTCTCTTGCCACTCAATTCAAGATTCAGAGCAACCCTCAAAACACTATCGCCATCCCTCCTCAGCACATGTCCATACCATCTAACTCCATTTGCTGTTGCTAACCGGTCTATAATTTGCTTCAACCCCAACATATTCATCTGTTCTTCAGTCGTCTTCCTGTATACCACTTTCTGACCGCACATGGCTTTCACCATAGCTCTTTCCGTTCTTCTCAAAATTGCTTTTTCATTTTCTTTCAGACACAATGTCTCACTTCCATACAGTATTGCTGATCTTACACAACAACGATAGACTTTGCATTTCATCTTCAGAGGAAACCTATTTCCAAACAACAATTCTCCACATTCCCTGAATCTTACCCAACCGATTCTTACTCTTGCTGTAACTGCCGCTTCACAACCACCACTAGCATTTAGTCTGTCTCCCAAATAACAAAATCCATTCACTGTCTCCACTTCATCGCACAACTTCTCAATCGAATCCATTGTCCCTTCCATTATTCCTTTACATTTCGAGCAAACAAAATGCATTGCCAACCTAGTGGTAACTCTCTTTATTTTTGCACATTTTCCATGAACCTAGCTTCTACATTTTGTGCACAACACTGAATTCGCCATTACTTTCCTCCTACAAACTCCACATGGATCTATCTTGCTTTTGTATAGTTCGCCTTCTGACCCGCTTACCATCAGTTTTGTTTTTCTGGTGTTGACCTTCAAACCTTTACTTTCCAGTGCACCCTTCCAATTCCAAAGCCTTTACTTCGAATTCCTCTGAATGCGCAGATCCCACTTTTACTCTTGTCTTTGCACCATCATACAGGCTCATAACTGCCCAAACTATTACTTCTGATAGACCCTTCTTTCTCATGGCCCACTCCATCACTTTTCTTGGCACTCTATCAAAAGCTTTTTCCATGTCAACAAAGCACATATACAACTTCTTGTCCTTCTTTTCATATTCCTCCTGCATTCTTCTCACAATGAATATCGCATCCACTGTTCTTTTTCCTGGCATAAATCCAAACTGCATTTTATTCAAATTGACTAGTGTTCGTATTCGCCTCTCTAGTACCCTTTCAACAATTTTCATGGCATGTTCTAGCAGTTTCACTCCTCTGTATGATCCACAGCTCATCATATCACCCTTTCCTTTAAAGATCGGTACAATCACACTTGTTTTCCACTCATCAGGCATTCCTCTACCATCCAATACACGCTGACATAGTTCCATCATCACTTTAACTCCGATTTCACCACTTGCAACTATCATCTCCACACTTACTTCAGATGTTCCAGTTGCGTTTCCTGATTTCATACTTTGAATTGCTTCCACAATTTCATCACGAACCACTTTTTCCACTGGTCCTTCTATTAAATCAGTTTCCATCATGCGGTCCCATTCGTTCTCTTCATTCATGATCTTTTCCATGTGTTCCTTTCAAATTTTTGCCCTATCTTCTTCAATAAAACCCAATCGTCCGTCTCCTCCTCTCAAGCACCTTCCTCCTTCCACATCCTTCCCTTCATTTTTCATTCTTCTAAGGAAGTAGAAAACACTATTAGAATTCTGATATAAATTATTCAATTTCTGATTAGCTTCCATTCTCATAGCTCTAGCCACAATTTTTCTCGTTTGATTTCTTATACGTTTGTATTGAGTTTTATTTTGTTCTGATGGGAATCTGCACAGCTTTTTAAATTCCGTCTTCTTTCTTGTTATGGTATCCTTGACCTCTTCATTCCACCACCACATGTCTCCTTGATCTCTCCTAGATTTCTTCTTCCCACACAGTTCGTCACATGCCTTTAAAACACCATCCTTAAAGTTTTCCACAAATCAGGCACATCTGTGCTCACAAGTTATTTTACTCTTTTTTCAAATCTCACTCTTGTTTGGTTTTCATTCAACTTCCAAATCTTTCTTCTTATGATCTGTTCTTTTGTCACAACCTTTTATAGAACCTTTTTATCTAGATCTACGACCGCCATCCTGTGCTGAAGTTCCCATGAAATCACCTTTACATCCCTGATATATTTTCTGTATTTTTCCCCCACAAGCACAAAATTAATTTCTGTTCCACATCCACCGGCACTGTAAGTGATTTTCCTTTTGTCTGTCTTTTAAAACCAAGTATTTGCCACGCACAGCTCTCTCTCATCACAAAACTCCAGCAATCTTCTTCCTTCTGCATTTCTTTTCCCAACACCATTCGCCCCGTGTACACCTTTAAAACCCTCAGCATATTTCCCCACATGTCCATTAATATCCATCTAAGAAACAATTATTTCACTAGAACTTTTCAATTCCCACTCACTTCTCATTTCATCATAAAAACGAACTTTCACTGCATCTGGTCTTCCACTTTGTGGCCCTTACACACATACTACGCCCATCACTTCTCTACCTAAAGTTAGCACAATCGCCATTACTCTGTCACTTTTTCTTCCAACTTCCACAACGTTCCCAGATATTTCCTCTTCCATCAAAATTCCAACCCCTCCGAATCCTGCATCATTTCCTGACCACCACAGTTTATACCTTCGTCCCAAAGTACCCACAAAACGAGCTCCTTGGCCTTTCCATCTTACTTCCTGGATGCAGCACACATCAACTTTTCTCTTTCTCAGTTCTTTACACACTTCTGTTTTCCTTCCACAAAGACTTCCCACATTTAATGTACCAAATCTTATCCCATAACATTCAGATTTAAACCCGGAGATTCTTCGCATCCCCTGCCCATTTAAGAGCTGCCGGGGACTGGGGGCCACTTGTATATTTTTTCTGGTCATGTTGGAACAAAATTCTTCTACAGGGAGCATGCGCTTGCTAACCCCCAACCTCAGTTTTCTGACATGAGTGGTCCAACCAAGCAATTAAGCTGTCAAATGAAAAGAAGTATTTGCAAAATCATAACATCAGAAAAACAGGAAAACTGAAACGGTTTACTTCGATTCCTTACATGCAAGGTGTCTCCGAACCTATTAGCTGAATTTTGACTCAAATTGGTATCGGAGTGGCTTTAAAACCACGTCACATGTTGTCTTCGTTGTTTCGTAAACCTAAAGATGCTATTAATTTTGAACAAAAGCGTAGTTTGGTGTATCAAATTTCTTGCCGGGATTGCAATGCTGTATATGTAGGTGAAACAGGACGTAGTGTTAGAACCAGAAAACGGGAACATACTGATGCGGTCAAGACTTTTAACGCTAAAAAGTCAGCGCTGAGTCAACATGTTATGGAATTCGTTCATAGAATAGATTGGGATTACCGGTATGTCAAAATATTGAAGTCAAAATCACATGCATACAGACGTCGTGTTGCGGAAAGTTTTTTGATAAATCAAAAAGCTTGTTCATGTTATGTAATTAATCGCGATGATGGTGCAAATTTTCCGGCTGTTTATAGTGTGTTTGTCTCCAATAAATAATGTCTTTTTTATTTTACAACACTTTTTACTTGCCCACTCCGGTATCTGTGTTGTAAGAATGTTTTCGTTATTACGTGATTGCCTGCCCTGTTTGTAAATAATTTTTAGTGTTTAGTAATACAGGTTGTCTTTATATTTTTATGTTGTACATTAGTAACATCTACCATTTTTTTATGTTACACTAGTTTATATGTTACACTAGTAACATCTACCATTTTCTGAAGAAGCTCCCCGATAACTATGGGGAGCGAAACGTTAATTTTGAAGAATAAATTTCTCGAAAGAACGAATTGATCTGATTGTAATATTTAACCCTAGAAATACCGGATATTTTTTCTTCAAGAACTACCAAAGGGGTCAATTGACCCTAGCACTTAATATTGCTTGAAAACAATTTCCTGTACACTTTGTTTTTGAAATAATCCTGATTTAATGGTATCTGAAATCTGTTTGTAACAAAGGAATTCAATTGCGTGACAAAACGGTATTTAATTAGCCCTTTAGACGGAATTGCTAGTTGACATCTTATTGAAAAAAAAGTTATTAAAAGAAGGTTTGTAAGCCGTGCTTTTGGCTATAGGTCGTACTCAGGGAAAGAATTACTGAAAAACAGAATAAGATGCTTGCAATTACCTGCTGGAAGTGCTACAGATTGATTCTCAGATAAGACAATTGATTCTCAGATAAAACAGGAAAGATAGCATTCAGGGTTGTCACAAAGTAGTAAACTCGCATCGACCATGTCAAAAGCTATTGTGTAGCATTGTGGCAGTATTCATTCATTTTAGGTTAGACCATGTTGGTAGAGATAGGCGTATAAGCTAAACAATAACCTTTGTAAAAATTGGCATAAAGAATAACCTAGTCTAATTTGAACATAAATTGATATTCCTTTAGCTTTTAGAAACTGTTGCAGCACAACCAAGGCCAGCATGTCGAATATATTTCAAGTTGGCAAAACTTATGACCCTAGAGAAGTTTTGACATTGCTTGCAGCAGATGTTGATTCTGACGAAGAAGATTTTGATGAAAGCAACTTTATTATAACAGAACAGGAGAACAGCTCTCAAGATGATGAGGATGAGTGTGCTGAAAATGAATCCCTGGAAAACGAAAATCTTCACCCACCAAACAGTAACAGCGAAAGTATATTGAGCAGGGACGGAACTACTTGGGAAAATCGACCGCCGAATGCCAATGGCAGAACCAGCAGGCGTAACATTATTCGAACCAGACCAGGAACAAAACAATTTATTCTTGATAGAGTTGATACGGCGCTGGATGTTTTCAAAGAACTGTGGGGTCACCAAAACTTCGAATGCATTTTACGGTTCACAAAGGCTGAAGCTCTTAGGCAGGGAAATACTACATTTTCTATCTCTAAGCAAGAATTAGATGCATTTTTTGGGCTTTGTCTTCTTCGTGGGGTATTCAAAGGAAGAAACGAGCCACTATCAAGCTTTTGGGAATCAGATCATGGACGACCCATCTTTCGTGAAACAATGTCAAGAAATAAGTTTCAATCTATTCTTAGATACATTCGATTTGATGATAAAAATTCCAGACCAATTCGCCGAAGAATAGACAAGTTTGCTGCAATTCGAGAATTATGGAATTCAGTGATGAATAATTGCCAGAAGTCGTATTTTCCTCATGCTGATGTAACAGTAGATGAGCAACTTTTTCCATGTCGATCGAGGTTAGTCCGTATTTTTGATAAACAATATTTATTATTATTATTATTATCATCTCCGCATAGTCATTCATTTTAATTTATTGACAAAAACAACTTGAAATATCCAGTGACAATCTTTATACAAATGTCTTTTTTATATACGAAAACAATTTTTATGATGCTATTTGATTTTTAGGTGTCCGTTTATTCAGTATATACCCCAAAAACCAGCAAAATTTGGGATAAAATTCTGGATGCTCTGTGATGCCACAACGTACTACGTTTTACGAGCTTTCCCTTACGTCGGCAAAGAAGAAGATCGAGCTTCGACTGGGCTTGGTGAATTTGTGACATTGTCGTTATTGGAGCCTTACCAAAATGCAGGTCTGAATGTAACTTGTGACAATTTTTTTACATCCTTGTCTCTTGCAAAAAACTTTTGCAACAACGTACAACAATAGTGGGTACCATCAGAGGACATCGAAGAGAAATTCCGAATGAAATCCGCTTTGAAAAAGATGCTGCTCTTTATTCATCCAATTTTTCTTTACATTGCCACCAGAGAGCATCATGATACTCAGCTACAAAGCAAAGAAAAACAAGGTAGTATTCTTGCTTTCCTCTGAACATAAGACAGTAGAAGTTCATGAGGGGGAGAAGAGAAAGCCAAAAGCAATTTTGGACTACAACAAAAACAAAGGTGGAGTTGACACTGCAGATGAAATGCTTCGGTCATATTCTAGTAAAGCTTCATCTAGGAGATGGTCTTTGGCAGCATTTTTCAATCTGCTGGATATTGTGTCACTAAATACGTACTTGATATGTAAGGATATTACCTTGTCTGCCCAAAACTGACGTCAATTTTTAATCAAGTTGGGAGAAGAGCTTTGTGCTTCAGAACGGAGTCGCCGGCATGAAATGTCCCATTTGCTTCGATTCAAACGAATTCGCGATAGAGCTGATGAAGATTTACCACCGACTAAAAGAACGAAGTGCAGTATTTGCAATTCTAACAAAACTCGCACGAAGTGTGGAAACTGCTCTCGCTATGTTTGCGGCACATGCTCAACACCAATGTGCAAAGACTGCATCAATCTGGAACAAGAATAAACTTTTTGGGAGTTTTGTGCAAGAAAGTAGCCGTGAGGGTCAATTGACCCCTTTGGTAGTTGGCGTAAAACTGGATATAAATGCACTGTTTTTTCGTCGATTTTGTGTTATTCAATTGGAGTGTGTAATAACCCAAATAAAGAAAAGTCAAAAAATCTCAACCTCCTATGTTATCTATGTTTTGTTTATTTTAGAAAAAATAAAGCAAAAAGGGTCAATTGACCCCTTTGGGAGTTCTAGGGTTAAGCACTTGACGCATTGTAACCAGTTTACTTCCAATAGTTACCTTTTTTCTTGAATTGCGTGGTAAATCAAATAATTTCCTAAGACCGAACAGCAAACCATTAATGTTTTCCTCTTGATAATAGATCTCTTCATCTTATCTAGCCATTACCAGTTTACCATCTAGATTCTGCTAATTCATTCAAAAACAATTCAACCACTCTCTACTAGCCTAGGCTTTGCTAACGCTTTCACACTTGCCAGTCCATTGCAAATAAAAAAATCTACTTGAAAACAATTCAACTTCAGTCTACTAGCCTAGGCTATGCCAAACCTTTCACACACCAATCGATTGCCTTTGTGGTTTTGCGGGAAATCAGAAACCTTTCTGCTGTGCCGCATTACCCGCAAGACTCAAAGAATCACGCGTGCGGCGCCGTTACCCGAAGCCGCTGTAGCGTGCGTCCATTGAACACCGTAACAGCCGCACGAACCAGGCCGCAAGTGCCGTACGGTAGCCAAACCGCGTCCTGTGTGCATCGCACATTGCTAAATACCAAATGACCTAAATTTTAAATTACAGCTAGATTTATTGTAGAAAATGTGGTGACCAGCTGTACTAACCACCGCGACGCATCTGGCAACTTTTGGATTCAAGTTTATTACTAAGCTGTCATACATCTTGCTAAGAAAGCTCATTTCTGGATGATTGTAGACCAGGGGGCAGCCAGAGGGGTCACTGTGCCATGACCTCCCCTTTGGTCCAAGATAGAATTATGCACAAAACAAACAATTGCCTGAAAATTTGCTCATAGCATTGTATTCATGCCTAAGATTAACACAAGAGCTTGAAGTCTCATATAGTTTTCTTGATTTAAAGCAGAAATCACACGAGCAAGTTCTTTTGGGCAAGAATCTTGCAGCAATAATCTACCAGTGTCAGACGAGGTGCGCAAGAAGTCTTGTGCAACATTGAGAGCAATATTGCATAATAACAAGTAGCCTAGCTAGCTACGAGTGAAAGCGAGTTTTGTGCCTTCTGAAAAAGTTTCAGAAATATTGCCTAAAATAGAACATGTCGCCATTTTTCCAACCATTAATTTACCAAAATATCTTGATTCGTCTAGGTTCATAGTTGATGACTTGAATTTTCCAATTTTAGTCAAAATGCTTTGGACTGTAGTCTGTGGAGGATACAAAACCATTGATTTACAAATTGAAATTCGACATTCCCTTTGGAACCTTTTTAGAAGACTACAGTATAAAGACCGCAATAAAAAGTCTAAAGAGTGGACAAAAGCAGCAGAGACGCTACAATCAAAGATAGCACAAGTTGCGGTAACATTTTCTGATTTGCAATGTACGCGAAATTTAAGCATGCGTAAGCATCATTAAAGACATATTAGTATTTTTTTCTAATTCTGAAAAACGTTTTTCGCTACTGCATGCTTAAGTTAATGGCAAATGTCCTGATTTCTTGCATTCGCGTTTGAAGCGTCATTGTTCCACAAATTGTGTTGAGGACCATGATGCTGTCTTTGTTTTCAAGGAGTTTTGTTCGGTGTTTATTGGTTATCTTGATCAACTGTCAAAATCAAGAGACGGAAAAGTTCTTGGAAGGGCTATGTTCTATGTGAAAGCGACAACAACACCTAAGTTTTTGGTTAGCTTATAACTTATCAATGCTTCACTAAATCTTACCAAACAAGTTGCAAAGAAGCTACGAGGCATCAAGAAAGTATTTTGACTGCATTAGATGCTACGAGTATTACCAGTTACAAAGATGTGATACAGGCTTTTAAGGACAATAAAAATATTTTTGTTGGACTATTCACACATGCTGGGGAATCCATATCCATGCTTTGAATTGTGAATCGGCAAGCCAATAAAGCAAATCCACTAGCTGTTTCACCATTGCAGTTTTACTGGCGTTCCGTTCAATTGCCTTTTATTGACACAATGCTTGCGGAACTCAGCAAAAGATTTTGCTCTGATTTGGTTGATTGCATAAAACTCCAATTTTTCATGACATCTGTTTGTGTAAAGTATTTGCTTCGACTCCATCAGAAATGCTGTGAACTTCTATTTTTCTTTTCTGGATGACAGCTTTGACGCTGAGGAGGTTGAATTTGTGCAATGGCGTTTATATTGGCTGCACCACAAAGGTGATTCTTTGCCCTACAACGCTTTAGGCGCGTTGCTGTATGCTAAAGAAATGAATACGTATTCATCTCTAGGAAGTTCTTTTATAAATATTAACAACTCGTCCGGTTATTACCGCAATAAATGGGCGTTCGTTTAGTGCTCTGAAATCTTTGAAAACCTATTTGCGGTCTACAATAAAAGAAGAGCGTTTGAATGGATTTGCATAGCTGTTTGTTCACCGTGACTTCAACATTTAGTTTTGATCGTGTGATTGATAAATTTCCACGTAAAAATCGTAGGCTGAATTTCAATTAAGTTAAATTTTGACACACAGCACCGGTAAAAAATTGTGTTTCGTCTATCACCACTACCAATAAGTTAGTATCAGTAAATGCGTTGCGTACAGTTGCGTAAGGGTAAAAATTTTGTGTGCAATTGCGTTAAACTTCTTTACGTTCTGTTTAAAAACCGCACACTCCCCTCATCTCCTGGAAAAAAGAAGCCTCGATATTCCTATTACGACTAGATTCTGAGAGTTTTACTTCTGCACCTGGGTTGTATTGTTCAAAAAACTTTGTCCGCCCGCTTGAAGAAATTCTGGCTGCGCCACTTCTGTAGACTGTTATCATTATAAAATAAGCTTAAAAACTGTGTTGATAAAACTACACTAAAAAAAAAGCCAGCACTTAAAAGTTTTAAAAAAAGCAGCAAAACTAGGCCTAACTAGCTTATGCTTACCTACTGCAATAAAAAGGAAAATTTATTAACCTTCATTTAACTAGAAGAAATGATTATAATTTGACAAGGCAGCAAACATAAGTAGTATTCAACTGACTTAACAACTGTCGCCGAATACGGTTAAGTCACCTGCTCTGTACCCTAGCACATTGAGTGCCATGTGAGTGATATATGAATCACGGCCACGTTGAAAAAATTTGTCATGTGATTCTTATTCTATCACACGTGTTTTTATTTCTTGTCTCGGTGATGCATATATAAACCGCAGTATAGGAATATAACATGGTGTTTTAAGTTCCTTGGCCTCACAGAATTCGTTTGGTGTAAAATCTGCGGCACTTTCAGCATATTATATGTGTTTGGCCAACGTTTTGTTACAAAGACGATCGTGCACCATCCCCTTAAAAATAAAAAAAATTTTGGCACTCTGCGTTTTTTTCACATTTTTAGGGCGTGGCACTCAATGTGCTAGTGACTGGCAGATGACAATTCGACGACTAGAAAATTAGCTCGGTAGAGATTAACGGCTACCTTCTATGCCTTATCCTTCGGCCTACGTACTTACACTTGAGAAGCTAGGTTTCCGGCCCACTTTTTTACAAGACAACTGTATTAATATACAAGCTTTCGCACGTAGACAATCACCAACATCACACTTGTAGCAGCCGATAGTCCCCCTTCCTTACAGTAGTGCTTATCCCTTGCCTTCTAATTCTTCTCCCTTCTCGCTTGTCTCTTCACCTCCCTTCTTTTCTTTCTTCTCTATTCTGTCGTCTGTTTGCTTTTGTCTCTGAGTTTTCAAAATGATCCACCCGTATATATACTTCTCATTCGTACGTCACCGAAATAAAGCTCCCAAATATTTTAGCCAATCAAAATTACTAGAAACTAAAAATTAAAATTGTTTAACCAATATCAGTGCAGTACATTTAAAAATCTAGCAAATAGCGCTGCTCGTCTCAGAAACAAGGAGTGATAGCAATTAAGCGGTCGGTGGTGCTAGATGATAAAAGACGTGGTTAAATTAGATTTCTAAGCTCAGAATTCCTGAGTGAATCGGGATCCAAAAACAATAAGTACTGTTGTTACGAAAAATGTTTTCATTTGAATTTAGTAGTGGGGAGGTATTTTCCCATTAGTTCAGTCTTCCTGTCCAACGATGTATTGGGGTATGCTTGAAAAATCGCGTACTTCTCTGTGAGGCACAGCATGCAACCCGTTGCCCTTGGTTGGTAAGAGGTAGTTTATAAATTCGCTGTTTTTGCTTTAAATTTACTCAAAGGGTTATACTTGAAAAACGGTATTCACCTCGTTAGCTCAAAAAGTTGAATTTAAAATAGCTGATTAGGTAAAGATTACTCCGCACATGAGCGGTTATGAGTTTGATACCCGCTTGAATTCTATGTTTTTGTAGCGTTGGAATCATTTTTTGTAGCGTTGGAATCATTTCCAATTTTCTATTGGTTACAGAGTTACGGTGTATGCAAAGATTGCGATGGAAACAATAAGCTGGTAAAATCAATGCTTAGGAATATTTTCCTTGAAACTTTTGATGGCGACACTATAGAATTGTGATGGATTGTTTGAACACCATAAGTTGTTTTGAAGAATTTGTTGTGATTATAGAAACGGGCGGTGCATAAAAAAAATAAAGGTGTGATCATAGCCCCTTTTGTCATTTCCTCGATATGAAAATAAATAATAATTATAGCCGCCGTTTAATTCTTGTTGCGGCTATAGGAATTTGATGTGACTTGTGGAGCCTCACACGGAGTTATTGTTGTTCTAATTTTTATTTGTACGAACTTGTACCGTTTTCTAAAAATAAAATACACAATTTTCAGCACAATTAAATAGATACGATACAATTACGAAGGATATAACGTTGAATTCACTTACCGGCAGTTCCGGCAGTCACTTGGGGAAATTCGCTTTTATTTCGACACACCAGCGTCAACTAACAGCCACATAACTTGAATTCGCACTACTTCCAATTGAACGTTGCTCAACTCAATACACCAAAAAACTATATGAACAAAGGACACCAAAGCGGATTCTCAAGGCATTGCTGATTTCGTAATGGAAAAAGAAAAGACGCGTTTGTTTGGAGACAGTGCATTTGAATAATTGTGGGCCAGGCGTTAACTATGTAGAATTTTGAGGTAAGATTAAATGAAGTTGGTTCGAATCCCAAGTGTATCAAATTCAAAAGTTTAGATAAGTTTGTTTGGCGCTTACAATAATGCTGGATGCCGACGCCTTGTTTTCATATTTAAAGTGTTTTGGATTACTCTGCAGTATATAATGCTTAATTTTTGAACAACAAACGAATTGATTTCAGCATTCATGCAAAAGCATTTAAGTGATTTGAGATAGAAAAATAATAAAGTATTCTAACAAAGAGTGATTTCTACAATTGCTAATCCTGACTTAAAACGATGGCAGTGCCAAGTAAGTACCAAGTCGTACTGAAAAATTTTGATGAAAATTTGTTGGGTTTGTTCCACTGGCTTGTGCCAGGTTGATTAATTTGCTCTGAAGAAGCTAGTCCTTAGAGGTACAGACTAACAAAATGTCAGCTAATAAAATAATTATTTTTAGCACCAGTAGTCCAATCATTTCTGAGTTTAATCTTATTAGTTTTCATCGATAGAAAGCGTAACCACCGTTTAACAAAGTTTTTGCGCCAAACTTTTTTATGGCCCACTTGCTGAATTTCGGTAAATAAATACGTTCGTGACGGAGGTGATCGGAGTATAAATTTTTCGGACTCCGAATCCTCTCCTGCTCCGAAAAATCTTACTCCTACTTCTGCTTCTATTGTAGCGCAAACATAAAGTCTGACACTTGTTTATGACGATTGGCTGGTTAAGTATTTCCCAACTTCTAGAAAGTCACTAAATACAATAGGCATTCTCTTGCTTTGACTATGAACAATATGATTTTCCAAGTTATTGGCTAAACTTGTAAAAAAAATTACTGAACTGATTCGCACACCTGTACTCAAAATGTTTCGTTTTAATAAGCTTGCTTACTTGAATACAATAAGCTTGGTTTGCTCTCTTCAACTAGGGTATTCAATCTCGAAGCTATTCTTCTGACACTTTTTAAGAGAATTTGTCGGAAATAGAGCGAAAAAGATAAAGTCAATCACTTATATACAGACACAGTTGACGAAAAAGGAAAAAAAACTCCATCGTGATTGCTAAAAGAAGCCATCAATGGAAGGAGCGGAAACTAATGTGCGATTTTTAGGCCATACGCGAATTCCTTTTGTTTACCTAAATGTGGTTTGAATGTTTTGATTTAAGTGGCTTTAAGGGTGGAGAGATAAAAAACAGTACGGCCTCGGGCAAGAATGGAAAATTTTTTATCGTTGTATTCACGTGCACATGACGGGTTTTGCAAGAGATGTTGCCTTATAGCGTAGAAAGAAGTTTCAGTTTTAAGACTTTTCATTGGCTTGCAAAAGCGGGCCAATGTGCTTCGTTGTTAAGTATGTCTCTGAAGAATAATGTTCGGTTAGTGCTGCTTAATCTTCTGTTGCATCCTTTGGGAAGTACGACCCACCTACCTACTATTACAGCGGCACAGAAATCGATAAACAATGTTGCTATGATGTGAAGCAGGTAGTACGTCCTTTTAAGCTGCAGGCAGAAGCTGTCTGGTGGTGTAGACAATGCGTGGCTCAACTGCAAAGTAACAACGTTTGACGGCTGTTTTAATTTGCATTTCGCACCTCATCAAGGCATTGCCCAGCTATGGAAAGCGAAGATAAACTGGGCATTTCATCGGACCTAATTGTGTTGGTGAGCGAAACTGATTCATTTTGCGAATTTTCGCATACTAACACAATATAATGAACAACAGTACAGTATATATTGGTGAGACTGGTTGATCATTTAAAACACGACGCAAAGAACATCAAAGGGACGTCAAACCTGATATAATTGCCAAACTAACAAATGAGGAATTAAAAAAGAAATCTGCTCTAGTGAAACACGTTTGCTTAAATGGACACCGGATTGATTGGGAAAGCTCTGAAATTTTAGCTACTGAAAGTGACTATAAGAAAAGACGTTTTTTAGAATCATTTTACATACACAAAACTGATTTTTCTTTTAACGATAAAATTAACAGCTTTTATCCCGGATTATACAAATTTATAAGTTTTTGACCGCCAGTTGTCGCTGCTGCACTTGTTTATTGCCATAATTTTTATTTTTTCTCCTTATCGTCCTGTTGATTACTATGTAACCGTTGTCTGTGTTTAAACTTTAGTCACTCCTGACGAAGAAAAACTGATTTTAGTTTTTCGAAACGTTGAGTTTTTGTGAATTTTATGTAGATTTTAAATCTAAATAAAGATCATTTAAACTTTCGATTACACCAGAAGAGCTATATTGAGAAGTTAAAGGATGCCTGGTGACAAAAGCAAAATATAACAGTACAGTATACAAACAGTATGATGATGTCTCTGAGCTTTATAGAAGTGTTCAAAACCAATGAAAAAAAATACATATAACGCTTGAAAATTTGAAAGAAACTCAATAAAACTCTCTTCTTGCATCGTCACAATAAACTCTATTCGTCATAAATTTTGTTTGTCTGAAGCAAGATCTTGTCATCACCCAAAAAAGTTTTAATCGCGTTTCTACGATCAGTGCTTTTTGAGAAAAAATACAAATTTCACAATCGACCGTCAAATGTCACGTCATTTTATTCACTTAATAAATAAAATTATCCACATTAGTAAGTTGGAAACTGACTTTCGCTAGCGAAAACATTACACGTTTTCTTCCATCCAAAAATGCAATCAAAAATAAATTGTCGTTTGTCATGACATTTTCATGATGTCACCGACTTTGCTACCTCAGACCTTTATTCTGCGGCAGTGACCAGTTTGGTCGAGTTTCATGTTTGTACGCCCAGTAGTTTTGGAAGAATTATGGCCTTACTTGTATTATACAGGGTGGGCCGTAAATAACGCACCAAAGATTTAAAATAAATTGTGATGTGAAATAATGTAAATATCTTTTCTTTGGGTATTTTGAGCATTTTGAGCATTTGTGATTGTACCAGCGTGTACGTGTTTCTCTGTTCATTTGTTAAGTTTTGTTTTAATAAAAACGTTTGTTATTATTATCTGAATTGTTTTATATGCTTTGGTGCGTTATTTATGGCCCACCTTGTATATATATGCTTACATACGCCGGCAAGGGCAGATGAAACTCTGCTATATCGTGTAGATGAAAAAATAAAACCATTGGACTTAACAGTCGATATCGAGCTTACTACTTCCTTATTGCTGTCATGCGCTACTTTAAATGCTGTGAAAATCGGAACTAGTTGCTTGTTTTGTGTGGTCATTTTACAGAAAAATGTTAGTAAGAGCATGTACAGAAAAAGTGATTAGCTAAATCGAGGAAATAACAACAACAGTTAAAAATCAAACTGCTTGTTATTGTCGATATTTTGTTTAATCCTGAAATTCAAACTGCTCGATGTTTCAATATCATTTTATATCAAATTACGTTTCAGCATTTTGTAACCAAGTAGTCAGATTAAGAATAGTTTGATAGATTTGTGGCCAGAAATGAGATTAGAATCTGTGAAACCAGGCGAAAACTGAATAATATCCTCCCAAAATTTCAAAAAATAGGTTTTACAGCCACCACCAATCAAAAGTGAAGACATTATTTCAAAAGCGTGTTGTTCGAAATCAGAATGCCCCCCCCCCAAAATATTGACACTTGGTGGCGACTGCCCCTCCCACAAAAGCGTCGTCTAGGTAGAGGGTTTTCAATACAAATGCACTGTACCTGCGCTCTGTTTACACATATAAAGTGTTTCAGAATAATTTAGATAATGTTAAATATATTAAATAAATCAAGTGATGTCATTTATGTAAACACAGTTGTTAGGAGCAAAACTGATCAATTTCATCGAAGTGTGATTTCTGGAATCGCTCAAAACGAACAAAAATAGTGGCGATGTCACGTATGTTTTTAAACAGTGTTTTCTGACTTTGATTGCAATTGATTTGTTAAAGCTATACATGATATAATTGGTGTGCCCCGACAAATGGATCATAATTTACGTATTAGCAACTTGTTCAGTGTCTAATCTCAACAAACTTCATAAACTTTGATGTACTGTAATTTCACGATTCCTGTTGAATACTGCCGTTGATGACATAGGAAGCACCAGACTCAAGTTGTTTTAACATCATGATTTTTGATTGCAAATCATAATCGTACGATAACCCGTGCCGATTTAAAACGTATTATTTAATGCAGCTATGCCAGCTTCACCATACAAACATTTGTGAGGCAAGCATTGTGATGTCATTTAACATGACAATAGCGGGTGTGCCTCAACAAATGGATCATAATTTACGTGTTAATAACTTCTTCAGCGTCTAATCTGGACAAACTTCATAAACTTCGATGTTGTGGATACTTTTGTTCATGACATAGGAACCACCAGACTCGAGTTAACTAAACGTCATGATTTTAAACTACAATTCATAATCGCTTTGTATAAATTGAGCCACAATAGTATCCATAGGTATCCATTATCTGCAGCAGTGGTTCTTAAACTTTTTTCGATGCGACACCTTTGAAAAAATTTCCTGTACTTGCGACGCACCGGAGAACATTGTGAGGCTTCGGTTTACAGTTTTACATGATGAATATGACCCGAAATGTTAATAACTATCATTATATTTGCGAGATTTTGTTTTACGTCTCTCACCTTCAATCGTGAAACTACGCTCTTTTACAACTGCAACTCGTCTTCGTTGTTTATATTTATTTGGAAACTGACTGTATAAATCTTTATTTACTTTGCACTAATTGTAGTTGGAATCATGCAAATAGATTTTAAGCAACAAGTCGATAATTATAACAGTGTGTTGACAACACGTACGTAAAAATGCTATTGATTCAACGTATCGTTAGAGAGAGAGAGATTCAACTTTTTAAATCAGGTTTTGTCTCCGTTAACGGAGATCTCTACATTCATCTTATCTTTCTAGAAAGTTCATACAAAGCATTGCGCCACTTCGTTTTGTCGGTGACGTTTGCCTTGTTGTTCCAATATGCTCTTCTACTTGCCTTCTTAACGTTATCTTCGGTTTCCCACGCTATCTTCTTCTAACTATTGCATCATCCAAGGCTCTTCGAAGCACATTATCCTCATCCCTCAAAACATCTTCACACCATCGCACTCTACTTACTCTGTCTAATCCGGTCAAAGTCTCTTCCAGATTTGGTGAATCCATAAGCTCTTGGCTACTCCTTTTCCCAATTGATTTAGCTCCACACATAGCTCGTATCATTGCTCTTACAGTTTTTTTCACAGTTGCCTTCTCATGTTCCCTCAGACACCATATCTCCTTCCGTGCAACATCGCCGACCTCACATTACTCTGATTGATCCTTCCTTTTATCTTCAACAAAAACTTTCTTCTACGAAGCAATTACCCACTTGTTCTAATTATAATTTATCTAGTTCTTCTTCTTCTTGCTGTCACCGCTGCTTCACTTTCATCACTAGCATTTAACCTGTTCCCTAACTAACAAAAACTCTAAACAAACTCGACCTGGTCATAAAATGAGAATTCATCTGTGCCACAATCCCATTTATTGTTAAAACAAATTCTTCACAAACAGACCTTTTGATACAGTTAAAGTCACTCTCTTCGTTTTCGTACATCTACCATGCATCCATTTGTACATGAGTTGCTAGTTGCTAGCCAGCAATTTTCAAGGTGATCTCCTATCAAGAGGGATCTGCCTCCAGCATCAAAGTACAATGGAAAAATTTGCTCAAAAATGATCACCAGCATCATACGGTACCATACAGCAATCTATTACATCATGTCAATAACCCACGACCAGTTTCGACCTTATTGGGTCTCATCAGGCGAGTGTAAAAAACACTCAATAATAAACATGCTAAAAAAAATTTTTGAGCAAAAATTTTTGATAAAAAAATGCTAAAAAAAATTTTTGAGCTGGTGATCATTTTTGAGCAAATTTTTCTATTGTACTTTGATGCTGGAGGCAGATCCCTCTTGATAGGAGATCACCTTGAAAAATGCTGGCTAGCAACTCATGCATTAATGATAAGTCTTGACAATGATCCTGCACTCCTATTAGGGCTTACCGATGTGACTTGTTGTCCATGTCATGTGTGTGTGTCCTTGAATGTGACCCCTATGATATAGGTATTGCTGTATCATATTCCTTTGTATTGCATTTTTTTTGCACCCAATGGCAAATTTGTTTTATTTAGCATGTTTATTATTGAGTGTTTTTTACACCCGCCTGATGAGACCCAATAAGGTCGAAACCGGTCGCGGGTTATTGACATGATGTAATAGATTGCTGTATGGTACCGTATGATGCTGGTGATCATTTTTGAGCAAATTTTTCTATTATGCATCTATTTACCACGTTTTGTGGACAGCACCGAATTTACTGTTATGC
Organism: Trididemnum clinides; assembly: GCA_963675345.1. Classification (NCBI taxonomy): domain Eukaryota; kingdom Metazoa; phylum Chordata; class Ascidiacea; order Aplousobranchia; family Didemnidae; genus Trididemnum; species Trididemnum clinides. Next base: position 4,554,621 of record OY776297.1, read on the forward strand.
TTTTAACTACCTGTATTTACCATCACTTTCGTCTTTTGAGGTTAGTCTTCAGCTCCTTGCACTCAAATGCCTTCTTCCATGTCAAAAGCTTTTTGTCAGATTTTCTGTACTTTTACTAATAAAAACCAAATCATCTGCATACAACTTTATTGATCAAGCTCTCTTTTGCATATTTCGTGATTACAATCACCGAACTCGCAAAAAGCAGGGGAGACCAGCCAGATTCTGATATACACTCATAAGTACCCAAAATTCTTCAGATAACCCTGATTCCACTCTAACTTTTGTTTTTACCCCGTAATTGAGGCTGATGCTCGCACTCACAATTACTTGTGGTAAACCTTTCTTCCTTATCGTCAGCTTCAATACTTTTTTGAAAATCTATCAAATGCGATCTCAATATCCAGAAAACACAAACACGACTTTTTCTCTTCATCTCTATATTCTTCTCGCATGCTTGCAACAAACAATATAACTGCTGTTCTTTTGCCTGGCATAAAACCAAATTGCATTGCATCAACATTCACTGATTCTCTAATCCTTTTTTCCAGCACTCTGCAATAATCTTCATAGCCTGCTCTAACAGTTTTTACTGCCCAATAGGCATTGCAATTTTTTACGTTTCCTTTTCCTTTGAATATTGGCACCAACCCACTTTTTTACCATTTATCCGGCATTCGTTTTCCATCCAACACACGTTGATAAAATTTTATGATCACGCTTATCCCTACTTCTCCTCGAGCAGATATCTCTATTCGAAGAAAATAAATAAGGACTGTACAGGGTGTATCACAAAGATATTCACCCCCCCTAGAGCTCAATCCAAAAGGACTAGGAAAAAAACAAAAATATTGTTATAAATTATATTAAAATAGAAATTTATTTCGTACATTAAATCAATCCTAACTAGTAATCAGTATGACCACCATGGTTTTTTCTAACAGCATCTAATCTTGCAGGATACGATTTAAGAAGATTAGCAAAGATTTCAGGTTCCTCTTTTATTTTAATTAGTTCTTCTGAAATAATAGTCTTTAAGGTTTCCACTGAATTTCTTTCCATGCTAGGAATCTTTAAAATTCTATCTTCAACACGTTTTTTCAGAATAGCTCCCAAGTTTTCAGTTGCATTTAAATCTGGTGATGAACCTGGCCACTTTTGAAAAGCAACAACATTGATTTCTTCGACAGCAGTCAGTGGCCAGGTTCATCACCAGATTTAAATGCAACTGAAAACTTGGGAGCTATTCTGAAAAAACGTGTTGAAGATAGAATTTTAAAGATTCCTAGCATGGAAAGAAATTCAGTGGAAACCTTAAAGACTATTATTTCAGAAGAACTAATTAAAATAAAGAGGAACCTGAAATCTTTGCTAATCTTCTTAAATCGTATCCTGCAAGATTAGATGCTGTTAGAAAAAACCATGGTGGTCATACTGATTACTAGTTAGGATTGATTTAATGTACGGAATAAATTTCTATTTTAATATAATTTATAACAATATTTTTGTTTTTTTCCTAGTCCTTTTGGATTGAGCTCTAGGGGGGGTGAATATCTTTGTGATACACCCTGTATGTTCTGAACTTTCTTGATGGAAAAATTGCTAAAATTATTACCCCAAAACCAAATTATGTTGGGATGCCCTTACACAATTAAAACGACGCAACAGGGCTTCGCGACGCACAGTTTGAGAACCACTGATCCACAGTATCAAGAAAGAGAGTGAAAGCGCTGTCAAAGTTTACTCAATAATAACTTACTATAGTGTGAGATAAGAAGAAATATTTATAAACGTAGAAAAAGATTTGCAGCTTGTTAGATTATAAAATTGTTTTGTCCTAAGAGATCTTCAGTTTTATGGTCATATGCTTAACACTACTTTTTATATAAAAATGGGGAGGGGGAAGCTGATGACATATTCATTTCTAGATAAATCTAAAAACATATTTGCTTTCGGGGGCAGAAATAATTATTTGAAAGTGAGTATTTTCCGATTTTTGACACAAAGCAAAAGCAAAGACTCTTATGATAAGCAGCTTTTTCAAAATGAGCATTGTGGCCATTTTTAAACATTTATAGGAGAGCTGCAAAGCCCAATGCCACCTACTTTTACGCCTATGCTTGTAGTGAAGATTAGATTGTAAAAAAGAATTTAGGAATTAAGAATAAGCCAATTGCAAAATCTTACAGTCGCACTCAAAAGTTTAAGACCACCGGCCTAAAAAATTGATTTCTACAATAAGGTAAATTGTCACAATTGTATCGCATTGTCTTTTGTGTCATCAGTCATATGAGGATTTGAAAAAAACAAATGTTCAATTGTTTTGATTAAGCAGGCTTTTGCGGCGAATCTTAATAGTTAAAATTTAGCTAAACAGTTTATTTGATGACGCGTCATATGGGAGGAAGGAGGTTTACAAAAATATCATAATGTGTCACATGGGCAAAGGGAGAATCAAAAAATCGAATAAAAAAGCGTCATTTGATTTGCTAATAGAGGCTTCTTATTTAACCGCATAACAAATTCAACTCAAATATGTGCGGGTATTAAACCAGCAACTCCTAAGATACCAGTTACTGTGCTTGTAATTGAATTCTCTAAAGTATGAAACAACAACGATGTTTTTTTAGACGCTGATAAAATGGATGACACGAGAAATTTGTATGCTAAAATGCGAAGTAAGTGGAATAAATAAATTGTCGAGCAAGAGGGCCGTTGTATTCAGGAATGAAAAAAATGCAAATTTCTTCCACACTTTTCCGTTTCTTTATCTCATTGAAAACATGAAAAACCATAGCTCAATGCGGAAATATGCACCTTGCTTTGGTGATCAGTAATCATAGGAGTTTAATTGAAAAATCAATTAAACCTCTTTTCGATCAAGCGCTAGCAGAAGTAAAGTTATAGAAAAAAGCATTGCAAGCAATCTTTCTTTTCGTACCTCCATTAACCTGAGCGTAATTTTGTTTCAAATCACGTTTTGATGTCTTCAAACATTTTGTTATGTAAATATTAAAAAATTTTAGTAATATTTTAAACGTTTAGAAGAAAGAATTCCTGCTCCCGCGAATGAAACAGCAGCGGAAGGTTAGTTGTGTGATGATCGGAGATGGCAAAATTAACCTAAATATCTACTTTGAGTCATTTGCCAAATTGGTGCTTGGCAGCATTGTGCCGTCACTATGTATTATGACGAAAATTGATTTAAGCTCGTTGAAGGAAAACCTGGGCATGTGATGCATTACGCTGAAACTAAATGAGTACGTTAGTGATATTTTAACAATATATCAATCTACTTTATCAGGCAGTATATCAGTAATTCAAAATGACACTGAGTAATAAGTACAAAAACTGTCTACAGCTGTTTTCATTAGAAACGTTGCAAACAATACCATGATGTCACACGGCTTTATAAAAGGGTTCAGCATTATCATGGTCAAATTCCAAATTTGCCAGTATGTTCGGCGAAACTTTTTAATCATTAAAAGGAGACTCTTTACCAATAGTTGCTTTGAGCTACGCAGGAATATAAAGCAAGGCCAGTAATTGATTGACTTGTCAAAATTGTTCTCCATGCCAACATTATAAGCGCAGCTGGTCAGACTTCATAAAAATTTACTGGCAGCAAATAAATATTCCCATACACCACGCTCTGTGTGTTGCTTAAAGGACGATGATGTTCGACGTTGTTTAGAGAGATAGCTCTAAGGATTGCTAAGATGTTCATTGTACATTACATGAAATCACCCCGGATTGTCGTGATTTCTTCGTCCAAGTTTTTGGAATTAGCAACCACAATCTAAACTTTATCTATAACTTGTGCTGTCCGTTCTTGAAGTGCAGTTTGAGAAAAATGCAACGTTTTTAGCTCTTTTTATTGTCAATTTTCATTCTAAGTAAGTTTGAAGTTACAAATTTATTTTCAAGGCCAGTTGTTGGATTAGCAAATACTGATTTCCAAACGCTGCTGACCACAAGGTTGAATACATGATGACGGCATGCGTGGTAAAATATTTTCTTGCTAAGTATTTCTTCAAGCAGTTTAGCTGCCGTAGTTTCACTCTAGCTGTCATTGCTATTAGCAATGATGTCAAATACTAGTGCTCTAACTTTGTTGGCTGTGCTCCTCATTTCTAGCATTTTGTGTGAGCTTCAGCTTGTGTCCTTCCTAAAGAAGATTTCAAAAAAATTGAAGTTAATAATTTACCATTGGTATGATTCGGTTCACCAGAAGCAAAAATGCTCAAAGCATCATATTTGGCACCAAAAAGATCAACACTTAATTTGTCATCCCAGTGCACTGCTAGGTTATGTTTTCGGGAAACATCTTTGAGAATTTCTTGTGATACCTTTTATAAACCAGCAATGGGTTCTTTTGTTTTGGTCCCTCAGGACAACTTAAATTAGTTGAAGTCACGGCCAGATTCTTTAATAAAGGCCGAAACTGTGATTACGGCTGCATTATCAGAAATTTTAAGGCTATAAAGAACTTTGTTTCCACATAATTGCCAATGATATTTAATGGTGCACAAGGTATGTCAGTTGGACTTCGATAGCTGATTGAAAGGATCATGATGTTGTGAACTTAATGAAGCAGTGCTCTTACTTACAGAGCAATCTGAAAAAATTCCTTTCACTTTCGTAATACAGTTCAGCAGCGGAAAGATGTCGCTGTAAAAAGTGGCCCTGCCAGAATTTCTTCAAGCGGGTGGACAAAGTTTTTTGAACGACACAGCCCAGGTGCAGAGGTAAAACCCTCAGAATCTAGTCGTAATAGGAATATCGAGACTTCTTTTTTCCAGATGAGGGGAGTGTGCGGTTTTTAAACAGAACATAAAGAAGTTTAACGCAATTGCACACACACACAAAATTTTTGCCCTTACGCAACTGTACGCAACGCATTTACTGATACTAACTTATTGGTAGTGGTGATAGACGAAACACAATTTTTTACCGGTGCTGTGTGTCAAAATTTAACTTAATTGAAATTCAGCCTACAATTTTTACGTGGAAATTTATCAATCACACGATCAAAACTAAATGTTGAGGTCACGGTGAACAAACAGCTATGCAAATCCATTCAAACGCTCTTCATTTATTGTAGACCGCAAATAGGTTATCAAAGATTTCAGAGCACTAAACGAACGCTCATTTATTGCGGTAGTAAACGGTATTGTCTTTTTTCTGATTTGTTAAAAATCTGTTATTCCTTACGACATACACAAAATCGTTTGCTCCAATATCAGACAGTTTTTCAATAAATGATACTCGCTTGCCTTCTGAATCGCTTTTTGGTTTATGCTTTCTCAAAAATTTGATCCAATCGTTCAAAATTTTATCCAGTCTGACTTCAGTTTGTGTCTGGGTATTGTTTTAATATCTGTCATTTGCGTGAACAACATCACATTTTCTACGATGTCTTCAATGCAAGGTTTCATTGCTGATATTGGGGAGAAATTTCTAGCAGATGAACCATGAATTGCATAGGTCGTCAAAAAGCAGGAAACTTCAAACCACTTGTTAATGATATAGAGCGACTTATCAAATAATGCTTTGATATAGAACGAATAATCTTTTTGTCGATCTTTTTTATCGTAGTTGACATGGCCATTTTTGTCTTTAATATGTTTTGTTGTTATCAATGTTTAGAAACTAGCAATAGGGCTATAACTTTATGTGGCAAAAGATGGGTTTCTTTAGGCTAGGGGTTCTCAAAATGGGGCTCACGGAACCCCAAGGGATCCGTGGACATGGTTCAGGAAATCCGTCAAACCAATGAAAATATTAATGCAAGGAGCGCATTTTATTTTTTGTTGAAAAAAATGCCATGATGTTGAATAGAAAGGTAAAAATCTGTTTTTTGAACATTAGTTTTTTTTCGGCGCTGATTTTGAATCATTTTCTCGCACATGTTTTCAAAAGAAACAGAAAGACCTTTTTTCGAGATGATTTTAACGAATGCACTCACATTTGTTTTCCCAAGGCAACGTGATGACAATTTTCTTGAAAAGAAATGTGTCAGTAGTTCGCCTATGATGGCCTAGGCCGCAAAGGGGTCCGCACAAGCCAAAAACTTAACTTAGTGATCAGTGTTGAAAGAAAGTCTAAGAACTACTGCCTTTTGCAAATCCCAGCTGACCCACATATTTCAATCTAATTTCTGTAATGCTTTGTTCTTTCGACATTATCAATGACTTCATACTGTATCTCGATCTCACAAAACCGTCTAAAGAGTGATAACCTTTTCTTAACTGGCAACAATTTTTGCAACATTAAAAATCTTGCCCTAAAATCGAAAAATCTAAAATTAATTAGGGAAAGCCCAGCAATTACAAAAAATCTTTTAACGTTGATATACGATCGCGAAAGTTTGTCCGATTCCAAAGAAGTTTTTGTCAGTGTGCTGCTTTTACAAGTTGTGGAACGGGGCAGGCTGCGCAAATTTTAGCTCATCAATCTTCACAAATTTATGTTGGCGTTAAACCAGCAACTTCGTAGTCACCAGATTATTGTTCTTGTGACTAAATTGACTGAGTTATGACATAACAATGACGTTTTTTAGACGCTTATGAAATGGGAGATTTGTATGTTAAAATTCAAAGTAAGTAAAACAATAGATAAAATCAAGGTACACTAGATCAGCTGAGCTACTTTATTATACGAAAAATCGATTTCGCCCTATACAGGCATTTTCAATTTCTTATTCAAAAAGAAATTGAAAATGCCTGTATAGGGCGAAATCGATTTTTCGTATAATAAAGTAGCTCAGCTGATCTAATGTACCTTGATTTTATCTATTATATGATTATCAACCTGGATCGCTTCGAGCAAGTTACTTCACGGATAGATTCCTGGTAGTATATTTACTTTTGCTGTCATAAGTAAAACAAATAATTCGGTAAAAGAGAGCTACTGTATTCGGATGAAAATATTAAAAATCATATCTCAATGCAAATATGTGCACAGCACTAAGTGGTCACTGTTTATAAGAGTTTAATTGAAGAAATTTTTAACAATTTTTCAGCAATTTTTTTCGAATCTCCAATAACCTTAGCATAGTTTTGTTCCAATTTACGTTTGGAATTCTTGAAAACCTTTGTTTTCTTAGCATTTAGTAATGTTTCAATCGTTTAGAAGATATACTTCCTGCACCTCTGAATGAAACAGCAGCGGGACGTAAGTAATGCAATAAATAGAGGTAGTCAAATTATTCTAAAAATTCACTCAAGTAAATATGTTATTCAGAAAAATACTGATCTAAAATAAAAGATTATCGCACATATTTTTACTGGAGTAAAAGTAAACAAGTAGCTAAAAACTAGACTACTTAATTAGTAAAAGTAGAAAGTAGTTTCATCTTATTCCAGTTTTGTCTCGTCTATCCTAGATTCGTGGTTCTCAATTAATAGTGCTCGGGCCACACTGGATGCAAGAAGGAATTTCTAAAATTTCAAACATCTGTGCCAACCAAATATGGCAAATGCCGATAGACCTGTTTTATTCTGTAAAATGTTTTAAGGGCAAGAAATAGGGTGAAATTCCAGTTGTTTTCTCGCGGGGAGTGCAAGATGCCAAATAAATTAAAGTACTCCGATTTAGACCTAAATACACGTTTCGTTTGTTTAATTATTCTTGCAATTACTGCTTTATCTTGCAGAATTACTTAATTGCATCTCCTAATTGTTGCGTTTTGTTTTTGATAGAACGTTAATTACTGGTTATAAGTCGTTAAAACGTCCAGCCGCTGAACGGGGCTAATGCTCTTTCGCTTCTAAGCAAAAAGCTTAGAAATTTATGATATTTAAGATTGAAAATCAATAGCCAAGTAGAATAGCCACCCACAAATAATGGGAAAAAAAACGGGAAAATTTTTTGTTTTGGATTACCTTTTTTGATATTTTTAAAGATCCCAAAGAATTGACAAAAGCTAGAGATATCAAGAAAATTTTCAAGATGTTTGGCAAGGTTGAGCTTACATGATACTTTCTTAAAGATCACTACAAAATACAGCCGAAAAAACTTTTATATATCTTTTGGTAGGGTGATGTATCATTCCTGCCCTCTGACCACTCCCTTAAAAAGAGCAGTTACTAATTTGTTAACAAACAAATACATGCTTACAAAAATAAAACAGATAGCAAAAAATGTAACGCTGAGAACATTTGAATTTACTTCTGACGCTGACAACTTTCCAAACTTAAAAGGATTTGTGACCAGACGGCCCTGCGATAACAACTCCCGCATTTTGCTTCAATAGTAATAAACATAGCTTCAAGTAGATTTTCATAAAAGGCTCGCTTCGATGGAAGATTTGCTATAAATCAAAATTTGAAATCACTGGTGTTTTTATGCTAGCCTGCCGCATTTCCATTCAACAGACATTGAATTTCAGCATCTATTTAAGTAAAATATGTAACCACACAAGTTATGTTACTTCCTACTAAATCTATTCAAGTAAAAGTAAAGTATTAAAAAAGTAACTACTACACAAGCAAGTAGCTCATCATTAAAAAACTAACTTATGTAGTCTATTTAAGTGAAACTACTTTGTTACTGACCACCTCTGGTAATATTTGCTTTCACTTTGATGAAAAAATGCTTTCTAAAATAATTTGAAATCAAGATCATTTCTTGTAAAATAACATCAATCAAAGTTATAAATGGAGACAACAATATTCCAGCGCTGTAAGTTGTTGGTTTCCAATTGTGAAATTAAGAGTTCTATCACATGGTAATGGGTTAAGTTTAGGCGTTTTGGAAAAAGACATTTTTGAATCGTTTTTTGATCGCGATGCTTGTATTGGAATTGCGCTCTGCCAGCACTGCTCTCTAATGGGTCTGCATACAAGCTGCATTAATAATACATGTATAACAATAGCATTTGATTGAAGATAAAGGCAATCGATTTATTTTTCCTAGATTGATTTTAAAAGGAAATAGTTTTCTTGTAGTGGTACATTTTACAAACTTTAAAGGAGATTTTTAAACTATAGTTTCTTTGTTTAGAGCCATATTCTGTTGCTCAAGACGCTACGGATGGTCACGAGTATGATCATCTCAACCTCAACAAGGGTAAGAAACAATTAAGCAAAATATCGCTTTTTCTATTAGTTACAATTACACTAAACTTCGTGGGTGTAATTTAACTTTTTCTGTTGTAATTTAAGCCAAAGTTTTTGTTATAAAAAAGTGGATATCTAACATATTATGATATCTTTACATTAACGTATTGTTTTATGCAGAGCAAATTTTAGTCAAAAGTGTTTACGCGTTTCCGGTAAACAGGATCACGTTGTTTTTATGTCCAAAACACGCAGCAGAAGTAGCCAATGAATGTACAAAAATGTGTACATCTTTGAGTCTTTATAACTTAATGAAGTTAATGATTTTGTCTTGTAAATAAATTGATACAAGAGAAAGAATACACATTTATAGAATTTGAGAGTAAAATATACGAAACATATGGAATTACTATTTAATACAATTAAAGACGCTTGGGTCAAATTCACGCCGAATCAACCGCCGTTGCCTCGCAAGGTTACCAATCACTCATGACCAGCAAAAATTTTGTTCGAACTTGTTGCGCCTGCTTTACCGGAAAAACACTGTAAGCAAAGTAACCAAACGTTGATTTAAATGAAGACTAATGCAATGTTTCGCCAATGATAATCATTCTACTCTTAATCAAGAAGTTTAACCCCAGGTCATCACCTACAGTTTAGTTATTAGTAGGGCAAGTTTTTGTTGATCCAAAAACAAAAGAAATTGACCTAAAAGTTTACAAAATTGAATTTATTGACCAAACCATTAATTAACTCTGTTGTTGATCTTTTTTTTTGAAAACTAGTTGGCTATGCCGCTTCGCCCGTAGGGTCCCCTCAGTATGTTGAAATTTAGAATACCGGCTTCACCTGATAGTTCGTGAAAACAGTAATAAGAAAGTCGATATTCTTTTGGCGTAGCTTGTACTTGTTTCCAAATTAAAAGTAATGTTTTTTTGAAAGGAAATCGAGCGAAAAAATATCATTGGCGGTTGAACAGAGCCGCCATATTTCTCCAAAGTTTTTGGAGTCCCTGGTATCATACTATTTGCCCTGTTTTTACCCGAGGCGTCCTTAAAAAAATTTAAAATATTAGGCCAACTACCTAAATATTTTCTTGTAACTGTGAACCTATTTGCACAACTTGAAGCCCTTGGCTGCTCGCATGTTGCTTGGTCTTCGCATAATCGCAGCCAGGCAAAGAGCAATCTAACCCTACGTGAAGCGCTTGCAGTTAAGCCATTACAATTGCAGTTATCACAGTAAAGTTATTGCAATCAGTATGTCAAGGTTAGGATTATCATATCAGTCAGCTGAGCCGGCTTCTTCTGACAAGTCATTGTGAAAGATGTAATGAAAATATTTTTTGACATATTAAATTCTCGTTCCAAAATTAAAAGTACCATGTGTTTGATAAAAATTGAGTGAAATTACAATAGGGGTATTGCGTATAGCCGCTATTTTTCTCCCAAAGTTTTTGAAGACCCGGCAACTTCCAGGGGCGTATTTAGAGAGAGGGATGAAAACGGCGATCGCTCCCCAAACGGTATGACAGCATCTATAATTTTAAAAAGATAAAGATGTTCGCCTCCGATTGGAGACCAAAAATTTCGATTTTCATTGCTTGATGGCAGAAAAAGAATATATAGAAAAAAGGTTTTAACCCTTACAAAATGCTTTGTCCCCCAAAAAAAATTATGTTTAAATTCGCCATTGCCAACACGTTGCTTGCTCTGTTTCCGGCATAGGCATAATTAGGAACTGGACTTGCTCGCAATTGGAATAGCCCATCATTTCACACTCTTCTGTTTAATTTACCACTTGCATGGAAGCAAATATATAAAGATGTGGAGCATGGGATCGTCACAATGATGTTTGCCTGATTTTAGAAATTAGCTTTTGAATGTTAGTGCTCAAAGAAAAAAAGAAAAAATTATGCTTGCTAAAATGCTTAATATAAAAGAAAAAAATCAGGCTTAAATGAAATGCTTAAAAAGAAGAATTGCATTTGAGTCATTGATAATGCTCAAATGGTTATAAAATTTCTTTTTTTGAAAGCACCTTGACAATGTCCCTAAAAAATTTTAATCTTTATTTTTATAGAAAGTAATTTTTACCAAATGAAAACCAATCTTAAAATCAATTATTAATTGTTACGTCATCCCTTCCCATAAAAGGATAAAATTTTTGCAATTTGGTAAGTCGGGTGCTAGCTTTCTTTTGAACCCAAACCCACTTTCCTCCGTTGATTAGTGCAAATTAATGAATTATTTTCAATTCTAACGTCATTATAATGTTGGCAACCCCTTTATGACACTTACCTTAGAGTAGCATTCAATCCTGTCAAGTTCCATGTTTGCACTCCCAGTAAGCACAAACACGCACACACGGAAATGCACTTTACGACGTAGATGTTGCACAAATTACACTTATAATGACAAATTTCACACAATATATATTTAGGTACACTTGTACCTATGCTAACTGTTAGCACTGCAAGATATGCCGCCGGTTAAGGATAAACCACAGTTTCTTCTTGTACAGTTTATGAACGCTTATTAAGAATTGTTACAAAAAAGCGCCTGCTTGAAACAACATCAAGCAAACAACAAACACAGTTGAATAAACACATACGTCGCTCAGTCGTTGAATCAGGCTATGATATTTATTACAAAAATCGAAAGAGAACTTTATTGCTTCACCGAATGGGCGTGATATTGATATTTTTAAAACTATTACGAGCATCAAAGTTCAAGAAGGTTAAGCAATCTATCTTAGTTTTATTAATGTTAAGGCATTCCGAAAAACCATGATGCATCTACGTCGACTTCTAAATTGGAAGACCTCAAAAAAGGTAAATTAATATAATAAAAATTTCGTCAGACAGTGTGGTTAAAAAACGGTCGTATAAATTGTAGATTTGGCAAATTGTTTTAACACCTAAGTGGATTTAAATAAAGAGTATAAGCTATTACACTATACAGTTAGTAACAACGACAATTAATTTTGGCAACAAGTTTGTGCTTTTGACACAAATACAATGCAAAAAATATTGGCAAATATACATAATGATAAATAAAAAGATAATTGATTATCCAATGTTGGTAGGTCTGAATGGTAAAAAACGAAAATGAAGTTTGCAACGGTAAATTACGTTTAGTAAGAAATTTCAAAAGTATATAGATTTTCGAAATTAACTTTTCAACTTCCGATTACTGGTAAACCTTTTTAGTCAAGTAAAATTACTTGAATATTAAGATGTATTTTGGAGTTGCTGCAACATCACAACGGCTACTGGTTGTAACAGTTACTACGATTGCCCTTAAAATATCATGTATCTGCTTGGCGCTCATTATCTATCAGTCAAGTGCAAAAACAGCTCAAGAACTACAGCCAAGCACAAAAATATGCCGCCAAAACAATTTAGTTCTACCGGTACAACAATGTACACCGCTTTTGAATTGACAAAGCTTAACCAGCCTCCCTTAAAAGAATTACGTTGTCCCAATCGCAAACTCCTGATTTTGCAGCTGCATTTCAAAGGTCGAGTAATCAGCGCCCACTCCAGTTTGTGCGTTTTAAAAAATTTATTTTCAATTATCAGGTCCCACAAGTGTGACGGTCTAAGCTATGCTTTATTTAAAGCCTCTAGCTTTTTGTCAGTCACCAACTGCAATAAAGAGACCTGATAGGTCGAAACAGCGTCACTGAGTGCAGTTTGCTCAAAGTGCATCGCTGGTTTCTTGTATTACTTTAGGATTTGTAAAAGTTTGTTTAACTACAACACAATATCTTTCTTATTGTTTTGGAATAATTGAAAAAATATAGGTTAACAGCATTATTTTTTAGACCAAAAATATGATCACATAAATCCTGCCGTAATATTAGCTTTTTTGTCTTTACTGGTTGGTATCGTAGCCATCGTCCTGGTTTTTGTTTTCAGCAACAAGGTATTGTGAATTTTTAAGCAATTTTTTGAATAAAATATGATATATTATGTAGTAAATTGCTCGTTCATCTTCTTGGTTCAATATTGTTTGTAAGCAACTGACACTTTTCGGCATGGATATTCATCTTCTAGTTGTAGAGTTATGAAATCACAAACCTTTGTCAACCATTAAATTTTAATTTTTTTTGCATAGTTACTGTATCTAACTGCATTATAATAAGCGATTTTGTAAAGGAATTGATGATCAAAGGAAATATTGCGAGCAAGTTTAACCTCAATCAATTACTAAAAGTAAAGGTAGCTCAATAATCTATTTCGAGCTTTAAGAATGGTAAAGTTAAAACTCCTATTTTCATGAAGTCATCGTGTAATTAAATGTAAGGAGCTTTTGAACCATCTTTCCTTCGACGCTAATGCCTACCGATATTACAACCCTTTGGGTACAAGTAGCGACCTGTTTTTCAAAATTCTGACACAGTCGATATATAAACTGGGGTCTTAGCCTGGCAAGTCGAGTGTGCCTTAACCACTACACCATCGAGCGTACCAGTTATTACTAAATCCCCTTATTTAAACACCAGTTCGTGAGTAAGAAGCTATTTGTTTTTAAGAGTGCACTTTCTTGCAAATCTTATCCCAAGTTACTGGTCTTTTGGCAGAATATCTGCCTTCCTTTGCTTTGCCGTTTTAGAATAGTGAAGCTATTAGGTTTTTATTCAAAATAAACAGAGCTTACAACTAAACAGAACAGAAAGACAGATTCTGTTAGATCAGGGGTTCTTAACCTGGGGTAAATTTACCCCTTGGGGGTAAATTTGACCTGCCTTGTGAGTAAATTTTGTCAGCAAAAAATTCACATTACTACCTATTACCATAGGTATTTGTAGAAGTGAAAATATAAAAAAGTATTTGGAGGTAAATTTTACTTTTGAAATTTTCCAAGGGGTAAATGAGAGAACAAAGGTTGAGAACCCCTGTGTTAGATCGAAATCTGTAGTTTCTTGATTTTTTGTTAGATAGTTGGCTTAATAGCATGAAATTACAAATTAATTCGTAATTCAAATACGAATTATCTAAGGTTCGAAGATGACATCAATTTGAATAAGTGACGTCACTAAAGCTTATTACGGTCAAGATGGACTAAAGTTTTTCAAAAATAACAGGTTTGAGTCTTATCAGCCATCTACTAGGAACTAATCAGAAAAGAATATCACTTTTTAGGTACGGGCCGCAACAATGTTTCTTTCTTTAAAATGAAGTTGTTTAAGGCAAGCCGCGTCACCAGTAACGCCACTACTTCGAATTTTGACGGTATCATTGTGACTTTTGTTTCAACGTGTTTATATAAATGTTTAGTCAAATTTTGTTACTGTTTATATTCTAATTTATAGGCAACAAATGAGTCAATTGCCCTACAAAACATCGCCAATATCCTAAATGAACAACAAAATTTTATCAATTTACTATTCCACAGTTCTCCGATAATAAATGGTAATTATTTTTTAAATTTTTGTCAGCATTTATGGTTTGAATACGTCAAAGAATACCATAAAAACAGATACGAAGTGAAAATGTCTCATTTGGGTAAAACTGGAAGGACAACTAAATTTTTACTGACAATACCATTCCAATTATTTGCTTTTAAATTATTCTCTGTCTTACCTTGTTGCCACTGCTTGACAAAATAGGCCAAGGGCGTGTTTCCATTTTGGAGCACAGCTTAAAAATTGGAGATAAATTGAATCTACCAGTGAAAATATCCATCCATCGTAAAATAGCCAGCCCTAGTTTTGATACATTCAAATCCAAAAGTATAGATGAGCATATGCATAGTATCTAAACACAAAGAATTTTGTAAACCTTGCACCTAATTGACAAAGCAGCATACGGGCGTAAGGGGCATTAACAATTTATTAAAATGAATATGCCAGGAAACAATAATGAGTATACCACCCAACCAATTTAGACGAGACCATCCCTGGACGCGTTTCGTCCTTTTGGACTCATCAGCAGGGCCCGTCCCGTCACAAGCAAAAGTAACCCACTCATTAACGTTATCCTTAAAAAAAGAAAAAATCCAACTCAGCACATGTAGAAGCACTGAAACTTCAACCGACGACATATTGCGTTGCTTAACAGGGCGGGTTGACAAATTGGTTGATTTTGGCTGCATATCCACTGGGAAATCAGTTTACACACTGATCTGAAACAGCAGATTAAACGCTGCATATAAAGCCTAGCGCCTTGTCTTTGCCATCCCATCACGCTCGCGGCGAGTGCGTTGACAATTCACAAGGTGGGAGCCGGGCGATCTTTGATAGACGTGTCGAGCAAATCCATGCCAACGAATTTTTACTCTATCTCACTTCGCAGTAAACCGGGCCTCCTGCAGTGAAACTGTAGATTTTGCTCGACACGTCTATCAAAGATCGCCGGCTCCCACCTTGTGAATTGTCAACGCACTCGCCGCGAGTGTGATGGGATTGCAAAGACAAGGCGCTAGGCTTTATATGCAGCGTTTAATCTGCTTTTTCAGATCAGTGTGTAAACTGATTTCCCAGTGGATATGCAGCCAAAATCAACCAATTTGTCAACCCGCCCTGTTAAGCAACGCAATATGTCGTCGGTTGAAGTTTCAGTGCTTCTACATGTGCTTAGTTGGATTTTTTCTTTTTTTAAGGATAACGTTAATGAGTGGGTTACTTTTGCTTGTGACGGGGACGGGCCCTGCTGATGAGTCCAAAAGGACGAAACGCGTCCAGGGATGGTCTCGTCTAAATTGGTTGGGTGGTATACTCATTATTGTTCCTGGCATATTCATTTTAATAAATTGTTAATGCCCCTTACGCCCCGTATGCTGCTTTGTCAATTAGGTGCAAGGTTTACAATTTCCATATCTTCGCCTATAATTTACAAAGAGTTCTATGACATGCTACGCAGCCTCTTAATTATTTTTTGTAGCATACATTGTATTTTGTTTTGATTTTAAAATAACTAAACGCCAGAAAATACCAGGCATAGCTGCAATTCACTATTCAGATGGACATGATAGTTTTTTAGTTGTTGCTAGCTCATCTTTCAAATAAAGACAGTAAAAAAGAAGTAATCGAGCAACTCATATTTATCATTTTTTGCTTGTACTTTGCAGATACAAAATGGCTGACGCTATCAAATGGATTTCAATACAAAAGGACAAGTAGCAAAAACCCAAGCCGGAAAACAGCACGATATGATTGCAATAATAGTTCTGGAAATCTTGCAAGTTGGGGAATGGATGATGTCACAATCAGAGAGTGATTAAAATATATTCAGTAGCTGTATTCTGGGTTTAAAAAGACAGTTAAATTAAACGGCAAAAAATTGTAAAATTTTCATCAGGTACCTAAAACCTAGGGCTGTGCAAATACGAGAGACTTTACTCTCACTATTCTCGCAATAACCTTGACTTTGCAATTAGTCAAAATTGTTATAAAATTTTTGAAGTTGATCTTGACGTTGCGAAAAGCTTATGTAGCCTACTATTTATTTCCATGATGTCATGAAAAATTGTTTCATTACAAAAAAGCTTATAAAAGCGCGTTCCAATATTTGTAGCGAATATGAGAGCGATGCTAAGCTTGTTTTTAGAAGCGCAGTAAGGGAACATTGCTTCTAGATTGGTTAAAGAGCTGTAGTGAAAGCTCCAGTCTTGCGGAGTTATCTCATTGGTACCGCCTTTATATTTTTTTATCAGTTTTTATGTTTATTTGTTCAATTTTACTACTAGGTGACTAAGGCGTCATCAGCAGGTCCCCGTCAGTCACTTTGGAATTAAGAATATTGGTTCAACCGGCTGCGTTGATTTTACCAGATGAGCCTTTGTAAAAGCAACAAAAGTAAAAGTTTATAATTTTTGATATAGCCGATTCCCGTTTCAAACCGTAGAATACTATAAAAAGTAATCTGTTATAATACGTTTTGAAAGATTGAGCATCACTCTTGTTTCTCTCATCCCGATCCCCCTTCTCTTTTTTTGATGGGCACTTGTTTACGGAGCGATTTCATGCAGGGTGCCCTGAAGTCCTTAGCTAAGCTTTATGTGACCTATTTCGTGGATATGTGTGGGCCTTCTTGTAATGAGTGATATGACGTCAAGTTTATAGGCAGCTGCACCTATGCACCCTGGTCTGTCATAGAATAAAAGACCTATATCTCCTCTCATATGCCTTGGATCTGATCCCGGTAGGCCTATTTAGAAAATTTGAAGTAAAAAATTGCTCCCGGTTGGGTACGGCTTTAGACGTTGTTATATACCGCTACCGTAAGCAAAAGCAAATTTAAAGGGGGAAGAGGCAAATATACAATTATCAGTTTAGGTTTTCTTCAGTTTTGGTACATGACCTTTTTCAAATTATATTTTCTGACCCCTGATTTTGTCAATTTGTACTTTTTTGGATATTTTTTTAGCAGATTGACGGTTTGTAGCTGTTATCTCAAAAGACACTTTCATTGTCTCTATTCCTCTTATTTTGATCTTTGTGCTCTTAAAGCAGTACTATATTTTGTATTTCTGATTTTTTACATTGGTACAGACTTACTGTTGTCGTTTGGTATTCACTCAATCTTGGACTTCCATGAAGTATGCTTTTAATAACACGCTCTCCTTATTGTTGGGAATTGATCACAGTTAAAACAGTCATTAATTTCAATACTTTCATCCTGCCATTTTAGTAAGCGGCACGGGAGCACAAACATAACGTTGTCACAAAGCATCAAAATAATTGATATATTTTGGAATTTTTTAGGTTATTATATAAGCAGTGGTGATGGTTGGAAAACGTAAAAAACTACAAACCGACACACTGCTTAGCCCTATACATGCCAATTGTAATTTGCGATGCAGTTTTTAGTTAATAGATTGTTACTGGCCATATTTGCTTATCCCTCCAGCCAGCTGAAATACGCAACGTGTTTTATAATATTGTATCTACTAATCACATTGCTAATTAATTTTACCTAATTTTCATGATAATTGCTTATAAAATTTTGGTAACATTTATACCTGCTCTCATTATAATTGGTTGTTTCATTCTTTAGGCTGAAATTAGGGCAAGTAGAGGATTTACTGCGGCCGGAAGTTTTCTTATGCCTTAATAGATTACAGTATCCTGTGAAGATTTGTACAACCTGGTTTAGGTACGATATTTTGCGGTTAAAAAGACACTGGCAAAAACGAGGCAATGTCCAATCGACATCCTTTTTAGTTTTTAGACTATTTTTTCTGTTGTTTCTGACAGAAAAATACCTAACAGACATTGTTGTCTACTCCAGTTCTTTATAGCACCACTGCAATTAGCCAAAGAAACTTGCATAAAAGATTAGGACCTTGGACAACTGCAAATCCCGACTTTGTCAAGTTGTCTACAACTTTACTGCCATAGCCCTGTATGTCCAGAGGTATGCAAAACATTAATGTGCTGTTTTACCTGATCTATTAAGGTTTTTGATTCAATCCAGTACTGTAGCAGTTTTCCCGGTCTTGCTTGCAATGGCTTTAATAGCTGATCGGCTATCTACCATAGAACTATATTTTGTTCTTGCACTCGTATTTTGTCAAGATGTAGTTTCTTTGCCGCTTGTAAGATGGCAAAGACTTCTGCTTGGAAAGCTGCAGCCTATATGATTTCCGAGGCAGAAGAAATGTTGTGTTGTTTGAGAGTTTTCTGGTTTCAATACTAGGCTTAATACTTACAACTTTTTTATAATTGCAGTCCTGTTTATACGATCTAACCTATGTTCGCTGGCTGTGCGTATGTTTCTTGGTCATGGCATAACAGCAGGCAGTGGAAGAGCGAATTTACTCAAAGTCAAGCACTACCGTTCAGTTGTTGCAATAGGTTAAAAATAGAGTTCTTAAAATGGGAAATGTAGCCCCAGGAGGAGCGCGTAAGATTTATAAAAGAGGCGCTCGTGATGCCAATGGATCTCAAAAAGTTGCCGCTAAATTTCCAAAATCGACCTTCAATTCAAAAACGTTCTTTGTGCTGTTTTGAAAATCAAAAGTAGGAAAATAATTGCCCAAAAAATTGATCTGCAAAAAAGGTCTTCTCTTACTAAGGGGCACTGGTCGTTGTAGGCCTTGTCATGAGAGGTGCGTCTCAAAAAAGTTTAAGAACTTCTGGATTGGACAATCCACCGACGAGGCTCTTGTGCCACAAAGGCGGATAGTTTTTTGTATTCCAGCAGCATTTTACATCAAAAATCGGCATTTGGTTTTACTTTGCTAAACTTGATTAACCCAGGAACCCTAACGCTCTTTTTTGTGACTCGAACACCAAACTTTGAGAATTTCTCTCATTTTCTGAAGATCAAAAAATACTCTCTTTCAATTATGGTTTATTACAAAAACTACACCGATTACTCTTGTTCTGCAAATTGAGCGCTAATAAAGTTACTTTGTATTCTACATGTAATTTAATACTGTTATGTTATGTTGTGTATTCTAATTTGATACTGTTATGAAAGAAAAGGAAAACTGTACAAAAGTATTTAAAGGAAAACTGAAAAGGAAAAGGAATGAAAAGGAAAAGTGTACAAAAGTATTTAAAATTTGATATATGACTAAGCTTAATTACTCAATGAACAAAATACTTGGCCTGAAGAAGTATTTTTGTTGTAGTTATAATCACTATGCACCTGAAATAGAAAAGACAGATGCTTTCTAGTAGTCCTGTCCGTGAGTACGCCTGTCCTCCGAACTCATATGACAGATCAAAACCAATTCTGGCCGAGCGGTAGGGCATCTGCTGTTACCGATGTTCTGGCAAAGCCTTGGCACGACGCATCAAAACGCATTGTCAACAAGTTCTGAAGACCTGCCATCCTTCAACTGAACATCGAAGGCCTCACTGCAAGCAAGATGAGCGTTCTTTATCATCTTGGTGCACAGCGTGAGGCATTCGTCATCCTACTCCAGGAGACCTACTGCACGTCTGCACAGAAGTTAGTTCTACCGGACTACCAACTAGCTGGGTTCTCCTTAAGCACGAAGCATGGCGTTGCTACGTTTGTCCATGAACGAATGAAGTGGACCCTTTTCCACCAATCTCCACCTACATCGGAGACTGAGTGGCTGTGCGTCGACGTTGATAGATTAAGATAGTCAACGTTTACAAACCTTCACCGATTCGTTTGCAAGTATCCGATCTCCCAATATTCTTATATCCCTGTCTCTCTATACTGGCGACTTTAATTGCCAGCATTTTGATTGGGGTTGTGATGACAACATTGCAGATGGAGAATGCTTGGTTGGCTGGACAAATACCAACAATCTTGCCCTACTTCATAACCCAAAGGATGCCGCCATCTTCCACTCTGGCCGCTGGAATACAAGTACCAACCTGGATCTTGCATTCGTCAGTATCGATTTGGACATTCGTTTATCTGATAGACATGTCTTTGAAAAGTTCCCAAGGTCTCAAAATCGACCTTTGCTTATTACTCCACCTAGGTTTGCTCGTCCTGTACCAAGCAAGCCTGTAAAGCAATGGAGCTTCTACAAGGCCAAGTGGGGCTGCTATGTTACTCTCACAAGTAAACTTGCCATGACTTTGCCGCCACCTGATTAACCTAATATGGATCAAGCATACCATTTTCTCTTTAACGCCATTAGCATTGCGGCGAAAAAGTGTATCCAACGTGGCCGACGAAATAATCGTATACCATGTTGGGATGCCGAGCGTGAAAACCTCTACCAAACATTCTTGTAATACCCTGAAAGGCATGAATCTAGCAGAGCTGCTACAGATTTGCTTGCCAGGCTTGACAGGAAACAGAAGAACTGATGGTCTGAGGATGTCCAGAACATTGACTTTTCACATTCGAGCCGGGTAGCATGGAGTACGTTAAACAATCTAACTGGTAGGTCACGACAATTCCCTCGTCAATGTCCTGTTTCAGTAAATGCTATTGCTAGCCAGCTGGTAAAAAACGGGAAATACGAGGGTGCAAATGGAGAGATTTCTTGATTCGTTATGCAGGAATTGTCTGACCTTTGGAAGGCTACTACCCAACATGCAGTAAATATCTCCGGAGATTTTTCTTCAAGAGAATTTGCTGCTGCTCTCTATCACTTGAAACCAGATAAAGCTCAGGGCCCTGACTCTATTTGTACGGAGATTTTAATCAATTCTGGTCCCGGCTTGAAGTTTTGGCTACGTGGCTTCCTTTCGTGATTCTTGCGCCAAATCAAAATTCCAAAAGTCTACAGAAAGGCGCTGGTAGACGCAATCTCTAAGCCCTCAAAACCTGTAGAGGACCCACATAGCTACCGTCCAATCTCTCTGCTCTGCGTCCCTCACAAGATCCTCGAACGACTGATCTACAATCGCGTCGAACCAATAGTAGACCCCTTGCTCTCAAAAGAAAAGGCTGAATTTAGACATGGAAAATCTGTCGTAGATCAGGTCGTTTTGCTTACACAGAACATTGAGGATTGTTTTGAGGCAAAAACGAAAGCTAGTGCCGTGTTTGTCAATCTGACAGCTGCTTATGACACTTTCTGGCACAGTGGCCTCACCTGCAAGTTGCTGAGGCTTCTGCCGGACAAGCACATAGTCCGGATGATTATGGAACTTGTTCGGAATAGAAGCTTCATCCTGACCACAGCTGAGAGCAAGCCAAGCAGGCTCCGAGGCCTGAAAAATGGTGTCCCACAGGGATCAGTCTTGGCTCGTCTTCTTTTCAACATATACATATACGATCTGCCTTCCATGACCTCCAGGAAGTGTACGCTGACCACTTGGCGATACTTTACTCGTCTGGAGATTGGAAGGTGTTGGAAAGAACTTTGAGCGAAGACATGACTACACTTTCTGCATATCTCCAGACTTGGCGGCTAAAGCTCAGCAATGTTAAAACGGTAACGGTAGCCTTTCATCTCCACAATTGAGAGGCTAAGCGTTAGCTAAAAGTTAAGAACAATGGTAAAATCTTACCATTCTGCCCAGTGCCAACCTATCTTGGTGTGAAACTGGACAGAGCGCTCACGTATCGTCATCACCTTGAGACAATGCGCAAAAAAACTATTCACGCACGTTTCGCTGCTGAGGCGACTTGCGGGTTCAGGATGGGGCGCTGGTGCCAAGACATTGCGCACACCTGCCTTGTCCCTGATCTACTCGACTGCTGAGTACTGTGCACCAGCTTGGTGTCGCAGCGCGCATACTCGCCTCATTGACAGCGTTCTTAATGACGCTTTGCGCATTGTACGTCCCACTACAACGGACAACCTTCCAGTTCTCTCAATCATTCAGACAGCTGAGCCTCGTCGCCAAGAAGCGACACTCTCCTTGCCTAGTCGCAGTTCTTTGGACACTGGCCACTGGCCACATTCTGCATGGCCAGCTGACTGAGTCGCAGACTGCTACCAGGGAGAGACTGAAAGCTAGACACCTGTTTGTTCCTGCCGCGCGGTAACTATTGCACAACTTATCTGAGTTCGATATCCGCGCTGCCCAAAGGGCGAACTTGACATGGGACACATAGTACTCCAAGAGTATGTCAGCGCTCGATGTCTACATTCCTAGGGTCAGCACAAGACTTATTGGAATGAGTTTGACCATAACAGCTTGGTTCAAACTCAATCGCGTGCGTACTGGCGTTGAGCGTTTCGGTTCGTCCATGTACAAATGTGGTCTCGCTTCTTCAGCGAAATGCGAGAGTAGCACTAGTGAACAAACTGCATACCACATTATTTTAACATGTCCCATACATCGGGCACCTCGAGGAATAATTATTCTGACAGATTTGGATGACGAAACAAGATGCTGGATCATTTCCGTCACTTCCAGCATCTGATCTAGGCAACTCAGCAGGCTGGAGTGGTAAAAAAATAAACCCTCGGTCCTCATTTTTTTCTCGTTTCCAGGAAGGTAAAAGGATAAACCCTCGGTCCCATCCCTTTCTTGTGTCTGACCTGGATCATAGATACTCTTCCATACGACAAAGAAAAAAAAGTCACGCAAGGTTTCACAAAATAATACGGTCAATGCAACGTGGGCAGAATGTCTCCCGGGTAAAAAGTCTCACAACGTCCGGTAATTTTCTCCCGAAATCACAAATTTTACCCATAGTAGAAAATTCTGAGGAGCGAGAACGACCGTACAGCCATCCGTCAAAAAGTCAGAGTAAGCACTACAGCTATTGATGTGTGGACAGCGGGCCTTTGCTTGGGTAGGAACCATGTGACTACCGCACATGATCTGGAGATAATCTCCCGGTGTTATGTTTCCAGGATTGCTATGCCTAAGGGGTTAAGATTAGTCAGGCGTGCGATTTAACTGTGCAAAGATATTCTAACCTGCAAGCAATCCACTGTTCGTTTATTGTAATTTTAGTAATTGCCATTGCATTACACTGTGGTGCGTTTGAAAATTCTTCTCAATGGTCAAGGATTCTAAATTAATTTTTTGCACTGAGCTCAAAATTGCAACCCCTTTTTTCCGAACCGGTCAAATTTTTTCTCTATCACATTTTTGTTATATGCTAGCTTTGATCAGCATTGGACTCATGTCAGAAAGAAACTGATTTCTGTGGTAGCTTATGTGGTCACTCATGTGGTTAATTTTTGCAAGAGAGATAGTATTTTTATTTGCATAAAGGTTTTTCTAATGAGAGGCATTTTAAATGATACAAAAATTCATAACACGGCTGAAATATAGGCACTTACATTTAACGAAAAAATCTTTTTGGCATATAATTTTGTTCAACGGCGCTCAATTCAACAGTTGAAGTTAATACTTTACACCACAGACACGTATTCATCTAAGATCACAAATTTGTTTTAAAGGCTCCAGACTCGCCAACCTCAGTGAGCAAAATAAAAACAAAGTCTTTGAAAAGAGCATAACACAGAAATCATTGCGCGGCACATGGTGATACTTCTACGATACATTACCGATATTAGTATAATGGCAAAAAGTGTCGCTTCAAAGATTTTCTCCTATGCGTGGAATTAGGAAGATCTCTTTTTAAGCGCTAACAGTAATCTGCAAACATGTTTACATCCCAATTCCTTGGTACTTTTCTTCCATCTGGCGAAGGTCTTGGTGTGATATCTTTCTGCTCCTCTTCCGCTGTAGTCCCCACAATTTTTAGGAAAGTAATCCAAATGCAAACGCAAAAAGTGCATTTTCACAGACATCCGGACTCCAAGGGATCGAAAGCTATCAAGTAGCTTTTTAAACTGTTCTTCGTAATTTGAGCTTGTATGCTTCCCAAGAAAGTTTGGAATTACAATACTACCCGAAAAGCTGTCTATACTCTTTTTTTCTACTGAACTCATGCTTGCAGTAAAACTTTGTCTGTAGCCAGCTCACGGATCTGTGGCTCATCAAAGACTCCTGCTAGCAGCTTCGCTTCAGAGATACGGGGAAATTTCATTTGTAAGAACTGAAAGGTTGGCCATCATTATCAAGTTCCTTGGTGTAGCTTTTCATAAAACTGAGCTTAATGTGAAGAGGTGGTAAAAGAATGTAGCAGATTTGACATTTTTGAGACCGGGTGTAAAACTTGTGTGTAATGGCCAGCTAATTTGTGTGTAATGGCAATCATCAGTCATTGAGTCCCACATACACGAAAAACATGGATGTTTTGTTTAAACGACATGCAGGCCAAGAACTACCGAAATCACTTTTAAGTCACCACATATTTTCCAGTTGTGTTAGCTATACTAAAGAGATTCCAAAAGAAAGTTTGTGTCTTCAAAACATTCAGTGAGCTCACTGAATGATCAACAGGAACAGAATCAATTTTATTCCCATTGTGCAGTAACATTGCTTTCAAACTCTATACAGATGAGTCCAAAAACAATCGCCATTCCACCAAAATATAGACTATGCCCAAAGCTGATATTAATCCTGAAATATCTTGACAGTATACCAAGGAATGATCTTCGTCATAATTGCAATACTTTCTAAACTCTTCATCTCCATTCCAATACCAGAAATATGTGGTGCTTGGAGCTAGTAAGTTGTTTTCACGTAGTCATGATTCTAGGAGCTGAGCGGATGTTTCGGTGAAATTTTAATCTCGTGTTAGGTCGTTCAGTTCAAGCTGTGTAAAAAGCTTCGGTTGGTTTGTACTTTGCTCCGCATTCTCTGTGTCTTGCTCACTTGCTTCGCTCTCTGTAGACGAAGAGCACTCCATTTCACTTACATCTCCAGTTGGTTTTGGAGCTGGAATACCAGGGCCATGTGGTGCTGATTTTATGGCCAAAGCAACATCAGCGTACTTCACATGTTTTTTGTTCTTCTGATTTATTCCTGAAATGAAAGCAAACACTTCTACAATTAAATTAAAAAAAGGTTGTTTGGCATTCTGGTTTGTTACAACTTTAATGGATTATTTTACCTTAATACACAGCATGTCTTAATTATTTGCATTATATTTAAAGTATCATCGTATAACAAACGCAGTTGCTGCCCTTGTGGTGTTTTTACTATTATGGTACCATACCACATTAGGACGAAAGAAAGTTTTCGAAGCGCCAAAAAAAGAACATGCTTAAAATACTTAAAAATTGTTTGCTGCGTTGTAGATGTTTTTATTCATCGAATTAGAGTAGAATTTTTCATGTTGTTACGAGTAGATGCTTTTAGTCGAAAGCTTCTTGTTAATGCTTCCCTTGATAGCTTTCAATCACGTTTCTACAATCAGTATTTTTAAGAAAATAAAGAAACAAAATATGCAATCAAACGTTAGTTTTGACTTCAACTTTCTTCCTAAAGGAGTAAAATTGTTGCATGTTAGTAAGTTACAAACCAATTTTTGTTTAAATAAAGAATCGTTTTTCTTCGTCAAAAAAAGCAAATTAAAAAAATTGGCGTAATGGCGTAAACATGTCATCATTGGCGTCCTTCAATTATGGCGTAAACATGTCATCATTGACCCTCTAATGGCCCTTACCACGAGGCAGTAATCAATTGCACCGAATGTTATGTTTCTGCACCCAGTAGTTTCGGAGGGGTTAAAGTGAACGCACACAGAACATTGCTTTACAGTATAGATTTTACTGTGATTTTGATATTGCCTACGACAAAACAAAGCCAGGATGAGTTTTTACGCGTTTTAGTCATTAATTGTTTGGGTGTAAAGCTTTCTTGTTTTTAAGTAATTACTAGCTTGCGTGTTTGCCTTGGGACAATTTATTGCATTCAGGGTAAAGAAGGAATGACAAAATGACCTGCAGTTTTTGTCAAAGGAAACAGGAACGCCGCCATATTTGTAGGAGCGAATACCTGCCTCTCTCGTCGTTAAAATTCCAGATTTTTCAAAATATGGGGAAATCAGAGGTTTCAGTTTCAGTTTATTTTTCAATTTGTCTGTAAAGACACGAATGCAATACAATACAACAATGAAATGTGAAATGCGCACACAAAAGGTCCTTTAACCTGGAATTTTAGTCATGATGAGTTGAGGCCTATAACCACCTTACACTAGTAACAGTTCTCTCCGACGTTGTTTCTCCTATATTTCATTCTGGTTATCAAAATTCGGTTCGCTGCTCATTTATACTTTTATATTTGTGGAAATCAAACAAATGATTCTAAAAGCGATGTTTAAATCGAAATTTTGCAGATTTCTGATGCTTCATTTCTTACCTGAAAATAACAATTATTGGATTGGATTGAGGATACGTACAGATCAGACTTGGCGTTGGATGAGTGATTCTGAAATTATAGAGGACGATAATGAAATATGGTTGGAGGGGGAACCAAACGATACAGAAAATGAGGATTGCGCTGTGTTGACTATCAGCAACGGGACAATTGGAGCAAGAAGTGTCAATTGCAACAGCAGTATTGAATATTACGGTCTTTGTGAAAGACAAGTTTGAAACGAAATTGATATTCGATTGGTCTTGTCAACTCGCCATATTTCTAGCCGCTACAAAACTCAGTAGCATTACTTGTTTTGTATTTCGATGCAATGATCAAGAAACAAATTTTGGGGTCGCTGGTTCAATTCCTGCACTGTTGTGTTGTTGTACTCACAAGCAAGTGAGTGACTTTACGACAATTCACCTGTTCGGTGGTTCATGGTAAGCAATTATTTAAAATCAAAATCAAATTAAATTTTTCCATTAGACAAATGAGACAGTAAACGGGGTTGCCATATTGACTGATTTCAAATCAAATTCCAGAAACTTGTCTCGGGAATTATTGATTTGACTGTTTGACTTCTGTTACCAGTCTTGCAACCACGCGGAGGAAGTTGCTCTAACTTGTTTGCTTTGTTGTTCTCTTAACAGTTAACATTAGGAGTAAATCTTTTTTCGTTTTAGCCATTGGGAGGTTTTTTGAGAATCAAACCTTGCTCAATATGGTGTAAACTATTATTGTTTGTGTACTGTTTTCTATTAGCTTGATTCAGAATTGAATGCGACCCTACAGCGCTTGATTAAGTCGCTATTGTGTTGATACCTGATTTCAACGCGCTTAATTAAATTGCTCAAGGCACTTTACACCTAAAGCTTGTTTCTCGCTGCTGATGATTGTTATACATATCTAGACTACATCACATTTGCGATTAAGAATATGTCACTTTGGTGTTAAGAGAGTTTTTTGCACCAAGAATTCTTTCAGTAACTTGCCATTCAGTTGGAATTAGTATGTTATTATTTCGGGTTGTATTAAAAAGTTTCCTTTGTCTGCAGAGTTTAGGTCAGTAAATATGACTCATGGTTTAGTGGTGGACCCGGGTAACGAGTGTAGCCCAAACATTTTGAAACCGCTAGTATAGTCGTTCAACATTAGTTCTGGTTTATTGGTTAATTTATATCATTAATGGTTTTGTAACATCGCAAATTCATCTTCAATATACATCGAACTTCTCTTGACTGCTTTTCGACCGTGATAAAAAAAACCAGAAGAATTTTCGAATTGATCGATTTGCGAGCGCGTTAATAAAGAGGCTAAAGTCTTGTAAGAACTGGATTGGAAGTTGAACTGGCCCATCACTACCGCATCTAGTATATCTTACATAGGGTTCATAACGTTCTTCGAAAAAATAACAATCTGAGGAGATTTCAACTAAAGAGGTTGCCTCAGTGACGTAAAAGGAATACAAATAGATCTATCGTCAACCTTTGTATTTGTTTTCATCTTTTTGCCTGCTCTTTCAGTAATTTAAATTCAAGTTATAATGTACATCCAGTACCTTTTTACATCAAACTATCATCCAGCGTCTTAATATCTGCAAGTTGAATCAAGAAGAAAACGTAGCAAGCATTTTCTGTTGGTGGAGTGTATAGATCTTATAAACAAATGCCGCCTTTCCTTCAACAGTGTATCGTAAATTTTTCATTTCACCCTCAAAATACGGTATTTGTTATATCCAGAGTAACATATAAACTTCTGAGCATAGAAATATCAAGACAACCTACATGAGGTCTATTAAACACAAAAAACTATTAAAGATAAAACATATTTTCTTACCAAAACATTATTATGTCCCAGAACCAGGGGTAAGCACAAGTATCACGTGAAGCAGAAATCAGCAGAGAATATATATTAAATATTTTATGCTAAAACTGAGCGTTTTTAGCTCATCAAGATGGCTATCATTAGAGTATCAAAATAACATACTAATACTTCAACTTAAAAATTAGAAATGATTTTGTATAAAAATCTAGTGATGATGCTCCAACAGCACATAAAAGGCAAAATACGAGAAAACAATACTGTTTTTGATGTAATAAACAAATGTAGGTAGCCTATTGTTATGATGTAGGACCTACTATTGGCGAATTGTGAAAACATCTAACAGTGTACACAAAAACAGCTGCTGAATACAGCAATCAATCACAAATTCTAGAATATATTTAGCAAAAACAAAATAAATTGGCATACAGGTGTTAGCTGAATTTAGGATTAATTTTCTTGATTTGTGAAACTTCATGAATTTTATTCTTGTAAAGTGTGTAACACTCAGAAATTCATATTATTGCATGACTTGATGTTGCTATTTTCCTCACAGTTATTGCATACCTTCAGATGTTCAATGATGGCTGGATTTATCGTTGGGGAGTGCAGATGCTTTGCTCGGGTGGATGAGAGTCGCATGAACAAACCGATGTATGAACAGTTTACATCACACAAATGTTTAAATATGTTCATCTCATTAGACGACAAAGCAGCAGGAGTAGAACACTTCATTTGAAAAAATGCACTGCTAATAAATTTATCTAGTATACTGATTACAACAATGGGGAACTTCTATTGAACGTATCAATGAGCAATGAAACAACTGATGAACCAATGTTTCTTTGTTTCTTCTAAATGTATTCGAGTATTTGTAGTTGATTTTACTATTCAGCTGCTGTTTTTGTTTGATGTACTGTTTAACTGCTGTTTTTCCTATGTTTTGATATGTTTACACAATTAGGCTATGTTGCTTCCAACATTTTAACGTTATTGGCATTTGTTTATTACGTCAACAACAGTATTATTTTGTCATACTTTGCCTGTTTATGTTGTGCTGTTAATGTTTCAGCTTGGCAGAAATATACTAAATTTTAAAGTAATACAAGACGCCAGCAATGCACTTTGAGCAAACTGCACTCAGTGACACTGTTTCGACCTATCAGGTCTCTTCAATGCAGTTGATGACTGACAAGAAGTTAGAGGCTATAAATAAAGCATAGCTTAGACCGTGACATTTTTGTTGGACCTATACTAAGTCCACTGAAGTGGATGGTCTATCAGTACTCTGCGAAGCTGAATCACTCCTGAATAAGTGGCTGTTGTCGCAGATGCACTAAGTCTAGCAACTGTACTAGACTTGTTTACATATTCAATTTTAATTTTGTAAATTTAAGGGTTAGCATGTTATTTTGATACTCTAAAGAGGCCCATGATGACGAGGCGAAAACACTTAGATTTAGTATAAAATGTTAAATATATATCGTGCACTAATTTTTGCTATTCTATTGATTAAATGATGTCTCACGTACGTTGTAACACGTGGTATTTGTACTCAACTCTTTTTCTACGACGTAATAATGTTTTATTTTTACGCAATTGCCTGCTACCTATTTTATGTTGAAAATAATAGCTGTTTTGACATATCAATATTTACGCTTGACGGTGTGCATGTTAGTTTGGATATAAAAAATACCGCATTTTGATGATGCTACACAGTTGCTAAAGGATCGAAACGTAAACTTTACAATTAAAATTGTCGAAAGAACGGCTGTATCTGTTTTCATGGTCATGAAGTACTGTGTGGGCTTGTAGTTGAATTGCAGGCTAGTGGTGGGCACACTCACTCAAACTGCTGATTTGCAAATTTAACGTTTTGATCAGCTGATTAGCTTATCTTTAATATTTTGTGACGTTAGCTAACCAGCTACCTTTCGTTGAATATTTTTACAATATTTAAAGATATTCAAGATCAAGTCGTTATTTTATGTCATCTAATGTACCGTTGCAGTTCCATAGTTTGGCATTGGTCCAACTTTTTTGCACTACGCGGCACTAATTTTGCGGGACGAGTTTAACTTTTTTTAGCTGATTGTGCGTTTCTTCATAATGTACTTGCGACAGTGAAAAATGTTAAAATGTGGTTGCCTGGATTCGCAGGAACGTTGACAAAGGTATATTTGATATTTGTGTAGATTGCAATTGACGGTTAGAGTTAACTTTCACATTATGCGGTTGCGCTATTCAACCAATTTCCAGTGTCATTATCGAAACTAATGGTTTTCATTTTGAGAACTAACTGTCAGCGGAATTACCTTTTCGGTTTATTGTGCCTCTCATCTTTAGTGTAAACTTATATTTGAAGAAAAGCGTCCATGCCGTTAGAAAGGGCAGTTTTTTTAAAGTGTGACTGGTGTACACTTAGAGGTGTGCTTTAACTAGTTACTGCATTATTTTTTTGAAGTAATCAAATTTGTTATTAGTTATCAATTAGAAGTCACAAGTTAAAGTTACTTTCTGTTTGCTACTTCACAGCAAATAGAACGAAAACTTTATTAATTTGTCACTAAATAATAAAAAAAAACAGTTTACGTTTTGCTCAAAAAGTTTTGTTTCATTTGGTCCCTTTGACAAATTGAGAATTTTGGATTTCTTAACCCTGACCGGTTACCTTGAAATTGTCAGAGATTAAGTAGGAATAAGTTGTATTCAAAATTAGAAAGTATGTAAGCGAAATGTTTATTCCTTTTTTTTTATTTTCCATATTTATCCTCCATTCACAAGAAAGCAAATTGTATCGCTATGTTTTGGACGGTATGTCCGCACTTGCTCGGAAGTTGCTATTTCCGAGGTGTCTGGGTCACCTGTGTTCCACATAAAGGTGGAGCGTCCCGTTAAGTGCCTTGCCCAAGGACACAACAAGCAAACTTGCCGGCTATTCGTTTTAGAGTAATTCCATAGCAACCGACACGTGTTAATATGGTATGATCAAAGATCTTACAAATGCTGAGTTGATACATGTTAAACTATTGCACTTTGACTGTTTGCACCTTTCTTCAATATTACCATGGGTAACTCTGCCCAGGACTAACTTCGCTCTTCATCGTTTACTTTTTAGAAAAGCACAATCTCATTCAATGATTTTTAATTATTAAATCGGCTTTTGTTTATATCATTATCTAGGATCATGAATTATAAAAAATGGTGGAGAAAGTGTGATCTCCATTGCCAACAGCGAAAATATGGTGTTTCAATAAAATTTTAAAGCCCGTTACAAATGTATAAAATTTGCCGCACCAAAATTTGAAAATTAAGTATCGAGCTGCTGCTTAATCATACGGGGAGGTCTCAGCAGCGTTAGTTTGGCAACGTAAGTAGAATGCCCCAAAAAAGACTCACCTGTCAATTTTTTTGCCTTATTTCTCTGGAACAAGACCACTGTACTGTTCAAAAACTTGGTCGATGATTACATATGAATGGCTTAGCTTGGTCGAAGCTTGAAATTAAATGAAGTCATTTAGCGCATATAGCTGGAGATAGCGAGGCTTATGGGTAACTTCTGGAAAATTAAGGTTTCTCTGAGACCAATCGAAGAGAAAATCGAGTCATGAAAATGCATTGTAAGGATATGACATTTTTACAACTTTATAAGTCCATAGTCATATCACCTGAAAAACATATCAAACATAGCATATACACTATTTTAATTTTTTCGCAAAAATCTTCCCCGCATAAAGAGTAAAATTTTTTGTAATTAAGCATAGAGTGGAATGCATAGTTTTGTATACCGATACACAAAGCTCAGTCAAGTTGTTTGCAAAGATAATACTTGAAAATGGTGAGTTGGTCATATTACATCGTAGGAAATATATTGTGATTTGATGTGGTTGAGTAATGGCTCTGTATGTGTTGGATGTTGATGTTGATGGCTCGCTCAGCACAAATGTTAGAGCGTTATGAGTTAACAGCAAATTCTTCTTTTGACAAATGCCAGTCAAAAAATTTAGCCTCGTTCTTGCATTTTTTCACTGCCTTTTTTAAGCGTTTATAATTGTTTTCTTTAAATTTGTGGTCGGTATAACCATGTGCCCCTCTAGAATCCAGTTATAAATTCACATATATGAAGGAGTGAGTTTATGTATTTAGGAATTTAAAAAAATGCAAGGGCCAAAATTCCTCTTGAATTCCATTTGGAATTTTTCATGTTTGGAAGAGTCTTAAAATCAATCACTGGAAACTCTTCATTTTGTTTGTAGCAAATAAAAGTTTGTCCGAGTTCATAAAAATACCGCATGTCATCACGCCACTTCAGATTAGTTTTCTTGATTGCGACATTACTTTGTTAAAAGTTTCTATTCAAATCATCATAGTTTTGTAGCAGATCTTCAATAAAATCATGTTAAATGTTGGGAGATGATGTTTTGGCAGCAAACTCTTGATTCAAGAAATGTATGAGAATTAAATCCAACTCATGATGTTGACACCCAGCATATTGAGGCTCTGTAAGACCTAAATATTTACAATGTTTTTGTGGTAAAGTCACAACTCTATTCCTCTTTCGAGTACTTACATTTGTTGTATCAGTAACAATCATTTAAATAGAGCTCCGAAGGTCATATTCACTCAAATCTTGCTTAACAGCTGAGAATATAATCTAAAATTTTTCATCTTCAAAACACCAAGCAGCCAGTTTAACTTCTTTTTGCTCATTTTTTAATTGCGCAACCTGAATTTTTTACCATCTTTTTGCCATCAAAATGCCATGCCCAGTTTTTTGTCTTCTGCGTATTTTTCAATTTTTTTGTAATCTTATCTGCTTTTGCCATTGTAACTGTGTAGAAATATGTATTGCTTGGTGCTGCAATTTCCAACACTCCTTCAGACAATTGTTTGCATATTTTAGCAGATTTCTTAGTGCTCAAATTAACACCTTGTACTTGGGAAATTTTGTTAAAGCATACTTTTTCTTTTTCCAAACCTGGAGGATGGTGTGTGGTCGTAAACAAAAAGTCGTGATCTGCGCGCCTCCCCGTCGTGTGACCGGAAGCAGTTCGGCTGACTAAACACAGAGACGCCTGAAGACAGGATTTGGCCGGCCTACTTCGGTAACTCGGCCAAGTTTACTATGGTGTGGAAGAAACAAAAGAAAACAAAGAATTAAGGATGGTTTTTCATTAGGCGTAGCGTGAAAAATTCTTTGTTTCTGTATGTAGAGAAATGCGCGCACGTGTGCATCTCTCTAAATAGAGAATAAAGAATTTTTCGCGCTACGCCTGCAACTTGCGCCTAATGGAAACCATCCTTAATGGCATAAATGAGTCCCTAGATTCCTGCAATCACAGTCTCATGCCCGGTAACTGGGGTCTTTGACTGCAGGGCTCCTCTGATTATCAATCAGCGACTGCGGTCAATGCAAAAATTTATAAATATCGAAGTCGACGAAATACCTCACGGAATGTTTCTACACTTTACCAGCAAGGAAAAATGGACAATGTTATATTGGAGATGGACAGAATGGAAATTAATTGTTTAAGTGTATGCGAAACATGATGGACCAAAAATGGACCACTACAAAATAATGATAAAACAATAATATGTTCTGGAAGAAGAGAGCACCAACGAGGCGTTGCCTTGATATTGAATAAACCTTTTTTTAAATCAATATTATCGCACTGGCCTGAATTCGACTGATTGCTTTTACACAAATTAAGAGCTGGTCCATTGAATGTAAAACTATTGGTTGCAAATGAAAACACATTGTAAAAATTTTATAAATCTGTCACGAATAAGCAAATTTGCGTTAGAAGAATAGTTCTTATGTATGTACAGTTATTGTAATCTATTGTTTTATTTTGCAGTGATTATTTTTTTTATTTTAAATCTGAATTGTTTGTAGCCCTAACTTGCTAAACTGTTTAAAAAAAAGATGATGCTTTAAAAACTGTTTTAAAAACATCATTTTTTCTTTCGGATTTATAGATAGACTTGTAACTCACATGCCTTTCTGACGTCACAAAGACTGTCTACGTGACCTGGTTTTCTAGCGTATTCTAGTGATTCTTGTTCCTTCTCGAAGCTTTCTTCTTTCTTTTTATTATTACCGATTACGCAATTTATTAACGGTGTATTTTTTGTGTCATGTGAGGTTCTAGCAATTTCTAGATTATTTTCCGTTGTATATATAAGGCGGCAAGATTTTATTCATTCAGAGAATAGTAGGTCAGAGTAGAGATTAGAGCGTTGTAAAAAACGTTGTTGTGTGGTGATTGTTGTGACAGGAATCAAGCAATTATTTTGGTGGTTTTAGTTTTATTTAGTCTCTAATATTTATTTATTGAAGTGCTTTAGTTATGTGTTTTGGAAAGCGAAGAAATTTGAAGTTGTATAGTGGTTTGTGAATATATTTGTTCTATTCTTGATCGAGAAGTGCGCGGGTTAAAGCATCTTAGTGGAAGCCAATCTTTTCCCAGCTATTAAGTTGCAACCAAACTTAATTATTCGATCGATATTGCAAGTCGCTTCAATTAAAGAAGTAAATTAAAATTGAAATAGAATCAAATTTCTATTGAAAAGTGACAGAATCCCATGATTAAATGTACAACAAATGCAAATCACAGAAAATACATATTTTGATGAGTGAATATTTGACTAAAGTTGGATGTGAGAAATATGGGAAAACTGTTGGTCTGTATGGTTTGGGAACACGCAATGAACGGGAGGAATCTTTATCGATTGGTGCGAACAAAAGAAATCAGTGATAATGAACACTTGGTTTGCAGCTCACCCGAGACATCGATATACTTGGATCAGTCCTGGAGATCGTGCAAGAAACCAAATCGACTGCATAATGATCAATAAAAGATTTGGAACTTGTATATCTAACGCAAGAGCATATCCTGGGACCGATGTAAGCAGTGATCATAATCCAGTAATCGCAAAGTTTAAAATACATTTAAGAGCCTTAAAACGCTCAAAAAGAAAGCCATGGTTCTTAATTGATGCTTTGAAGAATCCTGAAATTAATGCTAAGTTTTTTGCAGCTGCACTGGAAAAACTATCAAAAAATAGAAACAAACAAAATTCCCAAAATCAATGGAAAAGCATTAAAAAGAGTATCACCATAGCTTCAACTAAATATGTTCCAAAAGATTCCAAAAAATTAAGCAAGCACATTGGGCAACAAATAAAATTAAATATTTTATGCACCAGATAAGACAATTTAAATTTGATTTGGAAACATATAACAAAATTTACAAAGAAATCCAACAAAAATGAAAACGTGCTAAAGAACAATGGGTAGAGGAAAACTGCGAAGAAATTAAAAGATTTAAACACAAAAGAAATGTTTAAAAAAATTTGAGAAATTGCTAGGAAAGGATCTGTATCAGTAGCAAGAGACATTCTATCATCAAACGGTGACGTCTTATTTGAGAATTAAGATAGAATAAAACGTTGGGAAGAATATATTGTTTCATTATTTAATGATGGCCGAGAACATAGACTAGGCAATTTCAGGTGAATCTGCCCCATCAGCACTCAGAAAGAAAGTCAAATGAGCATTACAAATCTCCAAAACTGGAAAAGCAGCTGGTCCAAACGAACTGGTTTTGGAAATGCTAATTGCTTTACAAGAGGCCGGTGTAAATATGCTGCAGAAACTCATCAATAAAATATACGAAACAGGAGAAATTCCGACAGAATTCCTGAATTTCTTTTTTGTTGCCATTCCCAAAAACACCATACACTTGGGTATGTGAAAATCATAGAACCATCAGTTACAAAATTGACATATTTACGAGTATATCGGTAACGATCACCTATTTACGCACTCCTCGATCAGATATCATTTTGGTCTCAAAACAAATATAAAGAACTTGTATGTACTTTTTGCTAAGATTAAGTTTTCAAAGAGGTAATATTGCCGATTTTATTTTCAAAACATTAATGAAGATTAATTTTCGGCAACCAACTTTTGCCTCATTTCAAAAGAAGTTTTGTTTTGCCCGTTTCAGTGCAGAAACAACTATGAATATATTTTTTTAAGAGTCTTCTTTTTCAAAAAGATAATTTTTCCTATTTTGGTCTCAAAACATTAATGAAGACTCGAAAAATGGTTGCGTAAAAACAATAAAATTATTTTAAAGTCATATTATTTAAAGGAAAATGTTATCAAAAATAGATTAAACTTAACAATCGTTGCTACTTTTACCCTTTTATGTTGCTTCCTGAAGTTTAAATGCAGACTTTAATATTCATGTACCTCCTTGTGACATTAAACTGCCTACCAGTATTTTATAAGCGGTAAATCAGAACAAGAAATGTAGGGTACGCTTAATAGTAATTTTAGTGTAGATATTAAGTATGGCGTTTTGGGTGACATAAGAACATTTATATGTAAAAGTATTGCCTTTTTCTTTTTCGTTTTATTTGTTGATAAATATTGCTTTAAGAAAGGTAGGACAGTTTTCCTAAAAAGGGTTTGAATTGCCAAAGGCAATTCAGCTCAAGAGACACTTGTAGTATAATCAAGACGATTTGAGCTCAATGCCCGCTTGAGTTCTGTATTGCTGTGCCGCTAAAAAAATGCTTTCAGGGCAATTTTCCTGCTTGGATTGCCGATTTGTGTTATGAGCTTTCAAAGTAAATTTTGTTTGTGTTTAAGTTAATGTACTGTGGAATAAGCTTGCATTTTATTGTTGATGTTTTTATTTTTGCTATTTTGTTTTGTAGTTTTTGTTGTCTTTTATTTGCTGTACATATTGCAGTATATTCACTTTTTTATCTATTGGTATTGCAAGTTAGGAAGCAACTCGACTTAAAAACTACAATGACCTTTGATGGTTTCGGATTTCCCTTCCGAGACTACCTGATATTTCTTTTCCAAAACATTTTTGTTTATATTGCTTTTATGAGTGTGGAAGTGGTAAGCTTATTGCTCAATTAATTATTTACTTAACGTTAGAAACAATGATATAACAAGGAAAATATTTGGGGTTGAACAATAACTATCTTTTTAATATATTGCTGTTTAGACATGACGTTTAACCCATGAGTGGATAAAGTTTATCTTTGGATAGATTTGCTTTATATTTTTAAGTTATGTTAAGGACATGTCACAAAAGCTTTAAAAAAATTTCAACCACTTTCCTCTTTTTGTTTTAAAGATACGGGGTGTTCAAAAATTGGACGCTATCCTTTTTTGTAAACAAAAAATTTTTCACTTTTCGACAGTGAATAATTAAATGGAGCTACAGAATACCTGCTTTAGATTCATTTTACAATGACGCTCTGCAACTAGCTTATTCCATGTAAATAAACTAACTGCTCAACATAACTTCTACTTTTGAGTAAAAGTTATGAAATACGTTTATATGTTTTCTTTATATGAAATTTGTTTATAACAATTATATGTAAGCTATATCATTTATTTTGAACGTACTAGTTACAACCAACCAAGCATACAAAACGGCACTCGCTGGTACGCTAAATAGCGGGTGAAATAGCATAAAAATGCATATCGACAAATGAAAAGCGACCCTATGACGTAAGCGAAAAGTTTGATATTTTGTCTCATAATAGACAAATAAACAAACAATATGAGAAGTTGAGAATTATTTTTACTCAGATGTATGATACAATTTGTGACACTTTGGATGAAGTCCAACGTCACATTTTGAGCAAGTGAACGACGCTTTTCCTGTGTAATTTGCGCACAGATGCAAATTTGAAGGCACCAGCCAATGGTCTATGTCGTCAAATCAAAAGTCTTTGAGAGGAGGAGGCACTCTTCCACCTTGGGTGGATGGGGTTCCATAGCTTTTCAGAATGGTAACAGCAAGATTTTGAAACCAATCAGCTTGCTGTGTTTGCATTTGATTTTCCACCATAGTAGCCATGCATTTACAATGGTAACGTCAAAGAAGGAGAT
Organism: Trididemnum clinides; assembly: GCA_963675345.1. Classification (NCBI taxonomy): domain Eukaryota; kingdom Metazoa; phylum Chordata; class Ascidiacea; order Aplousobranchia; family Didemnidae; genus Trididemnum; species Trididemnum clinides. Next base: position 4,593,000 of record OY776297.1, read on the forward strand.
AAAAATGGGCCACCACCACTTCTATTGTGGCATTCGAATACGTCCAACTGATCCACTCCTTCCATGAATGCATTGTAATTTTTCACAGCCACTTGTTGAGGACGCTGGATATTTGCTTTTTTTCTCTTGAATACCTTTCAGTTGTCGTATACTAGCATAACTAGAAAGAAAAAAAGCCCCAAATAACACCCACAATTCATTTTTTGTGACTTTCAGTGATACTTTCTTTTGTTGAACGTAAAGATTGGTTTGATTTAAAATTTGATTCATAAAATATTCTGTAATAAGCATCTTTAGCAATTCAAGCCGCATAAAAATGTGACTATCTCAATAAAATCCATAGCTACAAAATATTTAAAGCTTAACTAAACTGTGCTGTAATGGTTAGCGTGCAAATTTTTGCTCACCAATATATAAATTGCAGTAGTCTGTGGCACGATAAAGATTTAGATGCACTTTTACATTTGTTGGGTTTTATAATGTCTCATATTCCAGCAAACAAAAAATGAAAACAAAATTTCAAAAACCGTAATATATATGGCTTTACTTACCCTATCCGAGAACTGTTGTCTCTGAATGAGGTCAGCAGTGGTGCAAAGTGGTGTAAAACAAAGAAAACTTTCAGTTAAAAAAAGATCACCCTGACAACATTTTAGAAAAAGCCAATTCTACCTAAAACCAAAATATTATACTGATTACTCTTCCGTGCACTTTGCACCAGCAGTTTCAGCAAGTGTCCAAAACTTTGGACGTTATCCTTCAATGGATTAATGCTGGTTGTTAAGTGAAATTACACACGTAGCATAATTCGTCAGAAAAAATTTGTGTTCAAATACTAATTGCTTTGATAATCGGATTAATTAAGAGTAATCTGATGTTTACACGATACGAGAGCGAAATAATAAAAAGTAAAAACAATTATGATTCCTATTATTCAATATTTTAAAATGTACTGTTCGGAAAAAAGTACCGGGTCTGCAAAGGTTTGCCAACCGTGAGTTGGAATGTAAAGTTAGGTCTTTGATCTGCGGAAGTCTGCATGAGTGACCATAGTTACTTTCACCACCTCCAACCCAAATTGCACAACTATTGGTAGAAATACATCGTTGCCACAAATTGTTGTGATAACTAATGTGTTTTTGATTGCTTTAGATCCTACAATTTCAATTAAGTATAGCCTAGGATTACTGAATCATGCGAATTCCAACAACGTGAAATTTTCGGAAATATGAAAACGAACTTAAAGCATGGCTTTGTCGAGTAAGTTGTAATTTTCTTTTCCTGCATTGATGCAGGTAATGGAAATCGTGGTGACCAGAGTTTGAAGTGGAAAGGTCAATGCAACGTCCGCGACCCATTGACTTGACACAGCGACAAAAAACGTTATGTTAAGAAAAAGACCAGCCAATACGCTTGGCAATAGCAGCAATGTAGAAAACGAAATACGAGATTAATTTACTCAGTGATAATTAAAAAGATATGCAGATGATAACAGTTGAAAAGTGGGAAAAAATTACGATAATTCATTTAAGAGTGCAAGCATTGTCCAAGCAAGTATCTTGCCACGAGATTACCTGTTGTACCTTTTCTAATTATAGCTTAACAACGTTGGTTTGCAGACGCTAATGAAATGAATAAGATGGGAGATTTGTATGCTAAAGTACAAAGTAAATATATTAATAAAAAAATCAAAAAAACTAAAATTAAAATTCAGATTAATTGGTCACTGCTACTAACTTTATTGTTATTTAGCTTAATCATACTTCTTTTCATATGCGGTATATCAGTGCTCTTCAATCTGCAACTTTTTGCCGTTGTATCTCGTTCTGCGATTTTTAAGAGCCTAGTGTACCTCACTTATTACTATGATTAGATTAGACAAAACTATCAAACACTGGTACAATACAAATTAGCTCGCAAGTAGCACCCAATACTTTACTACTAGAGAATCGCTATTGTTATTTAGCCTAACCTTACTTCTTTTCATATGCGGTGTATCAGTGCTCTTCAATCTGCAACTTTTTGCCGTTGTATCTCGTTCTGCGATTTTTAAGAGCCTAGTGTACCTCACTTATTACTATGATTAGATTAGATTAGACAAAACTATCAAACACTGGTACAATACAAATTAGCTCGCAAGTAGCACCCAATACTTTACTACTAAAGAATCTACAAACTGTCAAGTAACGCTGATGCTTCAAACTACAAATGCCTACTACAATTTACAAATTTTGCAGCACTTACACCAGCTAATGCAGAGTATGTAGTAGTCTGGGCGCCAAGCACATGTACGATAGCAGAGTGTTGATGCGCTGTGCAGCAACTTCGAAAGGAAAAACAAGCTATGACGTAACAACTTTCTGTGCTAACTTTTACTTGCCTGTGTTGTTCGCGAATTATAACATAAATGACTACAGGCCTCGGTGTTAGGTAGGGTTACCATAAGTCCTTTTTTTGGAGGATATGTCCTTCTTTTTGGTAAAACGTAAGTGGTCCTCCGAGGATGTTTAAAATGCCTTTTTTGTCCTCCTTTCTAATAAAAGCTAATTTGGTCATTCAAAGTCGTTCAAAAATTCCCCTTTTACGTTTACCCTGTGATTTAAAAATTATGTCACTGCATATTAGTTCAAGTGATAATAAGCTTAACTGGTAAGGAATGATAAAAGGGAGTTTTCTAACGGTCTACCTCAGACTGACTGTTGCTTTAGGTTTGAAAGAGTAAGGTTACATGGAAAACGGTACAAATACCGGTGAGTTTTCAAACTGCATTTCTTGTATTTTACGCAGCGGAGATAAATTTTGCTTTGTTGTTCTGATCGATTGACCTAATTTCGAAGAAACCGTTTCGGTACATAATTATTTTAGTTTGAAAAAATCAAACAATATTTTCAGTTGAACTGTTTATAATTATCATTGCTGTGATTTTTGAAAAATAAAACAAAAAGCTAAAAAATGAATGCGGTATGCCAAAAAGAAAATCAAAGTTTACCGAAGAACTTCAACAGAGGTATCCATTTTTTAGAAAAGGACGAGATAAATTCGAAGCAGAATGCATTACTTGTGGCTACTGAACTTTTGTTTCTGCAGCAAATAAAGGCAAACTTAGCCTGACATGCATGTAGACAGTTCAGAGCATAAAAAAGCTGTCCGATTTACATTTTTTGTTCATTGGCATAATTTGTTCATTTCTTCGAATTAGTTCAATCGATCAGAACAACAAAGCAAAATTTATCTCCGCTGCGTAAAATACAAGAAATGCAGTTTGAAAACTCACCGGTATTTGTACCGTTTTCCATGTAACCTTACTCTTTCAAACCTAAAGCAACAGTCAGTCTGAGGTAGACCGTTAGAAAACTCCCTTTTATCATTCCTTACCAGTTAAGCTTATTATCACTTGAACTAATATGCAGTGACATAATTTTTAAATCACAGGGTAAACGTAAAAGGGGAATTTTTGAACGACTTTGAATGACCAAATTAGCTTTTATTAGAAAGGAGGACAAAAAAGGCATTTTAAACATCCTCGGAGGACCACTTACGTTTTACCAAAAAGAAGGACATATCCTCCAAAAAAGAACGTATGGTAACCCTAATGATGTGCGATCCTTACTTTCCAGAGTTCCTTCCAATACATTGCATTATCCATCGTGAACATCTTGCAGCAAAACACTTTAGGTATTGAGATGTCATAAAAACTGTCCTCGACGTGCGAATGGGAAAAATCACAGGCAATTTCGTTACTTTGTAGAGAAGTTGGAGTTGGAAGATGCACCAAGTGGTGTTTCTTTATACTGCGTTGCAAGGTGGCTGTCAAAAAGTAATGTATTGAGTAAGTTTGTTGATATGTTGAGGCCTATCAATCTTTTTCTTGACGAAAAGAGAAAATGTTATCCCCAGCTAAAAAATAATGCTTGGATACTAGACCTGATGTTTCTCACTCATACAACGAAGCATCTACAAATTCTCTAATTAGAACTCCAGGGTGCTGAAAAGATTATAACAGACAATGCTCAAGCTCTTTTTAGTTTCCAGAACCCAATTAAAGTTTATCAAAGAGATATAAAGATCAAAAGCTTTCCGTTATTTTCCCAACATCAAAGTGACAGTGAATGCATTTACAGAAGTAATCACAGACCACAAAGTGGAAGAATATAAAGATAAGTTGCAAGGACTGCGGGAAGAGTTTCAAGCGAGATTTGACGATTTGACGGAGCTTTAGCCATACATTACGTTCCTTGTAAATTCATTTGACATCGATGTAATCAATGACGGCTGTCTAGTTCGTTAACCTTTCGTCACTGACATATTTGCAGCAGAAATGGAACTGGCCGAGTTGCGAGAAGATTTGACTCTAAAAGATTTAAAAAGTGCCACTCTACAGTGGAGTTCTAGCAACAGGTTACAGAGTGTAAATATCCAGAACTTAGAAAGACCAGTGCACGACTGCTTTCCGTTTTTAGCACAATATGTTGCTGTGAATCTTTTTTCTCTCTCTGTAATGAAATTTGTACAATCAATATATCCTGCAAGCCAAACAAATGAACACTTGAGCAAATTAATTCACACCACCTTGACATCATATCACTCAGATTTTCAGAAGCTAGCTAATAGAATGGAAACCCACAGTTGATCAAAAACTGTAATATCGTCTGTCGTTGTGTTTGTTTCTATTAATTTGTTTTGGGGAAAACTTGTTTTGTTTGTTGTATTTGTACTAAAACTCCAAACGGAATTTGTGGCTCTCCCGTAGTTCTACATCTCCGCACGTGGCTCTTCGATCGAAAACTTTGCCCACCCCTGACACATAGGCTTCTCCCACATTCATTTTTGCACCCCAAAAAACCCTTAAGCCTACAATGGCTATTGACCTACTAACCCCATAAAATCATAAAAAGATTAGTTTTTTAGTATTTACAAAAGTTGCATCAAACACGGTAGTTTTCAAATTTTAGAAACAACAGTTTCCATTACTCCAAAACAATCAGCCGAATATTTTGATGGATAATGCCAAAGATCCATGCTATCAAGAAAGAATAGACAAAATGTACTAAAGGATTTATGTTTTGTAGAAATTGCAATTTTGTGAAATACAGGCACCAAAATTTTGCGTGTTTTTGAACGGTTGGCTACAATTCATAAACTTTTAAAGTATTCATTTCATGATGAATCTTTTTGAAAACGCGTACAGATAAAGCCAAAGTAGTCAAAATGCCCTAAAGAAATAACTTTGTTTAACAATAGCAAGGTTGTTTGGCCTAGAAGGATAATTGTTCAACTAAAAATGAAACATAATATATGGCAACCAATTGTTAATCAGCCATTGTAAAGTATTCTTAGCCCTTAGTAATTGCAGTGACATATTGCTGGAAAGCAATTTTCCTAAGCTTGCAAAGAACAGTAATTGTTAATACGTTATTATAAGTTTTGTGTACGAGGATTTTTACTCAGCTTGCCACTTTTTGGAAGGCGTAAAAGTTACAGTACCAGTGATAAAATTTAGTTTTTTCAGTATAATGATAATATTAAAGACACATATTTCATAAGATCAGAATTGCCTTAAAATAGTCTTTAATTTGTTGAATAAAGTTTGAAAATCGGTCGAGATATGGGGTCACCAATCAGTTTTTAAATAAACTGAAGTAGTAAAAATGTTGCAAATTAAAAAATAATCATTATATTATGATCTGTGGTAGAGAAAGATTTGTGTTAATCGTACTAGACATATTATGGCATCATAGAGCGAGTTTTTAGGGTGCGAGAGAAGCAGCAAGAAGCATGCATAGAAGGTTTAAAATGCTTAAATATATAATTGCTAATTGCATTGCCCAATGAACTTGAATTGTTGTCGAGTGGTTTTATCGAAATCACGTTATTAACACCGCACGAAAAAGTGTTTAATCGCGTTTCTACGACCAGTAGTTTTTGCGAAAAAACAACTTACAAATTGTGCAATTAAGCGTTGACTGTGACATGATCTTAGACCTTAAACAAATGAAAGTTTTCGAGGAGTAATAGATTGGATGCTGGCTTTCGCTTGAGCACAGAACAATTTTGGTCTGTTAAGAAATGTAAATTTTAAACAATCATCTTTGATTATGACGTCATGATGACGTCACGAACCCCCCTTTGACACTCACCACCACGAGGTGGTGATCAGTTGTGCCAAGTCTGATGTTTGTACGTACGTACAGACAGAATCGCGTTTTATATATTTTACGTATTGATTTGCTTCAGCTGTTCATCAAAAATAAAATCTTGATAAACAAAGTAGAGTTGATAAAGCAACTCTACTTTGTTCATCAAGATTTTATTTACACACGTACAGAATGATCTACTGTAGGGCTATTTGAGGCATATAAGCTCCAGCTTGATTTATTCAAATGTCAGTGTGTGGATTGTGCTGCATTTTTCTAAACCAACTTTTAACCACATTAATTTATGTGGTTAAGTTGCTATATAACATTAAAATGAGTTCGAGTAAACCAAGAGGATAACGTAATGACATCACACCGTAATTATTAAAATTGCTTTCATTCAAATGTAAGAGGCTTTTGCCTGTTTTTGGTTTAAAAGAGCTTGAAATATATCTAGTACTTCAAAGTTTCTCACGTCGTCGCTCTCATCTATTTCTACTTTGAATAAATGGCCTGCTACTCGCACCTCTATTATTGTTTCCAACATTATGTGTCTTGTGGGCTGTTTAATCGTCAAGGCAAATGGAATAAGCAAGATTGGCATAACTTTATACAGCCATGGCAATTAAACAACCACTCTACAATAAAACAAAGTCCAGTAAAATGTTGTTTAAAACAAAAACGATTCACATCTCTCCTTATTAATTTTTGACCGATAACTCAAATGATCAACACCCAAAACGCAATGGCGTAGTGGTTAGAGCGTCCGCTTCACAAGCTGTTAACCTAGGATCATTCCCCTGGTCGAGTCATACCATATCACTTTGAAAAACGATATCCACAGCTTCCCTGCTTGGCGCTCGGCATTTAAGGATAGTTGTGGACAACAAGCCGGCAATTTCGATTGTTGTGACTTTGGGCAAGGCATTTAACGAGACGCCTCCACCTTTTATGTGGAAGACAGGTGGCCCAGACACTTCGGAAATGCAAACTTCCAACCGAGTCCAGACATCCCTTCCAAATCACAGCAATACAATTCGCTTTCTCGTGGATAGAGGATAAATATTGGCCAATAAAAAATAAAACAACAGCACGGCAATTAAACAACCTGTACAATGAAACATGGCGTAATAAAATGAAAACGAATCACATTTTGTGTACATTAGCTTTTGACCATAAACTCAAAAGAACATCACCAACAGAATGTTTTCCTGTTTATATAGTATTAATTTCAATTACTTAATTTCCGTTTACTGCTCTCTCGCAAATCCCATAAAAATCTTCGCGGCTGCAAATTACATCATCCGCTCCAAAACGAGCATTTCTTTCAACTAATACAGCGCAATCTTCTATATCAGCACGATTAGGTTCGTTTTCGTTCCATATGTCATCGCCTCTAGTGACGTTTTCATCATTATCTATCCAATACCATTCGTCATCATCTCTATCTTTCAACCCAATCCAATACCCATTTTCAGATTTGATCAAAAAGTATGTCAACAGAAGTCTACAAAACAAAAACATAAACATCGTGCTCTTGGAATAGGAGGTGGAGATAGCCTCTGTCAACCTTCCAATATGATAAAAAAAAAGGCGGTAGTTTTTAAACTGGTTTGATTATTATTTCTTTTATTGACAATGAGTCATCATTTACAAAGTGGTGAGTCATTTATATAATTTTTGGATCAAGTCTAAATTTGTTGGGCGGTACTCATTTCAGAAATCCATGTTTTACTTGCGAGAAATAAATTAATGTATTCAATATTTACTTCAAATTTTATTTCAAATTTCTAGCATCAAAACAAACACTGAAGAAAAAAAGTTGATTGACCATCGTGTAAGGCTGTGCTCAGCAAATGTTGGATGGTGTGCCGTGACACACTCATTTATTATGAGGCGATGCAAGCGTGACGCAGCGTAATTGAATCTTTATAAACAATTTAGCATTTATGAACCTGCGTAAAATGAAACCGTTTTTTGCATTATTTTAAATAACGCTTAAAAAATTATCCAAATCGATGGCAGTGATTTTTTGAGGAAGTGAAATTGTAAACATTGGCAATAATACCACTTGATATTTAGCTGTCACTTGAAAATTTAAACAATCTGGGATACGGCCAAAATTTGCCTGTAACATAAATAATAAAGATTTTAAAATGCCTTTAAAAGTGCTAAATTCCGCGACCATGGAGAGATTATTGGGTGTTTGTTCCTCCCCTAAATTATGTGGAATTATTATTAAAGTGCTGGGTGGTTTGACATCCACTAACTGCAGTACATTTTTATTGTTTTTGATCATGATGTCACTATGCTGTGATTCTCCAATACATCTCTGCTTCGTATCATAACAGTGTTTGTTTGTTTATCATAAAAGTTTTATTTCATAAGTAATTGCCTAGTTGTTTACAATGCACCAACAGATGAAAGACTGAAACGCATTTTAGAAAAGTGTTTCAATTACTAGTGGTATGGCTGATATCCAAGCTTACTAAGCAAAACACTTGACTCTTTGCATAGGCGTTGCAGGTTGCGATTCCATTTTGGTTTGTTTTTTTGTTTCCACGAGTCTTATGCAAACATTGATGGTCGTCTGTTGGCTTTTTAAGGGTCAGCAGGAGCGTTGTAGCCTTTAAATACCTGTTACGTCTAAGCCTGCAAAACGCGGAAAAATGACGTAAAATTGACTTTTGACTTTTTGTTACTGATTGCTCACCCTTTAAACCGCTACTTTTAGGCAATCATTTAACATCACGTGTTTTTTGTTTTGATAATTGTTTCTATTTCAGTTACTTAGCAACTGCATAATCCACTCTTTACAACAGGTCTATATCCACTTTGAAATCATTATCGTCAATGCTTACAAAAGCAGCTTTGACAAATTAGCTCCACGGTACAAGTATGAAACTGCACCCGGCTTGGAACTTATCTTGTATGAGTGAGGATGATTGAGGGCTTCCTGTTACAACCCCCGTTCAGGTCACCATTGGGTAAGATCTAGCACTTGCTAACTTTTTCTAGCTAAGGTAAGATGCTTTTGCATTGAGCGGCACCTACTTTGATGAATGATTGACAGCTAGTTGCGTGCATATAGATTGGAATCCAGATTTCGTTAGATTTTTGTGTTTTTGTTTTGTAACCGTTTTATTATTACAAATCTGCTTTTTCACTACAACATAGAAGGCAATGCAGCCATGCGTAATTATACTATACACGTTTGTTTTTATTGTAATTACCATGTCACAGTGCTGAAGCGTTTTGCTACATGTCCCTTTGTCTTGCCGCTTGCTGTAATTTGTTGCGAGTTATGTATTATTTCTTGATGACAAGAAATAAAAAACGATCAAATGATTGACTGAATGACATTAGTGCAATTTCGATTTTTTTCCAAAACTAACAAACTGGAAATCTCACTATGTTTTTGTCTTCATGTTTGTTCTTTACGCAATTAAATACCCCTTAAAAATTATTTCCTGCTTGCGTGTTTGAATGTGACGAGAGTGAAAACAAAAAGCAAAAAGTTCTACTACCAATAATGACACAATATACAACTTAAGCGCGCAAGTCATGCATTGAAATTACGTTCCACCAATTGAGAAACTAGACCCTTACTGTAACGAATGTTGCATTACTACTTGATATATTAGGCCTTTATTAAAAGTAAGGCTCCAAAGAACTAAAATGCAGCCCATCTAAATCAAACTGAAATAAAGTATTGAAGGATTCTTAATCTGCTGTATTTAGTAAACATCAAATTTTTAAACTGAGTACTTCCGCCACTTCAACGCAGTTACTTTGCAATAAACAGTTTAAACAATATAACATAAAAGGGCTTGATAGCACAAAACACCTCATATCAATACGAGTCACCTTGCAGTTTACAAAAGTAATTTAGCACAACCAGAATCACGTAATAGAGTTTGAGCAGTTGAGGGTCTCATTTTTAGATTCGCTAGATATTTAACACTTGCTGCATATTTATAGCAACAGATGAGGTGTGTAGGCCTACAATTGAATTACTTTCTGATGCTAGCATCTCGAATTCCTACACTCGCAACTTCTCCTCCGAGATTCTGACAATCACTTAGAACGTTAGTCCAAGATCTTTTTTCATCCGTTCTTCTATATTGAAATCCATTTGAAAGAGTCAACCATTCAGTATCTGCAGACAAAAACGAAAAATTACGATTTTGAACAAAAATAATAGTTTGCGTTTTAAAAATAGCTACCGTTTTTTTTTGGAGGAATATGGAGTAGTAAATTGATGAAATTTTGTTGTTATGAAATATTTTTCTGTAGACTTATTAGCGTCTCGTTTAGCTCATTTGTTTCCTCTTTGGTTGTTGGTTGAATGTATTCTTGTAGAATATCTTGCAAATCTTTTGTATGGGTTTGGATATTACTGATATTCTTCTGTAGCATTTCAAGGGAGTTGTTTAATTCATTAGTTTGATTTATCGTTGTTAGTAGATTTAATTTGCGTTGGATATCTTTCCTATGTTTTTCCAACACACTTGTTTTGTTTTTAACAGCTTGTAACTGTAGTTCACTTTTCAGAAACCAATTGTTGTATTCCAGTTTTAACGTTTCAATTTGCTGAGTAAAGTTTTGAATTGTTTTCCTTAGAAATATAGACTCTCTTTGAATTGTCGCATATTGCGGGTCGTTGCTAGGCTGAAAAGTAAAACCGGATGATTAAATGAATTTTTGCCAATACATTGATATCATGAATTATAAAATGTTTTAAAAATACAAGCTAGTTTAAAAGAGTGGCGTTGGTACGGAAGCAGTTTGCGCTTTGTGTTAGGGATTTTTTCCTAATGATGATGGTTTTCAACATGTGATTGATCAAATCAAAAAGCTATCATATGTTTGAAATTTAGGGGTAATTTTTTCGAGTCTGTCTGTAGAGTAGCAGAATCCAGTAGCGTCGCTGTTACAAACCACATCAGCTTATCTTCTTAAACAACTCTCGCACTAGATGAGCTTCAGAATACTAATTCCACACCCTCCAATCCTATTAAGTTCGGGAAAGGGTCGATTTAACCCTAAGCATATTAAAACTGGTATAACTTTGTGATCAATAAAGCTAGGTATCTGAAATATTTATGACTTTTCCTAAAATTTATTAGATTTTTGGTTTACTTTAAGTTGGCAGAGACGTTTATTGTAGTTTTGAACTAAACATATCAATTTCAAAACCCACTTAAGCAAAATTTTTTATACGAGAGGTGTTTGAAAATAATGCAACTAATCTAATTTTTTGCAGCATTTATTCAGCTAACACTTGATTCTTTTACAGATTATAGATTGGTAATTAAGCTTTACACATTTTTTAAAGTAGAGAGTGAATAACTGCAACCTTCAAGTTAAAGTTTAAGCAAACCATCTGGGTATTCTTTGTTAGAAGAAAACATTTGCGTGATTGCCGCAAAGCAATCTGGGCAAAAGCAAAGAGTTGTTATTGAATTTCTACTGTCGGAGGGAGAAACAGCTCTTAACGTGAGCAGAAGGATAAAGCAAGCATATGGTGATGATGCGGTAGACTACAGCACAGTGACGAGGTAGGTCAAGGGAACCAATCAAATTGAACCTGCCAGAAACTGGTTATAACGCAGTCTTTAAAATTGTACAATGAGGGAATATGTGCTCTTGTTTAACCATCTGTCTACCGTAGGGACAATTTGACCCCAATTACATTTTTGAAAAGTTCTTGTTGCTGTACTGTTGGCAGCAGCGCTATGAAACTTCATGACTTTTATTATATATTGAAGAGGTTTGTTGACCTAAAAATTTTCTGTGTTGGACATCTTTATCATGAGGTAATAAAAAAAACAGCATCATATAGCAGTGGGGTCAAATTGACTCCAAGCATTTTGATGAATAAGTGACCCAATGAAACATGCAAATAAATAAAACTCATTATTGCACTGCTTGCTAAAAAATTAAATTTTTTTCTTTATAATAAATAAAAACTAAAGTACAATAAATCCTAAAACAACTACAAAAGACTTAAACGCAAAAAGCAACATGTCAATATATCTGTCTAAAGATGAAGCTGTAGGTTTTCTGGCAAGTGACGACAGCAAAGAAGAAGAAATAAGCGATTGAATTTTTCTGATGATGGCGAAGAAGACAGGGAAGAAAGATCTTCATGTGATTCATCTTCTGAAGAAGAAATGGATGACCAACTACGTTCCTCTGCTTCCGCAAACTACTTTGTTCCAAAAGCAGAACGTGGCCAACAACACCTTTTGCAAATAATGCTAGTAGTGCAGCTGCGCTTAATATCAATAGGCAAAGTCCTGGACCGACAAAGTTTGCAAAATCTCAGTGCTCAAAAATACTTTCACTTTATTTTTGTGGTCTTCTCTTCAAAAAACCATATGTCAGTGAACGAATCACGAAGGAACCATAGTATATGATAGCTTATGAAAACCCGTGGATGATAAAAAATTCCAAGTTTTTCTTGGTGTAGCTTTTTGACTGGCGTATATAAGTCCAATAACGAAAACGTTGCATAGCTATGGAGCACACTTGATGGCCGGCCCATTTTCAATCGTACCATGAGTAGAGGAATGTATCAACAAATTATTCGCGTTCTTGATTTGACAATGCACAGTCAAGACGATATCATCCCTGATAAGCTGCAATCAATCAGAGAAGTGCTTGAAACTTGGGCTTCTTACTTGCGTGATTTCTACTGCGGACCAAGCAGGACTATTATCATTAAATACCGATAGTTTCGTCTTTGATTGCTGTTCCTTTTTGCGTACAATGAAAGCATTAATTATTGGATATGAATTAAATAATATCACGATTCAAATCAACCTTGCAACAAACTGCAAAACTTGTGTTCGCTTGGAGCAGAAGCAACTTGTACAACTATAGTTTTCATTTTTTGTGGGTTTTAAAAATTTTATTATTGCTAGAATAATTGATTTCTTTATTTATTATGGCCTAAGTAAGAAAAAATCAAAAAAAGATTACAACGAAAACAACTCCAAAATAAGGATCCTGGCTGGGGTCAATTTGACCCCACTGTTATAAAATGCACATTTTTCTGCTGGTAAACAGAGGGTTAAAAGTTGGAAAAGGCAGTTGGGAAAGCAGGAGATTACATTAAGAGGTAACTATAAAATGCTCATGCTACGTCCTTTTTTTGACATACAATTTGTGTACCTTTAAAACTAAATCAGGTTAAAAAATTACTTGGTTGCATTACTTTCTAAACGCCTCGCGTATTTTTCTGTTATTCAATAACGAAAAAAAAGAGAAGCGCACACGTTCAACCATTTTGCGTAAAGCTCAGAGTTCTTTCGAAATAAAGCGATCTCAATAAAACTTTGCTGCTTCTTAGAAATTAATAAGTTGTGGTTGCCAAACTAGAAAATAAGAAATCTTCCACTGAGAATATCATCAGCAAGTGGACCAGCAAAAAATTATCAAATTCTTTTTCAGTAATCACATTCACAGCCATTTTTATCAGTTATTTTGATTTCTTCTTGACGGTAAATAATAAAGCACAAATACAGTAAAATAATGCGAGATAATATTTTGAAATTTTGATTCCTCACCAATGCATTATATGTAATTGAGTAAATAGAAGTAGAGGCCCACACTTACCCACAAAATAACTTTGGGGGAGAAAATTAGATTTTTCGCTTGTTATAATAATACAATAGCGTTATTATACGTTAGGTGTAAGGACGACACTTGCTTGGCACACGCCATCGGATGAATGAGATATTGGCAGTGGCGGAGGAAGAAAGACAGAACTGAAGCCCAGCACCATGCAAAATTTAAGGGTGCCTTTAAATGTGGCAAATGGAAAGCAAATATCTTTGGTTTTGGGGAAATCCACACGATGATACGGAGTATTTTCAAAATTTCCCAGAAATTTGTTATCCTTGGTGATTTCGTTTGAGTAAATAGTAACTTACATCAGTTGGTTTGCAAAATTATAGACTATCAAAAAGACTAATTTCAGAAAATCTTATTTTTTATTCTGGGGCCCGAAAAGCTATGGGTGCCCGGTATCAATTTTTGTACCCCCACGTAAAATTTTTATTAAAAACCCAGGCAGTTCTTTATGTAGCGTTAATGAGCAAGTTAAAATTTATATTCTGCATAGCAACCTAACAGCATAATTGAGTAATTATTGTTGTGACGTCATAATCTGAAGTACTCTTGGAAATGGCTATTTGTAAGGAGCTTCCATATTTGGCAATCATTTAAAAATTGTGCGTTTTTACACTTTTTTTTGTAGCACTTACATCCCTGGAGGACTTAGTATCTTTGTCCCAATGGAAGAAAAATAGGGCAAAAAACTTACCAACAGGTTTTATATTGGTATAATTAATACCAACATTTTTCAACCAAGAAATTAAATGCTAGGCGTTTGCATCTGAGAAAGTGTGGGGTAATTACCGAATACAAACTATTTTGGCTCAAATTTGCTCAGTAGGTTCAAACACAATCATTGCGTCACAACTTCTAGCGATCACAAACAATTGAATATATGTATGTGAAATTATTTTGTTTAGTAGCTTTGTAAGATAACTGGATCACATCACAGATAGTACTTGTATCCCACGGTTTTAGAAAAACCGGTTTATTGAAAAAACAGCACTTTGGACATTGACGCAAGAGAGCGGCCAATTATTTTTAGAAATTTAAAAATTAAGCAATATAAATGCAGCCTAACTGAAAAAATATTAATGTAGCGTTTAACCTCTGTACGCTAAACATCTTAATGGTGTACCATACTGAAGCGTTTGAGGCTCTAAAAACCTATGTTTCTAAATGAAACAAACATAGTATATCAGGCAAAACATCATTCTATATTAATTTGCGCAATTAGTGTCGGAAACCTTTATTAAACAAACAAATACTACGAATATAAGTCGAAATCCTATTTTTTGTAACGAGGATTGATCTCAGTTTTGTTGTAAATTTTTGCATTTATTTCAAATATCAATTGCTAATGCAGGGGTTATTAAACTTTTAGAGACGCAGTCCCTCTGGCAAGATTAGGAAAAACTCGCGCTCCTCTTAATTCGTGAGAGCACTTCATTTTTTGAATAACCGCCAGATTTGTGCTCATTATCGCAAAATTGGCCTAGAAACCAAAATGAAGACCTCTTTATAAGACTGCTGTTTTCTCAAATTTTTTTCATTTATTTAAAGGATGATCAAGGAGCCGTGGCTTCGCCCACCCCAATAGTAAACTCCCACGCGTCCCCTAGTTTCAGATTCACTGCGGTGATGGCGTAATAGCTATTCCAAAACCTGAAATATTGAAACAAGTTTTGTACAGCGTTCACTCCAGCTGCAACTGTTCGTACAAATGCAGAACAACGTGATGTAAGATTTTTGAAGTACAATAGAAAAGTTTGCTCAAAAATGATCACTAGCATCATACAGTACCTTACAGCAATCCATTACATCATGTCAATAACCCGCGACCAGTTTTGACCTAATTGGGTCTCATCAGGCGGGTGTAAAATTCACTCAATAATAAACATGCTGAAAAAACAAATTTGCTACTGGGTGCAAAAAAATGCAAGACAAAACAATATGATACATCAATACCTATATCATGGATATAGGTATTGCCTTATCAATATGATATATTGATATGTATGTATGTATCAATATGTATCAATATGATATATATTGCTGTATCAGTATGATATAGGTATTGCTGTATCATATTGTTTTGTATTGCATTTTTTTTGCACCCAGTAGCAAATTTGTTTTTTCAGCATGTTTATTATTGAGTGAATTTTACACCCGCCTGATGAGACCCAATTAGGTCGAAACCGGTCGCGGGTTATTGACATGATGTAGTGGATTGCTGTATGGTACCGTATGATGCTAGTGATCATTTTTGAGCAAACTTTTCCATTGTACTTTGATGCTGGAGGCAGATCCTTCTTAATAAGAGATCGCCTTGAAAATTGCTAACTAGCAACTAGCAACCCTTGTATTAATGATAAGTCTTGACATTGATCTTGCACCGCTATTAAGGCTTACCGATGTGACTTGTTGTCCATGTCATGTGTGTGTGTGTGTCCTTAAATGTGACCCCCATAATATAGGTATTGCTGTATCATATTGTTTTGTATTGCATATTTTTTGCACCCAATGGCAAATTTGTTTTTTCAACATGTTTATTATTGAGTGAATTTTACACCCGCCTGATGAGACCCAATTAGGTCGAAACCGGTCGCGGGTTATTGACATGATGTAATAGATTGCTGTATGGTACCGTATGATGCTAGTGATCATTTTGAGCAAATTTTTCTATTGTAGATTCAATCTAGCTTTTTATTTTGCTTTATTTTAAATGTAAATGTTGTTAATATTGGTAATATCTACACTTGCAGTATCGTTGCTTATCAGTAATTAGTCGTTGCATATGCAAGGTTGACCCGCAAGCGATGCAGTAGTAATTGCCTTTTCATCACCCACTTACTCTATTCTCAAGTAGATACGCAGAGGAATGATCTTACACTTAGTTTTTGTAAACTTGTACGTTTGGGTTGAGAACTATATCAAAAAGAGAAGATTGCAGGTACCAACGTAAGTCAAAGTTGGATAAGTCGTTCTCTTTTGTTGATCGTCATCGTGTGAAAGCACTTGGGGATTAAAATAGTTTGAAACCGCTGCCGCCGCTGCTCTACGCTACTCCATTTTGTTACTGTATCCGTTTGTGACGTTTATAATTTCATCCTCAGTTGCTTGGTATCGTCAATACAATTTTTGTATTGAAGAATTTGTGCAAGAAAGGTCAATAACAGCATTGCGAAGAAAGGCGAATGCGTGCATTTTATCTATTTCACTCTTCGTCAATCACCTTCACGGTGATCTGTCTCGGGTTCGGAGACTGGCCAAGGATCTCTGCCCAACGAACTCGTTACAGTAAGTTTAATTGTCTTTGGGTTAGCAGCTTCACTATTTTTACTCGATAAAATACAGGATGTCTAGCCATATAACCATAAGACTAGAACTTCTGGGTAATGTCTGCAAAAAAAACACCCCCAAAACAATCGAGGTACCCATTTTACCATTTCCCACTCATTCTATTGTTGATTGTTTAATGGGTGGGTAGTTATATCATACAAACCGTAGATAAAGAACAAAGTGACTGAAAAAGTTCAATAAAATAATAAAATGCTTCGAATAATCAATGAACGTCTCATAAGCTGATATTAGAAGTACGCAAAACGTTGTCAGTCGTGGAAGTTGAGTGGTAGTCAATAGATTGTGAGTTGAAAACTACAACGCCACGGGATGAGAATTTGTACAAAAAATAATATTTAGTCCTTGACCAAACAATGGTAAATCAAGAAAATAAATTTGCTTTTCTTCAACTAATTTAACATATCGTTTTCTACCGCAGTCTTTTCAAAAAATCACAATACCTTGTTGTTGAAAAACAAAACCAAGCCGATTGCAACAATGCCGACCAGTAAAGAGAAAAACGCTAGAAAAATGGCAGGGTTTTTGAAGATACAGTTTGGCTCTAAAATGTAATGCAATTATATATTAATTTGAACAATAACACAATATTGTATTTAGTCGTAAATATTTGTTGTGATTGCCAACAATACACGACATTGAAATCCTAAAACCTAAACACTAAAACGACCAAGCGCGTCAATTGACGCATTTGAAGTATTTAATTTCCTCTATCTGCACCAAATTTTAATTTTTTTTCCTAAAACTTATGGACATTTTTTGTATTATTGCAACGTTGCGTTTGTGTGTTTTTGAGGGTTTTACGATTAAAACAACAAATTTAGTCATATATCTACCTAGAACGACAAAGCGCGTCAATTGACGCACACAGCTAAAAATTTCACCTAGAATTTACGAAAGGTTTAAAAATCTGCAGAATTACTACAACCTGAGAAACCAGACAATGTGACCATTAGTTTTGTCTGAAAAATAATTTAATATTGAGAGGCCACAGCAGGCGCTTTCCTTCGCTGTAGAAATTCGGGCATTTTTAGTGATTTTATTTGAGACTAGCACGTGCTTGCAAACAATAGATATTTAGGAGGAAAAGCAAGCACTACTGTTGTACAGTGAATGCTGTTATCATTAATAACAGCGTTTTATTTCATGATTTAAGAAGTCTTCAAGATATATTGCAGGTGTTGACATGCCTTTGCTTTTTCATGCTTTTGAAACGTGTTTTGCTGGTAATACTGTATTCACTACCTCAGGAAGTTTTACCGCTCCACAGACTTTGTTGCAGTTACAAGATATTTCAGCAGACTGCTCCGATGGTAATGATACCAACAGCGAGATTGATGATGCATTAGATAACGATTTAGAAGAAGTGTAGCTTGATTCAAGTGGGGAAGAGTCAGACGTTAATAGTGCTAGCGAAGACAATGAAAACGATCCACAGAATCAAGTGAAGGTGAATCAAGCCTTGATTATAAAAGGTAGAAACGTTTGGCAAGCTTTGGCTACTTCCCATGCACAACTAGGGCGCTTGCAATAGCAAAACATACTGTGCTTCAAGCTTGGCCCATCTGCATTTGCGACCGGCAAAATTATGGAAAGCTGCCCACTGTCATCCTTTCGCATTTTATTTCATGCGGCAATGCTCAGAAATATAAGAAAATGCACTGTAGTTAAAACCCGTTGCATTTCTGACAATAAAAACTGGGATGTGACGCTTGATGAGCTGGACAAGTTTATTTAACTGGTTATTACGAGTGGAATTTTAGGACAGAGAGATTTGCCTGCGCAAAGTTTATGGGAATCAGCGTGGGCATTTCCGATATTCAACAACACTCTATCTAGACACAGATTCAAGGAAATAATGCGATTCTTACGTTTCAACGAAAAGAGTGATAAGCATCAAAGGGTGATACATGACAAGTTTTGCCTGGCTTCTTCGTTATGAAACCTTTTTATAGAGAGCAGTTAGATTGGATATGTACCTGGCGCTTACATTACTATTGACGAGCAATTACTTCCATGTAAGACTAGATGCAGGTTAATTCAATAGATGCCGAACAAACGGGATAAGTTTGAAATCAAGTTCTGGTTGGCGGTTGACGCGGAGGCAAAATACCTATTCACAAGGGCGTAGCCAGAAAAAAATTGAGAGGGGGCCAAATTTTGCAACTATAAATGTGATGTCATTTACTTATAACGGCATTTTGCCTTTCGTGAACTACGTTCTTCGCTACTATAAAAATTCCTGTACAAAACTGAGAAAGTGCGAATGCGATTTCACTGATCTAATGTAGTTTTATCAAGAACGGCTTTAATAGTTCAACTTCAGTTGTGACGTATAACGCACTATTTAAGGAATTTCAAGAAAACCACTCCCACTGGTAGGTTGAACGTTCTGATAAAAGAAGCAACGCCTTTGTAGTAGTCCGCATCGCAATACAACAAGAAAGCGCTCAGCGAGACGCTTATTTCTTGCAATTACCATAACTTCGAATATCAATTCATCACTCGACTGCGACATACAAAAAAAACTTCGGCGATATTTAGTGCATAAAACTTACACAACTTGTTTGATAACATTTGAAAGTTAAAAAACTTAAAAAGTCACGCCCGACTAACCCCCTCCCACCCCCTTGCTAAAAGTCAACAATAAACACTAATGTACCTGCAAAGGCGCAAAAAAAATTATGTTTTTATTTTTTTGATACTGTTTTGTAGTTTGACTTAAAATTCAGGGGGTGCCATGGCCCCTTTGGCCCCCCTGGCTACGCCTATGCCTGTTCAATAGCTTTCCGTATCTTGGGAAAGATGAGAGCAGGGACACTTCTGTAAGTGAACCAAAATATGTCGTGACAAAGCTGATGCAACTGATTTTCAAACGTGGCTATAATGTAACTTGAGACAACTTTTTCACAAGATTGATGATGCCCTGCATCTAGCTGATCAAAAATGTAGCAATGTGGCCACAGTCCGACAGAATCTAAGAGAACTACCAGAAGCATCCAAAAAAAAAGCAACAGCAGCACGAAACTTCCCTGTTTGCCTCTACTCAAACAGCTACTGTTACTTTGACTTCATATTAGTGAGAAAAACAAAAGTCGGTAGTAATAGTGAGCACATTACATCCTGATGTAGAGATTACTTCCGACAACAACCTTAAGAAAAATCAGAGGCTGTTTTATTCGATTATAAAACAAAGACTCGCGTTGACGTCACTGATCAGATGGCTAGGAAACACTTTGTAAAAGCTGCCAGCAGAAGGTGGCCCATTCACGTGTTTTGCAATTATTGATCTGGTACTGCTCAATAGCTGTATTCTCTTCCGGGATATCTGCAAGTCAGGCGTCAGTCGGCGAAAGTTTGCACAAGTTGTGGTAAAAAACTTACAAGGGTAACTTCAGAAGACGATAATGGAAAAAATGCTGTAACACAAAGAAATCCCTTAGAAACTAACGAACCTCCAGAAAAAAAGCGAAAAACATGTGCTACCTCAGAGTGCCGTAACAGAAAAATGGATTCGTGCAACACTTGCCGGAGCACAGTATATAGTGAATGCTCCACAAAAATTGGTTTAAGTTGTGTTGATTGAACGCAACCGACAAGTTCCTTGTTTTTGTGAAATATTGCGGTTTTGTAAACAACAGCTTGATTATCAATTATTTTCTTTTAAACGCTGCTGGTATCCAAAATTTGTGGTTTATGTTTGGCAAATTTGCTCTTTTAACTTTACTTTGTTCTTGCTAATTATGTGTTACATGATGTTTGATTATTTTTAAGGTGCAACAAATGACATCTCGACTTTAAGAATGTTTACTTTACCAAATTAAAAAACGAATTAAAGTTTATTTACATCATGCGTTATTTGACGCATTTGGTCGTTCTAGGTAGTTTGAAAGCGCGGTCGTTCTAGTGTCAAGCAGCATTGGAGCTGTACAGCAACTCCCACAGACACCTATCAGAAAATTCTTTTTTCAAAAAGTAAGCTCTACCAAAACTCAAGATGGTGTAGTTTATCAAGTGTTCTTTTTATTGGTGGCTCTGCATCGATGTGGTTGCAGAATGATGATACTGTGGAAAGGCACTGCGCCAGCTACTGGCAATTATGAAGCAGGTCTGAACGCAATGCAGAATAGCGATAGTTTTGCAGTGACGAGAAAACACGACAAATTAAGTCTGGAGCAATCGTAACTTTGCCTTACTTCCTCAAAACCCTTATAGAAACAGTCTCATTTTTTCTTTGCGTTTTCTAGTTTCACTTTTTTCATGTAACAGTTATATTGTTTCCTAAAGCATCATAAAATGGTTAACTACACAAACTGTTTTGAGTCCAACAGATACGATGTGTTTCCTGTCAACCGACTAATGAAAATTTGTCGAGCGACGTTGCTGTCAACGACCCCTAATCGATTATTTTGATGAGCAACTTTTTTAATTAAGACAAGCTTTTAGACCTAACAATTGACTTTATTGACCTGACCATTAAATGATTTTTTTCTTAAACTCTTTCATTGAAATATTTTCGAAAATCAACAGACCAAATAAAAACACACCCAGCTTCAATATCTCTTCTCACTCTTTGTCTCCAACTCATCTATTCTCTCCAAAAGGAAAACTAAAATGCACATCGGTGTAATGGTGGCATTGCTAGCCGTACCGTTTTCGTCTTAAGCAAAAAGCTTTTGTAACACTGAAAGAGTTTTTCCTCAGACGTAGTTGTGAGTAGGTAATGCTGTAGGAAACAATAGCCAATCGGTAAAATAGGTGGTAATGTCATTGTCATTATTTTGATTATGCCACTTGCCTGCTTTTTTGTGATTACAATACCGCAAGAGTCTTTTTTAAAGTCAAATTTTGGAATAACTTGAATAGCCTTTTTAGAGCGGTAGCTTGTAATTATCCATGCTTCAATAGGCCCAATCATAGGCATAGCCAGGGGGGGCCAAAGGGGTCATGCCCCCCCCCTGAATTTTAAGTCAAACTACAAAACAGTATCAAAAAAAAAACATAAATTTTTTTACGCCTCTGCTGGTACATTAGAGTTCATTGTTGACTTTTAGCAAGGGGGTAAGTCGGGCGTGGCTTTTTAAATTTTTTAACTTTCAAATGTTATCAAACAAGATATATACGTTTTACACACTAAATATCGCCGAAGTTTTTCTTGTATGTCGCAGTCGAGTGATGAATTGATAATTTAATCCAAGTTATGGTAATTGCAAGAAACAAGCGTCTCTCTGAGCGCTTTCCTGTTTTATTGCGATGCGGACTACTACAAAGACGTTGCTTCTTTTATCAGAACGTTCAACCTATCAGTGGGAGTGGTTTTCCTGAAATTCCTTAAATAGTGCGTTATACGTCGCAATTGAAGTTGAAATATTAAAGCCGTTCTTAATAAAACTACATTAGATCAGTGAAATCGCATTCGCACTTTCTCAGTTTTGTACAGCAATTTTTATCCTAGCAACGAGCGTAGCTCACGAAAGACAAAATGTCGAACCGACCCACTAAACAGGCAAAATTAGATATTTTTTTCTGCGAGGAAACAGGTTGATAGTGCTAGAGTTGAAGACGATGTTGAAGTTTTCCAACCGCCAACTACTTCTAATACGGTTGGAGTTGTTCCCGAAAGTCATGAAGAATACGTGTTGGGGAAGACCATCGATTTAGGATATGTTCTAGAAATCCACTCACAGATCACAGATGCCGAAAGATATAGGCTTTTAACTTTAGAAGGTCCACGAAATGTTTTAATTCTTGATACCATTCGGCAAAATCGTCGCAAGTTTCTGAAGTCGTGGCTTCAAGATGATAGGTTTTCCAACTGGCTTGTTTATACGCAGCTCTCTGGTGGTGGTGGCGGTGGTTTATGCAAAGCATGCATTCTGATGCAAGCGCATCTGACACACGGCAGTCTTGCAAACGCTGCTTTCCTGAAAAGACCTTGCATAGATTTCAAGAAATTTATCGAAAAGGCTCTTTCTCACAGGGATGCCGCTTACCACAGAGAAGCAACATTGGCAGCGAAGGATTTTATTAGCTCCATGGAAAGTGGCAAAAATATGTACGCTGACATAGACGCAGGAAGAGCCAAGCGAACAGCAGAAAATAAAAAAATTTTGACTTCTATTGTCAAAACTGTTCTTTTCTGTGCTTCTAACAATATCCCTTTTAGTGGGCATTCCGCAGACAAGGGAAATTTTATGAAGCTTCTTCAATTCCGCAAGGATGCTGGGGACGAAGCTTTGAAGAAACACTTTGCTCAGATGGCTGGAAATGCTAAGTATACCTGTCAAACCATTTAAAACGAGATTCTTGGGATTGCGAGCACCATGGTGGTCGAAGAGCTCGTTGTAGAGACCAATGAAAGTTTTATATCTGTTGTCGCCGATAAATTCTGCGATATTTCGGGAAAAGAACAACTTAGCATTGTCTTAAGACATACCAAAGATGATAAAGTGAACGAGAGTTTTACAGGATTAGTTGAAATGCCTTCAGTTTCCGTGGAATCTATTTCTGCAGTTATTCTGGCTCACCTCTCCAGAATAGACGTTGATCTCTGAAAGCTTGTTGGACAAGGCTACGATGGAGCATCAACTATGGCAGGTCATGTGATTGGAGTTCAAAAACGCATTTGCAAAAAGTACCCCTGAGCAATATTTGTGCATTGTGCTGCACAATGTTTGAACTTGGTCGTTAATGACCAGAGTAGAGTTTCTATTGTTAGAAGCACCTGCGACATCATCAGGGAAACTATTCGTTTCTTTCGGGAAAGCCCTAAAAGGTGCTCAAGTTTAGAAGTCAATATTTCTTTATTCTCTCCTACCAGATGGTCACAAAATTACAAGAGCATCCGGATATTTAAATCTAACTTCAAGCTTATACTTGACGCTCTTGCTTCATTGATGGAGGACGCGAGCGGTGAGACACGAGCGAAAACTCTTTTCTTGGAAGTTGCTCTCGAAAAGCCTGGTGTAATATACGCCATATGTTTGATTGGGCAGTACTCAGCACTTATGGAACCACTAGCGCGAAAGCTTCAGTCTGTTGGAGTTAGTGTACCTTCTGCGAAAAGTCTTATTGCTTCTCTTCAGAGCGTCCTCGATCAAGACCGGGTGGACTTCAACACAGTTGTATCTAGTATTTATGATGAGGCTTGTGCAGCAGTTGGCACGAAAGAGCTTTCAGTGGCTCGGGTTGTTGGAATCCAAGTTCATCGTGATAACGTTGAAGCAGAATCAGCCTCACAATATTATCAACGTTTGATATTCCTCCGGTACATTGATGGTCTACGCAGCTCTCTTCGAGAACGTTTTAATGATAACCCTTTTTTTTGCGTTGCTCTCTATCTTGCCTCCGAACAATCCGACCAACGTCGATAACATTGAGAGCTTATATTCACTGGATAATCTCGTAAATGAAGTAAAGTTGTGGAGAAGTTCTCTCACCCCTCAAGTAAATCAGGAAAGCTTGCCCGAGCTTTTTCTGAGCGCCCAAGCTTATCCAAGTGTGCGCAACGTCATACAGATTATCTTGACACTCCCGGCAACAACCGTTGAGGCTGAACGGTCATTTTCGTGTATGAGGCGAGTCAAAACTTGGTTACGTTCACATATGACCTCGGATCGCTTGTCTGATTTGTGCGTGCTTCACTGCCATCACGAAAGAGTAGATGAGGAGAAGATCAATCGAATATTGGCAACCATGGCTAGCGAAAAGCAATGACGAATTGATTTCTGAGCGTGATTAACTGGAAGTAAAACTTATTCAACTTTGATTTCGACATTCTCGCATGTGCTGACCACTAACTGATCTAGTAACGTATACTACTGTACGCACTGTATCTTATCGCTTTTTAATTCTCAACAGCAAGTAAAATGGCGTACCCGTTCATAAGATGACAGATGAGTGTGTTTGGCTCAACAGTGTATTGTGTGACGATTGTCTTATCAAAAATTATCCTAATTGGCCTTTTCAAAGAAAGCGTTAAAATTTTTCCATAATTTAGCGGTCAGTTTGCAATTAGGCAGAAATTCTATAAAATTTATATTTTCATAGATATTACGTGAATATGCCGTTATAAGTAAATGACGTCACATTAAAAGTTTCAAAATTTGGCCCCCCTCTCAATTTTTTTCTGGCTACGCCCTTGGGCCCAATCAAATATTTATATTGCTGTTCTAATTTTAGCAGTTGAACAGCTATTTAAACGTTTCCTGTTTTTCCATCGGGTTACAACAGGCTGGAAGGGGTGTCAGCAATAGCAACAAATTTGGCTGGTCTAGTTTGTTTTTAATTGTAGCTACTTTGACTTTTGGATTCAATCAACATCATAATACTAAGATTTGAGAGTGCAATTATGCAACAAATAAGCATTGCAAATAACCCCAAACAGTATAGGATTTATAGATTTCAGTATGGTGCCGGCAGCTACAATTTATTGCATAGCATCAGACGACATAAAGCGGAAAGGGATGCGATTGGTATATAACGATCTAACAGCATTGTCAACTGCTTGGGATATACTTTCGTTTGTTGGTGCAAATGTGAAAGATTGACAGTCGTATATACTTTATAACTAGTAGACGCTAATTCTAGGTTTCCAACTTGAATATTTAACTTTGGTGTACCAGATAAAATGCGTTTATCAACGATCAGAACAATTTTTAATCACCAAAAGCAGTTTTAACGCGCAGGATTTCATCCCTTTCTAATTAAAGTACAGTTTTTCCGTAAGTGCTTTTCGATGGTGAACTGTGACTGTTTTCAAAGTAGATTTTTATGTGCTTGTTGTTTAGTATGTGCAGGGTGATTAAAAAGTAATTTGTCATTAAAAATTGCATAGGATATTAATATTATCATTGAACTCTATTCGAAAACGATTTTAGGTGTGACAACATTAATAGAAATTCCTCAGTTTTCAGATTTTTTTAATTATGTTTATATTATTTATGGAATGTGGTAGCATTTGCAAAAATAGCCAATTGCTCGGCCACTCAAGAGCGATCCAAAATTGCAGTACGTTGTAAAGTCCAGAATTCCGTTGTTCTGGTGTAGAAATGGTGGCGTGCATATATAGGTAGATGTTTGACAGTTATGTGTTGCTTGCTCTGTGTGGCTGGACAACGATGATGACCTGATATTCACAAAAATGGATGCGTCACCCCACCTTGCTATTAAAGTCTTTGCGTAGTTAGACCAGGATTTTCCAGGACAATAGATGGAACGACGCGAGCCTCACAAAGGGCCTCCAAGAAACCCAGATGTTACTCCGTGTTATTTCTTCTTGAGGAGTTACACAAAAGAGGAAGTGTAAAACACAAAGCCTTGCTCACTGGAAGACTTGGAGATATGAATACGGGAAGTTTTCAATAATATATTAGATGACACCCTTCAAAAAGTTGTTTGTTCTATACCTGATTGTTTGAGAAGGCAAGTTGAAGCCAGTGGTTCTGACGTCAAAAAATGATTATTTGGTTTCATTTGCTTATTTAAAGTCATTATCCTGTACAATAAGTTTCCCATATATGATTAAATATGCATCGTCAACTTCCAATAAATTAAAAATGAGAATTTGAAATTTATTACAAATATTTGCCTGGCTATTTTTCAACCACTCTGTACAAGAGAATATCATGAGATAAGAGCCTTGATCACCTTCTTCACAAAGTTTGATCACTGTTCTTCAAACAATTTTAAAGATAGTGTGAACTTTGCAATTTAATTTTATAGCGTGACGCTTCCTGGTGTTCAATAGTCTTCACATAACTTTTATTCAGAAGTTAGTACATTCGACTGTAATTTAAAGCTGCTTATAATTTGCAATATAAGATATTGTTGAGATTCTTTGTATTGGTAAATTCATCAAGATTATCTCGAAAAGTAACTTTCACTTTTGACGTTTTGGTGGTTCTCACTCTTCGTATTCTAAAATAATGTTAAAAAAGACATTTAAATAATTTATCATGGCCTTCTAAAATCTGAAATTCTGTTAAAAATAGTCAGTATATGCGTCTCCCAAAGCTGGCCTTGTAATTTATATTGAGCTTGAGTAAGTTGCTTGCCAGACGATTCCATATCTATTTCAAAATTTTTATGTTTGTGATAAACAAAAACCAAACAACTTCTCAAATACATACCGTAAACGTTTTGTCCGTCAGCTGGCGGCGTTTTCATCACAAATTATGTACAATGCAAAGGTTGACTGTTAACTACCCCATTTTAATACCAAAAGAAGAGCAGACAACAAAAAGCTATGGTCACGTGCATATTCTTATCAAAAGCCAACAATTTTTTTGCGGAAAAACGTACAAAAATGTTTTTGTTGACAAAACCGGTTGTTCACACAACAAAGTGTACTATATGATAGTATCAACAGGATGGATCCTATACCGATAATAAAATGACTGGAAGACCGCGTGTCACTACTCTACGAGAAGACAACGTGATGAGGAGGATAGTTGTGAGGTCACCCACGAGTTCAATGAAAAAAATTAGGGCCGAATTGTTGCGCAGAGGTTGTCGAATAAGCCATATGACCGTTTCCAGGAGTTTATGCAAAGAATTTAACATGAAGTCATACAAACCGGACAAAAAACCAAGGCTTATTGCGGCTATGAAAGCCAAGGGTCTAAAGTTTGCTAATAATCATCGACATTGGATCGCCGAGCAATGGGAAAAAGTGCTTTTTTCCGACGAATCAACCTTCCAACAGTTTGTGGTTTGAAAGAGGCACGTCCGTAGACCAACCGGAAAACTTTTTGATGAGAGATACACCATACCAACAGTGAAACACCCTCCTAGTCAGATGTCCAAAAATATTGTCGCTGCTCTCAGTTTCCTGCCTCCAGGAACCACTATAAATGGGCCAAAATACGTGCAAATGTTCTCAGAGAAGCTAAAACTTCACCTGCAAGTTCACAATTGTCAAATATTTATGCAGGATGGCGCCCCTTGCCACCGTTCCAAAGTTGCAAAAAATTTTGTGGATAGCAACAACATCGACCTTCTCGAGTGGCCAGGAAACAGTCCAGATTTAAATCCCATCGAGAATTTGTGGACCAACATAAAAAATAAAGTGTCAGAAAAGCAACCATTAAGTGGCGCAGAATTGGTAAAAGCGATAAAGGAAGCCTGGCTAAAAGAAATGTCCAAGGATTACTGCCAAAGTTTGATGGAAAGTATGCCAAGAAGAATTAAAGTTGTGATCAAAAACAGAGAAGGCCACACAAAATATTGACAGTCGGAACATTTTTTGTATATGATTGTTTAGACTGTATCGTACTGTCTTCCAGGTGTTTATGATTGATTAGGTGCGAAATAAAACAATTTTACAACCTTGTGCTTAGAAACTCGTAATAATTTCAAGTTTTCTTAAACTTTTGTTGATGATTGTAGTTTAGATTTAATATTTTGTGAAAATTGTGGTTCAAGTTCGGTTCGGGTTTAAGATAAAACAACAGTTAATACCAGTTTTCGGTGTCGGTTTGGCTCCCTAGTCACGTGTTAAATACACAAAGAGAAATGCACTGTTTTGGCGTCTAAATTTAGATCAGATTTCAATTGTTAAACTAAAAAAGATTGAAGAATGAGCAGCTTTGATTTGATTTGAAAAGTGGTGAGAGTTTGTAGGTTGTTGAAGTCAATTTTGTGATTAAATTGCATTGTAAAAAGTTATACAGCTCCGAGTTGAAATTGGTCTGGTGCTCATCCAAGCATTTCACTAGATTCTGATGGTTTTGGCCTACGGGGAAAGAACCACAAAAACAATTCAACCGGTATACCACGTTTCTTCTTAATAAGTAGTTTTGGGGTTTTTGAAGTGAAATTGTTTTTAGAAGTTGTTTATGACATAAATAAATTCTGGTTAGTGCTTGTTAATAAATTTGTTTAATTCTTTTTAAGCGAGGTTGGAAATTAGGGTAAGGTTATTTGAAGAAAAAATTTTAGGTTGACTTTGAACAAAGGGAGTTGGCAGAGCAACTTTATGTTGAGAAATTTCCTCCTGCACTTATTGAAGAAGCCAGATAAATGATAAATACGTATTGGTGTGTTCTTAATGAAACGAAATTCTGTATCTGTCGAGAGCAAGAGTTTAGACAATACAGAAAAAATGAAGAAGGGAGTTTATTAAATTTCGCTAGTAAGAGAATGGGTAAATTTCAAAAATTTTGTAAAAATTCCAATGGTTGTGGGCTTGCAATTGGTGCTGGTTTCAATTTCTTTGTCACTTTTTAGAACGAAAACTTCAAAAAAGCCAGAGAGATGTGCGATTCTACTTTCTTTGTAACTTGATACTGTTAAGGTTGCAAAGAAATATATCAATAGATGTGGTATTACCAAAATCAGTACAACAATCATCAACAAATCGACCAGCATGCTTTTTTTGATGGTCCAGGGATGTGATTTCGACTGCTTTATCAATCTATAATTCATTATGACGTCAAACATTTGGGGTCCAATGGGGAACCTTAAGGTTACACCATCCAGTTGTTAATGGAGTTTGCTATTAAATAGAAAAGTTTGTCTATTGTTGATCAGCTTGTAACGATAGCCTGAGCAATCTGCTTTCAGCAAGTTGTTTTGCTATTATTTTTGGAATAAAATTATTAGTTTGTTCTTATTATATTGTGTGCTAAATGATATTGCTCAATTGTACTGTAAATAACAAGCCTATTTGCTGCCTTTTACAGTAAAATCAAATTGAAGCTAAATCTGTCTTATGCTATTTCAACAGTCACTTATTTAGTAAAGTAAAAATTCTTCAGCTCTTATTGCAGTTTAGACAACATTTGCTTATAGTTTTTACAACGACAAACCTTTTATACTACTGGCACCCACTGTTTTCAAATTAAATGTAGTGCATAGTTTTGCAAAATCATGAACTGGTCTGTAGCAATGATGCTACGCACTAATTTGTGATAACTACATTTGGCTTAAATATAGAATCCAAATTGCCCGATTACAATCTGTAGAGGAAAATGATACATGTGGAAATGAATGGGGATTGAACAACGCAAATGTAGATGAAATTGGATAAAATCATATAATCTATTTGCCAAGCCTTTTTGCGATTAACCGTATCTGTTGACAAACAGTTTCTTTACTCATCGTTACTGGACGTTTATTTTTCACACCAACGTGAAAATACTTCATTGCTTGTTGCTTGGAAAAAACGGGGTAGTGGCTTGTTAAGTAGTAACTACAATTAATATTAAAAGATGAAACAACTCAAATCACTGGCAGCGCCACTGACGTAGTTTTCAGTGGTGTTTTAGTCAATTTTTAAAGTCTGGTGCAAAATATCACTCTGAAAAACTTGAAATAAAAATTTTCGTCTTTATTTTGAGACAAAGAAGTCTTCGGCCTCCATACAAAACAAAGTGTTACGTGTATGGTGTCGATTATCTTATTTAGAAGAAAAATTTCACAAAAAATTTAAAGATCTACATTAAAATGCACTGGCCTAATTTTTTGTCAAGCTTCCCCGTTTTGAACGTCAGGAATTTTTGAAAAAATTTGGGGCTCCCAAATGTTTTTTCTGGCCACCTCTTTAGCAATGGATTAATTTTATTCTTAAGATCAATATTTTCTGCAGCTATAACAACCATATCGTAACATTCACAGCATATCGTAATTTACTTTCCTACAGTAATTCAGTAAATGTTAGCAGGATTTGACTATATACTAAAACACCACTGAAAAATGAACGTCCTATTGTGCTTCTGTTAAAAAGCAGCATTATCAACAGTTATCAGTTGGACAGGGGCTGTGGCTTTGTCAGTGATTCGAGGTGTTTCACTTTTTAATATGATATTTACTGTAGTTCGAATCAGCAAGCTACTACTACACTTTTTCTAAGCAACAAGATGGTACAGTGACAGTGATTGGTGGTACAGTGACAACTGAAAAGAATCAAATGCTATCAATATTTCCTTAATTGTTAACTGTAGAATCCATCAAAGAAAAAAATGAGCGCAAAAGTTTTCCTCAAGGCAACCACCGACTCCTACATCCTTCTTATTGACCCTAAAGGGGGCCGTGGATCCCAGGTTGGGAACTACCGAACTAGAGTAATCATTTTCAACGCTAAAGCAACAGGATAAAACCACCATTAGTCTACGACATATTGACACAAAAGAAAAATGTTGGAAGAAAAATTATTCGTGTGAGAAAAATGATTTTGAGTGTGAATTTACACTGTGCATCTAATTTCAATCGCCAAATAGAAGAAATTACAAATTGAGAACTTTGAACTTGTTCAATAATTATAAATTAAATCATAATTTTTTTGGCTGCTTTTTGCATTAAACTTGTTGGTCATTTTACAATTATACTGCGCAATGTCGTGTTTATAAGAAGAATAAAGAGTAACTGACTCCCAAACAATGTAACAATAGTAAAACACTAAGAGCAACCACTTTTAAAAAGTTGATCTCGGAAGAAAATCTCTTCAAGTTCCGGAAAAAAGATCAAAGCACAAAAGAAAGAATGGCCAAAATGAAAAAACAACATTTATAAAATAAACCGTTTTATTGACCAAAATGGACCAAAATCCTTTATATTGATCTTAAAAAAAACTATTCAATTTGAGAAGGGGTAAAAACATCAATTAACACGCCATCTACAAAAAATTTTTGGTTATTATTTCAAATTTTAAGACATAATCGACTTGGTAGTAATATTGAAGTGAGGTAGTTCTTGTCGACTGCCCCTCCAAAATTTATTTCTTCATCACTAATATCTTGCTCCTAAGGAGTAAGGTTGTAATTTGTGCGTTTGGTACAGCAGTTGTGATACTGTGATATTTACGTAATCTTTCAATACTATAATTCAGGAAGCTACAGTATTTTGTGAGCAGATCTGCTTAAGAATCGTAAGTAGTATAGCTTGCCACTCCAAAAACACTTGTTGCTCTCCATAACAATTGCGGTCTGATTTGTCAGCAAGCAAAAAAATATCGGCACTCACAAAGCAAAGGCACATTTTCGCGCCTCCCTCAAAAAATTTCTGCGCACGCCCCAGTTGGCAAATCTGGTATTGAGTCAAAATCTTGCAAAATATTTTTTATATTTTGTACTGCAAGTCCGCAAGGTTTTGTTGTAAATCAGAACTTAGGTAAGTCTAACTTAGGAGCCCAAAATTTTAATTTAGCAAATAATATTTGACGAATAGATTGTAATTATTAAAAAAGTAAGCGGAAAGTAAACACAGGCAATAAACTGTTAGAAGACTCCAGTCATGGTAAAAAAACACTCGACTTGACTTGAGTCGTTTGGACAACAAGATTCGACTCAACTCAGACTCGGCATCAATGACTCGCGACTTGACTGGAGACTCGAATTTTAGCGACTCCTTCCCAACACTGCAAATTGGTTAAGGTAGGAACAAAGCAAAAAATTGATAAACAGTTCACTAAGTTCGTTGATCACTGTGGAGTTTCTCCTTTTCCCTCAAAGCTTTCCTCCACCCTTAATGTGGTCTTTCATGCTCATAGTCTTGGACCTTGACTAGGCTAATGATTATGAAATTAATTTACCTTTATGGCCATCTGTCGATTCAGTCGCGAAATTTCTTGATCTTGATGGATCGTTTTTATTCGAAATGCCTCAACATAAATAAAACATAAATAAATTTTTTATCAAAACTCATATAACTCGTTTCATTACCTCGGTCATAGTCCGCGTGATCGTACTCGCACTGGTCCGGAATGTCTCGACAAAAAGAATAGAGTTCTAAACAAAGCATTACTTGATCTAAACGTTGCTAAAGCTTGTCACATTGTACTGTACTACTTCCAGTCAAATAATTTTACAATAAATTGAACCTACTTTACAAACATACAAAACAGTTATCTACATCTTCTAAAAATAAAATAACGATTATCGCTACATTCATCGCAACTTATGTACACTTCGGCTTCGGGGTTTCCAGCACTGATGGGAGAGTACATTTGTATAACAAATACTGCAATTAAAATTGATTGCAAAAATCTTTTCCATAAACATATTAAGACAGCCCGTGTTTAGAAATATATTGAAAGCGTAATGCCCAAATTTCTAGGCCAGCATCTAGTGAAGTAACCGAGGATTCAAAAAAGGCAAAGAGCCAGCATTGTATTAGCAGTTAACACCTTTTTTTAGGAGAGCAAGAAGTGGTAAAATTCCTTTCGTAAAAACCCAAAATGAAAAACCACATCTTTAAATACGCTACTCCCAGCAGTGTTGGGGTATAGTTGCCACCATTTTTAACATTACTTAAATCTAACCTATGTAATCTCAAATTTAACCTCAAATCCTCTAATAAATAAAAAAGAATTTGACAGCGAAGTCAAAGATGCTTTGGACGCTACTAACCTTCTTCTGCTGGTTGATTCGGAAGAGTAGAAATTGTTTTTTCTAAACATTTGACACATTACTGAAAACTTCAATGCCAAGAAAACTAGTTGTTCCCAAAATCATAGAAATTGAATTGAAGCAAAATTGATTTTGAATTAATACAGGAAAAGAAAGAAGGATTACTTACTACCGCTTCTCCCCCATAAAGAATTACCTTCTTTAATCAAAAGTACCAAAAAAGTATCAGATTATTTTAGGTGTTCTTACCCTACTCTAGATACTCAGCGAAACCACCAATCAAATGTATAAGTGTTATAAAAAGAAACTACTGTCAGGGAATTTTCAAACCAATATTTGATTAATTTAATCGCAAAAAGATAAAAGCCATATTTGGAAAACTGTCCTCCATACTTCACTTCCCATGCGCAGTTTTTCCGAAAAACACCTTGTCATTGTCTAATGATCAAAAAAATTGTTATAAGTGTCATGTCCTTGATGGGAGAAAAGTTGAATTGATTCTTCAGTTAAACTGCTGTGATCAGTGATCACTAAGTGAGGTGCACATTTCGGCATTGAGCAATGGCGTTTATATTTTGATTGAGAAAAAAAGATAAAAGAGTTTGTCCTTCGCTCCATCCTGAAAACAGCAGCCCTCTTCTTCAGCGATTTATTTACTCAACTTACTTTGCACTTCAGCATATGAAGCTTCAACATCATCCATTTTATAAGTGTCTGAAAACCGTCATTGTTAGGTCATTACTCGGTGAGTTTAATTACGAGAGCAATAATGTTGTAGCTAAGAAGTTGCTAGTTTAAAGCTCACATAAATTGAATTGTTATAATGTAGGAGCTTACAAAACGGCCTTTTTTACGTTTATAAATACTTCTTCCTACTGCCATAATGCAGTAAGTTATTTTTGAGTAAACTTTGACTGCGCTTTCACCTTCTTTCTGTGTACAGTCGAGAGTAGATACCCATTACTGTGGTTAAATTGGTAGGAAGAAATTGTGAATTTTAGTCAAGAATGAAAACGTTTAGACTGCTCAAGTCTGATGTTTTCTGCGTCATGAACTGTATTTATATACCAATCGACAAAGTTTAATTGCATTTTAGAATTAAACCTATTATAATTTTAAGTTCTGCCAAACTATTTAAAGTTGGTCCTAACTCGTCACTGAACAAGTTATAATAGCATAAACTGTGTTTTCTTTTGGGAGAAAACGGCCATTATATTGCGAAAAGCTTAACCAAACAACTGCTTTATCAAATCAGTAGATACTGTTTGAAGAACTTACTTGACATTGCCATTTTTTTGGTTTGATTTTGAGATTCCAGAAATCACAATTGGTGAAATTTGTTCGATTTTGCTGCTAACAAATGCGTTTACATGAATAAACTTAAGCCAATATCATTTCAATGATTTATTGAATTGCAATTGAATTCCAGAATATCTAACATACTCTGCAACACCTCGTATGTGAAAGCACACTGTCGACGCAAAAAATTTTTATTAAAAACTTTTCCAGCTAGCTCGCACTATTAAACAAGAAGTTGGCACAAAGTGTCATTTTTTGGCTGCTCTTTAGTTTCTAGAGTTGATTTGTGGTACAGAATTTGAAAAGTGTCAGACGAAAAGCTTCGAGAATGAATACTCTACTTTCTGCAATCTTTAGTTTCTAGCAAAAGGTTCACAAAAAAGATATTTGCCTTTGATTATTGCTGAAGTCCATTTTTTGAAATTTTGGAAGACACTTTTCTGTCTGCTGCTATTTTAAAGACTCTTTTGACTTCACTGGTCTGACTGCAAACGCAATAACTCTTCTTGTTCTCACTTAAAGGTCATGAACTACTGGATGGTAGTTTGATATAAAAAATGTTGTAGCACAAAACAATCTACATTCAAATTACAGAATGAAACAAAACATAGATGAAAATAATCAGTTTAATATTTAAACTGTTTTTATTTTCATGTGTAGCAAAATACTTACATTGTTTCTGTATAAGCAGTCTTTAACTTCCTTACTCTGAAAGGACGACAAAAAACCTAGCTAGTTTCGATTCTCAGAGCAATTTAATTAACGATTGACAAAAGCAAGGAAAAAAGTTAACCTCAATATCGATAGCTCAGTTTGATGGTTTTACTTCTATTGCTATACACCAAAGATCTTTCTGCACGTAAGTTAATCAGTTACTTCAAGAATAAATGTGTTGATCAGTGATCGGAGTTAAAAAGTTTTCTTGTGGTAACTCAATTCACGTTATATTTAGGGTTAATTTATGTTTAGGAAAAACATGAGCACGATGCTGTACAATGGCGACAAACATCTAAAACAGTATGTTTTCGTTTTTGTCATAAATTTTATTTAACATTAACTTACCAATAGCGATGCTTCTATTTTTTTTCGAGTTGAAGACTTTCTTGTTTTTGACGGTCAACATCATAAAAACAGATTTTACAACGGTTTTTAAAGATGTAGGTTACCTAAATACATGGCCCAAAAATAAGCACATTTCTCAGAAAGATGCACATTTAGTTTTTTCCAAGATGTTGTTCTTGAAACCAAGCACAAATTTTAGAAGTAAGCACAAAATGAAAACCATGGATCTATTGCATACCTTATCTCAAAATTATTATTTGTATAGACTCCATACAGCTGGTTTATATCTTGTACATTTTTGAATTGACTGATTTTTTGTTTGAAGAAAGGTTTATTTTTATAATTTTCCCCTAACTTGTGCCTTACTTTTTCAGATTTAAACAAATTATCCGATATGGAGCGGTTGCCTATACGAGCTATTTTTTCAAAAAATGACTTGAGCACTAAGAATATACAATTGCACGCACTAAAATTATTGGTACATCACCGGTTGTCGTTCCTCTTTTTTGTCTTTATAGCTGCATAAGTGCTCTGTCGGGGTCACCAAATTGCGGAGAATGATTTGTTGGGGGTAAACAAATTGTGGTAAATGATCACGTCGGGTTTGTTTTTCTTAGTGTTGTTGTCGTTGAGTGGTTCACACAGCACGTCTGACTCCGAAGAAACAAAAATATTTTTGAATCATGAACCACAGCATTGAATGCTAAAATGATGACTTTTAAACAAATACTTTTTAAATTGATTACTATGTTCTTTTTACATGCTTATTCACGGGATCACTTTGCCATGCACCAGTCGGAACTATGCCTGACTATACCGCTTAGTCACCCAGTAATATTTTATCAAAACAAGACATCAAGCATTATTCATGATGTATTGATATGTCTACTCTTTTAAGACAAGTTTTAGGCCGACGAATGATTCAAGTTTAGATCAACAAATGATTTCAAAATTGAGGTCAACTAATGATTTTATACAATAAAGAGCGCACAAACAGAGCGAGAATGTTTATGAGTCACCCACAGTGTTTGATTTAAGCAAAACATCAGTTATCGGAGATTCGTATGCTGCAGAGCCGCCATAGCTAGCCGTTGCAAACTTTATTTTCATTTACAACAAGCCAGGTCTCCCGACAATTAATTTTCGACTGTCTTGCTATTTGTTGCATCATTTCTGTCAATATTTGCAGCATTGTCTCTGTTTCAAAGCTAAACAAACTTGGTGCAAAAAAACTGGTCTTTGTGGTTACTGGCTGCTCGCTGTAGTAGACTGTTTATCGAAATTTATTTTGGGTTTAAAGCAATTTCTCACGCTTACAATCTACACAACCAGTTTAAACCAGTTTGTCAGACTAAATTTTTGTTAAATTAATTTATTCTTATGCCATCTATCAATTCAGTTGTGGCAGTTCTTGATGTCGTAGCATCATGTTTGCTCGAAATGCCTTACTGTCATTATAATTTATATAAAGCAGTTAACCAATTACGGTTTTAGAAATATTGATGTCTCGTTCTCTTTTAATTTTCATCAACACAGGAGAATATAGGACGAATTTAGCGACCTATAAGCATAGGCAATAGTATTTGTCGGTTTGTTTTATGTTATATAGATCATGGTTCTTTTCATTTACAATCTTGCAAAAGGGTTTGTAAAAAGTGCTCGAAGAAACAATATTACATCCTTCTCTGGCGGCGAAATGTTAAGTTGCTAACAGATGGCATTACGTGCAATCGTACTTAAATATATTTTGTTTGAAATTTCCTATTTTAAATGCGATTTTTGTTGCAGAGGCTATATATCAATCTTAACCACACTAGACTTAAAAAACAATGAGAAATATTTTATCGATTTGGCACAACGTAAATACCTATACGTTTAAGGCAGTGCTTGTGAACCAGTGGGCCCTAAAGCTTTTTCAGGAGGGCAGCAAAACATTTCAAAATGTTGCTAAAAAATTTAGAACAATTTTTAGCCACTGACTCCCTCAGATTTGGGTGAACCAAAAACGTTTTTTGAGATTGAGATATTGTTTAATGCCTTTTAATCTTTTTCCAAATAGGAGAGCATTTTTTTGGAAATCGGCGCATTTGCTCTCCAAACTAGAGCTAATCACAATTATTAATTTTGGAGTCTGAATCCAATCCTGATCCAAACGCACAACTCCTAAATCCTAATCTATCTCCTGCGATAAACAAAACCTAAATCCTAATCCTGATCAGACTTGGAAAAGCACCTTTAAAATATTTTTGAAGTATTTTATACATTTTTATAGAGTTAGAGTAGAAGTATTTTTCACTCCTGAATCAGACTTGATTCTGATAATCTTAAAAAATTGTCCTCCTAATTTAATCCTAAATTCAACTTTTTTCTAAAGTCCTTCTGGATCTGATTCCTAAAATCCCGACCCTGGCTGCCTCTGCTCCAAACGTAGTTCGCGTATATTTATCATAAAAATTATTTTCTTTAATCACTTTTTCATGACTCTTTCAGTTTTGTTGCAAACACTTTTTATAGTACTTTTAGCGCTTTGTTTGCAATAAATAAATTCTACAAATTATTTGTTTGCACTTATTATTTTGTAGAATGATAAATCTTGACAATGATCTCACACCCCTATTTGGGCTTACCGATGTGACTTGTTGTCCATGTCATGTTTGTGTGTTCTTACATGAGACCCCCATCATATAGGTATTGCTGTATCATATTGTTTTTTACTGCATTTTTTTTTGCACCCAATGGCAAATTTGTTTTTTCAGCATGTTTATTATGGAGTGTTTTATACACCGGCC
Organism: Trididemnum clinides; assembly: GCA_963675345.1. Classification (NCBI taxonomy): domain Eukaryota; kingdom Metazoa; phylum Chordata; class Ascidiacea; order Aplousobranchia; family Didemnidae; genus Trididemnum; species Trididemnum clinides. The sequence goes on from OY776297.1 coordinate 4,631,613, forward strand.
TGATAAGACCCAATTCGATCGCGGGTTTTTGACATGATGTAATAGACAGCTGTAATAGAGAGCTATGATGTTGGTAATCATTTTTGAGCAAATTTTTCTATTTTACCTCTGCATATATTAAATCTATTTTGGCATCATAAAACACCGATTTCTCCTTAAGTACATTTTTAAAGCATTCAAAAACTATTGGTGTTTTCACTTATTGTGGACAACTATACTGGAGTACGACATACATACAGTACATCGGCATATATCTATCTACCTATATATATCTGCAAACATACATTTACACCAGTGATTTTCACCCTTTTTCGTACCGCGACCTCCTTTGAACAAACAATATGACAGTGGACCCCTTTCCCAAAATCCCAGTTTGCTATGCCAAATGTAATTGCAGCCTAAGAAAAAGTTACATTGATCGATAATAGGTTGTAAACTGCATTTACTTCACATGAAATGTAAAAAATTATGTACTAGTTTATTCTTTTGCCTTCTCTCAAAACAAGATAAATTATACACCCACTCAATTAACATATTGCGATCTTCATGAAAGAGCAAGTGACCCCTGTAGGGGTTGCAACTCTAAGGTTGAAAATCTATGAACTACACACATTTACATACGTACATACATGTTCCAAACCTGCTTTTACCTTTTAAGAGGTTGCGAAGGCAGCAACCTTAGAAACTTTCTATAAACCTCACGATTGACAGATTTTTATGATGACCAAAATTTTATTTTCTTTAAAACTGAAAGCAAATTCCGAATGTAGCTGATCAAGTGCGGTCCGTTAGAAAAATATTACATCATAAATATTAAAGCCTTATTCATATTACATCAGACGTCGCGGGCGATAGAAATATCCGCGTTCGGACTTTGAACAGAGAGGCTCGTTCAAAAAGTAAGTTACATTTTTTCCAGAGTTTATCAATACTTGAAACCTGTCATACATTTGCTAAACATGTTTGGTGGCATCGAAAAATTAAAATTTTGTGGAAGTTCATGAACTTTGCTAAAGTATTGTTGAAATTGATTTCGGTCTAAATAATCATTAGCTAGCCACATAAAATTGAGTCTTGTGACGTCATAGCTTTAAAACATGTCCATGCTAACATAACATTGAGTCTTGTGCCGTCACAGTTTTAAAACGTGTCCATGCTAAATTGCATAGAGAAAGAGAAATCTGTAGCAATTCAAAAATCGATACCATGAAAACTACTCAAAAACGTTTGTCTAGCTCTCCCAGAAGTTATCACTCGAATAAAGCCTGGTGTTGATGGCGAGGTGTTTATAGCGATTGAGGTCGGTAAAAATGTCGAAACTTTCTGGTTGTTAGACAGCCAAACGTTTCGGCAAGTCCAAAGCAATGATGTAATCTTAGCGTGTAAACGAATTCTTTCTGGCGACCAAGCTCTGGTTTAAGCATTTTGATTAAAGTTGCTTCTAAGGTTGATAAAAGAAAAAGTGTTCTTCTTTTAGCCAAAATAGAAAATTGGTTGTCATCGTATTAAGAGGCAGATTTGTCATTGTTGCGAAAGTGTTCTATTGCCAAAGTACTAGTAGGATTGAATTGAGATAGGTCACGATCTGGTTGAGTTTGGTTTCTTATTACTTTTGGTATGTGCCGTTTTATTCCTAGTTTCAGCAGTTTTGCATTGCTTTTCAAATTTCGTAAAAATATTGCCCATCCATGTAAGTTTAAGGTAAACTGGACATTTTCCTGTCCTTTCTTAGGCGGTATTTTAAACTCTTCAATCTTCCTTTTTATTCTCAAATTAATTAAATTTTCCGGATAGCCATTGGAACAAAGAATTGATCGAATGGAATCTATTTCCTGAGGTAATTTTGAAAACGAACAAACTACCATGGATTGGCAATATTTCCACAAAATTTGAAAAGCAATGCAAAACTGCTGGAACTAGCAATATAAAGTTATACATTGCTCAAAAGTAAATTTCCTAAGCTTTCAAATAAAACTGGTATTTAGCAACCTATCATATCTTTTAAAAACCAAATTTACTTGTTTTACTTACCATACAAATTTTTTTGGGGGGTTTTTGAAACCCCTAAAAAATTTAAAAATTCTAATTGAAGAAATTTTTATTATTGCTTCAAATTTTGTTAAATGATGCCAAAAAAGAGTTATTTTCAGACTTTGTTAATGATAATGGCTTTGGTTACCTGCCAAACATGATATCTCAATTTGAAATCAAGATAGTTGGCTCTTGCTGAAAATTCGGCAATTTTTGATATCTGCAACTGGACTCTTGGTCTTTTTAACTTTTTTTGGGTGAGAAAATCCAAGAATTAAAACACAAGTTTTACATGTTCCAATGCGTGACGAATTAAGCGTGATCTTTTGAAAGTTTTATGAAAATTGAATGAGAAATAAAGATACAAATCTATTTTTAATAAAATAATTTTGTTACTTTCGGGGGAAAAAAATTTGAGGAAAACATTAAAAATGCAAAATCATGATATGATAATCGCGGGAGCGAAAGAGTAAAAAATCGATCGCCTGTATTCTCTCTTCTCTTGCCTGTCTTCGTGTCTTTGTTTTTCTTCTTCTTCTGATGAGCGGCAACGTTCATTCTAATCCTGGCCCTGTCTTTCCCTGTTCAGTGTGCGCTGGAAATGTGATCTGGCGGGGTAGGCCAGTGCAATGCTGCACCTGCTCCAAATGGGTTTATTCAAAGTGCTCAGAGCTCTTCTTCTCTAAATTCAACTCTTGGCAGCTTTCACTTCAGGAGCAACCCTCCCTGCTGCGTTCCTGCTTCTTCTAAAGATTCCATACCTACCAACACTTTGACTTCCTCATTAGACTTCTCCAACTTGTATACCTCCACTGTTCAATCTGGCCCATTTGGCTCCCCTCTCTGCTAATGCAGAACTCCCGCCCAACCCTCGCCTTCAAATCTCTTATTCCCCTTCAGCCCACTTCGTATCTTCTCCTTCTGCACCCTCACCACCTTCTCATACTACTGGCTGTCTTTCTACACCTCCTGCTTCCTCTTCCCCTTGACTTCCTCCTGGTTCTTCAATAGAATGTTGAGGGTCTCCGAGCCAAGAGCATTGAACTACTAAACTTTCTGTCGTCTCATCCCTTTGACCTTGTTTGTATCCAGAAATTTAACCTTCATATATCTTTTTCTTTCGGGATCCCTGGATTCTCTGCTCTGCAATCTGATCGAACCCACTCCCGGTCTGGCATTCTCTCTCATGATGCCACGCACGCTAACGGCAGCGTTATCATTTTTATCAGGCAAGGCTTATCCTTGTCGGAACTTTCTATTTCCTCACGTTACTTGCTTTATCCCTACTTTGGTTATGCAGAGGTCAGCATTTTTCTAAACAACTCCTCCTCGCTTTCATTCCTTAATTTTTATGCTTTCCCTATTTGCTCTTCTCCCACGAATAAAGGAACCGACTCCTTTTATCCATCCATCTTTGCTCCTCCAGGAAGTTCTTCATTCTGGGGGACTTCAATTGCCATCACCTCCTCTGCACTTAATAGGTACTTTTGATCCCAGTGGAGAGGAAGTATTCAATTGTTCATCTCTTCTGACCTCCTCCCCTTAATGACCGTGACATATCTACTCTTCTCTATCGCTCTTCTGGCGGTTGCTCCTCTCCTGACATCTCCTTTTCTCCCCCCTATTTTGATCTCTCTTGTTCCTGGGAGGTGCTTCATAACCTGGGTTCTGATCACCTACCAATCCTACAAATCATCACTCTTTCTCTGGTCTTTCGCCCCAACAAAAGTCCTCCATCCTTCAATTTTCAGAAAGCTTGCTGAGAAAACTTTGCTTTTTACTTTGACTCTCATTGCTTTCGGCAGAGGAACCATCGTCTCTTTCTCTTTCTTCTGCTGCTACTCTCTTTACTTGTCTGACACTGAATGCGGTCAAATCTTCCATTCGTTTCCGCCTCATCAAACGCTCTTCTAAAGCCTGGTGGTCGGCTGACGGAGAAGAAGCGGTTAGTGAAAGAGGCAAAGTTTTCGCTGCAGCTTGCAGAAATGATGAAGATGGTCAGGTTTAGATCTCTGCTTCACGATGTGCTTCATCTGTCATTGTCAATGCCAAGGCTGAGACATGGCAGGTCACTTGCTCTTCTCTTTCTCCCAAATCTAAACCTAAATCTGTGTACTCTTTCCTTCGTTCTGTTGATGGATCATCTTCCTCTTCTCCTAACTTCCCAGCTGTTCCTCTCCCAGGGAGTCGGCTTGGGTCTTCGCTGATTAACTAAAATCCCATTTTTCTGTTACCCCCCAAAGGCCTTGAGTAGCAGAGCCAAAGGCTACCTTTCCAAGCTCCGCCGAGCCACGTTCCCTAAGGAATCTTACTCGTCATTTTGTTCCCCCCTCTCCCCAGCTGAATTTCTTGCGGCTGCCTCTAACCTCACCTCCTCCACTGCCACTAGCCCAGAAATAGTTCCCTATTCCATGTTAGAGCACTTTCCTTGCTCTGGCATGGATTTTCTTCTTCACATTTTTAGTCTTTCCTGGTCGCTGCCTTCCTTTTCTTCTATCAGGGAGATATCTTTTATTATTCTTATCCATAACATGGGAAAGCCTTTCGATTCTCCTGCTCCAAACATGAACATTGCTTATTCTTGCGAAAAAACACTTCGCAGAGCCAATCAATTTTACGACAGGTATTTTGCAGCAAATTTGTGGTAATATTTAAAAAAATAAAATACTTCTAATTTTCATCAAATAAGCATCATTTGGAAAATTAGAGCAAAGTTGTAGCTGGATTGTAATTGATTTACGTTTATTTTTTTGTGAATTGACTATCATCAGTTCAAGTAATAATAGAAATGAGATTTTTTGATAGTGATTTAGCATAGGTCTACAAGTAGGGGCGCATTACGATAAAAAATTTTTGTAATCTGTTTTACCTCATATTTTTTGAATTGCACCATCTATCTTAGTTCGCGCTAACTGTTCAAATTCGAGGTGCGCAATTAATTAATATGTTACCACAGTTTTTAATAAGGTAACATAAATACGTTGTGATGTCATATATCATAGCAAGTAATAACCAAGTAAATTTGCAGACAAAAATTTTACAATAGCACTCCTGCACAACTTAGATATTTGTTATTGCTAGCTTTTGTAAACAAATGCTTACGTGTTGACGGAAAAAATCAGAGACTAATAAGTAAATTAAAATTAATATAAATAACTATGACAATATATAAAACGTAAAGTATAGGTATTTTATGGTATAAGTGCTTAGACTTTACGCTCAGTGCACATCAGGAAATCTTCCGTCCCCTCAAAAGATTTCGGATTAGTGTTTGTAGGTTTCTTTCAAACCCCTGCAATGCTATTGATTGTGCGACTGCTTTATGCCTTTTTCTGATGCTACATATTTTAAATAGTAAAAGAGGCAACATTTTCACATTTTTGTATGTCCTCAAAGAACAATAAATTTTTCCTGAGAAAGGAGAAATGTCTTTCAAAAAGAGTGTATAGTGGCCTTACAGTTGTTAGGTGGTATGTTCCAGTAGATTAGTTACTTCTTGCTACATAAATAAATCTTTTTACTACCTGCAATATCGCCAGGTTACACCAGCCCACAATTTTATGCCATTGTCATTATTGTTTTAAAAAATTTAAATTAGAGCAGTAGAGTTACTGGCATAACAATAAACTATTATGACTTACATAAATCATTCTACTAAACAATCAACGCTGCGTAGTGCAAAGCAAGCTAATTTAGGATGCTTTAAAACCAAAATTTCAAATGCCGTGCTTCTTGCGCCGAATACTTTCTGATAAATTTTGGCACTGAGGTTTTTTACAAGGTTTTTTACAACCTAAATTAAGTTAAATTGTGCTATGCTATCAAGAGGAAAGAGGATGATCTCCATGGCAAAATCGTCTCTTCCAAATTTGCTAATGATTAAGGTTTGATAAAACAATAATCTAAATAATAATTTTTTCCTGTAAAACACTCATAAATTACTGTATTTAATCAATCTATTTGGTGATTTTTCTCAACTTTTTTTGCCTATACAGACACTAGTATTTGGAGTTATGTAAAGAAGGATTTCTAATTTGTCATTAGACATAATAAGAAAGTGACTTTAGAAAATCTTGCAAAATTACAAGACTAGGAGAAGGCTTTTTATCAGTTGGATTCCTCACTAGGATACTATTCCTACCGATGCACATAAACCAATTATGAGCTATATATAGAGACAGTATAATGGCTACTACAAAATTTATAAACCATTACATTGCAGAAGGTCAATAGTTGGTGTTTGCTAGCTAAAGCGTCTATTGAATTGCTTAAATCTTTAACATATTTAATATCAAATAACATTAGCCTTACAATATTCTTGATCAAATTTAAAAGCTTCTACATGTGTACTTTCATTCTCCACAAACCTATAAAAGCTATGAAAATTTAAATGTGAGCTTTTCCACAGTTGTTAGCTGCTTAATCCTTGGGTCAATTTGCCCCTCTATTTTTGCTAAACTTCAAACTACCAAATTAGCGAAGCCGATAGGGTAAATTCTCATTTTTATTGATTGATTCATCGAGCATGAACACGCTAAACAAGACCGTATGATATCGCAATTACGTAATAAAAAACATATATTATTCAAATTAAATGGATGAAAACATCGATAGCATCTTTTCCCCATAAAAGTTTTAAAATAATTTTATTGACACTTTCCTGTCACAGCACGATTTCTTTCTTATTTCCAGTCGCCTCACGTAAATGCTGTTCTCACTTGGAAACATATCTAGGCCCATTTGTAAATCACGCAGCCGTCCTTTTTACTACAAAACTACCAATACCATCAGCAAAATATATTCCCACATCTATAAAGGAACCACATTTCATTACAACTAGATTTTTCGTAACCTTTTTTAAACGCTATGAACGTTATACGTCAATCACCGCAAGTTCAAAAACAGGTTGAGAAATAAGGCTCAACAATATAGCTCAAGTTCTTTCCAGAGCGCATCTATCATTGTTTCTCAAATTGAAAAATTTCCAACCAAATAATTGAAAAATAATTTTAAAGTGGTTGAGCTTTGTAAAAAAAAGCAAAATTGTGATGAATTATGTGATCTCTGAATCAACTCATTGGAAAAACATGACCACATCGATCGTGTTGGTATAATTTTGTGTAGTAAGACAGTAAAAAAAGATCAAAGCTTACAAAAAAGCTAGTAGCTTCGTATTAAAAATATGTCAAATCAATCTAGCTCATGGAAAAAATATAGAAATCAAATATTTCTTAGTTTAAGATGACATTTTTGCAGTAGAAATATATCAAACAGCCAAACCAATATTTTCCAGGCCAAACATTTTTAAAAAAGCAAATTTATGCTACTGGATTTAAAAAGGTTGACATGGAAATACTGCTCACTTTAACACTTGTTTGATCGAAGAACTGAAGGCAATTTTAGCTGAGAACAATCGTCTGGCATGAACCACCAAACTGAATAAAAGGACGTGCAAGTTTTTTCCTTATGAATACAATGACCCAGCACTCAGAGACGTAGCAGCCGCCCCCCAAACCCCCCAATTGGGGGGGGCCCAGGCCAACTTTGGGGGCCCAAGTTAGTCTGAAATTGCTTTTTGGCTACGTGACTATTTTCAGTTCAGCAGACTTGTTTACAACCGATTTAAACTGTAGGAAGAAATTGGCTTGTGACATCATAAGTGAATGCAACGTCATTTTATCTCGCAGAATCTAGAATATTTCGATTGATTTTCTGGTAGAATCTTGAATATTCGATTGACGTAACAATGCCGTTGTTACGCAACAATCATAGAATGGTCTGGAATTCTGTTTGGCTATAAATACCGGGACAATATATATACACTGCAGAGTGCAGATAAAGTATTTTATTGACATTGTATAGAATGAAACGTTCAAAAAGTGGTGCTCAAAAGAGAAAAGAAGCAGCCACTGCTCGAGATGCTGTAGCGAAATTGCCCAAGATGACAGATTTTTTCAAGATTACTGAGCAGAGTAGACCTGGCACTAGTACCGAGAGGGATGAAGAAAACTATAGTGTACAAGAAAAAGAAGACTATGACAATCAGCATCAAAGTGATTGTGAATTTCCAGAAAATGTAAGTTGTGATTTACCTGCCAATACGCAACCTTGAATATCAAAAATAACTGAATCTCAATTTACCCCTATCCCTGATGACCCATGTAAATGGCCTGAAAGTATTTCTGATCCTCAACGATGTGATATAGTAAAGCGTGGACCACATCAACTAATAATGAATTTTCCATATAATAACACAACTCCAAGGCGACGTTTTTCCTCCAACCATTATAAACGTGTGTTACCTAATGGTGAAAGTGTTTCACGGTCGTGGCTAGTTTATTCTGGGGAATCAGATCAAGTTTTTTGCTTTTGTTGTAAGCTATTTGGAAAAACACTAAGCCCCTTTTGTAGTGGTATAAATACATGGGAGGGTTTTTCGAAAAAACTGAAAGACCATGAAAACGGCATTTCCCACCAAGAATGCTGCAGTCAATGGATGTTGCTAGCTGAAGGGATAAGAAATTCATCCACTATCGACAAACGCGAGATGAATATTTTTTTCAATGAAAGACGTTTTTGGAGAAATGTTTTAGAGAGACTTATCGACATTGCCTTGTTTCTATCGGAAAGGAATCTTGCTTTTAGAGGATCTGAAGAAGTCTTAGGATCTCCTCACAATGGAAATTTTCTGGGTATATTTGAGCTTTTGGCAAGAAGAGATCCGATCCTAAAAGAGCTTCAAGACAGAATCAAGAATAAAAACACTAAAGATCACTATTTGAGTCCTACCATACAAAATGAACTAATTGAATTGCTAGCGACAGAAGTTGAAAAAGAAAATTTACAGCAATTGAAATTGGCAAAATATTTTTCTATAATTTTGGACTGCACTCCAGATATGTCACATCATGAACAAATGTCTGTCATTTTCCGTTATGTACTATGTAATGAAGAAGCTGCTGTTGTTAAAGAAACATTTTTTGGCTACTTGAGAATAAGTGACAGTACTGGAAAAGGCTTGTTGGACGCTTTCTTAGAAAAAGCGACCGAACTGCAACTCGAATTGTCTGATTGTTGAGGTCAGTCATATGATAATGGTGCTAACATGAAAGGAAAACATTCTGGGGTCCAAGCAAGAATGCTAGACATCAATCCCAAAGCTGTTTACGTGCCCTGTGCAAACCATACCCTTAACTTAGTTGTTGTTGACAGTGCTAATTCATCGACGGAAGCATTGACATTTTTTGGAGTACTTACAAGGTTGTATGTGCTGTTTTCTTCCTCTGCTCAGCGTTGGGAAATGTTGAAGAAACATGTGGAGCTGTCCATAAAGTCACAATCTGATACTCGTTGGGAAAGCAGAATTAAATGCATCAAACCTCTTCGATACAATTTAAAAGAGGTGTTGCTGGCACTGAAAGACTTGGAAGCCATTTCCATAGAAAGAAAAGATGGAAGAGCTGCCTCAGAAACAAAATCGTTGATAGCTCATTTATCAAAATGGAGTTTTCTTTTGTCGGTGTTTATTTGGTATGATATCCTATTCCAAGTCAATAAAGCAAGCAAGATTCTTCAATCGTATGGAGTCTCCCTTCATACAATGGAAACGGAAATCCAGGCAACTGAAAAGTTTTTGCAAAACTATCGCACAACGGGTTATGACAGTGCCGCAACATCTGCTGTTGAAATAGCACAGGAATTGGATATTGATCCTTCTTTTCCTCCGTCAAGAAGTGGAAAGAAAAGAAGATTGTTTGATTACCAAAGTGAAGAGGAACAACGAGCTACTCCTGAACTGAAATTTAAAAGCAACTTTTTCTATCCATTAGTAGACCAGGCTATTATGTCAATAAAGGAGCGCTTTAATTTGTTACGTGAGGTTTCTTCCGCCTTTTCGTTTTTGTACACACGAGACAAACTTTTGCTTGTGCAACAAGAAAATGCTCTTCTTACTTGCTGTAAAGAGTTCCAAAAAAAGTTCGGTGACATTGATTCTGATGAAATGAGCGCTGAGCTACAGCGGTTTGTTTTAATTTTACAAAAAAAAACGCAATCTCAATACGGCTCAAGACTTTCTGAACTATCTTCTAAAGACTCATTTATTTGAATTGTATCCGAATGTGTACATCGCACTTCGAATCTTACTAACTTGCCCCGTGACTGTTGCCAGCGCTGAAAGAAGCTTCAGCAAATTGAAACTGATCAAAACTTTTAATAGAACGTCTATGACAGACAGTAGACTATCTTCATTAGCCATGTTGTCAATCGAAAATGACTGCGCCCGATCTCTTGATTATGACAATGTCATAACAGCATTTGCGAACAAAAAGGTTCGCTCCAGACTATTTAAATGATACTGTGTTTTTATAACCTTTTCATGTTTTTCAGTGTCATTGCTTTTGTTTCGCAGTGTCTGCATAAATGTCCTACTGAACTCTGGCATCGGTGCCGAATTTTTTATGACTTGCACCTTCGGTATCGGCATGCTTTATTCTGACATTAGCCTGTTTACTTATGTACAAATTGTGGTGTATTTTCTTAATGCAGCTTTTCAATTTTACACCTCTAAAGTGATATGACCTGTGCGCAGGGGCTCTTGCGCTTACTTTGGGGGGGGGGCCCGAAGTTGGAGTGCTACGGGACTGCCAGCACTGCCAGAATTAAACCAGGGATCTCTCAATTTTAAAAGCTGTTTTTTGATCATTGCATTCAAATACAAAACAATATGTGTTAGCACGTTTCGTGGCGGCTGGAAACATCGCGAATAAACAAAAAACAATCAAATATTGATTTGCTTTCAGGCTTCTTGTTTTTCACAAATTCCGTAATAGCTATACCAGCAAGGTACATTATTCACTCCAGTAACAGATCCACGAATGGATAATACAGCGCAACGCTCAAATAAAAGGTTCTTTGGTTCTCCACTCAACCATATCGCAGTCTCTTTCTCGTTTCTTTTTGTATCATCCATCCAATATCAACTGTTATCTTTATTTAGTTTCAATCCTATCCAAAAATCATTGTCTTTAGGCAAGAAACGAAGCATTACAAATCTGCCAGATTTAAAAATCGCTTTTACAGTAATAATATGATCTTTATTAAACATGGATATCTAAACATGAATGAACCTAGTATCAGTCATTATGACATAAGTTACATAAAATTACTTGGCGAACTACTATGACAAGGGAGTGTGATCGTAAGCCTCAACTTATTGAGACTCAAACTGGAAAAACGTCGACTTTGAAAAAACTAGAATTCTTGTGATAATAGAGGTGGGCGTGCGCTACTAGCAATGGTCATATTATATCTGCATTTTAGAACATTGCATTTGCTCTTAAAGGGGTTGTAATTATTTTGGTTTGGTTTGGTTGATTAATTAGTTTCATAGTCTACATAAATGACATTAACAATGCGGTTTATATAAAACCAAAACGAACTAAAAGAAACTAAATTAAATGAATGCATTGAAATGAAAAGAGCTAAAAGCGACGTCACTGTTTATTAAATAACAATTTCGACAAATTACAGAGTCCACTTTGTTGTTTGTATAATGGGAAAAAAGTCTCCTGGAGTTTGAACAGCATATAGTTCAAAGCATCTGACAATAATATTTGTTGTGAAATTTCCTTTTATGCATTCAATTGTGGAAGCCGAGATAAAAATGGGTAAAAGGCAATGATTGCATCTGAATTCAAAACATGCGATGGCAAAGTGAAATATAAAGAGTATGCCTTCGGAAAAGTTTGATATCATTAAACAGAAAATGGTAAAGATTAAAGTTAACTCGCTTGGTACAAGATCGAATGCTTCCAATAATAATCCATTTGTTACAATCAGAAACATCTCTTGACGATTTGATAAAGAAATAATCATTGCTATAACTTGAGCACGTAATGAGAGACACACAGAGAAGGAAAAAATATAAGTTGGAAAAACATCTGGAAGCAAAAAAAAAGCACGTCCGCGCATGCGATGATTTGACTATCACTACAAAAACTAAAGCAGAAGATTATGATTAAGAAGGAGTAGCGCAGATTGTTTGTCAAATGACCTTGAGCCGAAAACGATTAGATTGAGTATGAAATAGTTCAACTTCCCACCAACATCTAAAAAAAAATCACTAGATACAGCTTCAATACAACTTTGAAAAACTTTTTTGTCAAAAACTTTTGTTATGCTCTTATCGGTGGATGTATAGCGTCAAAAAGAAAGAGTTGCAGTAAACAAGTTGTTACGAGTACATTTCAAAAATTCAGACAGCCAACCAATCAAGGAGAGCCAACGGTAGCGCTTGTGCAATCATGCGCACCAAATAAAGAATTCGAAATACAAATGTCGGGAAGCGAGTGCAGCAGAATGCAACACAAATTACCGAAAGAATACCGTAGTTACAAAAACAGTTTGTCATTGTCAACCAGCAATTTTAGTTTACATGACACCAGGCGATTCGTCTTGATACAAAAAGCCTCCAGCGTTCTTCTATCAACTCATGTGTCCTCCTGCTTCTCTTTTTTCCGACAATCGTATTTCGCGATGATTAAAAATGTCGCTTTGGCGTGCATGATTACGCAAGAGCTGCTATTGCCTCACCTTGATTGCCTGCCGTCTGAATTTTGAAAATATAAGTAGTTGCTCTATCCAGCTCTTTTCCTTTGACGCCACACCGCCACTGATTAAAGCGTCACGAAAAACTTCTGCAATAACAGCGTTTTTCCAAAGTTATATTAGAGTTCTGTACCCCCAACAAAAAATTAAATACAGTGTGAATTACTTTCTGATGCTGGCATTTCTTATTCCAACGCTAGCATGTTTTTCCCATGATACTTCTGACATTCAATTCGTACGTTTTCCCAGCTTTTTATTTTTGCATTCGTCCTTCTACATTTAAATCCATTTTATAGTGCCAGCCATTTTGTATCTGTGCAGTGCATAAAATACAAATGTGTTTAGCTGGTTGTTTGTATCTTATTGTCTTGAGGTGATAGATCAATTTGCCTACGTTGAAAAGATAAGTCAGTTAATGCAGTAGTAGATTGTAATTATATCTGCTGGCCAAGGAAAAGCTTTAACAGTTTTTGAAACAAACAAAAATGAAACCGAAACCACAAATAGTATAATTTAGCAGATTGCATGCATGTCTTAAAAATTCTTTGTTTTTGGAAATAATGCGCTAGATCAGTGGTCGCCAATCTTCTGAGCTTCATGGACCACTAAATATATAATTTTTTATTTGGTGGACCACTAATATGGATTTAGAAAAAAAGGTGCTGTACCGTAGTGTAAATATATTTATACAATAACAATCAGAAAAGTATTATTTTTTTTTCATTAAGAAATACACACATTAAAGGTAAAAAAAAGTTACATAGTCATTATTAAGAAAAGAAAAAAACTGAAGTTTAGTAAAATATTACCCATTTTTAATGTGATGGATGTTGCTGTCTATTTGACATCAGTATGTTGAGATTCGGCTCCAATGATGTCACTGCAAGACGGAGAGCTGCTTCTATTTCAAGCCGAGAGCGGTACCGATTTTTAATTACTGTCACAGATGAAAATGCCTTTTCACACAAATATGTTGTGGAAAATTGAATCAAAATTTTCATTGCTTTCTCATTCAGTAATGGGTATTCATTTTTGACAGAGAGCCAAAAATGAGCTCTTGATAAAGATGACTTGAATTTAGCTTTGAGACTGTCATCGCAAGATAGATCGATGAGACTTTCCTTTTCCTTTATGCTTAATTTGCTCTCTTCGATGTTAGCTACAAATGGATCTATTATCCACATATTTCCAGGCCTAGGATCTTCTTCACTTGGGTAATACAAATCAAAATATTCTGTCAGTGACTGTAAGTGCTGTTGAATAATGAATACCACTTGCCTGTTGAGATCTTTCTCTCCCATATATTCATCAAAATTTATAAACATTTGTAGATCTCCTTCTGCCAACCGCGTTTGCCACAGTGATATTTTCTTTCGAAAAGCATCTATTTTACCTTGTAATGTAAACACGTCCTTAAGTTGTCCTTGCAAAGATATGTTTAGTTCATTTAATAGAGAAAAAATATCTGCCAGGTATGCAAGCTTGGCTACCCACTCATCGTCGGATAAGAGTTCTTGAAATTTCTGATTATTCTGCTGCTGAAAAAATAACTTAATTTCTTCACGCAGGACGAACAGTCGGGTCAGTATTTTGCCCCTCGATAGCCATCTTACCTCAGCGTGAAGAAGAAGCTGAGTATACTGGGAACCCATTTCTTCGCAGAGCATTTCAAATATTCGAGAATTGAGTGCTTTGTGTCGAATTTCATTTACGATTTTAATAACATTTGATAATACTTCGTGTAGTTCTGGGGACATTTTTTTTGCCACAAGCTGCTCACGATGTATAATGCAGTGTGTAGACAGAATGTCTGGGTGACTAACGTTTTTTACCCTTGCAATAACTCCTGAGCGATGTCCAGCCATGTTTGCAGCACCGTCTACACATATGCCAATACATTTTTTCCATTCAATTTTGTGTTCCAGGAAATACCTGTCAAGTGCTTTAAAAATCTCAAAGCTAGTTGTTTTACCTGGCAAGTTAAGCGAGCATAAAAGTTCTTCCTGTAATTCTCCTTCACACTCAACCCTCACAAAACAAAGGAGAAGTGCCTTGTTACTTACATCTGTAGATTCATCAAGTTGAATTGAATAAAATGGTGAATTTTTTACCATTTTTATAACTTGATTTTCAATATCTTCAGCCATTTCTTCAATTCTGCGCTTAACAGTATTAGCAGACATAGGAATAAAATTCAGTCTTTGAACAGCTTGTTTTCCCAAAACTGCTTCACAGGCTTGTAACATGCAAGGTTTGATTAGATCTTCTCCAATCGTATATGGCTTTTTATTTTTCGCAATTTGAAGTGCTATCAAGTAGGAAGCCATTAATAGGGGCTTATCTTCAACAACCATATTTTTTAAAGCACTTATTTGCTTTTTCATACCTTCATGCATTCTTTGGAAATATTCAAGTGGTTTCTCAGCTAAATCTGGGTGTTTTGATTGCAAATGTCTTTCAAGTTTTGACGGTTTCATGGCATCATTAGATAAACTCTCACAACAAATAATACAAAGAGGCCTTGGGTCCAGCTCACTACCAGATTCTTGAATAAATCCAAATTTCAGGTAGACTGAATGATATTTTCTTGATATTTTGCGTTTTTTCTTTTCGCCTCCAATTTAAATCTTCTTTCTAATGCTGCCTGATGAGGATTGTGGATGTTCTGATTCATTGATATGCTCACTATTAAGTGAAGTATTACTATTTTCATTAGTTATTTTATCTTTAGTTTTACTAAAGAAGTGCAAAATATTCACTTGCTTTTTTTCACTGATTATGGGTCTATTACCTATTATATTTGAATCTGGAAAAGAAGAAGAAAAATTATTAATTTGGAATAACAGTACGTTTTGTCTTTGGTAAGCTCCACTTATAAATTACAGATACACCAACAATTTGTTACTCTATCAGAATTAGAGTCCTTCGGGATATGTATATATATATATAATGAATAATGCAGGCTAAAAACTTCCCATTTGTTTTTAAGCTGGACAGCTAACCTCTAACAAATAGGCTAGTCCAAGGAACGCCAACTTTGTAATTGTAAGAGCTAGAGAACGCGTAGCAGAGTCACTCATTCCGAAGGAATTTCGCTAATAAAAGTTACTTAAAAAATTATAGTCTATGATAAGTTTGGTTAATTTTTTTCTTATTCTGAATGTTCATGGAATATAAATAATGAACCATTTTTTTCCACGGACCACCTAAATATTTTCACGGACCACCAGTGGTCCGTGGACCACAGATTGGCGACCGCTGCGCTAGATGATGTAGGTTTATATTTGTGCTAAGTCTATCAATGCATTTGTACAGTAGATAGCTATTTTTTCCAACGGAAGCATTTTGTGCGCCCAAGCATAATTCTTTGCTTCAGACTCAAACCAAGTTCTTTTTGCCATTTTTTAGAGATTTTTACTGCAAGATAAAAAAGATTAACTGGATACCTGATTAGTTGAAACAAACTGATCATAAAAATTCACACTCTTACAAAAATGCAAAGATCTAGAGCAGTGTTTTCCAACCTTTTTCATCTTACGAAGCACTTTTTGCATATACATAATTTTGTAACCCACCAACGCACTTTTGTAACCTGGCGTTAGTATATTCAGCTCTGCTAAACATACTGATGCATCAATAAATTTCAGTAATGCTTTAAGTAAGGCCTTACTAAGCCTTACTTAGTCACGTTAGTGTGTCGCGACACACCGGTTGGAAAACACTGGTCTAGAGTCTGGTCTGTTTATGCTGTGATTTCGACAAAACGCAACCTATGTGCGCAGACAAATACGCAATGAATAATTATCGTCTATTATTAGACGACTATAAAGCAACAAATTGATCAAATTTTGTTGTTGTTGTTGTAGTTGCCTATATTTTGCAGAGTTTTCTTTTAGAATATCGGTGATATTTTTCTGTAGTGCTGTTAGCTTCTTGTTTTGCTCATTTGTTTCATTTTTTGTTGTAAGTATTTCTAATTGTTGTTTGTTGTCTTACTTATACTTTTCAAAATGAGTTGTTCTGTTTTAAACTTCATGCAGTACTCTGATATAAAAAAAAGTCTTGTTTTATTTCAGTTTCAACAATGTTGTAACGTTTTGAAGTTGTTGGTCTAAGTCTTGAATTGTTTCCTTCAATAAAAAAAAATGTAATTGTGTGAGCTCTATTTGCAAGTCTTTAGTTAGTTTGGTCAACCTCGACTGAGGAACTGATTGGTTGAGCAAAGTATCTGTCACATAAAGTAGAGAATTTCATTACCTGCCTTTCCCACAAAAACAAAAAGCAAACTTGCCGACAGTTTCCCACACTATTCCTACTAAACGTGACTCAGATAAGCTGTTAAAGCAAATTTTAGAGGCTTTGGTGTGACTAGACAAGGGAATTAAACCCAGTTTTTACAAAGCAAATGTTCGAACGTCTACACTAGCGTGCCGGATAATCACAAAAAGAATGAGAAAAATAATAATGATAGTAATAACGATAAGCAGAAGAATAACTGTTTTTCAGTAATTATGTAGTGGTTGGTAACTGCTGAGCTATAAATTGGAAACTAAAAAGCAATAAATGTGCAGTTATTAACACTAGAATTACCAGTGCAGTCATTTTGAACATTTTTGATTTTTTAATCATTTATATCTCTGATTAGGTACGTGCAATAATACTGAAACTTCCTAACTTTTCTTAAATCTTGGATAACTCTTAGCATGTCAATTCTTTTTGCATCGCAATGAGCACAGGGTGGGATGGGAATGGATTTACCTTAAATTACCGCCAGCGGTCATTTTGGCCGAGCACAGAAATCACCAATTTTTTCATCATTATAATTATCTTTGCAATTAAAGAGTCTTTTGATGTGCTATTGTGTCGAAACAATCTTGCAACAATACATGTTACTGCACTTACAGGCAAAAGTTTTGTATCAGTTCGAAAGATAAATTGTTTGTCGACATAGGGGTAAAAGTACTGGGACTGGCAACTGAAGTCTCTAGACTGTTTTCAGCCCCGTAATAGAAATTTTAAAACTGGGCAAAATATTCGCTTTTGAAAGATATATTTCCGAAAAAAAAGTCATTTTTAGAAAGACTTTTTAGAAAGAAACGTGATTGGCTTATCAGTGAAGAACCTTCTCGAAAGTTTTTTTGTCAGTATACGAGACTTGTGCTTGTGCCTCATATTTTTGTTTATTGGCGTTTGGGAGCTCAGTTAGTGATAGACGATAGAGGCTTTGTGAATTTTGAAATAAAATTCTGCTGTCCTAGCTAGCTATATTTTATCTACTGTTCTACCTGACTGTATTTTTCTTTGCTGTTAGAATCTCGCTGTTATATATGCTCGTGAAGCTGCGATAGGTGCTTAACCCTAATTTTTGTACGTCAGATGAATACAGAAGATTGAACCCCAAGTCTTGTTATGAATTTTGTCTTTCTTTTCCTAGCTAGTTAGGAAAGCATAATCGAAAGTGCTACTCCCGACTGCCTTTCAACAACCTTTTCTAAGTTGGCGGCATAGACTCAGGAACACATACACACCATTCTGCTGACTGAGTAGGTACAGTGCTGTAATTAATTAACTTACCAAATTATTTTTATCAATTATCTAACTCATTGTATATATTTAATATATAAAAAGCAACATTTGGTTTTATTTCATTTTATTATCGTGTCAAATCAAAATGCTCAAACGACAGTATAGCGATCAATATATTTATTTTGGTTTTATTGAATTGAAGAATAGGGATGAATCTATGCCACAGTGTATGATGTGTATGAAGATATTATCAAATGCACCAATGAAGCTAAGTCTTCTACAAAGCCATCTCCAAACTAATCATCTAGACAAGAAGGACCGCGCTCCCAATTATTTTAACCCTTATCAGAACAGGGTATTTGTCTGAATCGGAACATATGTTGACAATTGTCAACATGCCATTTTCTTGTGTTTTTCAATGCTAATGCTCACTGTTTTCAAAGTATATATGTTGTCCTCTTATGATCGATATGCGCGATTGATCAATCTCACAGCGATTAATTGATCGCGCTGTGCGATCCATTGATTGTACGGTGCATTTCATTTTGATAAAGCATTACAATCTTGAATCTAAAATCCAGGGTCTGCTTCCTATCCAAGGTATAATTTTAGCTTGTTTAGCTCTTAGCTGAAGTACAACAAAATTATAACAAACGAAGGTTGTATTTCAAACACAAAAATACACAAACATGTAGTACAATCACAAATTGTTCAACATTCTAAGCAATATGTGTTTTTTGGTATTTTTCTTTGTTGCGGGCAAACACGTCGGCGGCAAGCCAAGCATGCAAGGCGAGTATGCATCCCACATCTGTACATCTTCTCCGTTTGATGCCTTGAACTGTACGGTTTATGGTGTTGGAAGCAGCATCAATAAGCCCCATCTTTTCGGAAAGTATCTTTGTTTCAGATCTAAATTTTTGGTTGCTTAAGTATGATTGAGCAAGCTGAAAGCTTAGTTGCTTGAGAAAATCTGTTTTTCTATCACATTTTCCACTGCCTCTCATTACGATAAAAGCGTTGTTAGTGGCAAAACTTATCAAAATGTAATTTATAACTATTGCCCAAAGATTTGTTTTCCTCAAGCAACTGAATTCTTCACAATTTTCATCAAGAGTGTCAACTCCTCTTTTATGCTTATCGTAATCTGTGATAACTGTAAGGTTTTTGTGGTAGTTTATGATTAAAATAGAAAAGTGCGAAGAAGACATCATAAGCGCATTCTTGTTGCGTTTGTGGACACATGACAATAGTAGGATTTTGTTAGAATGGTCATACAATACCTTAGTGCTTTTAACCTCTCTTCCTTTTGCTGCTTTAAACTGCGATAGTACTTCACGCCGATTAGCCATAACTATCCCAATTAGTGTCAGATTTTGCTGCAAAAGGTTGCACACCAGGCCATGAGAGGTAAAATACCGTTCAACATATATGTCTCGACCTGTACCAAATAAACTGAGCACAATTTTATTACAATATCATTGGCGAGGTTTTTATGAGTTCCCGAGTCAGAGTTCTTTCCAGAATAAATCATGTCTTTCAGAACGAAACCTGTTGTGGCTTCGCATAGCCAAAAAACTTAACACCGTATTTCCTTGGTTTTGATGGCATGTATGTTCGTCCGGGAATCTTGCAACGATATCTAACGAGTTGTTCATCCACAGTCAAGGCCTCATTAGGGATGTAGATGTTGCGCAGATTACTGTTGAATGTTTCCTATACTTCTCGGATAACAGGTAATTTATCGTTTCTTTGTCTTGCTGGTCGATTACGATAGTTATGGAAATGTATGCAACGTAGTAGAAATTTGAATCGATTCAATGCCATAGTGACTCTATAAAATGGTCTACTGTCAATAGGATCTCACAAACTATGTAAGTTTGTGAAGTTATCTCTGTCCAAGCCATCACGAATCATAATAGCAAGACCGGCTTCAACTTCTTGGGATGTAAAATTTTTGTAGACAGAGTTTGGCGACAATTTACACTCATGTCTCATGTCCCTCGCATTTCTATTCGTCTCACGTACTATCTGAAGTATAATTTCAGGTTTGTTTGTTGTTTGTGGTTATCCTTCCTCTTCCTCCGGATGGAGGTACGGCATGAAAGGCAATTCAGGTTCATGACGTCAACCTAATTGAAATCAGGCTAGGCGAAAGATGGCAGTGTATTTCGAACCAGTCATGAGTGATTGGTAGCCCCACCACCAAGGCGGATTACCAATGGTGGGCACCCAAGAGTCGCCTTTTACGACATGCTGGGTTTGCAACTTCACAATTCTAATCCGGTAAAGTACGGGTGGCCACCTGTCTGCCACTTAAAAGTGGAGGCATCCCATTAAGTCCCTTGCCTAAGGACACAGCAACCAAGCTTGCCGGCTTGTTCTCCACACTATCCCTTTTTTTAAGCTGATTTTTGTGAATACCATTTTTTAATGTCTTTTGGTATGACTCCACTTAAGGAATGAACCCCAGGTTTACCGACTGCGATGCGGACGCTCTAACCACTACACCATCGCGCCGGTTATAATTGCAGGTCGGTAAAATATTTTGAAAGCATCCACTTTATGTTTAGGAGCATCAATAATTCGAGGTTGTTGTGTCATCATATTTCTTCTTCTGAGCCTGCTGGGAAAAGCATTATTATATTACGTTCCATTCCCAGCTGTTATAGCTACTTGAGCTTCATCTTCTGAGCTACTATCATCGTCATTAGGTTCTTGATATTCATCACTAACAGCATTTTTATTTTCTTCCTCAAGCACGACTATGTTTGGCATTTTCTAATTATCTTAAAATTGCGTCATGTTATTCGGCTGACTTTTGCACGAACTGCATTTTTTTATATGTTCTTTGATGGCACTTTTACTTGACCTTGAAAAATTTAAGTGCTCCCCTGCTCTTATAATCAAATGTCTTGCGGACGTACCGATGTATGTGACGTTCACATCACGTAAACTGGTAAACTTATAAACGACATCTGAGTTCAAGATCAGAGGAGTTTTGCTTTTCAAAGAGAAATATTCCTGCACTTTTGTTGTTTTGTAGACGATTGTGATTTTGGTGTCAAACCGTTTCTTTGTTAGTGATTGAATCTGTAGACCGAATTCTTTTGAGATTTTTCCAAGGTAGGAATGATAAAACGATTGATAAATTCTTTTTCTGTTTTACTGTCTGTTTTTCGTTTTGAAATTGGCATAAAATTTTGTTAAAAAAAGGGATTGAATAACCGTTATTGTAAAAAAGATTTTTCAAATAAGCAACTTCTTTTTGGAAGAGATAGTCCGTTGAATAGAAAATAATTAGAAAATGCCAAACATCTTACGAAGCCAAAATCCATTGAAGCCTTGGTGATCAAAAGAAGTAACCCTGTGCTAAACAAACAACTGTATGCAAACGGAGCGTCATTCTTACTAAAGGTGTTTTAATCAAAGATATTTATTTAATCATTTAACCAAACAATTTTGCTCCGAACTTTACTGTAATTTTAATTTATTTGAAACAACTATTTTCAAAACCTTAAATCCGATCAACTCCTGGCAGGCAATTGTTTCTATCATCAGATTCTTTGTTAGCAGTGACCAGACAATTACGAAGACCGTAGAATGAAGCTTTACTGTTTTTTATCAGACCTATTTTCAAGTTATTTTGTGTTTTTTTGTGTTATCGTTCAACGAAAGTTTTAATGCTGTAAATATTTGTGTATAGATCCTGATGAGGGCGATATGTAGCGCCGAAAACGTTTGAATTTTCTAAATATATTGTATCATTATGTTCAACGGTGTATTGCTAGTAGCAATAATATCAACTTGGATACTAAAAGTCCCCTCTCTACCGAAATTGTATCAACTGATATCAACCAATTAGAGCAATGCAGTGGAATTGAATTCTGTTAACGAGCTTAGCTAAAAATAACAATGCAGCAGAACAAAGCATAGCCCTGTGGTTACAATAATTGAAATAGGATAATTAGGTGTTTGACCTTATCAGACAGGTCAGCTACGCAAAATTTCATAGCAAAGTGGTTGCAAGCTCAAAATTCGCGCACATCGAAACGCAATTTTAACAAAAAACGATTTATGACGTAACAGTTTCTATTTGTTGACATTTGTCTACAAGTGTTCCGATTAAGATAAAACGCAAATAACTTATTGTAGAAACAATTTGGGATTTTGATATCACTGCAGTAGTAAGCTAATAATAAGTTTTCCTTCGTCAGCGAATGGCGCTGAGCTAGCATATAAGGGGCGAGTGCAATGAAACAAAAAAAATTGATGTTGACAAATGTCAACATATGTTTTGATAAGAATTGAGCGACTTGGAAAAAATGCGAAAAAACAACAACTAGACAAAAAGGGGAAGCAATATCAGCAGTCGGTGGGGATACTGACAGCCTCCTACGAAGTTTCACTTCTTGTGGCGAAGAACAAAAAGCCTTACACAATAGCTGAGGAACTTATCATGCCTGCAGCAAAAGTGCTTGAGGAGCATGTGATTGGCAATGAAGCAGTGTCAAAATTAAACGGCGTTTCGGTGTCAAATAATACAATACAGCGGCGTATTACATTGATATCAAAGATCAAGTCATTACGGAAGTACAAGGCTTAAAATATGGATTTGCCATACAACTGGACCAGTGAACCGATGTGTCAAGCTGCGCACAGCTTCTGGTCTATGTACGTTATGCTGTTAAAGATGCACTGCGAAGTGAATTACTATTAATCAATGAAATGAGAACTACAACAAAAGGAGAAGACGTGTTCGAGCTTGTTTATAACTTTTTCAAAAAAAATGGTCTCCAATGGACTAAGCTAGTTGGTTGTACCACTGATGGTGCTACGGCTATACTTGGCGGAAAATCTGGGTTCCAAGCTCGGGTGAAGGCAGTGTCTCCATCTGTCACTTTCGTTTACTGCTTTTTACACCAATTTGCTCTCGCTGCTAAACTTTTACCTCCCGATATAAAGGCAGGCTTGAACCTGGTTGTTAAGATGGTAAACTACATTAAGACATCTGCCTTAAATAGTCGTCTCTTCAAGGTCATCTGTAAGGATGTCGGATCAGAATACACGTCATTGCTTTTTCATACAGAAGTGGGGTGGCTGTCTCGAGGGGATACCACTATGTGTCTTTTTGTGCTGAGAAAGGAGCTGCTTCAGTTTTTGCAAACAAAAATCATAAATTTTAGAAGATTCTTGAGAACGAAAACTTTATTCTTCACCTTGCCTACCTGTCAGATATTTTTGGGGTCATAAATCACTTTAGTTGTTCTCTTCAGGGTCCTGAGAACAACATCATTGATTTCTTAAATAAATTGACTGCATTTACCCGAAAACTTGATTTGTGGATAAAAAACATTGAGAACAGACAATTTCGAATGTTTGAGAATGTGGCGTCACTTGCAGGGGAGCCTAGTATTGCGTTTGGTCAAAAGATCATCAATCACCTTCTTCTGCTGAAAGATGAAATCAAGCAGTACCACTTCAATAATGTCAATGCACAAGCATGCACTTGCATTTGGAATCCATTCGCTGTCAAGCCTGGCGATCTCCCAATGGGAACTGGTGAACAAGAAGAACTCATAGATTTGCATAGCGACAAAGGTGCACAGGAAACGTTTAAAACTCATAGATTGGCCGAGTTCTGGTTAAATGTAAGTCCCTCCTATCCGGCACTAGCGAAAAATGCTATTCCTCAGCTTCTCACATTTCCAACGACATGAGAATGCAAACAAGGATTTTCTACTTTTCTTACGATCAAGTCGAAGACAAAAAATCGTCTCGTAAACTCAAAGCACAATTTCCGATGTTCAGTAAGCAAAATATCTCCGCGACTTGCAAAACTAGTCAAAGAAAAGCAAGCGCAGGCATTGCATTGACTTACGAGTACTTATTGATCGATAAGTTAAGTATTTTGCTTGTTTATGTTTGTGTACATGTGCAAATAAGTTAAGTTTAGTTTTGTATATTTTTTGACTGCGGATTTGTTTACTTGTATTATATTGGTGTGTTATGGTGTCTGTTAATTTTTTTGCACAGTTTTTTTATGGACAAAAACTAATTGTCAAATTTGGTGGTACGCAGCTACAGAATAACACCATAAGTGGTACACAGCAACAAAAAGGTCGGGAACCCCTGCACTAATAAGAGCATAACAAAAGTTTTTGACCAAAAAGTTTTTCAAAGTTGTATTGAAGCTGTATCTAGTGATTTTTTTTTAGATGTTGGTGGGGAGTTGAACTATTTCATACTCAATCTAATCGCTTTCGGCTCAAGGTCATTTGACAAACAATCTGCGCTACTCCTTCTTAATCATAATCTTCTGCTTTAGTTTTTGTAGTGATAGTCAATTTATCGCATGCGCGGACGTGCTTTTTTTTTGCTTCCAGATGTTTTTCCAACTTATATTTTTTCCTTCCCTGTGTGTCTCTCATTACGTGCTCAAGTTATAGCAATGATTATTTCTTTATCAAATTGTCAAGAGATGTTTCTGATTGTAACAAACGCATTATTATTGGAAGCATTCGATCTTGCACCAAGTGGATTCCACCTTTTCCTCTTCATGCTCCCACTCTGATCCTGCTCTCTCTTGCCGAGATGCAGATCTCGTTCACCTTGACTCTCTCTCTCCTCATGATCTGGTACTCTGAACAGACGGCTCTGTTCCTTTTCCTTTTGGCAAGGGCAGCTCCAGCATACTTGCCAACTGCTCTCTCTGTGGCATTAAGGCCACTCTTTCATTTTCAGCAGGCCCAGTATGTTCAAGTTTTTGTGGATGTGTGCTACTTAAGTATATTTTTATATTTTTTTGCAATTGTATTTGCAATCTGAAAGCTATAATTTAGATATATAAGTAGTTAGCTTGTGGTAGCAATATATTTTTAATTGTGCCTAACAAATCATTACCTTTTAACCTTCGTTTGGCATTACCCAATTTTAATTGCAACTAAATCTCCATTTCTGAAGACAGCTGTGTAGAATGAAATTCGTTATTCTTTCCTTTTGTTTTTTATGTAGTTTCTGTAAAAAAATTGTGGAATGCATCACTACTTAAAACAAAAACCAGCTGAAAGAGATTCAACACATTGGTAAGTATTGTAAAAAAATAAAATGACACATTTGTTCCGAACTAGAGCTACTGCATTGTGTAAGTTTGATGCTATAAACTATTGTTGCTACCTTGTAGCGTGTTATCTTTTTGATTGAATGAAAAATCTGACTAGGCCTTTGCTGCTCTAAAGTGCTTGTTTTTTTGCTCGTTTATGACGCTTATGCAACAGTTATGCTGATCAGCGATCTTTTTGCATCCATATAAGCTATTAATTATGACTTCTTATGTGACATGCCGAGTCACTACGTAGTCAACTTTCAAAACTGCAGGTTTTTAAAAAGCAATGACGTTTGTGAGATGTAAATATTGATGCAAAGCAAAGCTGAAAGATGTAACCTTACAGGGTTTACCAGAACTGGTGCGGTCATGATTCCATGACTTTCAGAAATGAATGCATTCAATCATTGACTTTATCTGATCCCAGATGACCAATCATACAGCGGTGGTGAAGTAGATTGTTTTGCTCAATATCACAGAAAAAAAAACTGATTTGTTTTCGTTTTTTTGGACTAATTTTCTTTATTCATTAACAAAATAAAGAATCTAAATTTGGACCACCACATTCGCATGCATTTTGTGCTTTTTTTCTGCTGCTACACATAAAGATACACATATTGTCAAATTTAATAGAATAGTATTATATTCATATTGTTTATTAAAAATTTGTTTTATTAAATGGTGTATGGGTTTGTTTTACTTACGAGCATATCATGGCTTCAGCTTGATTGTACTCGACCAGTAGTTTTGCTAGTTGAAATTCAATTATGTTGAGCGTAAATTCTCACTGAACAATGACCGATAACTCAACCTTAAAATAGCTTACGTGTGATCAACATTTTTTGTTTCGTGTAGTCTATGTCAATGCTATAAGAAGAATTTGGTTTCTTCTATTCCACTCCCTGCTCTCTTTAATTGTTCTTATCCTTTTATTTTAATTTGCGCTCGGAATGTCACTGAGGTGGACCTACGGATTTAGCCCAGACGGATTTCAGTGCAAAGAGCGAAGATGTGAAGCTCATAATGATAGGATTTGTGTTGATTTTAAACATAGGCCCTCTACTCTCAACAATCGTGGTCGCGGTGTCATTTCTAAATTTGAAGGACTGGTAAACTTGCTGTCTTAATGGCCTGATATTAAAATTTTTTAGTTCAATTACAGTATGTTTAACGATTTATCTTTTTTCTTTTCTTCAATTGTGGTTTGTATTTATGGAGTTGATGATAACTTAATATCTATTAAAACAATGTTTTTGTGTAATTTAGAGCATAGAAACTGTAGAATGTGATCGCTAACTCTTCTAATACCGAAAACATAGCAAAATGCAACAGGGCACGTGTAGAAGCTACGCATTGAATTACTGATATAAATTTACAAATAATCCAAGAAGCTAGGTTCAAAGATTCGTTGCGGAAAAATTTGGTTGGGGAGATCATGCACTTTTCCTATACCTTACATACGAATATACCATCAATGTAAAAGAAATAAGTGCACGCCCCTCCCGTTCCCATAAATTTCCAAAATAGGCAAAGAGCTCACTTTGTGAAAGGTCAAACTCCAAAAAACAGATTTTTATTATTGATTATTTGAAGCAAAAGAGTCACTCAAAACAAGGCAATCTTTAAAAAAGCCCTCAACTTTGTTTTGAGATATAAATACCTTCAGCCCCCCAGAATTATCAAAAATGGACAATATACGTAGAAAAAAAAGATCTCCATTTTTGTTTGGAGCTAAACATGGCAAAGAAGTGAATCAAAAATAGTACGGTATCTCCCATAAAAAGAGTTTTCAACTTTTTTGTAAAATAAAAATACCTTCAGCCTCTCTCATCCACCCCGCAGAATCTTTGAAAATATACGTAATGCGTGAAAAATAATCTTCGCACTTCTTTGGAGCTAAATACGGCCAAAAGTAACACAGAAAAATTTAATATCCAAAAACGTTTTCAACTTTGTTTTGGAAACAAAAGTGCCTTTCTTCCCCAATACACAATAAATGTTACGCCCATGAATTAAGCCAGGTTTTAGGGGTGTTGCGAGGTTGATCTTGATTTGCGTTTTAATTTTTGGGAGAACTGATGACCCAATTTGTTCCACCACGAAGCAAATCCACGCCTTTTTGGTAAAAAAAACACTTAAAAAGTTTTGCTAAAAACGAACTTTTGTGGGGACATTAAGTTAAATCTTTTTTGTAAGGTGCCAAAATAATTTTTTAAGTTAAGTCGAGACTGCTTCAACTACTCTGGGTTCTTTACACAATCACCAGTATGTCCTTATTGCTTGGACCCTTCTCAAGGCAACTGCCTACTTACGATTGTTGCAAAGTTCGTGACCGGTTTTTAGGCCAACAAATGATTTTGATATTGAGTTCAAAGAATGATTTACAACAACAAGCGCGCGAACAGAGCGAAAATGTTTATAAGTCACCAACAATATTTGATTTCAGCAAAACACCGATGATCCAAAGTTTGTATGTCGTATGGTCGCCGTAATCACTCCCCGCGGAAAAAGGACATTGCTGTCGACGGAAAGATTGGTAGCTCCTTTGATGAGCTAGTTATTAAGCATTTTCGGGTATCGCGTGTTTGCGTGATTGTTATTGCTTGTTTCTGCTTCGTCTTGCATTGCGCGGATTCTTGTTGAGTTTCCGGTTGTCCCTGGAGGAAGTAATTATTTACTGGTTGGCGCTACGTGGATACAGAATGCGACGCTTTGCTGTTTTCGTGGGATTTTTTATTCTTCTTAATTGAATGCTCAAAAACTCGAACTTTGTTTGTTTTCATACTCGTGCACATGAAATATCACATACATATGAATAATATACACCAAATTCTAACATTGCTCAAATGCTGTAAACTAAAAAAATACTATAGCTGTTTGTCATTCTTTGGTAAATTTCTACATCAACAATCCTCTCCGAGCATTGATTTTTTCATCTTGAATTTTAGCAATCCCAATTGGGATAAAATATTTGAAGGTAATTTTAGTTAAAACAAAAGACCAGAATAACGATAAAAAGAGCAAAACGGTCATAATTCCAGTCAAAATTGGATCTATTGTTGAGTTGGTTACTGATAAGAAAATAATTTTTATCATTTTAGCAATAGAATTATTTATGTATTCAAAATCTGCTTCCGAGTTTGAATCAGTATTTAAAGCTAAAAATTTGCGCACATATTGACGGTCTTCTTGTAATTGCCTTGTCGATGGTAATATGTTTTGTACATCATTGTGCCTATCATTATGTGCCAGAAACAGATTCAAAGCTTCTGCATAATCTACCGGCGGTGTATATTCATGATGTGCCTGGAGCAATGATGGAACTAATTAGGGTTACCATATCTGGAAAAGCAAAAATCGGGACAATGGATGGCGACTTTTCAGAGACCAAATTTGTGGCCATTTAAATTTCTTTTTAACAAAAGCGGGACGCTGAGATGTAGCTCCAGACTTGATTATCGTGGCAAAAATTCAGGTTGTAAAAGATAAAGAGAAAAGGGGTGATCTCCAAATAAAAAAAAAAAAAAAAAAAAAAAAGGTCAGCAGTTGCTTGGCTGCACGTTTTGCGTCATTTTCAAGCCAAAAACTGCACAAATTCTGCAGCCAAGCAGATGTTGACCTTTTTTTTTGGAGATCACCCGTTTTTTTCTCTATCTTTCAATAGCTGAACCTCTGCCTCAACAATCGAGTGTAGAGCTGCATCTCAGCGTCCCGCTTTTGTTCAAAAAGAAATTGAAAAGCCCATAAATTTGGTTAAATCCGTTCTGTTTGACTGAAGCAAAAAGCGGGATTTTCGATGAAAAAAGCGGGACAAGGCCTGAAAAAGCGGGCCGTATGGTAACTCTAGAACTAATTGATTTTCTTGTGTACAGGTACTTCTTAGGGTGTAGTTTTCATATGAATAAAATGTCTGATTAATGCGGAAAATGACTACTTTCTCTGAAATTTACTGTTCTCTGAAACGAATGCCTTCGTTCAAAAAGCCGTCGGACCATATTTGTCCTACTTTACGGGCGTCATTAATAAGAAATTCTACAAGGGACATGGAAGAAAGGGTGTTGTTGTATACTAGAGGGTGCAGAACTATCCCTTGCATTGATTGGCAATGAATTTCGGTAAGCACATCCCCGGCCGTGATTGCAGCTCTTCTCCGACCAGTGAGTGAAGATATGGTCTCTCCCGGATACTGCTTTGCCATAACAAAAAATAAGGTCGTCAAAAGGGACTGTAGCTGGAATTTCATGAAGTGGATGTCGCTTGTAGGGTTGCACAGCTTTTCTACTGTTATGTCTACAGTTGCTAACCTCGTGTAATATATATAGGGTCCGACCATTGATAACCTCACTATATTTGAAAGGTCCGACGGATCATAACCTCACATTATTTATAGGGTCCGACCTTTGGTAACCTGACATTACATATAAGGTCTGACCATTGGTAATCTCGCTTTGAATGTAGATTCCGACCGTTGGCAGCTTCACGTTATATATTGGGTACGTCTCTTGATAACCTCACCTTACAAGTAGATGCTGACGGTTGGTAATCTTACGTTACATATAGGGTCCGGCTATTGCTAATTTCACGTTACATTTGAGGTGTGACTGTTGGTCACATCACATTTCACATAGGCTCCGACTGTTTGTAACCTCACATTACTTTATCAGTCCGAATGTTTGTAATCTCACATTACATATAGGGTCCGACTGTTTTTAACCTCACATTGCATGTAGGATCCTGCCATTGACAATATCACATTACATATCGGATTTGACCATTGGCAACCCCACATTATATATATGGTCGAAATGTTGGTAACCTCACACCACACATAGTGTACGACCGTTGCAACTTCAACTTACTTATAGGGTTCGACCATTTGTAAACTCAGGTTACATATTGGTGCGATTGTTGGTAATCTCATATTATGTATAGGGTACGATTGTAGGTACCCTCTCATTACATTTAGGGTCGGACTATTAGCGACTTCACGTTAAATTTAGGGACCGACGATTGGTAACCTCGCGTTACTTATAGGATTCGACTGTTGCTATCTTTACGTTACATATAGGGTTCGACCATTAGTAGTCTCACGTTACATATAGGTCCGACCATTGGTAACCTCACAAAACATATGAGTCCGGCTGTTGCCAACCTCACTTTACACACATGTTCCAACTCTTGGTATCCTCACAATACTTATAGAGTCCAACAGTTGGTAACTTCACAATACATATACATGTAGAGTCGGACTGTTGGTAACCTCACATTACATATAAAGTCCGACCATTGCTAACCTCAAATTACATATAGAGTCCGACTGTAGTTACTCTCACATTACATATAGAGTCCGACGGTGTCTAACCTCACAATACATGTAGTGTCCGACAGTTGGTAACTTCACGTTACATATGGGGTTCGACCTTTGGTAGCCCCATGTTACATATAGAGTCCAACCATTCGTAACCTCACTTTGCAGATAGGGTGCGACCATTGAAAATCCCCCGTAAATATAAGGTCGACTGTTGTTAACCTCACATTACATATAGGATCAGACCATCGGTAACCTTATGTTACATATGGGGTGCGACCACTGGTAACCTCAGGTTTCATATAGGGTTCGACCATTGGTAACTTCACATCACATTCTCCGACTGTTGGTAACCTCAAGTTGCATATAGGGTTCGACCGTTTGTAATCTCACATTACATATAAGATTTGACCATTTGTATTTTCACTTTCAATACCTCACGTTACTCTCATACCAACCTCCACAGTTCTTAGTTACCCAGATGAGTTTACTGTTTGCAGGAGAACCAGCAGATTATTCTTTAGTATAGTTTCTGCTGGCTACCATACTATTTCTGATTACTCCCCCCGAACAACCGTAAGTAATACTGCATTCTCTGTTTGTTTTGGGTTCATTTTTCGTTTTTTTTTTGCAGAAATACCTGAGGAGCCTTAACGGCGAAACAGGCTGTAGTATTTTTGCTAATAAAGATATATATTAATGTGAATTTATCAATAATCGGAATCCTATCTGTAAGGTGAGGTTACCAACACGCAGACTTTATGTAATGTGTGGTTACCAATGGTCGGATCATATATAAAATATGAGTTGAATAACAATCGGACCCAATATCTACTGTGATGTTAGCAAGAGACCGACATTGTGTGTAACGTGAGGCTACCAACAGTCGGACCATGCATGTAATGTGAGGTTACCAACAGTCGGACTCTAAATGTAATAAAAGGTTACCAATAGTGAGACCATATATGAAAATTAAGGTAACCAATTGTCGGACCCTATATGTGACCTGAGGTTACCACTGGTTTGACCTTAAATGTAATGTGAACTTACCAACTCTCTAACCCTATATGTCATGTGAGGTTACCTACAGTCGGAACGCATATCTAAGCTAAGGTTGCCAACAGTTGTACCCGCTATGTAACGTGACCTTACTAATTGCCGGACACTATTTCAGCGTGACGTTACCAAGAGCCGAACCCTATTTTTAATGTGTGATTACCAAGAGTCGGACCTTATATGTAATGTGAGGTTACCAATAGTAAGCTTAATACCCTATTTGAAACATCGGGTCCAGTAGTTGAGCCCTAGGTGTAATATGAGGTTACCAACAGTTGGACCCTAGATGTAATGTGAGGTTACCAACAATCGGACCCTATATGTAAGGTAAATTTACCAACAATCGGACTTGCATATAACGTGAGGTTATCCGTAGTGTGACCGTACATGTAACGTGAGGT
Source organism: Trididemnum clinides (assembly GCA_963675345.1). Taxonomy (NCBI): domain Eukaryota; kingdom Metazoa; phylum Chordata; class Ascidiacea; order Aplousobranchia; family Didemnidae; genus Trididemnum; species Trididemnum clinides. The sequence continues at coordinate 4,663,648 of OY776297.1, forward strand.
TACCAACAGTCGGAGCCTATATGTAATGTGAGGTTACCAAAGGTCGGACTCTAAATATAACGCCAGGCTATTAAGATTCGTACCCTTGGTATAATGTGAGGGTACCAACAGTCGGATCTTTTATGTGATGTGAAATCAACAATTGTCTGACTTTATATTTATCGTGAGATTACCAATGGTCGGACGTAATTCACGCATTTTTGGTGAATTATTCACAAGCATAATGCAGGCGAATTTTCGTGAATTTTTCTGGTAAAATTCACAAAAATGCATAAGGAATCTTTCCGCTGTACGCGTACTGGCGATCAGTCCGAACGACGCTAAAACTCGTTTTGCGCCTCGAAAGAGTACAAACCGAGTACTGGCGATCATACGGTGCGTCGCTAGTACTCAATTTTCCGCCGTTCGGCGGGTCTTTAGGATAAAGTTTTCGCATTTGCATTTTTTTGCATTTATGAAAATTTTTCGTGAATTATTTATTTGCATAATTCACGCACTTTTCAAAAATGCTGCATTACAGCATCAATAACCGTGACGTTACCATTAGTCTCACCATATATGTAATGTGAAGTTACCAATGGTCGGACCTATATGTAATGAGAAGTTACCAACAGTTAAACACTGTATGTTACCTAAGGTTGCCAACAGTCGAAAACTTTGTATAATATGAGGTTGTCTAACTTCGGACCCTATATTTTATGTGAGTTTACCATTGGTCGGACCTATATGTGAGGTTACCAATAGTTGGACCTTATATGTATTGTGAGGAGGTTACCAGCAGTTGGGCCCCATTTGTAATGTGAGGTTACCAACTGTCAGTCTCTGTATGTAATATGAAGTTACCAACAATCGGACCATATATGTTACGTGAGGTTAGCAACAACCAGACCTTATATCTAATATGAGGCTACCAAAAGTCGTACCTCATATGTAACGTAAGGTTACTTATGGTCAGACGCTATTTGTAATGTGAGGTTGCTTATGGTCAGACCCTATATGAAAAGTGAGACTACCAATGTTCGGACCTAATATGCAATGTGAGGTTACCAACAATCGGACCCTATATGTAACGTGAGATTGTCAATGGTCGGACCCTATATGTAATGTGAGGTAAACAACAGTTGAACTTTATATATAACGTGAGGTTATCTATGGTCGGACTCTATATGTAGTGTGAGGTTACCAATAATCGTATTCTATATGTAATGTGAGGCAACCAACACTCGATCCCAGTATGTAATGCAAGGTTACCAACAGTTGGATCCTATATGTAAAATGAGTTTACCAATGTTAGGACCCTATATGTAGTGTGAGATTACCAACAGTCTAACCTTATATGTAAGTGAGGTTACCAACAGTCGGAACCTATATGTAACGTGAGGCTACCAATGGTCGGACCTTGTATGTAACGTAAGGTTACCAATGGTCAGGCCCTACATGTAACGTGAGGTTGCTAACAGTCGGATTTTTTTTTGTGCCGTTAGGCTACCAACAGTTGGATTCTATATAAAATGCGAGGTTGCCAATTGTCGTACCCTACATGTACTGTAATGTGAGGTTACCAATTGTTGGATCCTATATGTAACGTGAGGTTACCAACAGTCGAGCCCTATATGTAACGTGAGGTTACAAATGATAAGACTTTATATGTAATGTGAGGTTACCAACAGTCGGATTCTTTGTATAATGTGAGGTTACCAATGTGCGGACCTTATATATAATCAGAGATTATCAATATTCGGGCCCTGTATGTAACTTGAGGCTACCAACCGTCGGACCTTATATGTAATGTGAGGTTACCAACAATCGGACCCTATATGTAACTTGAGATTATCAATAATCGGACCTTATATGTAACGTGATTTTACCAATGGTCGGTCCTTATGTGTAATGTGAGATCAACAACAGTTGACCCTGTATGTAACTTGAGGTTACCAACAGTCGGATCTTCTATGTAATGTGAGGTTACCAACAGTCGAACCCTATATGTAACGTGAGGTTGCCAATGGTCGGACCCTATATGTAATGTGAGCTTAGCTACAGTCAGACCCTATATGCAATATGAGGTTATCAATTGTCGAACCCTGTGTGTTCCACAGCACCCTATATGTTGTATTAGCTATGGGCTAATGTACTATTTCTTCTATCCTACTTGAGATAGAGCTACAGGGGGTGAAGCAGCTTGGGATAAGGGCACGGTATCAGCTCAACAGCAGGCGAATATAATTATCAAAGAATATATTGTACTGCACCGAACTAACTACAATGCACCAACAGAGCCCAGCAGCATGCACCACGTGAATCAATACACTACTATTAATTTGAGTGATGCAGGCTGGGTTTGCACAGCAACAATAGAAACAGGTAGACGGTCACCGGTAACAGCAAAGACCGGTATCCACACGATTAACTGCTGTAAACTGCTTACAACACAAGCAAACCTAACCAACCAACCAGCCAACCAGCCAACTAAAACACCTTGAACCTGTAGCTGCAAGGGGAAAAAACAAATAGATAACGATGCTAGGCCTAGGTAAGCTAGGCCCAGCACTATAGAGCACACTACCAAAATACCGAATCTAGTAGGCTACCAGCTACTGTTACTAACTATAATAAATTATCACAGGTACTACTAGAATACTGGATAGCGACTAGCAAGAGATTACGAAATCGCTAACCACGCCAAAACTATATGTGGTAATCGGAAAATACTAACTCTGCACATAATAAGGGATCAATGTACACATAGAGCGAAGTGGCGCTAACACTATATGTAACAAAACATTGCTATCCTATCAGCTGCACTTTGCAAAAATGCGGTTTCTAGAAAAAACTATGTCCTTTGACACATTTTTTTCATTCTCGAAAGCATCGTTTTTTGGCCTTAACTACAAAATTTTCGAAAATATTTGTTTAAGTTGTTCGCCTTACTCAACAACCTTAAAATTATGCTTTCTTACACTTTATAAAATGATCACATAAATTCTTGTTTCTTTTAATTGTGAGCAAGTACATTTCCTACCTACTAAACATGGCAAACAAGAGATAGTAAGAAACTCGAGAAACTTGGGGAGAAATATAGCGGCTCCTATGTTTCTTTTAGAATTAGTTGATCTTCTTTAAAAAATAAAATGCTTTTGATTTTGGAACGAGAATTGGCTAAGTCAACAGCACATCACTCTTCTCATAACTACCCTTGTTTTTTACCTTAACACTACTGACCGAGTCGCTACAATTGTAATTACTTAACTTTAAAAGCAAAACTTCGGGTTAATTTGTTTTTTCCCTGACCTCTTTTATGCCAGGACCAAGCAACATGCGCGCAGCCAGAGGGTTTAGATGGTACAAATGAGTATACAACTACAAAAATATCGTAAGTAGCGGCCCTAAAAGTTAGTCCCGAAAATACATACCAATCACAAATGCGTCCTTCCACAACTTTGATATACTTTTGAGCGCTTGGTGATTTTAACGAAAAAAAGTTTGTTTAATGATGCTTATGGTGAAAACACGGTAAATGAGATATTGCCAGGTACTGGAGAACCTGAGGAGACATATGGTGGCTATGCGCAATCACCCAAAATATTTTTTTAAGTGATTTCGTTTTAAAAGACTATAGTTTTGTTTTGGAAAGATATTTGGCTATGTCAAAAAATATAAACTTTACTGTTTTTTATTTTCTGAACGGGGGTTGCACCAAGTTGTAAAATATGAACACCACCAAATACCTGATTTATATAAGCGCAAAACAACCAGCCCTTTTTGGCACCCATTACCAACTTTTCGCTTGTTTTCCTACACTTATTTAAAAGAAAGGATATATCTTGTAAAATCACAGAGTTTGTAAGACCTCTCTTAATTCAAGGTAATCGTACTAAATTCGAGATTAGGGGTGTAGTGGCGATGCCTCCATTAGTACTAACTTATCGCTTGTGGTCTTGAAGATGCTGTATAAGGTGTTTGCAGCTGGTACAGCCGGCTAAACCGATGTTACTGACCCAACGTAATTGACCAGTAGCCATGCCGGGCGGCGTCGGCTAGTGTTTACATAAAAGTGGTTTTGTCATCTTGCGCATTGAAATGATAGCATTAGGCTAGGAAGCGCCGGTTACACTACAAGTTTCAATTTTTTTAAATCAGAATTTAGTTGCATCAATTTGGTTAATTACCTGCATGTAGTTTTATTGTTCGATCTCATTCAGAAAACATTTTGATTTATACGAAGAACGACTGGCGACTGGACGTACTTCTAAGTTGCTAATAATACTTCGACAGCAGCCGCCGAATATAGATTTAGCTTCAATTTTTTTTTCCTCTTCTCTTATAAGCTGACGGCTAAGTGAAAATCTCTTTTTAGAAGTAAAAAGACTTTTGAGCTTCGGTGACACGAATTGTTTTCATTTATGATATGCCTAAATTATTTTCAAACAATCCATTTCTCTTACTCAACTCGAGGTCGTACTCTTTTAGTCATTATGCATGATTCACAAAATCAAGTTGTGTAGAATAGAAACGCAAATTAATTTTAAAAAATTGAAAGTTTTGCGTAGTTAGCCAGCTCGCGTCTAGTAACTAGTGAGCGTTGAAGCCCACCAATCACTGCTCTTCCTTTATCGATTCAAATATCGAATTCGTTCTCCTGCCCACCATTACTCGAAAATGTAGCCCCACGATGCTTGAACTTTTTAAACTTGAGCTAATCTTATCGAACAAAGTAAATTGTACTGTTTCAAAAATTGTTGTCAGTAGATAGTTGATTGGTTGGTTAAGCTGTGAAAATTGATTTTGTCTATGTCGTCAATTTTTCGACATCAAAACATTTTTCAAATCAGATGACAAAAAAGCAAACTCACTAAATGGCCTACATCTATGTTGCCAGGGCAATAATGACAGCTTATTATGATGTCATAAAACTAGGGCCAGCTATCGAAGATGTAATTACAGCGTAAGTAAAAAAGAGAAATCACGAAAAAGTTTTTATTTTTACAGTTAAAGTTCAATTTCATTAAAAAAAACTGAATACATGTTCTATTACGTTGCCATTGCTGAATTAGAGGCTGTAGTTTTGTTAAAACAATTATGATGCCACTTGCCTTATAATGTCTTACATCAGGGTTGTCAAACTCGGGGTCCTCGGAGCTTTTCAACGCGGCCCGCTAGACAATTCTAAAATTCTAAATGAATTTCACTTTGTGCCACAGAACCCGGTTTCTGATTAACGATGCCTGAAGAAGGGCAATGGTGTGGAGATGCTGGAATTGATCTTTTTTTTGGAGATCAACCTCGCTTTGGGCTACATTGCAGAGACCGTTGCCCGGAGAAGTGGTAATCACCAAATCGAAAAACATCACGCGGCACTCGGCACGATTGCCAACATGCAATGTGGTCCCCAGAGGCCCACGAGTTTGACACCCCTGCATTACATCATAATTATTTAAAGCAAAAGTTGATTCAGACGTGGCCATAAAGTAGAGGCTGTGATTTTGTTAAAAACAATTGGGATGTCACTTGACTTTTGTTGTATGACATCACAATTGTTTAAAGCAAAAGTTGATTCCCAAATGTGTGCATCTTCTGAAGATTGATAAAGTGGTATTTTTCATTTTTTAAGAGACAAATTCATATTTTGTTACAGAAGTTACCCAAAACCAAAGTATCAAAACTCAATTGAAACCATTAGTCGATAGATTACTAGTTTCAAACCTGGGGTCCCCGGACACTATAAGGATTGATGAGCAAGTTATGGGGGGCCGTTAATCACTTGATTTAAAATATTTACCTTCGATTTTTTTTTTGGTGTACCAGTAGATTATCAGTAAAAGCAATTACGACATTAAATAGACATTTGCACTGTATGCAGCCTACTATTTTATTCTAAAAGTGCAACAGAAATCAAGTTTCAAAGTTGCATCGTTCCACTGATAACCTCTCGCTATGATCGGCTTTTTACGCGTGATACTTAAAGAAATCTCAGTTGCAGTTTGCATATTTTCGATAATAATAGAAAGAAAGTGAAACGTTTCGTCTCATACAATGCAAATGTCTATCTAATGTCGTTATAAAGCTGCCGTGATAAAGATAAACATTTGCTGCATCAGTCAATATTCACAGTATACGATAATTCATTACCAATTACACTTATATACAGTAATCCATTAATAATTTTTTTTTGTGTGGGCAACAAAAAGAATAGAATGACAAAGTGGGTTCCTGGAAAAATTTAAACAGGTATTCTCTACAATAATAATAATCAAGATCTTGTAACTACAAAAAGGTTTCTAATCATTGTAACACAGTCACAATACAGCAGACTTTAATTAAAACGTACAATCTAGCGTAAATAATGTGTGTGTATGTATTGCATATATAACATACATTCACGGAATAGATAAATTAAGTTGTTTATCACAAGTAAAGTTATTCAAAACATAGCAACGCAGAGATCGTAGTAGGAATTAAAACTGCGACTTCTAGATTGAGAAATTAGCACTGGCAGCACACATTATATGTTAATCAAAATGTTAGTTTGCTTAAGGAAAGGATAGAGAGTAATATTGCTAGATAAAAAATATTTATTTGTGAAAAGTCATAAAGAGCGGAAAATGTGCCAGTTGCTAAAAGCTGAGGTTTTGCAAAATTTTGAAAAGAAAGGCGTTGACCTCCCCGCTGCGAGTTTGGTCATGACTGTTACTATGGTCTTAAGGTCTTTGAAACATAAGCAATAAGAAAAAAAGTTTATTCATCAATTTTGTGTGGCAGATTTTTCACAAATCCCATACAATACATCACTACAATCCTCATCATTAGCACCAACAATAGAATGCTGTTCTGTTAGTTCTCCACAATCTTCAACACCCCAACTGTTGTTTGGTTCACCATTGAGCCATATCTCATTGTTTCTATAGACCGTTGTATTATTTTCTATCCAATACCATTCTTCAAGATATCTACGCTTCAATCCAATCCAATAACCCTCGGGTTTGGTCAAGAAATGTAATATCAGAAACCTGTGGAAAATGGAAATAACAGTCATTTGCGATAGTTCAAAATCATCTGGCCAATACAAACTTCTTTTTATAACCAAAGCGAATTGTTTTTATAACCTACACAGTGTAAAGTGCATACATTTTACCAAAGTAGTATTTATCGATGTTAGAAAAGTTAAGATTCCGTAACCTAAATAACAATTTCTTACTAGCGATGGAGTTTAAAAACCCTCATACTTTAATATTTGCGCAGCTATAATTTCGTTAGTGATCTTAAATTTTTGCCAATAATTTTAGAGAAAATGTGCTTTCAGTAATTTTTTTTCTCCACGCTTAAAAACTGTCATACACACTCACGAATACACCTTCACATCCACCCAAGCTTGCACAAACAAGCACGAGTTTACAAATGCACACAGATGTACACACAAACATTCACATGCGTGCGCACACAGTCATACGCAAATGGGTGTAAAGACTTCCTTTTTGTATACTCCTCTGTCTTGGTTTATCTCTCCTGCCCAACCCCTTAATGCTTTATAACTCCTCAATTCAATTTAAATTACGTTCTGATGCTGGCATTTCTAACTCCGACGCTTGCAAGGTCACCTCCAAGACGTAGACATTCATTTCGTGCTTCGTTCCAATTCATTTTCTCATTCGTTCTTCTATATTGAAATCCATTTGGATGTAAAAGCCACTTCGTATCTATAGAGTACAAAACAAAATTGCAATTTAAAACAGATTGTTTTTAGGATTTGTCTGGGTTTTTTTCCCTTGTGGATCAACTAAGAGTAGCATAGATAACCGGAAGGCTCTGCTCACAGACCACAGAAAAACTTTTTTTATTGTTACGAAATGACACACAAAGTAAATATGTGAATGCGTTTTTTCCAGGTTTTGCATATTTGAATATCTTGGTTTGCTCGTTTTTTCGATTTTTTTTTTTGATCAATTCAAATTGAGATCATAACCGGTATTCGTCTATGGTCTTTTTTCCATTTTGTGCTGGATAATTTATATGCTTGTCAAATCAATTGCCAGCTATACCATTATTCTAAAAGTAGCTCAGATAGGTGGAAAAGCGATTTAAGTTTTTATTTAAGGTAAAGCTTGTAGCCAATAAAGGCTTAAACTATCTCCCCTACTCCATTCTCCAATATCCGAACTCAACATTATATTGCCAGATCTTCCTGTATGATATATCTTCTGATGTATTGTAGCCTACAAACGTTGATATGCAAGGTGTTTCAAAAAATTGACATCATTTTTCAATATACATGTAATATCATTGCCACTTCGAGTTCAAATGACTTTAAATTATTTGAACAGCTTGTGTAGAAACAGGTCAAGATTTTGCGCAGTGTGTATTTTTGAGAAAGTTCTCTATAAAGTCGCCAACAGCAAAGAAAATTTGGAGCTGGCAAATAAATTCAAAGACGAAGTCTGTCTGTGCAGAACAAAAGGATCTGGACGACCGGCAACATCGCAAGGGAAGATCGAAGGTTCGCCAAACACTTTTGCGAAGCCCCATAAAGTCCGTAAAAAGAACAAGTCTGGAAACCCTGATTCCTTCAACCACACTTTGGCGGGTAGTAAAAAAACGCTTAGCAATTAAATCCTACCAACTGCAACTCGTTCACGTCATAACGGCAGATGACAAGCAAAAGCGCAAACAATTATGAGTTGACATAAAAGAGAAACTTGAAGAGTTCTATGAACGCCTAGTGTTCAGTGATGAGGCCACGGTTTATACAAACGGCAAGGTCACAAGACATAATGTTTGCACTTGCCGCTTTTGAGCATGATAGGGACTCACCAAAAGTAAATATGTTTTGTGCCTTCTCCAAGAATCATGTTTATGGCCAGTTTTTTTTTGAGGAAAATGTGATTGGCGATGTTTATTTGCAGATGCTTCAGAACTGACTTATGGATGAGCTTATCGCAAAAGAACATGAAGATTTCATTTATCAACGCGATGGTGCTCCACCTCACTATGCTGGCCTATCTCAATAACAATCTGCCAGGGAGTTGGATTGGCGTGCTGGTGGTGAAGACAATGTGATGGTGAAATGCCCTCCATGTCACCTGACCTGACCCTTTGTAATTTTTTCTCTGAGGATATGTGAAGAGCTTGGTTTATGTCCTCTTTTTCTTGAAAATGTAAACGAGCTCAAACAAAGGATCACTACCGCACTGGAGACTGTTACGCAAGATATGCGGCAGCTAGACTACCGAATGACTTGGGAGAAGCTAGACTACCGACTTGAAATGTGCTGTGTAACAGGCGGTGCGTACATTAAACATTTGTAAAATCTTTCATGGCATTCAGATGCCTTTAAACTTCTTATTCGAATTTAGAGAAATAAATCTTAATTTGGTCAAGATTAAACCTGTGTAGTTTTGTTTGATTTGAATATGCAGTTTCTGTGATATTTACATGGATAATGATCTCAAATTTTTTGCAACACCCTGCCTATTTAAAAAATTACCGTCTAGTTTCAAATTGTTTTCGGTCAGTAAATCAACAAAGCTTTGATGCAGTTGCTGTAGTTGTTGTTGAATTTGTTTCTCTTCTAAATAACTTTTTTCTTCGATATCGCTGATATTTTTTGTTAGTTTAATTATCGTCTTGTTTATTGTTTTTATTTTTGTTGACAGTTGATTCAATTGTTGCTGGTTATTTGTTACATGTTTTTCCAAATGAGCTGTTCTGTTTTCAACACCATGGAGCGCTTTTAAATTCATAGAACTTTTGCTTTGTTCCAGCTGCAACATCATTTTGACAGATTCAAGTTGTTTTGAAATATCTTGAATTGTTTCCTTGAACAGAAAGAAAAGTATCTTAAACGTGAAAATTGACTTTAAATCTAATACATGAAGAAGAGTTTTGTCTGCCTGTACGTTTACATAAACTCCTTCAAAACTATTGAGCGTACAAACATAAAACTTCGAGCGAGTAATTACCGCCCCGAGTTAAGGGTCATCAGAATGTTAGTGACGTTATGATGACGTCATAATTATTTATTTAATTTGCTTTTCTCGACAGAAGAAAACGAATTTTCGCTCAAACAAACGCCAGCCTCCCACTTAATAACTTGCTAAAACTTAATGTCTTCCAGGATGTACTGTATAATGAAGGCAAGATTGCACACTCTGCTTTTTTTGTTTTCTCAAAAAGTACTTGTTACAGCAAGTATTACTTTTTCAAATCGTCATGAGTTTGAACATGGTTTCCCTTGTTTATTGCCTAGCTTTATGTTCACTTTGTTTAATTTTTCTTTATTTGGCGTTGTTTCTCACACGCCTCGTCGTTTAATAGTAGACTTCTAAATAACGTCATAGCCTTTTCAGACCAAGCTTTTAACCAGAGACGTAGCAGCCGCCCCCCAAACCCCCCAATTGGGGGGGGCCCAGGCCAACTTTGGAGGCCCAAGTTAGTCTGAAATTGCTTTTTGGCTATGTGAATATTTTCAGTTCAGCAGACTTGTTTACAACCGATTTAAACTGTAGGAAGAAATTGGCTTGTGACATCATAAGTGAATGCAACGTCATTTTATCTCGCAGAATCTAGAATATTTCGATTGATTTTCTGGTAGAATCTTGAATATTCGATTGACGTAACAATGCCGTTGTTACGCAACAATCATAGAATGGTCTGGAATTCTGTTTGGCTATAAATACCGGGACAATATATATATACACTGCAGAGTGCAGATAAAGTATTTTATTGACATTGTATAGAATGAAACGTTCAAAAAGTGGTGCTCAAAAGAGAAAAGAAGCAGCCACTGCTCGAGATGCTGTAGCGAAATTGCCCAAGATGACAGATTTTTTCAAGATTACTGAGCAGAGTAGACCTGGCACTAGTACCGAGAGGGATGAAGAAAACTATAGTGTACAAGAAAAAAGAAGACTATGACGATCAGCATCAAAGTGATTGTGAATTTCCAGAAAATGTAAGTTGTGATTTACCTGCCAATACGCAACCTTGAATATCAAAAATAACTGAATCTCAATTTACCTCTATCCCTGATGACCCATGTAAATGGCCTGAAAGTATTTCTGATCCTCAATGATGTGATATAGTAAAGCGTGGACCACATCAACTAATAATGAATTTTCCATATAATAACACAACTCCAAGGCGACGTTTTTCCTCCAACCATTCTAAACGTGTGTTACCTAATGGTGAAAGTGTTTCACGGTCGTGGCTAGTTTATTCTGGGAAATCAGATCAAGTTTTTTGCTTTTGTTGTAAGCTATTTGGAAAAACACTAAGCCCCTTTTGTAGTGGTATAAATACATGGGAGGGTTTTTCGAAAAAACTGAAAGACCATGAAAACGGCATTTCCCACCAAGAATGCTGCAGTCAATGGATGTTGCTAGCTGAAGGGATAAGAAATTCATCCACTATCGACAAACGCGAGATGAATATTTTTTTCAATGAAAGACGTTTTTGGAGAAATGTTTTAGAGAGACTTATCGACATTGCCTTGTTTCTATCGGAAAGGAATCTTGCTTTTAGAGGATCTGAAGAAGTCTTAGGATCTCCTCACAATGGAAATTTTCTGGGTATATTTGAGCTTTTGGCAAGAAGAGATCCGATCCTAAAAGAGCTTCAAGACAGAATCAAGAATAAAAACACTAAAGATCACTATTTGAGTCCTGCCATACAAAATGAACTAATTGAATTGCTAGCGACAGAAGTTGAAAAAGAAAATTTACAGCAATTGAAATTGGCAAAATATTTTTCTATAATTTTGGACTGCACTCCAGATATGTCACATCATGAACAAATGTCTGTCATTCTCCGTTATGTACTATGTAATGAAGAAGCTGCTGTTGTTAAAGAAACATTTTTTGGCTACTTGAGAATAAGTGACAGTACTGGAAAAGGCTTGTTGGACGCTTTCTTAGAAAAAGCGACCGAACTGCAACTCGAATTGTCTGATTGTCGAGGTCAGTCATATGATAATGGTGCTAACATGAAAGGAAAACATTCTGGGGTCCAAGCAAGAATGCTAGACATCAATCCCAAAGCTGTTTACGTGCCCTGTGCAAACCATACCCTTAACTTAGTTGTTGTTGACAGTGCTAATTCATCGACGGAAGCATTGACATTTTTTGGAGTACTTACAAGGTTGTATGTGCTGTTTTCTTCCTCTGCTCAGCGTTGGGAAATTTTGAAGAAACATGTGGAGCTGTCCATAAAGTCACAATCTGATACTCGTTGGGAAAGCAGAATTAAATGCATCAAACCTCTTCGATACAATTTAAAAGAGGTGTTGCTGGCACTGAAAGACTTGGAAGCCATTTCCATAGAAAGAAAAGATGGAAGAGCTGCCTCAGAAACAAAATCGTTGATAGCTCATTTATCAAAATGGAGTTTTCTTTTGTCGGTGTTTATTTGGTATGATATCCTATTCCAAGTCAATAAAGCAAGCAAGATTCTTCAATCGTATGGAGTCTCCCTTCATACAATGGAAACGGAAATCCAGGCAACTGAAAAGTTTTTGCAAAACTATCGCACAACGGGTTATGACAGTGCCGCAACATCTGCTGTTGAAATAGCACAGGAATTGGATATTGATCCTTCTTTTCCTCCGTCAAGAAGTGGAAAGAAAAGAAGATTGTTTGATTACCAAGGTGAAGAGGAACAACGAGCTACTCCTGAACTGAAATTTAAAAGCAACTTTTTCTATCCATTAGTAGACCAGGCTATTATGTCAATAAAGGAGCGCTTTAATTTGTTACGTGAGGTTTCTTCCGCCTTTTCGTTTTTGTACACACGAGACAAACTTTTGCTTGTGCAACAAGAAAATGCTCTTCTTACTTGCTGTAAAGAGTTTCAAAAAAAGTTCGGTGACATTGATTCTGATGAAATGAGCGCTGAGCTACAGCGGTTTGTTTTAATTTTACAAAAAAAACGCAATCTCAATACGGCTCAAGACTTTCTGAACTATCTTCTAAAGACTCATTTATTTGAATTGTATCCGAATGTGTACATCGCACTTCGAATCTTACTAACTTGCCCCGTGACTGTTGCCAGCGCTGAAAGAAGCTTCAGCAAATTGAAACTGATCAAAACTTTTAATAGAACGTCTATGACAGACAGTAGACTATCTTCATTAGCCATGTTGTCAATCGAAAATGACTGCGCCCGATCTCTTGATTATGACAATGTCATAACAGCATTTGCGAACAAAAAGGTTCGCTCCAGACTATTTAAATGATACTGTGTTTTTATAACTTTTTCATGTTTTTCAGTGTCATTGCTTTTGTTTCGCAGTGTCTGCATAAATGTCCTACTGAACTCTGGCATCGGTGCCGAATTTTTTATGACTTGCACCTTCGGTATCGGCATGCTTTATTCTGACATTAGCCTGTTTACTTATGTACAAATTGTGGTGTATTTTCTTAATGCAGCTTTTCAATTTTACACCTCTAAAGTGATATGACCTGTGCGCAGGGGCTCTTGCGCTTACTTTGGGGGGGGGGCCGAAGTTGGAGTGCTACGGGACTGCTTTTAATCCTAATAACCTTTGTTCTTTAATTAATCATTGTTGCTTACCCAATATAGCTAACCTTTTTTGCACTCGTTGTCGGTTTAGAATTTGAGTGAATTACTGATTGATTGACTTTTAAGTTATCGTTATATGAACGTTTACGAACACTGTTTGATCGTTTTTTGGGTCTGATTTCTATTCAAGCCATAGTAGGTGAGTGCTTCAGTGAATTTACGTTTGTGTAATTGTGTCATGTCTGTAAATAATTTTACAGAAACCGGTACTGCAATGTTCCGCATCGTATCCTAGTTTAAATTCTTCAATCTAACTAACAAATTCGAAACCCCCTTGTTTCAAATTTGTTTCAATTGTATTCTCTGTGTGGAACCTGTGTTACGCGTGATTCTAGAAGACAGCATTAGGCAGGATATAAGGCCAGAAGTTTCTGTAACAGTACTAACCATACAAAGGTGGTTAAAAGTTTTTTCGGTGGATGTTAACAAGGTGCTTTTGATGAAAAAAATTCTATAGCAATTTGAGCTGAAATGACGATGCAAAAAGAAGATTTTTTAAGCATTTAAAGCATTTTAAACATGGTTTTTCTTTTTCTTGGACACTTTAAAATAGTTTCGTGGAGTCAAACACTGTCTGGTATCATTAAAGTAAAAATAGTAGGCACCAGCCGCGTTTTAAATTGCTACAAAGAAGAACGATACGTTATCATATCGAAATAACGGTAGACCAAAAATTTGTTTCTTATAGCAGTGCTGCGGCAAAATAAATACTTCTGTGCAATCACGCTGCAAGTCTGACCAATCTTAACCTTTATGACAATGGTTCCTAGTTCGAGGTCCATGGATACCCAGAAGTCCACAAAATACTTTTTTTGAAATACAAAAGTTTTCATGAATATATCCACAAAAGCCATTTACAGATAAAGTTTAATTTCATAAAGTTAATCTCCAAAAAAAGGTTTTTAACCTTTTGAAGCTTAGTAGTACATATTTGTACCATGTTTCTTAATTGTTTTGTCGTTATTACGTAATAACAATTTTTTTAAAACTTATTACAATGCAATGGTTATCAAACAACTTGAGATTATTTCAAATGTTATAAAATGAATACTTTGATAACGGGAAAAGATTATGTCGAGAAAGGAGCAAAAAGCCAAAAACAACAATTCTAACAAAGAATTTGCAAAAAAAATTTAGCAAAACGATTGAAAATAGGTAATACAATCGCTTTTGAAAAGTTGATATCCAAAAAAAAGATTTTCAATAAGAGAAATTTTGAGCTGAGGGGACACGCAATTAGTCAAGTCAACAAAAAAGTTTTATGTCATTGGGAAGTTCAGGAGCCACTGCTCTAAGACCTTTCTATCAAGTTTAGCATATTTGAATTAATCGGTAATTTTTTAAGTTAAATCTAGCAGGAATTGAAAAAGCTATCCGCAAACTTAGTACAAACACCTGGTTGATAGATCATACTCTTAAATCACTTCCTGATCTATTGTAATAGCATAACTGCAAGTGCTTGGCTTAGCGTTAGTTCCCTCTTCCCTTAGTTGCCTTTATGACTGGACCAAGCGACATAAGCGCAGCCAGAAGCATTACGTTATACAAACAGGCCTGCGATTATGAAAAAGTCGTAAGTAGTGGGCCAATTATTGATTAACATATTCCTGAAAATGCACAATAAATTACTTTGGCGTTCTCCAACAACTTGAATTTATGCTTTCATGCTTTTTATGAAATGAGTGCATAAAAGTGAGTGAAGTCGTTGGATGTTTCAATTGTCAGTTTCTAAATATAGCTATGCTGGAAATAGGGAAACAACACATTTCCATGGACTCCAGAAACTATGGAAAACATGTAGCGACTATGCATAATTCTTAATAATTTTTTTAAATGATTTCTTGTCAAAACACTGTACTTTCAATTTTGGAACGAGAATTGGCTATTTCAACAACACATTAACTTTTTATTTCTGTTCTCACAACTGCCTGTTGGGTGAAGCCTGCTAGTAAAGCAGGTTAGTAGAAGCCATAGCAAAAACCGGCTAGCAACTACAAAAATCGAATGACAGAAAAAATACCGAAGAATTGTCTCTAACTTTCTGCCACTAACATTATTATTGACCTTAAAGCAATGATATAAGAGACGCCTCAAACACAAAGACCCCACTAAACCTTTGTAATAAATTCAAGTAAACGTATAATTTTTTGGCTGTTGTTTTATTTATATCATTTTGCGCCGTTTGTTTTATTAATCATTTCGAGCGAATTGACTAGCAAGTTGATAAAGGCAGTTGTAAAACGGCCCCTCGGCAAAAGCTAGTTGTAACACCCTGATCTCAAGATTAATCGCATGCCACAAATAATGAAACTCGATATCTTGTAATCAATGCGTTGTATGCTCTGTCCTTTACAGATGCGCGTTATGAATTTTTTTCAAATAAATGTTGTACGCAAAGTGGTTATCAACAAAAAACTAAGTGTTTAACTTCCAAGCCAGCAACTTGCAGTTATGGAAAATCGGTGAAAAAAAGTTCACTCGAGCTTTAACGGTATACTATGACTCAAGCAGCTCGTACACAGCACTATGGGTTACCCAAGTTATTGACGAAAATTCAACTCTAATTTGTAAGAGCAGTGCACACCCACATACCACTTTTAAAAGTCACTTTTTTCAGCATTTTGCAGCATCCGCCCATGAAATATATAGCAATAAGTGATTTAAAATTTTTGCTAAAAAAGTATTTAATTTTTTGGAAGATATTTACAGTAATTATTGTTATTCCAATACGTACAGTAATTAATAATTATGCAATAGATTATTGGAAGTAAAGATTTAGTAGAAAGTTTTGCGGTTAAAAACCCCACAATAATACGATGAAACACTGGGCTAAAAATTGTTTCTTCATTAATATAGTAATCAGTAGTAATTAAAGAGAGTATATAAACATTTTTCTACTACATCATTTTCTGTTTTACATTTTAGTTAGAAAATCACAATACCTTGTTGCTGAAAACATAAACCAGGACGATGGCTACGATACCCACCACTAAAGACAGAAAAGCTAATATCATTGCAGGATTTATGAAATTGCAGTTTTTTTCTAAAAAATTGATACAAATATACATTATTAGAAGTCTAATACAACACATAAAATGTTGTAGTTTATAAAAGAACATTTTAGTTTCGATCATTAAAGCAACTTTTAACCCATTAAAAAATATCAGACTTTGATTTATAAGATTTGAAATAATTCCGCAATTGCAAACAGTGACACTGTTTCGACCTATCAGGTCTCTACAGTGCAGAATTGTTTGGTAAAAACAGAAATATAATGGATGGATTTCAGAAAAGCGGTTATCACATCATAATGATATAACAATAAGCAATAATGGGATATATGTGTCTCATGGATTCTTAAAGTGTTAAATGACAAAAGAAAGCTTGGGTTTTGATCACGGCCGCATTGTGTAAACAAGCTTTTCGAAGTGGCCATGTTTTGGTCCGCTTCGTAGACGCTTGTACTGCTTGCACAGCGCGTTTCTAATTTTCTAAAACAAACATTGCAAGCAAGTTATAAAACCGACTAAATTTTTTAACCCTTATACTACCAAAAAATTTCTATAGCATCTCTAACAGCATAGGGTCCAATAGACCCTGAAAAGCTTTTTTTCCTTTTTCATATTTTTGTGTACTTTTTTCTAGTAACTTTTACGTTAAACATCAAGCATGTTTTCACAAATATGTTAAAAAATTTATTTTAACAACGCAATGGAACATTTTTAGAGTTTGATGCACATTTGCAATTGCCTTCACCCAAGCATAATACCAGTAACGAAATCAATTCCTCGTTTTTAGGTTAAAATACGGTTGCAACTTAGAAATTGAAGATTTCTATCTACGGCATGTATCACACATCACATTAGAATGTTTTCCACAAACAAATTCATTACAGGAACCACCCATGGTTCTGGTTTTGCGATCTTTTATGCATGGGCAAAGCGAGCATCTCCTCTTTTTTGTAGCTGGTTCTGACAATTGTTTTTCTTAGCATAAGCTGGTGTTGTGTTGCACTCTTTGGTACCTTCAATGCTGGCCAGTTCCTTTCCAAGCTTGATTAGTAGCATCTTACGCAACCTGTTTCTTTGTCTTTGACCTACTGGATCTAGGTTATGCGAAGGGTACAAGATGGTGGCATTGAAAGCACTGATGTCAGTCATGTTGTAGAATGCAGCCATCGGCCATCCCCGAATCATTCGCTTTGTGCTATAGCATTCGCATCATTTGTTTCATAGGGTCAACACCTTCTTTTGTTGAATTGTAGTATGCGATAAGTTCTGATTTTTTCCTCTCCTTTTTCCTTTCCCTTAACTGAGAGCATAGTGCTGGGCAATGGAACCACTTTTCTTTTTTTGGAGCAATAGCATATGATTGTGACGTTATTTTGAAAACCATAGAAAGTTGAATAAACTTCTCTCCCTTTTTCATCAACAAACAGCGCTGGTAACTCTTTCCTGTTTTTGCGAATTGTCCCCACCACAGTTGGATTTTTCTGCAGCAGCTTTCTACCAAGGTTCAAGCTCATGAAAAATTGTCACGTGTTATATTTCGACCACTCAACTTGGAAGGTTTTATAAGTCTCATAACTGCATTGTAACCAAGATTTGTTGTTCTTGCTTCACTCGCCTCCTTTCCAGTATAAATATCCATCTTCAAACAGTAGCTGGCTTCACTGTCACAAATAGCCAATATTTTGATCACATACTTTCCAGGTTTTAAAGGAATATATTTCCTAAATGTGCAACGCCATCGAAAAGTCATAAGTTGTTCACTGATGGCAAGATTTGTGCCAGGGATGAACGCATCGATCAGTGACTTGTTCTATTAGTGAAACATGCTCTTAGTAGGTTGTAGTTTGTTTGCCGATCTAGCGAAGCACTGTTTTCCAGCATCGTCAAAACGTAACAACCGTACCATCTCTTGAAAACGATTAAGGCTAATGATTTCTTTGAAAATTCGCCTCCATCAGTTGGAGAGCCCAGCTGGGAAATATCTTTATAATTACATTTAAAAACTCCAATCAACCCCAAAGAACCAAGTACTTTTTTTATTTCAACAACAGTGACGTTTCTCCATTTCCCCAGTACCACTAAATTACCTTCCTTATTGGTCCACTTGCAAGTTTCTTGAAAAGGGCTCGTTCTGAAAAAAAGTGTAAAGCAATCCGTAATTGAGCTGCTCATCCTAACAGCAAATCTTGTCGGTCCTGGCTTTTTGCGAAGAATATTTTTTGCAGTGATCCTACTTCGATTAGATGCAATCGGTTTGTTGGACCAGCATTCTGATCCATCACGTGGCTTAACTACAGGATCATTGGTCACACCATCATCATCATCATTTTCAAATAACTGGGTCTGGTAGAACTTCATCATATTTTTTGTCACCATCAGAAGGCATCTCATGCTCATCGATTGTTTCCTCTTCGCTAGCACAAAGTAGTTCTTTAATTTCTTTCTCTGTCAAATACCTTTCTGTCATTGTTGAGATTTAGACTGTAAGATTAGAAACAAACCCTAAACAAAAGCAGCTACATAGCTTTATCAGAAAGATTAGGCTGTTGCGAGCTGCACACGCAGTTATTCTACGACAATTCAAAGTTGGAAATTCAAAGTCGCAAATTCAAAAAGTCGGAAATTCAAAGTCGACATTTCAAAAAAGTTAAACGCTAATCCCAACCATTGCGACTTTGAATTGCCGGGACACCCACTCAGTTACGTACCAGTTCCTGATCGCGCGCTGTGCACTGTAGCGTAATAATATAATTATGTCAAGAAACTTTTGAAAAGAAAACGTATGAAAAAATGTTTACTGATATGCTCCACATGCATTGTTAAGCTACAGTGCCAAGATGCGATTAGAAACTGGTGCATGATTGCGTGTGCGGCTCGCCACAACGCCACATTACTGCCTAATTTCCAGATTATAGGCTAGATCATAACAGAACAGCAGATAAAGCTGCTTGCCAATGTACCCTATACACACAATTGCCAGCAAACTATCTAATCAAGCTAAACTAGAACAGGTAATCTAGGTCAGTACGGCAAGATCATTCTGTCTTCACGTCACTCCATTTCGCACCAGGCTTGGTGGGAAAGGAAGTTTTCCAATACACGTCTCCAAACAAAAAGCACAAAATAAAACCGCTCAATATTTTCAGCAATCTTTGCTCAGGAGTTATAAAACTTAAAAAATGTGGGGTCAAGTTATTTATTTATGCTGCTAATATATATAAATAAACCGACAACTAACAACAACAACAACAAAACACAGAAAAAATAATGTTCAAATAGAAATATTGATATTTCTCACCCCACAAGGTTCATTGGACCCGGCTGGTAACCTATGCTGGAAAATAATTTTTCTCAGTAGCCATAATAAATTAAAACTTCAAACTTTGCTTTGGATACTACCCGAACTAGGTGTCGATAGTCCTGAAATCTCGAAAACCTGAGACTAACAGAAAAGAAAATACAAACAATAACATTCGTTTACAGGGTCCAATGGACCCGGTTGGTACTAAAAGGGTAAAAAGTATTAATAAACAGAGCTTGATGGAGCAACACGGTTCATGCATGCTCCCTCCTAATTTCGCCTATCAGAACCCATCAGTGGAAAACAATTGCAAGAGTATAAACATGTTTTAAAATTTTTCGGTCAGATGCTACGCCTTTAAGCACATCTAATTCAGAACTTAAATGGCATTAAATGAAAACCTCAGTAAATTCGCATCGAGACAATGAGAATAACCAAAAATACAGTATTTCGTTGCCGATAACTCATAGCGCCAAATGCAGCCTGGGTATTGCGCTTATTGGTTTTGTGTTGATTTCCCCTTGAAAAAAACATTTTATTCCATTTTTTGCATGATTGCAGTTCTCGTACACGGTAGAAATGCGTTGTACCAGCAGGATAGATCTGCAGCTGAGTTAAATATACTTAGATCAATGTACCTTTTTCTATGCCGTGCTTCACCGGGTTAGAATTGTGAAGCTGCTCACCCAGCTGTCGTAAGAAGCGGCTCTTGGATATCCACCAAAGGCAGTTCGCCTTGTTGGTGGTGGGACTACCAGTCAGTGATTTGCATTTCATGACTGGTTCGAAATGGGCTTCCACTTTTCACCTAACGTAATTTATTTTAGTTGACGGCGTGAATCTGGATTGCCGTTCGCGCCGTACCTCCACCTTAAGGAAGAAAAGGATAAAATAACCAACCTTTTTTGCCATTTGTCAATTTAACTTTCATAGTTCTTGAAGTCAATGTACCACTGTTATTCGGAAACCCTAAATGCAAACAAAATTTTGATAATTGGGGTGTACAATTTTTCATAACCGTCAAGCCCATGAATTCCGTTTTTGAATTATTCATGCCGCACTCACCTGATGGTATAACAAG
The DNA here is from genome assembly GCA_963675345.1 of Trididemnum clinides. NCBI lineage: Eukaryota > Metazoa > Chordata > Ascidiacea > Aplousobranchia > Didemnidae > Trididemnum > Trididemnum clinides. The sequence goes on from OY776297.1 coordinate 4,684,610, forward strand.
ATCTTCTTTCACTTTTCAAATAATCAGTAATAAAGTAAACCATACCTTACTGTATGAGTAAGGCAGGTTATTGCCGAGTGACATTATTGAAAACGTGTACTTTTTAAACAAAATTTTGTGGCAAATGCTGGTAAAGTTCACAAGTTGAAATAGTATTGAAAATGATTTACAGAAATTATTGACTCAGTATTGTTTCTCACCTCTGTTGCGGTTGATATGATCATATTCGCACATATCAGAAACATTTTCAGCAACAGCGTATGGTTCTAAGTAAATAACAAATTTAAACTTAGGTAAAGTTTATGGCAGCCCATTAATATAGAGCTGTAACTAGAAATATCTCTTTTCATCACAAATCTGTATGCGTGGTCAAACATAAAACACCAACGCATCACACTTATCCAGAATCTCTTGAGCAACAAAATGCTTCTCTCTAAATAAACCAATAGCAAACTTAGGTTCCCCTGAAGGATATCATAACTTAGGGTATTTAATTGATTTCTCGTCTATATTAATCGCGAATATAAAGCGGTTGCTTTTATCTTTTAATGATAGCCTAATGTGAAAATGTTGCACTTCGTGGCTGCAAGTACTGCCGAGTAAAATGCGTTTCCATGACAAACTCTCCCTCTCTAGAGTGATCGAACACTTCTTTTCCAAGGCCACAACTAACGGAATCAAAGTTTTCCTAAACTTTATGGCCCCAAGATATCCTAGTCTTCTTTAGTTTTTTTTGCACAAAAGATATTTTGTGATAAAAGCCAAACATGAGTAAAAAACTTGCTAACCTTCTCCTGCGGATTGGTACGACGAAACAGGAACTGTGTCACCTAAATTTTGAATAGTAATTTAATCATTGCATCTTACCAAACAAAAACCCTTTTTTGTGGTTTCAAGGGATTTGTAGGCCTGTAAGAAAACTAACAAAATACATGGGGGCAGGTGAAGAAAAAATCACCTGCACTCCTCTACAATAATTTTAGATTCATTTCATTTGAGCACAAAAAGCACAGACAGGTCATTTAAATGCATCAACCATTTCTTAAATGCTTCTACCGTAGATTTTTTAGATGTTGTCAGCAAAAATTTTATGTAAACACTGTTTATGGTAATCAAGATTTACTAAATGAGTCCTGCTTTACCAGTCTAGAATTGCATAGCTGGTTACTCAGCATGAAGTAAGAATCGGTTCTAATTACCGGCACACATCAACGCTAGTCTGCTTTGTTAGTGAATTTTGGTGGAGCTAAAAGACTACATTTTGTGTTGATGTATGCTCGAAATCGAATTTCGCTATCCCAAATCTTGATTTTTATTTGCCCTTTATGGAACAAGTCAACAAATTTGTTACGTTTCAAAATGCCTTGATCATGAATGCAGAGTTTCCCTTAATTTAGTACCTTGTTGGAACAAGTTGACAAAGAGGTGGTTAAAAATAAAAATTTTTCTAAAATTTTGATATAGTACACTACTAGTACACAACAGAAAGAGAAAATCCAACCAGTAACTTTTTTTGACGCAAAAACAAAAATGTGGAAGTAGGGGGTTAGGTTTACGGCGCAAACCTGAATACAGTTGTTTCATAATAAAGTGCTTAAATCTCAAAAAAGAGGTAAACGCAACAACCTCCCATTGAAAAAAACACCGAAGTAAGAAAGTTTCAAGGTAAATGCAATCTTATTTGTAAAAAATTTTCTTTTTTAAACATCCAACTGTTTTGCAATCTTCTTTTTCCCAACTCTTGGCATGAATTTTTGTAAAGTTTACCGCTTTATCAGAACTTGATGAAGTTAATTTTTCCCAGTTTGAATAGGATTGCTTAGAACTATGAAACCATCATGAATCAGAGCTGCTTTACTCAAACAATATTATTTTTACACTCCAAAGGTTTCTCCCAAACAATGATTATTACTTGCTTCTTAATGATATTGACTCAGTACTTTCTTAAAGCTTTATAACAAAGTACATGTCGTCTTTTTAACCAAGGCTTTTAATGTTTTGATTTCGGAAGGAAGAAAAAGAAGTTTGCTCTTCCTTTTTTAAACGCAAGAGCCATTCTTATATTAGTACTTATTATTTCAATGATACGCTTACTTTGAATTTTGTCATACAAATCACCAGAGTCTTCCATCTCGTAAGCGTCTAAAAATAGTTATTGTGACGTCATGTTTAGCGTGAGTTACGAAAAATGCTCTCATGACAAGGAAGTAGCTGTTATATATATTTGATCTGAGACAGAAACTATGAAATACCATTTACTTTTTAACTGCAACGACATTAGTTCCATGACGTATGTTATCACGGGTGAGTAAATTTAATTTCATTCCTCGCATTATCATTGCTTCTGAGCGATTGTTTTTGGATTACCTCAGGTGTAAATATTTACGTCACAATTTCCCACCAATGAGTCGTGTATTGTGCTACGAATATCAAATCTTTGCACGATGATTTCTATCATCTTTTTACGAAGAAAAGATTATGCATTGGAGCCATCGGTTTAAAGTCTTCCAAATAAGAGAGCGAGGATACCCGTATGAACATCAGTACAGTCAGTTACCGATTGTGTTCCGCGTAGCCGATAGCTAATCACTAAATGTATTCACTTGAAGAGCTTCACAGTGGTAACCGAGCTTTCGAAAGTTGTCGTGGATAGTGGGTAGAAATTACGTTCATCAACCATTTCGATCCTCGTTGGAGGTGGTGTGGGCTTACTGACTTTGCATGGGCAGTAAAAAGTTGGCAAGCAATTATTGCATCACAAATAATGTAGCACGCGCCATGTAGTCATTTAGGCTGGAAGGCGAACAGGTGAAATCACGAAAGCAACGCTGATCACAAATGCTTTCAACTGTCGATCTTTAGCAAGTGCTCCACTACATGGTTTAACGTAGAGCAGAGGTTCCCAACCTTTTTGCTGCTGCGTACCACTTATGGAGCTATTCTGTTGCTGCGTACCACCTAACTTTGACGATTAGTTTTGTCCATAAAAGAATTGTACACAAAGGTTAACAGACATATTAACATTTATATATGAAAAGAGGCTTTAACAGTCTTTGTAGACGCATTTTTCCTCCGACAACAGGACGGTGACCTTTTTTATTTTTTCAGAGGCCACCATGTCCTTATTGTGGGGCTCCGTAAATAGTGGTCAACCTCTTCATGGGCTCCATAAATAAATGATCAACCTCTTCATGGGCTCCATGTCACCGAAAATTTGAGAACCTCTGCGCTACAGAACAGAAAAAAAAGCACCTAGCAAGCTAGCTAACCCTCGTGACATTATGCAACATTATACACTATGTACAAATTTACATTTATTATAGTTGAAAAGCAAAAAAAAATGACCTGAAACCGCATTCACGTTTCTACATTTCTTTGTGTGAGAGTTTCTGTGAAAACAAATACTTTTTTGGCATTTTTGGAAAACATCTCGCGTACCCCCAGTGGTACGTGTACCACAGGTTTGGAACCCCTGACGTAGAGGAACAACTTTTATCAAAGTCGATCAATATTGTATTGAAACTTACTTGGCGAAGCCATTGTTCAAGTTTGTTATGACGATTTCAGAAATCACACTTTTCAAAATAGTTTTGATTCTGATTTGTCTTAAGAAAGTAAAGTGTTTTACATAAATGCTGAAATCAAGTTGTTTGTTTATTATCATGATTGACGCGCAATAGAATTTTGGTTTTACCTCAATAACAGCGCTTTTAAATTGAGGCAACGTAATGTATCTCTCAAATAATTTCTATGCTGCTAATTTACTGAGACCTTGCTCATTCAGCATCAACTATCTAATCTAACAGCTATCGATCCATTCCACTTGTTCAAAACAAAAGAAAATGTATGTACTGATAAACTTCACTTTAATCGCATTACCAATTAGGCTACAACAACGATCAGTTCCACTTGGCCTCTACGGCTTTTAGCAGCAAACAATTATTAGCCGAATGATCTAACGCAAAACACATCAACATCAGATATTTCTTTCTTAAGGTTTTTGGTCAAATATCTATACTAAGCGGAGAACATTCTATATGTTTCAGAAGTTTTCCGATAAGCAACAATTGGAAATAATCATGATATCGTAACTTTTTAACTTGCGAGTTTTATCACTAACCACTGCTATATCACAATCACAATTTTACAATCAAAATGTTGTTAACAAGTTTGGCAAATTAATCAAGTTACTATAAAATGAAAATAACAGTTTTTAAAGCTGCAGCAAATTATTATTATTCGTGACAATGACTAAATATGAAACTATCTGAAGTGTTCTGAGACATTTCTCATGTAAAAACGAGATGGTGGAAAAGTGCATTTTTAATTATCTACCCATGCGAGTAGCAAGGGTACCGGCGCGGGGGTGTAGTGGTTAGAGCGTCCGCATTGTAGTCGGTAGACCTGGGGTTCATTTCCTAAGTCGAGTCATACCAAAAGACTATAAAAAATGGTATTCACAGCTTCCCTGCTTGGAGCTCAACATATAAAAGGGATAGTGTGGAGAACAAGCCGGCAAGCTTGCTTGTTGTGTCCTTGGGCAAGGCACTTAACGGGACGCCTCCACCTTTATGTGGCAGACAGGTGGCCCTCCCGTACTTCACCGGGTTACAATTATGAAGTTGCTAACCCAGCATGTCAGACGACTCTTGGGTACCATCAGTGGCAGTCCGCCTTGTTGGTGGTGGGGCTACCAGTCACTCACGACTTTTTCGAAATGGGCTGCCATCTTTCCCCTAGCCTAATTTCAATTAGGTTGACGGCACAAACAAACAGCAGAAAGGGTCGGGCAAAATGAGTCATGATAACTCCTCTAACTTTTTTAACACGACCTGCGTAAAAACGCAATCATTTTCAAAAGAAGTTGTGACTTTGGAGCAGATCTAGTTGCATATTGCCGAAGGTTTTAAGTAAACTGTGACCAATTTTCAGTGTGTTTTGATGACAATTTTGTGCTAACGCCTTTATTTTTTTTTACAAACCGCTCGTGCAACCAATCAAAACAATTCGCATAAAGCGAATTGTTACTAATGAGCAACTCTCATGTAATCTAGAAAAACCTAGTAAGTCAAATTTTTGTAAATATTGAGTTTGATCCATATTTGGATTACCACGTTCTTTTCTTTCGATTGAGCAAGGTTAAGCGTGTGAAACTCTTTTCGGTTGGCAGTTTTTCATCGAGAAAAAACTAGTAACCAGAGTTTTAACAAAATCCAAATAAAAATTTGGAAAAACCGAGCAATTTGACTGGCTAAATTTTTTGTGATCATTATATATGATATAGTAGGTTTTTCCAATTGAAAAATTGCCAACAAGAAAGATTTATAACGGCTTAATAAACTGAAGGGTAAAATCTAAGTAAATCCAACCATAACTCTAATATGAATTAATCCAACCACTATGGCTAATTCCGATCATGTGATCACAATCGATATAGCAAGTGATTCCATCCAATCACATTTTTTGATTCTGGTCTTGTGATCATAATGCAGCTGAGTCAATCCAATCACTTTGCTGATTCTGGTCAAGCAGTCATAATGAATATGACAGCGTTCTTGATTGCAATCTTGTTCTGACATTTTTCTACAGTAGTTTTCTGCACATTCATCGGTAGAACAATGGCATCCAGTGGGAAAATGCTTGCACAGCTGGCATTGGAAAAGGCCACGCAGCAACGAGATGATCAGACAGTTGCAGTTAAGGCCATAAAAAGGTACAGAAGGGCAACATACCCGGCTTGGACGTGAGTGTAGCTATGCTTATTGATGTTACGATGACTGAGATTATAAGCAACGCATTAAGCAGAACCGCTGATGAATCTAGGCCTGCTGAGGCTGCTCTAGACAATCTAAGGACACACATGCCTGCCATAACCTACGGGCAAGATTCTGAGATTGACATGAATGAGGGCAGCTTTGACACAGTGCGGTCGCTACTGGGAAGCCATGGGGGCCGTGCTCCCCTATTTTGGATTACTCTAAATTCTTTGTTTTGTTTGGAGCATTGCCTAACAACAAGACTACAAACAATAGTATTAAGAAACTTAGATTTCTGAAAAGATGCTTCAATGCTGCGTGGTATCAGAGGTGGGATTGGTTGAAATATTCGGTCAAGTTTGATGCAGCTTTTTGCTTTCCTCCGCAACTTTGAATCTAAAGCTGGAGGACAATTTGGAGGAATGCGTTGTGAATCAACTTTTGCAAACAATGGCTACCGTGATTGGAAGCGCGCTACATGGGACATTTGCATCTTAGGCGATCTCAGGTAGATTGGGCGTGAACGATGCCTTTTCTTTCTTGATATTCTGGGCAGACCACTGCGCGGGACAAAACCAAAATTGGACTCTTTACACCGTGTTGCGTTGGCGTGTCAATCAAAACTGGGGCCCTCAGAATATCACAATAAAGTATTTCGAAAAGGGAAACATATTTATGCCTTAAGACAGCGTCCATGACAGGACCGGAAGAAAAATGACAAAGTGTTAAGACTTGTATCTTTCAGAATTTCATAGATGTCTGCAACGAATGTGGGACTAAGATCAAGCCAATCGTGAAGCAATACTATGATTTTTTTCAATTTGAGGACGGTCATAGTAACATAAAATCCAGGAAAATTACGCTGCTTCGTCTCGACTCAATATCCGCAGCAGAATTCCGAAAAGATTCACGTGCAATTGGGTTTAAGCAAGGCATCGAGGAAGACTACCAAGAAGTAGACTTTCTGAAACCCAAGTTTAGATTGGACGTTACTCCACGAACAAAAAATCAACCAAGAGGTATTCCTGGCGTGAAACGCCAGAACATTACCAAATTGAAAGATTCATTTCCTGAGCTAAGTGAAAATTCTGGTCGGAAATTCCAATAAATGACAGAAGTGATGATCTGGTTAAAGGCTTTGAGTAATAGTTTATGCAATCAAACTACATTTATACTCTTTTATTATTTCTGCTGAATTTGTTCAGTTTGTAAGCGATAAAGTGAAGTGCTATTCACATATCACGTCTTTGACAATGAAAATCTTGGTTGTGCAATTGGTTGAATCTGGCAATACCTAGTAAGTCGTTTTGGTGCCAGATTAAATCAGCTAATACGATAAAAACAAATGAACCGTAAAGTCCTAAATAGCTTTATTCAAAACACCAAAACCAAATTTATTTTATGTTCAGTAGCTTAATTCTGAAAGAAAACACGTTTCCTTTGTCTTCTCATATTTGCGTTCAATAGACTTGCTAGTTATTTCCAAATTACAGGAGAACTGAGCATTGAACTCACAATTTAGCTATTGCAAAACTACCTTCTCATCGAGCCTGCTTATTTTGGCCAAATCATGTTTCTTAAAGGAATCTACCTTGATTTATGCCTCGAATATCTTCCTTCAAATATAAGCCTGCACTGCTACCACAAGCTTATCAAACACGTCTTGTTCTGACTTGCTGGTTACAAAATGATGGATGGTACTTTGATTTACCGTACAATAAAATAGAATTGGATGCACTGTACTTTTAAATTGCAAGAAAAAGAAACAAAAAAGAGTTGAAAACACAAACTATCGTCGAAGCTAAATCTGTTTGTATTATTTTCCACCTATTATCGCAAACTCTTCAGCAGCAAAGCTTGTCAAACTTCCTTTTTCCTAATAATCTCACAAGCACGCAGTTATGTGTCATTGCCATACAAATATATCTCACACGATAAAATAGAATGAAAAGAGTTTCCGGTATTGTTTAAGTGTTCAATGCTTATAAGGAAGACCAGTTACGCGCCTTCAGCACTCGCTTTGTTGTTTTGTTTCTTGCTTATATGACGCTCTCAATCGATTGTAATCACTTGGAACTAGCAATATACTATGTTTGGTCGCAGTGCTTGATTAAAATGCGATACGGGCGACTACAAACTAGATATGAACCAAGTTGTTCGATGTATAGACGGTGGCGTCACTATAAAGCACGTTTGAGTGATCCGTAGTGATTACAATATTTCAGGGGTAACGCGTTTGAGAAAACATTTTTTTTACAACTATCAGAGAACACATAGAACAAAACTCGTAAAAAAGTGAGTTTGAAAGGTTTTTTTTAGAGAACGTTTCAATTTGAATAAATCCTATGAATTGTGATACTTTTCAAGACCACTCGGGTATTAGGCTTTTTGATTTCAAAAGTGACACTTTTGAAACCCTTGATGGGATCGTGTTCTCTATAGCAACGCTATCGCATATAGGCTACCGTAATCACATCTACATACTAGCGCATACCGTATTTTTCCCGAGAAAATCCAAATTTTTATGACTTAGATATGGATTTCAAATTTCTGGTGAGGATTATCCTCGGATACAGCCAGTTTAAAGTAAGTTTTTGCAAAAATGATAAAGCCATGATGAAGTTTTCCACGAATGAGCGAAAATATGGTGTTAGAAATACAATACAAATTCTCTATACCAGTACAAGTACTGGTATAAAAAACTTGATCAGGGGATAAAAAGAATAACTGTTGTAGCTTCCAATCTGGGGATCCGTTTTATACGCGGAGGTAAGGGTTTTTACAATAATTCCATGTCTAAAAATGCGGTGCGGATTATCTCCGAAAAAATACGGTATTTCGAGTTTTGACACAAGAATGCTTCTGATTACGCTCAAGCTTCATGCTCACGCTAGCTCATTGAAAAAGTGCAATTTACAAAAGTTGCCACTGGCAAAATGCCTACTGGTATCTTAAAGAAAGTAGATTGGTTTGCAACACCTCACAGAGAAAAAATAATGATCTAAAATTATACAACTTTTACGGCCACTGATCAGCTTTTAACATTACACAAGACAACTATCACAGACAAGTCAGTACAAACCAATGTAATTTATACCATATTTGTAGCATGAGGTATCATGAACAGCTCTGATTTTATTTAAATAAAAAGCTCTGAAAACAGTTAGTTAACATATTGTAATCTAGTAACTTTTTATTGCTGACCACTGGCGTTACGAGGGGAAGAGGAAAAGAAAAGCAAAAGCTCCCCTGATTTCAGAAAATTTAGGAAACATTATTTTTGGCTTAGACGCCACCAACAAAATTTTCTTAAGATATTGCTAGAATCAATTAGCATGCAAATCAAAAAATGTGTCTTAGTATTTAAACATTTTGATTGGAGATCAAACATCTGAATAAATTTGTTTTTTCCTCTTTTTCTCCTAAATTTTGCCGACGTCACTTTCGTCAACATCAATTTCGAGATTAAAATTAAAATTCAAATTTCTTGCTTAGAAAATATACTCCTAATCTAGTGAAATATTGAAAGCTAGACCTTTAAGTCTGATGCTATTACTGCCTGAGTAAAGATCAAGCATGATAAAAACATTTTTTAGGAAAAGCTCTTGTTCTTTCAAAACTTGCAGAGCTGGAGAGGCGGCCTAGACTCTAGTAAAACAACGCATCGGTTTTCAAGTGTCTACTGGATTATCTTCGTTTTTTATTTCTAAAGTAATTTTCCGCGGTCAAATTTCCTTAAATTTTGCATGAGTCATGTTACCGAAATTTGAACCGTGGCCAACAATCGTGAGCTCCATAATGCCAGTTAAAATATGAACGGTCGTGCATGAGCATCACGTATTATTTTAATTTTCGTTTCGCCGAAACTTTTTGTACATAGTGACAATGTAATGTTGAGAGCACCATTAGTATTATCTACTGTTGCACAAATACGTGATATCTAAAACTTTGCTTAAATTTAAAACAGTGAAAGTGTTTTAATGTTTTTTTTTACTTAGTTTGCCTTCAAGCTTTTATTAAACACAACAGCAATCAGGAACAGAATTGTACAAAACATAACTAAAGTATTGACAAAAACACCGAAACTTTTCTCATCCATTCATGGAGACTTCATCAGAGCAAACTAACCTGAACACAATAATATGAAAACAAATTTTTCATTAATTGCATGGTGAAATTGCTTTGATATATATTGCTGCATTATTGTTAAGTACCTGTCAACAAAACACAAACAAACGCGGCTTTGCTTTCAAAGGAGACTTGCGGCATTTGATTAGTAACGCTGGCATTAGGTCGGTTTTAGTTCAAAAAGGTATTTTTAATATGACAAAGCTTTGCTCTGCTGGCATTGTTTTGCTTTGACGGCCGAATTAGAGACATTGTGGTTAGTGGAAACAGCTAGATCTTCATTTTTGGCAATACTGTTTATTCTTCGTAACGACAGTGGTATATAATGATCCATTTGGGAACGTTTTAGGCGGAAGAATGACGTCATGAAAATTGGGGGATATTTGTTGGTAGGTACTGTGTGTTGCTGAAGAGGTAAATTTAAGGTATTTGTGTTCTTATCATATGAAATATGTGAAATATAGGGTGGGTCATTAGGTCGCAATTGCGGGGAGAGCGATCGCAGGGGAGGACACTAGTGGTCGGTGAAGGGTTGAAAATGTTTGGTAGGTTGTCTCACTAGTAGTCAGTAAGGAGTCAACTGTCTTGTCAAGAACTTTCAAAAGTTTTAGAATATGAGTTATATAATATTGTACAGTATAAAGATTACGTAATTTTTATTAGCTGTTTGTTGAGATATGTGGTTATATACACGTTTAGGGACTTGCCCAAGCTTGAATTCTTGACTTTTGGTTCAGTATTGTATAGACTTGTCCGAACTTACCCATGTTTGAATCCTCGCCTCCATGTTGTCCTGACATAATCATTGGTATTTATAGAAACGCATAAATGTTGTGTAATGAATTATTCGGAGTATATAAACCCAAGTGTATGGGTAAGATGGTTTTCAATTGTAGTTATGTGATGGTATAAACATGTTAGACGATTGTGAGACTGACTCTGTACCTGATTCCGTACCGAAAAGCATGGACGATCCATTTCCTAGTCGTTCTTCACTAAAGTCGCATATGCGTAGTAGTCATGCGCGTATGCAAACTTTTAGCAAAAGTTAGCCAACGAAAGATCATGCAACACCGCCTGAAATGGCGGATACTGGCTCAGGGCGATAGTGATCGAGTTGTTTGTTTTTACTGCGCTGAAAGTTTGAAGAACTAGGACCGAATAAAGACTCTTGGTATGAGTATCAGGGTACTCTATGTGTAAATACGTGCTGACGATCCAAGGTGTTGAATATGAAAGAAATGAGTCTGAAATTTCTGAAACTCAACAGACCTCACATGTATAGTAATGCAAGAGGCTAGCGATACACTTAGCAAACTGCAGACAGTGGCACTGTTTCGACCTATCAGGTCTTTTCAGTGCAGTTGGTGACCAATACAAAGCTAGAGGCTCTTAATAAAGCATAGATTAGACCGTCACACTTGTGGGATATAATACTGGGTCCACTGTAGTGGATGGTCTGTCAACCTCCCATTTGTTTAAATCAGAGGCATCAAAAGAAATATTAGAAATATTAAACGGACGCCTCCCAGAGTATCTCTGTGCAAAGATGACTAAATCGCAGGAGAAAAACAAAGAGTAATAGAAGTGAAAACATTAATGTTGGTTTACTCCAATGTGCTCTATGCAAAATAAATAGGCATTGATGATTAGAGAATTAGAAGTGTTATGCTTCATCAACTCAAAACAAACAATTCGAAATTTTTCAATCGACGAGATTTACTCAATGCTATTTTGCAACAATCCAAAGACCAGACAGTGGAAAGAGGGAAATGTGTAAAATTTAAAAAGAAGCAAAGAAACGCACTGTGCATGCCCTGTGGTCATCTACATCTTTGTTGGACACGTACACTTGACACAATTTGTTGTTTTCACTGCAAGGACAGGTTGAGAGAGAACATTCGAACGTGCTGTTGTTGAGTTACGTAACACAAAGACATCAGTGGATAACGACATCCTCTATTGATCAATGGCTCAATTAATTCCAGGATATTGCTGCATCAGCAACATTGCAACCAGTCATAATTTTGCTAAGAAAAGTGGTTGTCAGTATTAAAAAAGATAGAATGATATTCTCTACGGAACAGCTCACGAAAGTCGCGTCCTTGCTGATGGAAAGTCTGCTCAATATCTTGTTTTGACCTAAAGCCGAAACGAAAGACTAAGTGCTGCTTTTGTTCTGGGCCACAAATCAAGATGATCCTACATGCGAGGTTTAAAAACATTTTGAGATCATAAAGCAAGAAATATTGGCGGATGGCAATTAGCTGCACTTTACTGTGAAATATCTACCGGACGGTTCGACATCAAGTTCTGTATCTGGCCGTTAAATATAAATGCATGAAAGCTCAAAATGACGTTTGCCATCTGCCACCGCACAATCACGAGCAGCTGATAGTTTCTTTAAGCTTTTGAAGGAATAGAGCCATTGAAGGTGCCAGAGTATGACCAACAGTTCGATGCTTGATGACGTCACAATAAATAATAAACTAAATCAACAATGCGCTCTAACACGTAGGCACCAGTACCGGAAAAAATGGCTTTTGTAAAATCTAAGATTTCAGCTGGGAAGGGTGCAAGATGCACAAGAACCTTTGGAAGTTGGTTGGTGCCCTTGTTCACGCGTACAAGAGCTCCTAGATTATGTTGATGTAAAGTTTAGCTAGTTGCAAATGAGTGTTGTATTGTAAATCAAACAGAAAATGAATTGATTTTGTCAAGGTCACGTTTGCAATTAGTTCTTGATTTTTTACTTGGAAATTATGTTTCATTTGCCTGAGTAATGTACGCAGGAGATGCTGGGAATGTTGATCATAACCCGATAAAGTTTTTGTTTTTATGCGTACACCCCCATGCTGGTAAATGATTCAATATTGCTCAGTATCAATGTTGTACCATTAGAGACTGTACAAAACTTCTGCTAAGCCAACTTTTCAGGGGCCTTTTAGGCTTTCTGCAGTTCTTTTTTGTAAAACGTTTCTGTTAGAATGTCGTCGTTCAAACCTCTGATTTTGCAGTAGAGTGTTTTTCTTCTAAACACTTGAACCACTTGAAATATCTTATCCGTCCACCCAGGAAGATAGCCTCTACAAAACCTCATTCTGTTCATAGACATACGCACTGTATCATTTACTTTTAGCTTATGATCTTTCAACGTCGGTTGCAAATAAAAGGTTGGCCAAACGTCTTCTTAATTTTCAAGGTTTGAAAAAGCTTTGAGCATGCTTTAGTGAGGTGTGGTAGCTGTGGTTGTAGGCGTTGACAAGAAGTAGCAAAACGTCTAAATACCACGTGGTGTTGGTGTAAGAAAAGAATCACCAAAGCCTTTTCCATAAGGTGCGTACATCAATCACGGCAAGGATATGCTTAAAGTTGTCGTTGTATTGTTTCAAAGTTGTAAGGTCAATGCGACCTGCCTGCATTTAAAAATCTTCTCCCGGCATCATAGTTTTATGTGCGGAAAACGTCTTCTCACAGGTTTGTGGCGAGTATAGGCATGTTGAACTTTTAACCATTTTTGTGGAGCTTTCACAATTTTTGGAAAACTGTAAGCACCGCAAAATGCACTTACTTGTTGTGAGTCAAAATACACCACAAACTTTCCCATAGCAGATTTTTGAATTCGTGCAAGCCCGATTGAATAGGATTTTGTTTTTTCACTACAAACTAAAAAAGTTGGTGAATATTTGAACCTGGAATTTCTCGTTTATCCAAAAATATTTGACCGTAATTATCAATATCTACATTTTTCTTGTCTTTGATATTTTTCAAAAGCTACCTGGCTTTTGTTTTCTTTTGTTTTTTGTCAAAACAGCTGAATTAGGTCATTTTTACCCTTTTTGCTTTAGTTTTGACTCGATGAATTTCCACAAACCATTATTGTGAATAAATTTTTCAGCTATAGTTGTCTTTTGTATCAAAATTGTGTGTGAAAGCGCTCAATGTTTTGTTGTTTCAACCAGGTTTGAAATGATCGTTTGAAAAATTCACTTCACAAATCCGTTTGGATATTTTGATAATGGCCCTATTTTGTTAATAGATCTTCAAAAGCTTTTATTATGTCCGAGCTTGATTTCAGGTTGTAAAAGCTGTTTTGGAAAAGACATCAATCACGGCATATCTTTCTATGACATCATAGTGATTTTTTTACTAAAAAGATGGCTTTTTGTTTTTTGTCAAAACAGCTGAACTAGGTAATTTTTGCTCTTCTTGCTTTGGTTTCGACTGGATGAATTTCGAGAAACCACTATCTTTCTATGAGATTATTGTGATTTTTTATTAAAATAGACAAATCCACTACAGTGGACCTAGTATAGGTTCCACAAGTGTGGCGGTCTAAGCTATGCTTTACTAAAAGCCTCTAGCTTCTTGTTGGTCACCAACTGCACTGAAGAGACCTGATAGGTCGAAACAGTGTCACTGTCTGCAATTTGCTAAGTGCATCGCTAGCCTCTAGCATTTCTACTAGAATTTAAGTACTTTTCACTTTGTTAGTTTTATGTAAGGTTATAAGCATTATTTTTAAACTTTAAACTGGTGTGTCTTTAGAATACACTGAAGATGGCCTATTAAAGACATAAATCGATTTTTGTTTATCTTTTTAATAAAATTGACTGATTTGATGAGTGCTGTCAATGCGGGTTCCTGGTTGTAGGATTCAAATTCTTTTGTTAAATTCTCTTTTCTCACACTTCGACTTGTCAGCAACGCCTCAAAAACGTATTCGAACTTGCTTTTCATCAGTTTGTAGGCAGCGTCTGATACCTTCTACAAATAGTCCAACATTTTTCGGATGGATTTATTTTTGCTTCCGTTTGTAACAATACATTTGCCTTTTTCAAATTTGGAACGTTTGCAGTAATGCCACCACTTACGGAAATATGATGGGCTTCAAAAGTCAGTTTAGAACCGTTTGCAGGTAGATTTTGTGGTGAAAATTAAGCCTCAAAATTATAGGAATAAAAACGTTTGTTTGAGGGACGCAAGTATCAATTTCTCCTAATTTTTTAAAAATGGTTTGCAGATTTATATATATACGCCTAGAAAAAGCTCACCAACCGTTGTTTTACAAGTTTTGGCGTGATGGCAACAGTTAATGTTTTGTTCCCACAGTAAATACATTAATACACTATATTACGATAATTCCCAAAATCAACCATGAGACTTGGATGATTTTCCCAAATGTTTAATCTCAAAAGGGATCTGCTTCCAGGATCACACTAAGGTAAAATAGAAATTTTGCCCAAAAATGTTTATCAACATCATGCCATGCGGTGCAATAATCCATTACAACTTTTCAATAACCCGCCACCGGTTTCGGCCTTATTGTTCCTCATTAGGCGGGAAAAAACACACAACAATAAAAATTGTGTGTTTTTTCCCGCCTAATGAGGTATGGGCTAACAGATTTGCTATTGTGTGCAAAATAATGATGCAATGCAAAACAATACTAAACAGCAATACCTGTGTGTGTATGTTCCTAATTGAACTCCCTTAATATAGGTATTGCTGTATTGCAATGTTTTGCATTGTATCATTATTTTGAACACGATAGCAAATCTGTTAGCCTATGCATTACCCATTTTTATTATTATGTGTTTTTTACACCCGCCTGATGAGACCCAATAAAGTCGAAACCAGTCGCGGGTTATTGACAGGTTGTAATAGCTCGTTGTGAGGTACAGTATGACGTTGGTAATCATTTTTAAGCACTTATTTTATTTTTCTTAGTGTTTCAGAGTATAATTCCTGGATACATAAAGCAATTTAGCAATTCCCTTTTTTAATTCATTAGCAACAAGATTGATTTTGAAAAAATCCTTTAGGTCTACAAAATCAGATAAATTAACACCAGTGAAAGAATTATACGCTATATCAAAATGCATGAAATAGTCATTGAACAATTTTTGAGCATCATATTTACACCGCTACGACTATCGATCAGAGTCTTGATGTACAATCAGAAATATAAAAAATCATAGAATATTGTCTCCTGAAACGTTCATTAGTCCGTGATTGCTTTTTATACAGTCTGAAAACGTCATTTTTTCTCCCTAAAGAGCATCTTTCACGTTGTTAGCCTAGAAGTTGATATTCAAATATTTGGACGAGCTTCCACTTAGTGTCTGGTCTACTCAGTCCGTTGTAAGGGGAATCTTCTGCTAACGCATTTAAAAACTCCATTAAGTCTTTGCCACCACTGATTAATAATGCAGTGTCCGGTATTTAAGCATTGTTATAACTTAAGTGGTAATGCCTTAATTTTTCGATTTGAATGTTTTTTAGTATGTAAGCCAGACTATAGCTGATCTTGAAACAATTTTTTTGATGAGCCATGATTGGTTTTGAAATTATTTGCTCCAAATTTTTAAAATCTCTGTCATATAAAATGCTGTATATATATTTTGCACTTTCCCTTTCTTCGTGAAACTTCTGATACTTCTCCAACATTTTTGCATAAAATCTTTCACTTCTGGAGCAGATTCAGTTAATTTCTCCTTTTGCAAATCTTTGTGGTGACCAAATTTAGCAGAACATTTAAAATATTCTTTTTAGCTGCTATTTAATCAAAAGACTCATCGTTTACTGCGGTACATCAATTAAAGAGGACGCAGCTTTGTTTGAGACAGATCAGAAATTTGTCATAAGAGACAAGTCTTCGATTTATTTGCATTTATGGTATGTGATATTTTTTGCTTTGTCAAAATTTTGCTGCATTTCATATAATGGACTTTGCTTGTTCTTAAATGAGTACTTTTTATATAACGTCTTAAATCAGACAGCCGCGAAAACTTCGTCTCACATATTTCACACTAGAGTTTCTGTTTTTTATCATGTATATTTTTTGTATTTCTTACCAAATCTCTTTTCTCGGTAAACACTTTAGATTAAATGTTGCAGTTATAATCTTAATTTTTATATCTTCTCACTAACTTTACTATTATAGAATGAATATGCTTCTTACAAAAGCTTTTTTATATTGAAAGATTGATTGTACTATGATGTGCTAAGAACTGAAAAGTCTGGACAGATCGCTCTCATACTGTACAATAAAATCTAGTCAACTGCTTCGAATTCCGAGGTCTTACAAGGATTCAAGCTTGGACAAGTCCAGACAGGTCTGTACAATACGGAAGCAAAAATTGCATCATAACCCAACAAACAGCCAAATAAAAATTAGGTAATTCTTATACAATATCATATAACTCATTTCCTAAAACTTTGGACAGCTCTGAACAGGACTACCAAATTGACTACTTACCGACCTCTAATGTCCTACCCCGCATTCGTGAGCAAATGACGCATCACATATTTCACATAACACTGTCCTTCGAATATCCTAAACATACCTCCACACTAACACACAGCATCTAACCTCCAAAAATCTCCTACATATTCATGGCATTATTCTTCCGCTTAAAACGTTGCGAAATGGATCATTATATACAGGGTGCCCCAGATATAACCGAACGCGAATTATTATGAAAAGTTGCAGTTGAATAAAACAAATTTTATTTCACAACGCTACAGCAAATGTTCAAAATGCAAACCATTATTTGCAATGCAATGATGGCATCGTTTAATGATTGATTCAGTCACTTTTTTGCACATTTCCGGAGTAATATCTTTTAATGCGTTTGTAATGTTCTCTTTTAGATCATTGAGGGTCTTTGGTTTATCTCTGAACACTTGATTTTTGAGTATTCCCCAAATAAAGAAGTCTAGGGGAGTCAGTTCTGGAGATCTTGCAGGCCATTCTACGAAACCACCGCGACCTATCCATCTGTCTGGAAAATGTTCATCAAGCCGCTTTCGAACCGATGTGTATCAAATGACGATGTGTGTCAAATGATCCATTCCAATGATCAATAACATTTTTATAACTTTCCTTCGAAAACTAATAATTTTGAACAGCATAAATACGTTCTTCCAATTGTAAAGTGCGTCTTGTGTAGGCCATGTCTGAAATAAAAGGGGGCGACAATAAAGGACAAAAAAGACTAATGACTAATGAAGCAAACTTAAAATCAATGATCATCAACCAAGCTTTTGGGTTAGGTTATATTTGGGCCACTCTGTGCTACTAACGATATATGATATGTCCTTGTCACAAGAAGACATATATTCATAAACTGCTTTGAAAAGAAAAAAGGGGTAAAAAAATGTTTAAGATTGAAATACGAAATGATTTCAAATGTTTTGTGGGCTATTTTTGTATCGTTATTAAGTCTGTCTCGAAACAATACAGCAATGTCCTTATTTAATTTAATGGGGGGTCAGAAGTTGTTAAGTAAAAATGTAATCAGAGGCATTGTTCTGGGAGTAGTTAGGGGAAAGGTTGGTTATTATTATTAAAAGCCAGGGCTCACACTTCCTTTGATTCGGCCTTTAAGTCTCATTGTGATCAGTCCAAAGCAAACAGAGAAAAAATTACTTTTGTTTACTGAAAGTTGAAACAAAATTGTCCCCTTTCCAAATTCTATTGTTTTGCATTGTATAGCGTTGAGTGTACTTAGCACAGTTTTGCTGTAGGGTGAAACACCACATTTACCTGCAGCCGTGCTCTGAAGTAATTTTATCTCTGCTTTGCTGAAATTAAACACTACAGTAAAACAAATCTAAGCACACGAGAAGCAAAACAACGCAAAATACGTCACAGTTTGTAAGCTCATCCACAAATACTGAGTGACATCACAAAACTTTTTGCGTGCCCAATAGCAAACTCTATGAGCATCCGTAACAGTTTAGAGGAAACTTTTTCATGCGACTTGCAGAAGCCCCGATGTTATTTTAGGTTGTGGAGGACTTAAACATGAAAATTCTTTTTAACCCTTAACTACTCGCGCTGGTGTATTTTGTACACCATTTTTACTAATTCGGCTCCCCCCCTTTTATTTTGAAATTCTGCAGGCAGCAAGCGCCATCTATCCTCTAATTAACTCCACAGGCATGCTTTGACGCGTTGGCGTAGTTTTAGAAAGCACGTGGCGGCCGGTATGCTAAGACAAATGAGTGGGGGTGTTGTTTTGGTGTACAAAATACACCGCGCGAGTACTTATGTAACCATAATTTTTTGTGCTTTTTGAAAAGATTTTTTTCTTTTTATTGTTTTCTTGCTTGCTTATGCTGTTTTTGTGTGCAGAAATACTTTATACATAATGGCTAGACGGATTAGGTCTTTAGATGATGATGCAATTAGGGCAATGTTGGAACAAGAAGATGAATCTGATGAGGAAATAGGAGGTGTGGAAAATGATGACGAAGAAAGAGTTGTGAACGAAAGCGATCACAGCACGGACTCCGAAATTGATGGTTACCAATTGCAGAATTCTGATAGGTCTACTCATTCTGAAAGCTCAGATGAAGACGATGAAAACTATTATCTTTGCAAAGATAAAGTAACTAAGTGGTACAAAAATCCTTGTGTCAGTAAATTTGCAAAAACTCCTTCGCGAAACCTTTTAAAATTTCTTCCTGGCCCAAGAAACAATGCCAGACATATTGAAGATGAACTACAAGCTTTTCTATTACTGATTACAGATGAGATGATAGAGGAAATTGTTGGATGCACCAATATGTATATCACAGCTGTACAGTCAAACTATGACAGGGAAAGAGATGCAAAAATTACTACAAAAACTGAACTCATGGCATTCCTTGGACTATTGGTTTTGTCGGTGTAAAGAGGGCTGGGCATGTGAGTTTTCTTGAATTATAGGCCACAGATGGTAGTGGAATAGAAATCTTTCGAGCTTGCATGTCGTACAACCGCTTTCTGTTCCTGTTGTTGGCAATACGGTTTGATGATAGAACGACGCGGAGTCAAAGAAAAGAAACAGATAAATTGGCTGCCATTCGGTATATTCTAGATGAGTTCGTACAAAACTGCAAAAACACCTACTGCCTTAGTGAGTTCCTGACGATCGATGAAACATTAGTACCTTTCCGGGGGAGATGCAGCTTCATCCAATACATTTGAAGCAAGCCGGCAAAGTACGGTGTAAAGATCTTCGCACTTCGTGATGCTAAGACATATTTCACAGGAAACTTGGAAGTTTATTGCGGTAAACAACCAACTGGTCCACATGAAGCCTCCAACAGCCCTGGTGACATAGTTGAAAGACTGATAAGTCACTTGAAAGGTACATGCCGTAATCTAACAACGGATAATTGGTATACTAGTTACACACTTGCAATGTCACTGCTGCAAGATAAAATAACTCTGGTTGGGACTTTGAAGAAAAACAAAAGAGAAATTCCAGCTGAATTTTTGCCAAACAAACAAAAGCCGATCTCTTCATCAATGTTTGGATTTCAAAAGCATGCTACTCTGGTTTCCTTTACACCAAAAAAGAATAAATCAGTTGTTTTGCTTTCCACTATGCACCGTGATGCTGCAGTTGATGCCGAAACTAAAAAGCCACAGATCATCCAGTTCTATAATTCTACGAAAGGAGGGGTGGATACAGTTGACCAACTCTGCGGCAATTATTCTGTGTCAAGGAGAACCCGCCGGTGGCTTTATGTGTCTTTTTCCATCTTGTAAACATATCAGGCGTGAATGGACAAATCATATTCAACAAGACTCGTAAGTCGGTAGATGAATCACAAAACAGGCGGCAGTTCCTTTAGAATCTTGCTATGAGTTTGATGAAGCCTCATCTGCAGAACAGAGCACAGCTACAAAATCTTCCATCTGACATTCAATCCATCTTGTCAAAATATAAGCCACAATCACAAGTTGACACCCGTGAACCACCTCCTGCAAAATCTCGAAAAAGGTGCCGTCTCTGTGGAAGAGCTAAAAACAGGGTGACAACTATGAGATGTTCTTCGTGCAATGACTTTGTCTGCAAAAATCATGCAAAAACTGATGTGAAATGTGACACCTGTGCACATCTTGCAACTGATAAATCATCCTAAAGAACGTTCTTGTGGTTTTTGCGCATAATTTCATTTGTTTCGGAAAATAAAAGCTGTACGTCAACATTGGTGTACAAAGTACACCACGCGAGTAGTTGCGTTAAGAAAAAGGGCAGGAGTAGTTAAGGGTTAAAGAGTGATAACTTATTTTCCGATGTTGTTGCTACCTCGCAAGCACTTAAATATCTTGATTTAGGGATTATTTAAAGTCTAGGGATGACAATTGCACCTTGAGATTGTAAACCAAAATTTTTTAAGGGGTCTGCAACAATTTGAAGAGTTTATTATGTCTTTTTTGCATTGACGGCTATTTAAAAATAGCCCAAGCACACAAAAATTTTGTTTGTGGTACAGAATTTCAATAAAGGAGAAGGTGCTGGCCCCAGAACATAGTGGTCCCTTCAACAGAATTTCAATAAAGGAGAAGGTGCTGGCCCCTGAACATAGTGGTCCCTTCAACCACCCGGTTAATTTCTAAAAAAATTTTAAGATTTTTTTCAATTTGGTTGTAATGCAATTAGTTATAAATCTTTACTTCGTAAAGCGGCTGCAATTTGGTCGAGCAAAAAAATACTAATGATATTTTAATTTTAGGCCTAAAAACTGAGACTGCATTATTGTTTGTAGATATTGCTTTGTGTTCTTTCGGTCAAGCAACAAAAAATTTTTTTGATTTTATACATTTTTGAAGGGTAGCTGTGCTTTAGAAAAAATATGTTTGTCTGAGCAACACCACATTTTTCGATAGGAAAAATTGAAATTTTTCGACTGATAGTACTTTGGACCTGTGACCACTTGGACAGCGGACCCTAAAACCATGGTTCAAGCATCTAAACACATACTTAAATAGTTATTAGTAATGTTGTAACGTAATAGTTGTTACTTGACAATATCACAGCAAGAATTAGTGAACGGGAAAGTATTCATAGGCTAGTAAATTACAACAATTGTTGTAAGGAAGAAGTTTGAGCTTAATATAGTTATTCCCAGCAAATAATTAGTAATTTTGCTGCATTTGACATGAAGAAAGCTGTGGAAGCTGTAATTAAAGAAGTAAAGTCAAAGGAAAAAATGATAAAGACCATTACAAAGAAATCTGCTTTGCGACTGCAAAAAGTAGCCGATTAGTTGAACCAAATATTGAAGATGTGCCTTTTACCCGGGCTTTTGCTGTTGTTTTTGTATTTCCTCCCCCAATAGTCGGTTCGACAACGAAATCGGAACGGATCAAGAAGTTACCGATTACTTTGAGAACTTTTGATTTTATTTGAATGATTCAAAATAAGTTATTCCTTTTAAGTAATGGATGTTAAGGCATATAGGCCAACTGCTATCAGTTGAATAAAATACCACTTCCACGACCGGTTTCGTTCCTATTAGAACTCGTCAGGTGGACTCAGGTATTGAACCGACGGTCACATGAATTGCTTCATGCGGTTTATGCCACTCCGCCATCGGTCCTTTCAACTGATACTGTTAATTTTAAGCTTATATATGTTGCACGCTCACTACAATGAGCTAGATGCAATATATGCTTTTAATTCCCAGCGAAGCCAGTGCCTTTATTACGTTATAATACGAATTATAGGAGCTGGTGTTAGCCTGTTTAAGTTATTACTTTTAATTAATGGATATTAAGGCATATAGGCTAACTGCTATCAGTTGAATAAAATACCACTTCCACGACCGGTTTCGTTCCTATTAGAACTCGTCAGGTGGACTCAGGTATTGAACCGACGGTCACATGAATTGCTTCATGCATGAATTGCTTCACATGAACCGACGGTCACATTGAAAGGACCGATGGCGGAGTGGCATAAACCGCATGAAGCAATTCATGTGACCGTCGGTTCAATACCTGAGTCCACCTGACGAGTTCTAATAGGAACGAAACCGGTCGTGGAAGTGGTATTATATTCAACTGATAGCAGTTAGCCTATATGCCTTAATATCCATTAATTAAAAGTAATATCTTAAACAGGCTAACACCAGCTCCTATAATTCGTATTATATCAAAATAAGTTGTGACACTTCGAATTTTCATGCTTTACTTTGATTACATTTCGATCAAATGCTTGAAACCTGAGTGATAATAATAGTGGCTGAAGGGTCAGTTAGGGGTAGTTCAAGGGATCACGTACATGCTGACCTTTAAAACACAATGAGTAAGCTGCATATTTTGTGTACCTCGGGAATGCAAACAGATGTAGTTATAAAGTGGTAAAGATAGCTCCGTTATAGCAATGCAATAGGCTAGCGATGCACTTAGCAAACTGCATACAGTGACACTGTTTCGACCTAGCAGGTCTCTTCAGTGCAGTTGGTGTCCGAAAAGAAGCTAGAGCTTTTAATAAAGCATAGCTTAGACCTCCACACTTATGGGACCTATACTAGGTCCTCTGTGGTGGATGGTCTGTCAGTACTCTGCGAAGCCGAATCACTTGTAAATGAGTGGTGGTTGTGACAGGTGCACAAAGTCTAACAACTGCTAAAACAATAGAGTTGTCACAGTCTAGTGGTCACAAGCTCTTGTGGTAATGCAAGAGGCTAGCAATGCACTTAGCAAAACTGCAGATAGTGACACTGTTTCAACCTATCGGGTTTCTTCAGTGCAGTTGGTAATCGACAAGAAGCTAGAGGTTTTCATAAAGCATAGTTTAGACCGTCACCCTTGTGGGACCTATACTAGGTCCACTGTAGTGGATGGTCTGTCAGTACTAGCTCCGCTAATTAGTGGTTTTTGTTATGCACAAATCTCAGAATAAAATTTTTTAATACAGAAGTCGCACTTATTTAAGTACAAAATGACTCAACAGTCCACCCCTTCTCCTAGCTTTAAAAAAAGCTGTTTTACCAATAAGCTTTTTGTGAGGCTCTTATCGGTGGCGGCATCGCGTCAAAAACGGAAGAGCTAGAGTGAGTAACTTGTTTTATCTGATTAATTTGGACCGTAGGCAATCAAGACAAGCCAATGATAGCGCTAGCATCGTAATGCCCGCCAAAAAAAAGGGGGAAATGTTAGAGGAAGAGCAGCAAGGGGCAAAATAAATTTTTGATCTCAGCTTTTTCTGATGTTAAGAATTTTCGAAGAAAAGCAAAAAAACAAGTTGCAGTTTTTATTAAATACGTTTTTTTATCAAAACAGAGCAGGAAATAGTAAGTTTCAATTTCTATTTAATATATTTTAAGTTATGAACGAGCAGGAAATACCAAGCTTCTGCTCTTTATCATCGATTTTTAAAAAGGAGGAAAACGCAAGTTTCAGCTTTTATTCAACATTAGTTTGATTGAAAAGAGCGAGAAAATTTCAGTTTCAGCTATTGATTAATATAGTGTAGGTGTTAGCTCTATGTGAGCTATGCGACTGTTCCAATTATCCTATTCGAGAAATAAGCTACAGGGGCGAAGCAGCTTGGGATATAACACGGTGTCAGCTCACAGAAGCACACGGATATAATTATCAAACAATGTATTACTCTACAGCGAACTAACAACAGCGCCACAAAGGTACCCAACAGCATGCACCACGTGAATCAATACACTGCTATTAATTTGAGTAGTGCAGGCTGGGTTTCCACAACCGAAGTAATTATGGGTAGACAAACCACCAGTAGTCACCACTAGCCACTGGTATCAACTACCGGAACCGCAAAAGACCGGTAACAATCACTAGTAACCACTGCTAAAACACCTTGAATCTATAGCTAGAAAGAAAACAAATGGATAATGATGCTAGGCCTAGGTAAGCCAGGCCCAGCACTACAAAGCACACTTCTAGATATACCATACATTGTAGGCTACCATACCTAACTATATCATGAATAGATACATCACTACTAATTACACTAAATTAGCACAGGTTCTACCTTGAATTACTTGATAGTGACTGACAAAGAGATTACGAAATCACTAACCACGCCAAACCTATATCTGGTAACCGGAAAGCGCTAACTCTACACATTATCAAAGGATCAATGTACACATAGAGCGAAGTGGCGCTAACATAGCCGGCCCAAAGCGAATTACATACCAGCAACGGTTAATGAGCTTTCACAGATAAAGCGCTACGAGATACATCAACAATTGATCACTAGGTGTCACATGAGAGAACGATGCACAAGATAATTTTAGCATACAAACGAATTTCGAAACAAGAAACATAAAATCACACATGCCTCGTAAGAGAGTAACGTATTGTGATGTTTTGGCACCACATTCAATGATATACGGATCAAACTAGGACGAGGCTAATGCTTAACAATCAATAATGAAGAAACAGCATAACTAGCACGTAAAGACACAAATCAAAACATGATTATCCATGGCGTAAACGAATCTGCCCAGTGGCAGCCAATAGTAAAAGGGTTATGCAAGGTGGCAATCATTGGTCGGCATGGTCATTAATATCGCCTTCCAGCCAACACAGCTTTCTTACGTCACGCTCATAGGTTTTGCCACTTGCATCGCGTACTGTAACCCGCCGCACATGCCCAAATTTGTCAGGGCTAACATTAATGACAATTGCGCGATCATAAGCGCAGCGCGGCTTCGCATCATTTGAACCGACCAACAAATGGTCGCCGATTTTAATATTACGTTGCGATTGCAACCATTTTGCGCGCCTTTGTAGAAGTGGCAAGTATTCTTCAGACCAGCGTCGCCAAAACTCATCAGCATGTCTCTGAGAGGCTCTCCAGGAAGAGCGCATACCGTCAGAAGCAACAAACACATCAGTAGGCAGTACAGGATCAACGCAACCAGTCAATATACTAAGTGGGCTCAGTGCACGGAGATCATTGGGATCAGCACTGACCCGTGTAATGGGGCGACTATTCAATATCAGTTGTACTTCACGAAACAGGGTCTCCAGGCCCTTCTCAGTCAACGTGCGCAATTTCTTGTATTCTTGCAGAGCAGACATGGTTTTTCGGACTAGACGTATCATTGATTCCCACACCCCACCTTGATGGGATGCCAAAGGGGGATTAAATTTCCAGTCGACGCTATTTTGCGCCATAGCAGCAGTCATCCATCTCTTGTCTAATCGAGCTAGCCCTCGCTTTAGCTCTGCATGAGCACCAACAAAGTTTGTGCCATTGTCCGAGTACAGAACTCGGGTGGCTCCTCCAGTGACGGAAAGGAACCGACGGTAGGCCATCAGAAATGATTCAGTACTCAAATCTTCGGCTACCTCTAAGTGAATAGCTCGGGTGGCAAGGCATGAAAATATGCAGCCATATCTCTTCAAATTATTCCGGCCTTGCCGGACTAGAATCGGCCCGAAGTAATCGACAGCAGTGTTTGTAAAGGGCCGATTCCGTGACTCAATGCGGGCAAGCGGGAGTGGCACCATAAGCTGGGCGCCCGGGGCGGCATCACGATTGCGACAGTTCATGCAGAGTAATCGAATGTAGTGCTTTACTGTTCGTTTACTACCCAAAACAAAGTAATTCTTGGTGACTTCATTCATGACAAACCCGCTAGCAAAATGCCCAATCTTACAATGCAAGTCCATAATTATTAAGCCTGTTAATGCATGACGTCGTGGTAGCACTATAGGGTGCTTGAAATCATACGATAAGTCCGATCTATGCAATCGCCCACCAATCCTAATCAGTCCTTCTTCCACATATGGACAATAAGCAAGCAATGGACGACAAACGCCCTTAATATATGTATCACAAACTTTAATATTTCTACATTCTAAGGCATCCGCAACACCAGGAAGTGCGGTGCGCTGTGCAACACAAATCAGAGCCCTGAGGGCTTCAGCATATTCATTTGCAGAAACAGGACCAGATACAACCACAGAGGGAGTACAGTTTTTCAAAATTCTGTTTCGCAGTATACGCTTTAAGCGTAGCCACCATGCTGCCGCTCTCACCAATCTTGGGAGCGTACTATAATGAGCGATCAGTTTTTCAGATAAAATGTCTTTAGAAACAGTAATTTCGGCAACATTCACATTAGCATAAGCACATTCAGAAAGTTCACCAACATTGTCAGGCACACTATTACCTTCAGTGTCAACAGATAAAGTCCGAGTCGCCACAGGCCAACCCTCTTCCCCTCGCAGCAAAAAGAGGGGGCCGTCAAGCCATTCTCGAGCACGTTCTGCACACGACGGTTTTAAACCACGTGAGAAAAGGTCTGCAGGATTTCTCTTCGTGTCCACCCACCGCCATTGCGTCGAATTAGTGACCTGAAGTATACGTTTAACACGATTTGCCTCAAAAACCGGCAATCTTTTATCAGGATTTTTACGTAACCGAGTACAGTCTGTGAATCACACCAAAATACAACAGAATCAAACTTACAACCAATTTCACGAATCAGAACAGACGACGTTTTTACCGCTTCGTAGGCGGCATGCAACTCTGCGCGAGGAGTCGTAGTACATTCAGCAGGGAGCACTCTAGATTTTCCCATCACAAATGAAAGAGCAAAATGCCCCTTATTGCAAGTTAGCATATAAAAAACAAAGCCGAAAGCATGTTTACTAGCATCAGTGAAGCAATGCAAATGTATATATTCTGCATCTGTGAGTCCATCAAACCGACGCGGCAATTTTATACCATCTAAATTACGCAAGCCTTTTTTCCACCTCAGCCAACGCATTGTTTCAGTATACGGCAAATTGCTATCATCCCAACCCAGATTGGAACGTGAAAGACTTTGCAGAATTAATTTTGCCGGCAACAGGAAGGGCGAAACTATCCCAAGGGGGTCGTACCACCGGCTAAGGAACGACAACAGGCCGCGACGCGTAAGCACATAATCACCATTTGCTGCAGATATATGAAAACAGTCCGAACTTGGTGACCAGCACACACCCAAAGTCTTTTGCTCGGAAATGTCCTCAAATCGCAAATCTAGCTCAGCGTACCGAGGCAATAGACGCTCGCTAGCAACACCGTTTAGCAGTTCAGGGTGGTTGCTGGAAAACTTCATAAGCTTAAAACCACCACATGTCAACAACTTATCCAGTTCGTCAATCAATGCAACAAGACCTTCAGAAGTCGCAACGCTTTTCAACAGATCATCAACATAAAAGTTCATATTCACAGTATTACAAGTCTCAACAGAAAACTTTGATTGATTGTCCACAACAGTTCGTCGCAGTGCGTATCCCGCCACACTCGGCGAAGAAGTCAGCCCAAATGCATGTACTGACATTTCATACGTATTTACAACTTCATCAGGATCTCCATCACGCCAATACAAAAACCTTAGAGCACTTCTGTCAGAAGGATCTACCCGCACCTGATGGAACATGCTCTTTATGTCAGCCACCACAGCATATTCATGCAAACGAAATCGCAAAAGAACTCCGAGTAATAAGTTTGTATTATTGGGTCCCTGTAAGAGCCGTTCATTTAATGTAACACCTTTATAACAGCAGGATGCATCAAAAACAATTCGAAACTTCTCACCCTTTGTATTGTGGTGAGGAATATACCAAACCTTACCTTCTTCTCCTTGTTGAACATCCGGATCCACCAAAGCTGCATATCCATGCTCAATCATTTCATTAATTTTTTGAGTGTACTTTGCAAGGGTATTCGGATTAGATTTTAGCCGTCGCCCTAAACTACTCAATCGTGACAAGGCGATTGGTCGATTGTTAGGGAGTCCAGGATTGTTCGAAACCCAGGGCAGGGCAATCTGGTAATGTCCATCAATTATGTTACAACTACTGTCCATGATAGCAGTGGCCCGATTATCATTAACTGAAGGGGCTCGGTAATCAAGCTCAACGTCTGGTGTGGGCCCCCCAGTGCCATTACAAGTTGGGCACTGTCCTTTATTGGCAGGAGAGACCACAGCCAATTTCAACAAGTCTGCATCAGATCGATCGTCAAGGCCTACAATGTGGCACACAACATTTTCTTCAAGTGAAGATTGACTGTAGCAGTCATTTCCATACAAAAACCAGCCAAGAACTGTTCTCCCAGCACATAGTTTCTCTTCCCCAGCATCCCGCCTTTCAATAAGCTCATGGAGAATGCGACAGTTCAAACCAATCAACAAATCAACAGTAGTTCGGTCAATCAATGGTATATCAACATCAGATACATGTGGATAATTCTCAAAATCACTTGCAGAAGGAATACTGGAACGTAAATCTGATAGTCTGTCAACCACTTGCACCCCTTTTAAAGTGAAGGATGCAGTCTCGTTGAGACCACGAATCTCAATCTGTGTTTCAAATGTGTCTGATGTGCGGTGTTCCCCATTAGCCATGCAAAGATGACTACGTATGGGAGTTCCCACAAGCGACAGCTCATCATATAGGCTCTTCGAGATAAGGTGAGTGTCCGAACCATCATCCAGTAAGGCTAAGACGTCACGTCCGAGACCAGATCGCATATTTGTAACTCTTACAGGCAAAACCTTCAACCTGGTTCTGCCCCGTGCACTGCGAGCTGTATTGGCATGGGCAGCACGATTACAAGTAGGCTCTGCACCCACTACTGGTGCCACAGCAGCATTGGTCTCGTCATTTTTGTTTAAAGTCTCAGGGGTAGAGATTTTCTCAGAATTATCAAAACGGTGAAGGAGCGTGTGGTGAGCACCATTACATTTCTGACAACGACGATTACTCTTACAGTCTCTAACAAAATGTCCCTCACTTAAGCAATTGAAACAGCGTCTTTGTAACTTTGTATCAGCAATACGATCTTCAACAGATAATGCAACAAACTTATTGCACTTCCAAAGTGCATGCTCAGATGGTTTTCCGCAGTCACAGAGCTTCGACTTGGGGTCACGAGATTGAACGTTAACCTTCGCATCCTGAGGACTCATTTCCTTTGAAGCTAAATCCGTTCTTCTCAGGGCTTGGGCCCTTGTAAACTTTGCTTTAGTATATCTGCTCCCACCACTGCGAGGATAGCTACTCTCAGTGGAGCGCGGCTCAAGAAGCAGTCGACCAAAGGTTGAGCTAGCTTCCTTCTTGCACTGATCTACAAACAACAACACATCATCAAACCGTACACGACCGGATGGAGAACTATGATCAACAGTAAATCGCACAAACTGCTTGCGCAGGTCCATAGGAAGGCGCCAAAAGATTGCCTCTGTTGTAGCATAAGCATTCAACTCATCATACGCACCAGCTGCTAGCATTCCTTGTCTACATGCCATCATGTCAATGTAAAGATCTTCCAAACCATCAGCAGTGGCACGAACAACAGGGCCATTGCGAACTTGTTGCAGCAGAGCACTAGCCGTTCTTTGGGGAGAACCAAACGCAGCTTTCAAGTCTTGCAGAGCACATGAAAGTGCATCTCTAGGTGATGGATTTAACATACAATTATCAATGATTCTACGAGCCCGCCCTTTTGTAGCAGCGGCAAGTAAATGTAGTGCATGACCAGGATCTGATTCCGCATATACTCTCAGAATTCTATCTTCCACTTGATACATGAAACGATAGTACAGCTTGGGATCACCATCAAAACGATCTTCCAGAGAAGGTGTGGGCACATCTCGACATCTTATCAGGATCTTGGCAAGATCATCAACTGTCATCTTAGAGTCAACAGATTTGTCAGTATTGGGAAGCTGATTAGCTCCATCATGATTCACACGTGGAGCTGTAGCAACATCACAGGGTCTTCTATAACCATCAACAGCCGGCCCATGCCAAAGATTCATAGGTAGGGAAGCAGCACTGCATAGGGTACCAGAATCACAAACTGCCGGCCCATATTCAACCGTGGGTAGCTGGAACTTGCTGCGATATAGGACACTTGGGTCCCATGAAGCTTGTACACACGAGGTAGGGGGCTGGTACTCACTATAGACAGCAGCAGACTGTCTACCCTGAATACCTCCAGCACTGACAGTGCTAGTGCTAACTTGAGGCTGAGCCCATACTGGGGCGTCAGGCCTAAGATGGGAACCAGAATGTGCAACTGGTGAACGAGACATCTGGGCAACCGCATCTTTACTATCCAAAAAGTTAACAACCCTGTCTTGTGGAGTCATTGTCTTCTGTTCGAGCTCACCTAGATTTTGATCAACATCTCGTAATTCAGCTTCAGCCATTATTTCAGCTTCTGCAAGATCTGCCTTGGCACGCAAGATCTCAAGTTTGAGCTTGTGCTCTTGTTCTAATTTCCAAAGGCGTGCCTTTTTGATTTTTACTTCAGTAATTCGCCTCGTGGCTGAGGACTTTGATGAAACTGAACAAGCCTTTTCTGATGCAATCTTATACGTTTTGCTCTTTGGTTCTGTGCCAAAATTGAAACTCATGTTTTCAACAGCATCACCAACAGAGACATCAGTACGAGCTTGCACACTACAGGTATCAGAACTCACAACAACAGCAGATGGTAAATCACAGACTAGTACCTCATTCAGATTTTCAGTTTGAAGCACACTAAAATCACGCGCCGAAACTCTAGGCGGTGAATTACTGTAACAACGGGGATTGACACAATTAGCAACAGAATCAGCACTTTCACTATTTGACCCCATGGTTATACAAACACAGATACAATAAATAAGCTTCTTCAGAAGGATACAATAAGCTTCTTCAGAAGGCAGTAACGAGCAATCAGCAAATCTTGACAAATTCAGCAGAGCAGATAAACAAACAGCCTGATTCGATAGGCTTCCACAAAAACAATCAGCAACAACTTCACCAAACAATGGTGTTTTAGCTGTGTTAGCTCTAGCTACGAGCTAATCGATTTCTAGTTGTCGTATTCTATCTGAGATAGGGCTACAGGGGGTAAAGCAGCCTGGGGAATGGGCACGGTATCAGCTCAGCAGCAGACGAATATGATATCAACGAATATATTATACTACTGTGAACAACTACAATGCCCCAACAGCACCCAGCAGCATGCACCACGTGAATCAATACACTATTATTAATTTGGGTGATGCAGGCTGGGTTTCCACAGCAACAATAGATACGGCAGACGGTCACCGGTATTAACACTATTTTAACTATCGTAAACGCAAACAACGCATGCAAAACCTACCACTAAAACACCTTGAACCTGTAGCTGCAAGGAGAAAGGCAAATAGATAAAGATGCTAGGCCTAGGTAAGCCAGGCCCAGCACTACAAAGCACACTTCTAGATATACCATACATTGTAGGCTACCATACCTAACTATATCATGAATAGATACATCACTACTAATTACACTAAATTAGCACAGGTTCTACCTTGAATTACTTGATAGTGACTGACAAAGAGATTACGAAATCACTAACCACGCCAAAACCTATATCTGGTAACCGGAAAGCGCTAACTCTACACATTATCAAAGGATCAATGTACACATAGAGCGAAGTGGCGCTAACAGTAGGTCTACCTCAACCTATACTTCAAAGTCACAAAGAATAGTTAAACTGCCCACTTCAAGTTCGACCAAATTTATTTGTTATAGGCCTATCTCTAATTTTTTTGTCATGAAATATTTTTCTTTTGGTCACGATAATCTGCCTTGAGTATACACAAATATGATGGATTAACATGTTTATTTTCCACTTTTCATTTAATATAGCTTTGAAAAAAAGCTGTTTTAACCATATGCTTTTCGTGACGCTATCATCAATGGTGGTTTCGCGTCAAAAGTAGAGTTAGAGTATGTGTTTTATCCAGTGATGGGATTCAAAATTTTAAGAACAGGTTCTCTTTTGTATCAAACTCACTAACAACAGGTTCCCTCATTTTAGAAAGCCCATTTGCTGCGGTCGTCTAAGATCTGTAACAAAAAACAAGAACGGGTTCGCTAATTATCACGACACTCCAAGAACGGGTTCGCACGAACCCATGCGAACCCCCTGAATCCCATCACTGTATTTTTATCTGATTAATTCAGACGTTAGGACGTTTATGTAATTAATTTGGACGTTACGTACCACCAATTAGTCGTTACATCCTAATTAATCACATAAAACTTTTACTTGTTCTACCTCTTCCCTTTTGATGCGATACCGCCACTGATGAGAGCGTCACGAAAAGCTTATAGTTAAAACAGCTTTTTTCAAAGTTATATTAAAATTCTGTACCACCAATAAGATTTTTGTGTGCTCTTAACTTACAGATCTAGAGGCTTTAAGTGGGCTTTTTACAAAATATTATTTCACATAACAATGACTTATTCAGCGGTGACTCAAATTGACGCAAGGTTCAGCACTTTAAACTTTAAAAGCAAAGTGATTTAAAATTTATCGGCCAGTAGCAAAAACTGTCAGAAAGTTGACCTTCTTTGTCAAGTTTACAAAACTATTTTTTGGTTTCTAATAATAAAAAACGTGTTGATGTTTCTATAAATAAACCTGCTGGCAAAGAGAAAAAAAATGCTTGCTTACTTTTGGCCTTGCTATTATTAGCTTATTTAAGTAGAGGTTAGTTAAACAGTTGCTATTTTGAAGTAAATCACTAAATATCAAGTGCTAGGCAGGCCCGCAACAAATACATATGTGATGGAAAAGAGGCTAAATCAAGAATTTTTTTAATATCAAAAAATTTTGCACAACTTTTACAGCATATTTTGGTGAATATTTTCGAAGAAGATGTTTACTCAGTTTTTCAAGTAAGTTTTTAAGTAGGGTTGGTGGGCGTACAGCTTTAGAAATATGGCTAAAGGGCATTAAGAATGTCGCCAAAGAGCAAGTACAGTAAGAAGCTTTTATTTTACATGTTTTCTCAAAAACCAACAGCTTTTTTAAAACTTGATATTGGACTTATAGTTCGCAAAAGCGTTCAGAAAATTTTTGAAAGGAGAAAGCGAGCATATAGGCAAAGAAAATGATTTTTTCCATATTATCAAGAAAAAAATGGGGGTGACACAGCGATCGTCACAACAATAGACGCTATAAATTTATTTGACACTAAACTTCGCATGTAACCCGGAAACGGCTCTCGTACCACCTAGAAAAAGCTGACGTATCACTGGTGGTATGCGTACTACAGTTTGAGGACCACTGGGCTATAGCTCACTGTACAATTGACTGCATGAGGCAACAGTGATGACATCAACATTACAGCATAATATTTTTTGTTGTTATACTCAAGGTCAAATTATGAAGGCTGTAAACCCAGTAATTTAAAGAAGCATATGTTATAAAGGGTTTCTAAAAATAGATGTTTACTTGGAGAAGTTGTTAGGCATATGGCTATAAGAATATGGCTCAATTGGAGCTCCTGCACCTTTTTTGGCGTTGTGCCTTTGGTGGTACGAAACAACAACAAAAATATTTCTGGTGTTACGCAAGCAGAAAAAGTTATGTGCCATTGGTATAAGGCATACAAGTAATCATTCTAGCGGTTAATTCTTCTAATTGTAAGCAAGGGCTTTTGGAGATTAAACTGGGCAAGGCATCAGAGTTGGGAGGCATGTTGTTCACTTTTTGTGAT
The DNA here is from genome assembly GCA_963675345.1 of Trididemnum clinides. Taxonomy (NCBI): domain Eukaryota; kingdom Metazoa; phylum Chordata; class Ascidiacea; order Aplousobranchia; family Didemnidae; genus Trididemnum; species Trididemnum clinides. The sequence goes on from OY776297.1 coordinate 4,718,803, forward strand.
CTTTATTTGTTTAATAATTACCTTGATCACCTTGACCGACCAGTTCTTTAGGGCGTCATCATAGCACTACTGGTCACAATCTTTCTTCGTACTGTTGTCATGAATGACCATCAACTCGCTCACTAAGCGGGTAGACCACCACTCGTCTGGCTCACAAGGCCGAGGTATCTAGTTACTGTAAGTGCCTTACCCAAAGGTATAAGCAAAGTTGCCAATTTTTTTGCCACATTAACTTGTTTTTTGCTGAGCGTCAAGCATGGAAATAGTGAATACCATTTTGAAGCCCTCGGTACGACTCAACGAAGAAATTTAGCCCATATTCATCCACTTTGAAGCGAATTCTGCAATCATGCACTATCGGCTTATGTGGAAACAAACTTCCAAAAATCAATTGAGTTGTCCACTTAGGACATTTTTTCAAAATAAAGTTTTTCAAAATGAATTTTTTGCTCAATTTTTGGTGCCCAGAATATTTTGGTGAACACTTGTTGAAATTTATTCTGTTTTTACTTTTTCTCTTGTTAAAACTTTTTTCAGGAGATCAATTTAGTGAAATCAAAACTGGTGCTTTTTTTAGCGAGATACATCAATAGATTATCCCCCTATTAATTCCTCATTTGTAACTATCTCTTAAACCTTCCTGTCAACGCTAACTCAGTTAAATTCACTTGATTCTACTTTTGTTTGTTGCCTTATGCTATTGATAAAATGTGTGTCAAAAGTTTGAACCAGCAGAAACATGGAGCTACTCAAATAGACCAAATCTCTTTGTCTTATACGAACATAAACTTATAACTTAACAATATTAAAGTTTTATGATAACCAAAACCTGAGCTTTAGCCAGGTAAAATTTTGGGAAAGAAGGCCACAATTTTTTATTCTGGATCATATTTTTGCGAATGACTTCTATTTTAGAAATCCCACAGAATTTTGACAAAAATCAAAGATATTAAGACAAATATGAAAATATTTGCTGAGGTTAGTTTTAAATGACAACATATTTTTGGGAAGGCACTAAGGAATCCAGCCGCAAACGGAGGTTTTATAAAAATCGTCCACTTTAGCGGAGAATGCACAGAAAATAAGAACTTGATATAAAAGCTGTTTTTTATGCTAGCATACCGTGTTCCAGTTTTCCACACATAAAATTTTAATCGTTTAGTTAAGTATAAGCTGTAACCATTCAAGCAACGTTGCTTACAACCTAATTCATTCAAGTAAAAGCAGAACTAAAACAAATCAAGTTACCCTAGTGAGTAATTTGTTACTGAGAAATTCACTTCTATAGTTTACTTTAGAACTTCTTTGTAACTGACCATCTCTGGTAGTAATACCATGTCATATGTGTTTGCATTTGAGTGTTTGTGCGCTTTTGCAGTATAATTACAATTGTTGCATGTACATAATTATTTGCAAGTTTGATTTTAAGAATAAGCAAGTACATCTTTATTTTATGAGGAAGGCTATATGATGTGCCGAAAACGTTCAGAATTTCAATAAAAATGTCTAATTTACTGAGAATGCAATGCATCCGAACGCTTTGGTAGAGAAGAAGTGCCTCGTTACCGAAATAGTGTATTCTAGTCCCATAAATCACTTTTTGACATCACAGATCTGGTAAATGTATTTGTACAAAAACAAGCAATAAGAAGGCAACAAAAAAATTACGAACTTTTCACCAACCTGGTTCAAAATATTGTTCGGAAACATATTCCCCGAGGCTGCCGAACTAGGTATGTGCCAAGTCTCAACGAAGAAAGTCTGAACATGCTGGATAAGTACAAAATGCTATACAAGGAAGATCCTTTCGCTGAAGATACCATTACTGCAGGAGAGCAACTCATGGCCTCCATGACTCAAGAGCGCCAACGGAAATGGCTGGATGCAATTGAATCAACGGACATGTCTAGAAACAGCAAGAAGACATGGAATCTGATCCGAAAACTAAACAACGATTCTGCCATTCCAAAACATCAACAATACCCAGTCACCGCTAATCAAGTTGCACATCAGCTTTTAGTTAATGGGCAAACAAAAGGAAAGAAAGCTCCTAGAGTGAAATTTAGAAAAAACGGAGAACAAAACATGGAACCAAATCTAACATCACCATTTACAGCTCAAGAGTTCTCTAATGGCATTGCTGCTCTCAAGAATGGCAAAGCAATTGGCTTGGATGGCATCTTTACGGAAGATCTAAAACACTTCGGCCAGCAAGCTAAAAAACAGTTGTTTGAACTGTTTAATAGATGCGTGGAAACCAATCACATTTCCAAGATCTGGCGGAAATCATGCGTTATTGCTCTCCCAAAACCAGGCAAAGACCTATCATTGCCTAAGAGCTTCAGACCGATCTCCCTACTATGCCACCCATATAAACTCTTCGAAAGGCTATTGCTTGGAAGGCTTACCCCAGTTGTTAAACCAAAGATCATTCCACAACAGGCTGGTTTTCGTGAAGGTAAATCGACAGCTGGCCAATTGCTTAATCTCACGCAGCATATTGAAGATGGTTTCGAGAAGAGATTAGTGACCGGTGCTGTTTTCGTCGACCTATCTGCTGCATGCGATACAGTGAATCATCGTATCTTGATGACTAAAATCTACCAGATGACGATGATAAAGCAATGGCAACACTCCTTGGTACTCTTTTAAAGAACAGGATGTTTTATGTGGCTCTGAATCGGAAGAAAAGTTGATGGCGGCAACAGCAAAATGGACTCCCTCAAGGCAGTGTCTTAGCCTCATTGTTGTATAACACCTACACCAATGATCAACCCACAGACGAAAGAATATCTCGTTTTATTTATGCAGACAATCTGTGCATGACATCCTAAGAAAGTTCCTTTGAAGCTGTTGAACGAAATCTAACGGACTTTCTTACTCTGCTGACTGAGTACTAAGCAAAGAACCAGCTGAAACCAATGCATCAAAGACTCAGGTGTGTGCATTCCATCCCAGAAATAGAGAAGCAAATGACCACTCAGAGTTACTTGGTCCGGAACATCGCTCGAATACCACCCAAACCCTTTATATCTTGGAATCAAACTTGATCGCACACTCAGCTATAGATGTCATATTATGAGCACTAAGGCCAAGGTCAACACCAGGAACAACATTTTGATGAAATTGACCAACTCAAAATGGGGATGCACGCATCATACCCTCAGAACATCAACTCTGGCCTTGTGCTATACAGCTGCTGAATATGCATGTCCTGTATGGTCAAGATCTGTACATGCCAGAAAATTAGATCCAGCCCTAAACAATGCTTGTCGGACCATTACAGGCTGTCTCAAACCTACCGACACCAGCAATCTACACCTACTAGCTGGTATCGCACCACCCGAAATTAGAAGAGAGACAGCCAGCAGATCGCAAAGACTGCGCCAATCTACTGGCCCAAGGCACCCACTATTTGGATCTGAGCCAGCACCGACGAGGTTGAAATCAAGAAGATCTCTTCTAAGCCATGTCCAGCCCAAAGCGGAGACAAACATGAAACGATGTGTCGAAAAGTTAAAATCCAACCCATCCTCTGTCGATATGGGAATTCAACCATCTGAGAGTCTTCCCCCAGGAAGCAATGCACCCTGGCCAACGTAGAAAACATTCAATCGGCTTAGATCTGGCGTAGGCCGTACCAAGGCAAATTTAATCAAATGGGGATACCATACTGGCGACCCCTCGTGTAATTGTGGCACAGAGACACAAACGATGAAACACCGACTGCAATGCCCACTGCTCAAAACACCTTGCTCTCGTAACGATTCGAGCATTTTTAACGACACCGCAAAGAAATGCGTAAAATTGTGGCAATCAACCATGTGAAGACACGATACAGACAGACTGAGCTTTTGACAATATGAGTAGCATTTCGCCTTCAGATCATTCCGACAATTCCGAATTCATTAAATCAACTGAGCGTGTAGCAATGTGCGTAGCATTTTGCTATCAGATCATTTAGACCATTCCGAATTCATAAAATTAGCTCAGCGCCTCGCAATATGCGTAGCATTTCGCCTTCAGACCATTCCGAATTCATGAGATTAGCTTAGCGCCTAGCAATATGCGTAGCATTTCGCTATCAGCTTATTCTGACCAATCCAAATTTATGAAATTAACTCAACGTGTAGCAATATGCGTAGCATTTTGCTATCAGACCATTTCGAATTCATTTAATCAATATGCATAGCATTTAGCTATCAGCTTATTCCGACCATTCCGAATTCATGAAATTCACTCGTTGCTCAGCTATATGCGTAGCATTTTGCTCTCAGTTCACTCTGACTATTTCGAATTCATTAAATTAGATGAGCGTCTAAGAATATGTGTATAATTTTGCTCTTATATCACTCCATGTATTTCGAAGTCATTGATTGAATGTGTGTTATTTGATTTATGTGATGTGATGATGGATCATGTTCTGCCTACGTAACATTTTTCTGTGAATTCAAATAATTCGCATTTAAAAAAATTTTAACTATTCCGACAATTCCGTCTGTTCCGACTTTCCTCTTTTTAGGAAAAGCGTCATTCCGACTATTCCGACAATTCCGAATTCATTAAATTAGTGTTACCCGATCTTCAGTCGAAGAATAAAACAAGCGGTAAGTGAATCAACCTACAACGTGTTGCAGAAACTTTGAAAGCGGTTGACGGAAACAAACAACAATTTCAATAACCCGCGATCGGTTTCGACCTTATTGGGTCTCATCAGGCGGGTTTAAAAAACATTCAATATTAAACATGCTGAAAAAACAAATTTACCATTGGGTGCAAAAAAGATGCAATACAAAACAATATGATACAGCAATACCTATATCATGAGAGTCTCATTTAAGAATACACACACATGACATCAGCAACAATTGCTGTATCACGTCGCTTTGTATTGCATCTTTTTTTTCATCCAATGGCAAATTTGTTTTTTCAGCATGTTTATTATTGAGTGTTTTTTTGCACCCGCCTGATGAGACCCAATAAGGTCGAAACCAATCGCAAGTTATTGGCATGATGTTATTGATTGTGGTAAGGTACCGTGGTGATTACGTGCGTATTTGGTTTTTCTTTGATTTGTGTTGATTGTAATTTAGGTTGTATTTGGTTTCATTTTTGATATCACTATCAGTATTTCCTATGCTGGGTGTCAAATATCAATGTTGACATTTGATATAGGAAATTGCCTTGCTTTAGCATCAATATTGATGTAGAAAATTGCTTTACCTTGCCTTATCAAAATTCCGTTGCTTTGTTGTGTCACATGATTCGTGTTCATACATATATATATTTCTATTTGCTAGATATATATATATTGCTAGCTCCAAGTGGTTACGATCGATAGAGAGCGTCTTATAAGCGAGAAACAAAACAACATAGCGAGTGCTAAAGGCGCGAGGCGTTCAAAGGAAGCACTGCTATTGAGAGATATTATCGAATTTACAAAGCCATCCATAAACGCGTTTCGTCCTGTATATAAATAATTTTAAACTCTATACGTCAGGTAAAATAAAATAAAACCACAACAGCTGTTTTGCCAAGCGGCTCGTCAAGTGGCAACTGAAATCAAGAAAAAATATATAACTTAACATAAAACATAAAAGCCTAAAAACTGCATAACTACCGATATATTTTACCTGACATGTAGTGTTTAAAATTATACCTGTAAAGCTCTAACCTTGGTTGTTATCGCGCACTGTGCCAGCCACGAGAGACTTTTTTCCCTGATATACATATATATATATTTCTATCTGTACAGCTTCAGAATTGACATTAAAACGTTAAAACCACAACAATCCGTTTCGCCTAGGGCTCATCGGGTGGCGCGTCTTATTGAAATAGAGTTGAATGGTAATAGTGATATTAAAAATGATAATAAGATTCTATTTGGATAAGACGCACCACTCGATGAGCCTCTTGGCGAAACAGACTGTTGTGATTTTAACGTTTTAATGTCAATTCTGTAGCTGTACAAATAGAAATATATTACGACTCCGGCAAGCTTGCTGTTGAGCTCTGTGAAGCTAAGTGACTATTTTATATGTATATATACAGGGTGGCGCTCGAGTGTATTAACAGTAAAGTAAAAAGACGCTACTCCTAATTGGAAGTAGATAGAAATTTATTTTGAGAATTTTGGTATGCACCACTGGGTAAACTTATATTTATTTAGCGCATGTGCTCAAATTGCTTACCATTCATATCAATACATTTCTAAAAAAAGATCTAAAAAAATGACGAAGTGAATGCGTAATTCATCAGACAATCAAATGTAGACAAGTAGTTTGCAGTGACCTCTGCTAGCTAAACTGGCGTGTAAGTCACCAAGCCAATTCATATGCGAAGCCTAGCTAGTAGAAAAGATTCTTGCAACCGATCGATAAAGATCCGCAGCTGCCTCTGCAAAGCACAGGCAGCCAACTTAGAAAGAAGAATAACCAATACATCAGATTTAGTTGGTACTTTAGTGTTAATACACTCGTGCGCCACCCTGTATACATGTATGTATATATATATATATATGTTCGCGTTGCGTATGATGGCTATTGCTGGTCAATCATCCGCTTTGCTCAAACTTTGATTTAAATTGCTGCTGCTTTGCCCGCTTACATTACTATTAGTCATTATGTCACCAATAAAAGAAACAGTTTTAGTGTCACATGAAGACTAGTGTTATTATGAAGATTAAAGAACTCACAACATTGGTGCCTCGAGTGAGGACTCACAACAGAGCCTTGAACAATGTTACGCAACCAGATTGTTATCCTTTACCTTATTTAGCGGATTTTGTAGATATTGCTCAGGGCTGCACTATTTTTAGCAAGTTAGACTGCCACACTCTGAGATAACGTTCTTAGGCCACCTCGTGACTCAAGAGGGTATCAAACCCCTTTCTCATAAAGTGGAGGCAATTGAAAACTTTTTGTGTACTACCAATCTAAAACAGTTATGTCGTTTTTTGGGGATGGTTAATTACTATCGTCGTTTTATTCCCAATTGCACCTTACTTTACGCCCGCTCAATGCTTTTTATCCCCCGGCAAACCCAATAAAAGGCCGATCGACAGGACAACAGAAACACAATAGGCATTTGCAACAATTCAGTCCAAACTCAGCACCTTGACTTTGCTGAGCTATCCTGTACCTGATGCTACACCGCTATTTTTGTTGACCCGAGTGAAAGAGGTGGTGGTGCGGTGTTGTAACAGAAGCACGGTGATGCATGAAAACCGCTGGCATTCTTTTATCAAACCTTTTCGCAAACCCAGCGCAGTTATTCGACTTTTGACCGTAAACTTCTTGCAATATATCTCGCGATCCGTCACTTCCACTATTTTGTTGATGGTCGGCAATTCATTGTATATACCGATTACGCCCCTCTGTGCCCCGCCCTTTTTACACGTTCATGCCAATTTTCTCCTCGACAACTATGTCATTTAAATTTTATCTCTCAATTTACAAGTGACGTGCGATACATTAAAGGGGAAGATAATTTAGTTTCCGACTGTTTGTCACATACGGTTGGAGCAATTTTTGAGGAATAGCCAGCGACGGATCTTTTAGCCATGGCAGCGGGCCAAGCTCACGACCGCTCCCTTTTTGGTTTCCAAATCGGAGACCACTCATTGCAACTTGAGCATTGTCCAATTTCAAACATGGCGTTTCACTTCTAGGCGATGTGTCTCAGGGAAGCTTCCGACCCCTGGAACCAGAAGATTTCCGTAAGCAGGTATTTGAGACACTGTTACTTTTCCCATCCTAGTATCAAACACAGTCGAGCATTAATATCACGAAGATTCTATGGCCATGCATGAATAATGACATTAAACGGTGGTGCAACGCTTGCATCCCTTCTCAACAGTCGAAAGTGGGTGTACATACAAAATCTTCTTTTCAAAGGTTCGAGCCGGTTTTTTCTAAGTTTGTACATGTTCATGTTGATATAGTTGGCCCATTACCCCTTTCAAAATGATTCCGTTACATACTCACCATCGTTGATCGTTTTTCGTGCTGGCCCGAGGCTATTCCTCTTCCAGACATCACAGCAAAATCTTTGGTTGACGCGTTTGTGCTGCATTTTGTGGGTCGCTATGAAGTGCCGGAGATTATCATCACTGATAGAGGCAGGCAGTTTACATCTACTCTCTGGCATGACTTGATGACATTTTTGCGGTGCAAAATCATTCACACCACTTCTTATAACCCCAAGGCCAACAGAGCCGTTGAGCGTTTCCACCGTGTTTTGAAGGCGTCATTAAAAGCCCACATCAACCCCTCCGATTGGCTTTTTAATTTGGGTTGGGTCTTACAGGGGATTCGCTTTATGGTTAACAAAAACCATCCCTATTCGTTATGCGAAATGTTGTGTGGTACTTCGTTACGACTGTCAGGCGAGTATTTTCACCTTTCAAAGAAATCACACAGCCCTAGCAGATACATATCCGACTTGAGTCGTTTTATGAAACGTATGCAGCTTGTCCGGACTCGCGACATAACTTCACAACTTACGAATCTTTCCCCTGACTAAACATCTTACTTGCATGTGTTTGTCCGGCAAGATGGCGTTTAACCTTCTCTCCAACAACCCTACCGAAGCCCTTGTCGTGTCCTACTCAGATCGGACAAAGTGTTTACTCTCGAACTGGACAAGAACATAAACAACGTATGCATTGACTGTTTGAAGCCGGCCATCATGTTAAACTGTTTCAATAGTGGTGCGCTAGAGCCCAATAAATTGAGGGATCGCCCACCTGATAAGGGTGTTGCTGCTGCTAATAGTCCTCCTTTTTCAGGGCCCGATTCATCTGAGGTTTCGATTGGTGCACGCTTTCCATAGTACCTGAAGCACCACTTTTACCAACGAGAGCCGGATAGTTCGTAAACCAAGCAGATTTGGGTAAACCAAAACAACAAGCGAATAATCATGGATTTGTCCCTTTCGCCTTTCGTTTACTTTTGTCAGTTGATGGTTTATTACTTATTGTCCACCGTTGCTCATCAGTTTTCGGTACCGCTATGCCACACCAACATGTTTAAAAATGAATTCTTTATACCACAACCTGAAAAGCAAATCAAGCATTCCTCATTTCGCATACATGCCTGTCGGACTGCCGTCTATTACCCGAGTAAGCAAGTTCTCCAGCTCCGGATTACTACTTGTGAAACGTACAAAACGACATCATCCACTACTTTCTATTTTTTTTGGCGCAAAGATCAGCAACAAGGACACTGTTCCTATGTCGCCTTCACCTGTAGCAATCTGTTCCATTTGAGCCAGGGAGCTGAAAAGTGGTTGTTGCGGAATCTTACAAAAGAAGTCCAATGAAATCTGGTCTACCACTACCACTAAGGGTTGGTGGTAGTAGTCGCCGGCAAAAGAGTTCATTTTTGGGGTGTACCCAAAAGATTGGAATGCCCAATTGCTCAAAAGGTTGAGAGTGTTCCTAATATCTCCCTTCATTCTGATATGCGTGGAAACGTATATTGGCTGGAAGTAAAATCTTGGGCATAAGTTAAAGCTCTCAAATTCGATGTCCTCCATCTGTTCACACTTGTTTTCCCGAGAATGCTGTGTGCGACTCTTCTGGGATCGTATTGTGCCCGATAATTGTCGCAGTGTACGTCGCTTGCGCACAGCACGTTCGGCCACAGATAGCACTCGTTCCTCTACAGATCATCTATTTGCTAGCTTTGTCACTGAAAGAGCCGACATCATGAGCAAAACCATCAACAACCTTAATGCTGACATCCATTTTCTTGAGTTCCAAAGTCAATTTATTTTTTCTGCCATGTACTCTATTCTCAGTAAATTATTCCTTATCCTGGTGCTCTCTGCCTTGTTACGTCGTCACACAGCTGCGATTACGATTGGGGATGTGCTTACAGAATTAATGTGTATCCCTTCACTTCGTCCCTTGCTGCAATATGTAGACCATTTAAACGTTACTCGGGCAAGACAACTATACGGAGATGGCAGTCTCTACGAAGGTGTTCACTTAGTTGAGCAATTTATTTCGGGTTGTGTTTTCACTTTTCATATAAATGGTAAGCTCTATACTTTCCAAAATACATGTTAACCCTTGCGGACACCAATATCTCTCCTTTTTCCCCTCATCTGGCTCCCTTGCATACCCGTTACGAAGTTATTGACTACCAATCCTTTGTCAATCTTTTCCCTTCCTCCAGACTTGGCATTGAAGATGTCAACTCTGTGTTACCAACTCTCAGTGAAGCAAATCTGATGCAACACCAGCTCACTAGGCTGTTGGAGACCAAGCTGTCCTCCACCGCGTCCGCGGACCCTTCTATCTTGTTGGATTTCTCTACGTCACTTTTGAAAAATGTTTTTCTTCAACTGATTTCCTGTTTGATCAATCGTTTCCTGATCAGATTTCTTTCCATCCTTTTTATCTTTAGCTTCCTCTGGTCTTTTGTTCTCACCCTTTGAACTTTTCGTGTCTTATTGCCTTCGGTCTGTAGTGCCCTTCACCGCAGATTTCGCGCCCCTGCTGCTGACCAGCTCGTTTTTCTTGTGGTCGATTTCTGAAACTGCTGTGTCGGTCGACTTGTCATTTTCAAAAATCTGGTTAGAGATATGTGGCGTGAGTATTTGCTTTGATTTGTGGTGACTATAACTTAGCTTGTATTTGGTTTCATTTTTGATATCACTATCAGTATTTCCTATACCTGGGTTCCAATATCAATGTTGACATTTGATGCAGGAAATTGCCTTGCTTTAACATCTACATTGATGTAGGCAATTGCTTTACCTTGCCTTATCAAAATTCCGTTACTTTGTTGTGTCACATGATTCGTGTTCATATATACAGTATATATATGTTCGCATTGCTTATGATGATTATGGCTAGTCAATCATCCGCTTCGCTCATGCTTTGATATTCAAATTGCTGCTGCTTTGCCCGCTTACATCACAATTAGTCATTATGTCACCAACAAAAGAAACAATTTCAGTGCCAAATGAAGACTGGTGTTACTATGAGGATAAAAGAACTCACAAAAGTACCGTATAATGTTGGTGATCCTTTTTGAGCAAAATTTTCTATTTTACCTTAGTGTAATGCTGTAGGCAGATTCCTCTTATAGGAGATCGCCTTGAAAATTGCTAACTAGCGACTAGCAACTTCTATATTTTGTAAAATGATAAAGTTTTAACAATCATCCTACACCGCTAGTAATGCTTACCGATGTGACTTGTTGTTCATGTCATGTGTGTGTGTGTCCTTAAATGAGACCTTCATGATGTAGGTATTGCTGTATCACGTCGCTTTGTATTGCATCTTTTTTTTCACCCAATGGCAAATTTGTTTTTTCAGCATGTTTATTATTGAGTGTTGTTTAAACCCGCCTGATGAGACCCAATAAGGTCGAAACCAATCGCGGGTTATTGACATGATGTAATAGATTGCTGTATGGTATTGTATGATGTAGGTGAACATTTTTGAGTAATATTTTCTATTTTTCTTCCAAATAACCAGAACTGTGCTTGGTAAATTGTTTTTATGTAAATTTATCAAAACAAGTGCGTGCTACTTACAAAAAATAAAAGATTTGGCATTTTTTGATTAGAAAAAATTGGTAAAATACTCCTTACTACGACCACAACTATTACTTTGTTTATAAACGCCAAAAATATAAATGGACCACAACAACCACATTTAACCATTTTTTTCATCTGGTTTTTCACAAATCCCATAATACCCATATTCACAATTCTCATCATTTGCTTTAACACCAGAACTCCTTTTAGATACTTCTGCACAATCCTCCATATAATAATTGTTCGGTTCTCCTACATGCCATATTTCATTCCTTGTTTCGACCGTTTCATTATTGTTTATCCAAAACCAATGATCATCACCACTGTCCTTCAATCCAATCCAATAATGATTTTCTTCGGTCAAAAGACGCGATAACAAAAACCTGGGAAACAGGCAGATTACATTTCACGTATTTCAACCATTTCTCAATCTCTCTTCTACAGATATATGCACATGCACACCAATATCCACTCCATCGATGCATGCACTTGCATTTCTTAAACACACATATATACACACACACAAACGCACATACGTATGCACAACCACACACAGCACACACAGACTAACTAATGGGATATAGCAAGCAAAATTTATTTTTCTGCAAACTTTCTCAAACGTTGTTTTTCCCTTCTTTATCTTTAGTTCGTGGATGCCACTGTACTTACGTTCGAATAATGGCATCTCTCATTCCTACACTTGCAAGATCTCCTCCAAGATGCTGACAATCACTTCTAGCATTAGCCCATGTTTTTTTGTCATCAGTCCTTCTGTATTGAAATTGATTTGGGAGTGTCAGCCATTCTGTTTCTGCAGATTAGAAACGGAAAATAGTAATTTAAAAAAGTTGTTTTCAGCAAATTGTTCTTTTCTTCACGTAGTAGATCAACCTGGAGCAGCTAAAAATCTAATATGGACACTGAAGCAGTTAGTTATGTTATTATTCCCAGATAACGCAAACTTAACATTTACATTTACAAAATCATGAAATTCGAGATAAAAATGCTAAAATTTAGAAGGTTGGTTGGCGTATTAGACAATTCTTTGTTTGAGTGTTTGATAGGTAGCATTTTATAAACTCAATTTTCATTAAAATAAAGCTGTCGCTTCTAATAGCCAAATTTTCAGTGGAAATATTGTGTATTCCCGACTTTTTTTATTCACTGCAAACCATTAAGAAACCTTCTTCCTGTTTTTCATATGTCGCAGTAAGCTAAAGTAAGAATTAATCAAACTATTAATTTAGATTCTGTGACCAATAATAGTTTCAATTATTTACCCTTTGCCTCTTCCATTATTATACCCTAAACACAAAACTCTACAGCTAGATCTGCCGTTAATATATCCTTCTCAAATTCATAACCGATAAACATCGACAAAGAGTAAGTACCTTCTGGTGTTGAAGTGTTGTGGAGCAAGAAATCAATAAATAATTGTTGCAGTTGATGTAATTGACGTTGCTGTTTTTGAAACTGCTCATCGTTTGCAATATTTTTTATTTCAACGTTGGTGGCATCGTTCTGCAATTTTATCTGCGTGTTTAGTTCATGTGCTTTCTCTTTTGCAAGTAATTGATTTAATTTTTGCTGGTTGTCTTTCGTGCTATTTTCCAAAATAGCTGTTTTGTTTTCTACAATGTGAAGTTCTTCGAGATTCGTATAGCTTTTGTTCTGCACCGCTTTCAACATTACAGTAACAATTTCGAGTTGCTGAGACATGTTTTGAATTGTTTCGTCAAATAATAAAGATTGTTTTATATCATTTGAACGTTGTTGGTAGCTGCTGGGCTAGAAATAACATGAAAATTGCATGATTAAGTAAAAAATGTGCAAATATTGTATGTACGTATATATAAAATACACAAAAGTCTATATATCATAAAGATCAGTTTTGTCGGTGCATATATAACTGTGGGCATTTTACTGTTTAGCAAACTTCAAAATACAGAAACAAGGAACTTGGCTCAGCCAATCATCGCTCAGGTTAAAGTAATAAGAGCATCGATGACAATACGATGACGTCGTCAACAAAGATAAATTTTCCATGGTTTCTATCTCTTGGCGTAGATCAAAAACCATCTCACCACCTTTCAACAAAATTGTACCATAATTGTAAAATTCAGTTTAGTTACTTTTATTTCTTGCCATCAAGATGTAATACGTAACAGGTAACGCAAAAGACTAACGGCCAAACAAAAGTTTACACAAGAAAGGTCCGAAGCGTTGTGAGATGTAAATTACCAAAAAAGCAAAAGCTTGTAGTTTTCATTGAGCATTGCGACGTTTTGTGCTAACTGATATTATTTTTGCGTATCGTTCTCTTCCATTAATGGATTTTAAATAGTTGCTCGATGCAACAGCTGTTAACCTTCCAAATTCAACATCTTTTAATTTGAACGGGTCGTACACTACTCTCTTCAAGTTTCTTCTTAAAGCAGTAAAAAATACCATTCCTATTGGGGCACCGCAACAACTACATCCCTACATGGCATAAAAAATGCGACACCAACTACAAAAAATGTTTAAGTTCTAATACACCAGAAAGTTCCTGTAAAGGCAGAGCACCCATTTGACTGTCTGACTTTGAAATAAGAGCACTTTGGGAAGACAATGCCAGAGAGAAAGATTTTAACTATTTAAACAAAATTTCTTGAAAAACTTTAAATTTTCTCACCGTTCGCAGCTGACGATAAGATGTCCCATTAGTGCAAATGCTGTTGCCCACGAACATTTGACTAACATCTTTAAAAAAAAAATAAAGAACATAATTTACAAGTAAAATAGGAAAAGACCTCAATCTGAAAATCTCCCAGCGCTGAAGATTTGTTGCCTATGCCTGTTTTGTTCACTGAACCTACCTTAGCAAGCAAACTGATTAAGTGCGGTAAAGCTCAAAGCCCAGACAATATCCCGTCAGGATTCTTAAACACTAAGGCTCCAACTGTCTTAAAGGGCTTCAAGAATTTTACTCTGGCGGCATGACCTCCGAATAATACCTAAAATCTGACGGCGGCTACAGTCATCTTGGTGCCAAAACCGGAGAAACCAGCGGATAATCCAAAGACCTGCCGGCCCACATCGCTGCTGAGCGTTCCTTTCCAGCTTTACGAGCGGTTACTGCTAGGACGTCTAGTGCCTGTTCTTGATCCCCGACTTTCTGATCAACACGATAGCTTAAGGCATGGACGATACTAAGTCGTCATGTTCTTAAACTAATCATTGACATTAAATTTATCTTTGAAAATATCAAGAATTATGCCTGCTTTTTGTAGGCCTTACTGCCGCATATGATAATGTATTGCTCCAAAGCTTAGTACTTAAGCTACTAATCATGATTCCGGAGAAGAAAATAATACGCTTGCTATCTAATATACAGTTCTCGCAATCCGTTGTTTCATCCTGAAAACTAGTGGTAGCCAGTTGAGTTTCCTCCTTTCTAAAACCAATGGCGTATCACACAGATTATGCCCAGCTTTGTTACTCTTTGTATCCGAAAATTACCAGACACAGAATTACAGCAGTGGAGATATGTAGGTAACTTAGCACTCTTGCTTGCCCACAGGAAATGTATAAGATTAATGAAACTCAATTTAATGAAACCAATGCATCAAAGACTCAGGTGTGTGCATTCCATCCCAGAAATAGAGAAGCAAACGACCACTCAGAGTTACTTGGTCCGGAACACCGCTTGAATACCACCCAAACCCTTTATATCTTGGAATCAAACTCGATCGCACACTCAGCTATAGATGTCATATTATGAGCACTAAGGCCAAGGTCAACACCAGGAACAACATTTTGATGAAATTGACCAACTCAAAATGGGGATGCACGCATCATACCCTCAGAACATCAACTCTGGCCTTGTGCTATACAGCTGCTGAATATGCATGTCCTGTATGGTCAAGATCTGTACATGCCAGAAAATTAGATCCAGCCCTAAACAATGCTTGTCGGACCATTACAGGCTGTCTCAAACCTACCGACACCAGCAATCTACACCTACTAGCTGGTATCGCACCACCCGAAATTAGAAGAGAGACAACCAACAGATCGCAAAGACTACGCCAATCTACTGGCCCAAGGCACTCACTATTTGGATCTGAGCCAGCACCGACGAGGTTGAAATCAAGAAGATCTCTTCTAAGCCATGTCCAGCCCAAAGCGGAGACAAACATGGAACGATGGGTCGAAAAGTTAAAATCCAACCCATCCTCTGTCGATATGGGAATTCAACCATCTGAGAGTCTTCCCCCAGGAAGCAATGCACCCTGGCCAACGTAGAAAACATTCAATCGGCTTAGATCTGGCGTAGGCCGTACCAAGGCAAATTTAATCAAATGGGGATACCATACTGGCGACCCCTCGTGTAATTGTGGCACAGAGGCACAAACGATGAAACACCGACTGCAATGCCCACTGCTCAAAACACCTTGCTCTCGTAACGATTCGAGCATTTTTAACGACACCGCAAAGAAATGCGTAAAATTGTGGCAATCAAACATGTGAAGACACGATACAGACATGAAACGCTAAGTCAGAAATCCTGGAAAAATTTAACTATCAGAGGAAATAGAAACCAAAGTTAAGTATGAGAGAAAGGCAACCACATCTTTTCTCCTCAGCGCCAAGGAAGCAAAACATATACAGCAAATCATGTTCAACGGTGCCTCCCTGACAATCCTCAACTAGCATAATAAGGCGTAAAGCCGGCAGCTCACCTACAGAAAACAAAGCAAAGTTGAATGCATGGTTGAATGACGATAATAGAAATTTTACTGGCTGCCCGCTCCTCTTCCCAGTATATCTCTTTCCGGTGCTTGCAGGTATTACTTCACCTCAGCTGTGCAAAGAAAATAACGTAACCAGCTTGGTAAAAAGAACACAGGCGAAGAAGTGGTATTGGCCACTATTTGTTAACTGCGTAGAGATGCTGAGAGTGGCTGCATGAAGGCTTGATGTCACCGTGCAAACTTCATTGCATTTAGATTTTTTTCAGTTTATCCGCTCAGCTGCAGCTGGCTTGTTGCAAAATACTACAAAGTCTACGTCCTCACGTCAAAGCGGAAGAAAAATCATTAAAAAAAGTGTTGGTCTACGCTACCCAGCATACGCGGAGTGTCAAGGACGCTGCGCTAATTGCAAACAAAAACTGTCAAAAACAGTATTGGTCTACACCACTCAGCAAACTCGGAGTGGAAAAGACACTGCGCTAATTGCAAAAAACAATGTCAAAAAATGTCTAGGATGTGGCGTTCGCTGACATCTCATGAGCTTTCTTGACTAACACAAGTAATAAAACTGTCTATTTTTGGCATATTTTTGGTTGTTATATGTTTTTTGGAGTTTTTTCGCAATAAAATAGCGAGTATTTCAGCAAAGCCAGCGTTGTAAACTTTTTCGAAAAATATTGGCTGGTGACGGTGCCTTAGACTATTGCACCTGCACACGAACAAAAAATGAATTGTAAAAATTATCACCTAAAAAATAAAACTAAGCCAAAACTAATAAATCGTTGCGTTTCTACGGTCTTAAAGTTACAGAAGTTGCAAATGAAAGTTTTTCACACTTTTAAGCCGAGTTAGTATTTTTACACAAATTAAGATCATTTTAAGTAGAGAATAATGTTTGTTTTCCGATGGGCTTTTGAAATGAAGTTAGCATGCAAACAACTGGTTTAGCTACTCAACTTCTCAAAATCAAAGACAAGCATGAATGTCTAGTTAACCTATTTTGGACCAGTGTTCCTCCACAGGAACATTTAATTCGGAAGCTTGAAAAACTCGTAGGTTGCTTAACAGTTCACTAAATAGGTTTTTGCTTAAAAATTACACCAACTCAAGGTAACCGACAGGTTTTTCAAGCTTCCGAATTAAATGTTCCTGTGGAGGAACACTGGTCTAAAATAGGTCAACTAGACATTTATGCTTGTCTTTGATTTTGAGAAGTTGAGTAGCTAAACCAGTTGTTTGCATGCTAACTTTTTCTTGAGTTACTAAAATATCAGACCCTTCAAAACTTTCCACAATCACTTTCATTTAGGTAAATTGTTTACATGATTTAAGGCAGCATTTCACCATCTTTTAACAACAAGCTGAAGCGGGTAACCAATGGTAGCGAATTTAGCTTATCTGGTTTGTTTTTAACTGTTGCTAATTTGACTGTTGCAATTAAGTGATCATCATTATCAAGGTGAGATTTGACTTTCATAGCACAATAGTGCAATAGATATGCTACACATATCACATAAAACAGCTTTTAATAGAGAGGTTTTAGTATTGCATTCGCAGCCACTGAAACTGAATGCGGCCAAATTTCCATTCCTTTTGACCGCACCAAACGCCATTCTAAAGCCTGGTGGTCCGCTGAAGTGGAAGAAGCGGTTAGTGATAGAGGTAAGGCTTTCGCTGCAGCTCACAGAAGTGATGAAGATTGCCAGGCTGATATCTCCGCTTCCCGACATGCCTCGTCTGTCATCGCCAAGGCCAAAGCTGAAGCATGGCAGGTGACTAGCTCTTCTCTCTCGCCCAAATCTAACCCTAAATCTGTGTGCTCTCTCCTTCGTTTTGTTGCTGGCTCTTCTTCTTCATCTTCGTCCTCTCGTAACTTTCCCAACTGTTCTTCCCCCAGGGAGTCGGCTTCCGTCTTCGCCCATTACCTGAGATCCCACTTTTTCTGTCTCCCAGCCAAAGACCTTGCGTAGCAGAGCCAGAGGCTATTTTTCCGCGCCGGCCAAGCCACGCGCCCTGAGGAGTCTCATTCGTCCTTTTGCCCCCTCTTCTCTCCCGCTGAACTTCTTGCGGCTGCCACAAACCTTTCCTCATCCACTGCCACTGACCCAGACAAAGTTGCCTATTCTATGCTAAAGCACGGTCCACGCTCTGGCATGAATTTTCTTCTTCACATTTTCAATCGTTCTTGGCGTTTGCATTCCTTTCCTTCCATCTGGAAGACATCTTCTATTACTCCAATCCATAAGATGGGAAAGCCCCTCAACTTTTCTGCTTCCTTCCGGCAAACCTCGCTCACCTTCTGCATCTCAAAGCTTTTTGAACGCATCATTCTATCTCGTCTACTCTTCTTTTTAGAGTCTAATTCCATTATCTCTCCCTGCCAGGCTAGTTTCCGGCCTGGACGGTCTACTCTAGATCAAAGTCTTTGCCTAGCTCAGTCCATTTCGGATAGGTTTATCAAACCCAGGCCGGGCTCTTGGACGATTCTTGCTGCAATCGACTTCTCAAAAGTTTTCGAGTCTGTGTAGCACCATGCCTTTTCAGCTCGCCTCCCTCCTTGCTTTGCTCGTTGGACTTAATCTTTCCTCATTGATAGGCGCGGTTGCGTGGCTTATCAAAATCATCATAGTCGCTCCTTTTGTGTCCGTCGAGGTGTTCTGGAAGGATCCGTTCTTGGCCATGTACTTTTCTCTCTTTTCATCAATAATTTTCCTGCTTCTCTGCCTCCTTCCGTCAGCTGCTCATTTTATGCTGACGATCTGGCCATTTGGTCCTCCTCCCCATCGGTCCCTACGGTGGTGGAAGCCACACAAGAAGCCCTGTTTCGATTGGAGCGCTGGTCTGATTACTGGTGTCTTCCTTTCAATCCGAGTGAATGTGAAGCTTTCTTCTTTTCTGTAGATCCTCACCAAGCTAACCTCCAATCCAACCTCCTCTTACTCAACTCCCTCCTCCGTTTCAATCCCACTCCAACTTTTCTTGGGGTCACTTTCTACCGCACTCTTTCCTTTTTTAAACATCCTTCTTCTAAACATTCTTCTCTTTTTCTAAACATTCTTCCCTTTTCTCGGGCTGAAGGCATACTGTTTCATCTAAACTCTTCAACTCACAGATTCCTGCGATTTCCTCTGAGCAATTTGTGCTCCCTCGCCACGCTCGCTGTGTTCTCTCTTGTCTACGCTGCAACGGACACAGCCTACTGTTAAGCTCTTATCTTTCTTGGAATTGCAGAATTCATAATCCTTCCTGCAGCGCCTGCGGACACTCATCCCAGGGCATCTCTCATCTTATTCTAAAGTCTAAACTGTCCAGCTATGGACTCTTTGCGCCGCTCGCTCTTTTTTGACTTTCTGCCTCTCTACGACCTCTGGTCCAAGCTCTGGAAAGTTGCCCGGCTTCTGGCGCTCCATGGTCTTCCGTCATGCCCCCATCCCTCAAAAAGGATCGGGTAACAATAACAACAGATTTCTTTTCAAAAAATTGTACTCTTAATTTCGGAAGCGTACACCTATTAAGTTTAAGCTTATGCCATCACTAAGCACTCTAGGCACAACCAGAGATTTAGATCTCAAAAATGGATCAACGGCTACGAAAAGTTGTAAGTAGGGGGCCTAATATTTAATAGTTCATATATGTTCATATAAATTAATTACTTCGATGCCGCTCCTCAACTTTGAGATTATACTTCCAGGCGCTCAGTGAAATGAGTAGATAACAGTTTGTCTAATTATTTACTGTTTCAATTGCAAGTACGCCCCGACGGCTCAGTCCTTAAGTATGCCTATGCCTGAAATAGGGCAAGTAAGACGTTGCTAGGGCTAGAGAAAATTTAGGACAAAATTGCAAATATGCGTCAAACAAAAAATGCTTGTTACTCGAACAATTTTATCTTCCATTTTGAAAATAATAATCGGCTATGTCATTGAAACATCAAGTTTTTGTTACTATTTTCACAACTACTTAAAGGGTGAAGTCGGTGCAGCTCGCTGAACCGATAGTCTTAAACACAAAATCACTGTTCGGGGCCCTACGGGCGACGTCGGCAAAGCTGGCTAGTGTCTACATATTTTTCTCTAAGAGCTCTGTAGTGTCCTAAGGACCTAAGGAATAAATCCAACAACCTTACCACAATGCGAAAGAACGGATTTTATGCGTCTTCTACAGCTGTCTACAAAAACTCATAACTTTAGAATCAAATCAAAATATTCAAAACTTTAGCCTTAACCTACCAAACGTATTAAAAAATTTCATATTCTAAGGCAAAAGTTTTGATTGAGGATGTTGCCAAGGCTGCTAGCACTTCCAATGTAATTTCCGTGGGACCGCATAAACGTTTATCGAGAGGCTTATTTTGTGAAACTTCTCGGAGATAGATTAACGATATATGGTAAGGGTAAGAATTTCGTTGTTTCGAGCAAATGTGACTGGTTATTTATGTATGCACTCTATGTTTATCGATAATAAGCAATGCAGTACAATCTTGAGAGCACTTAGTTAATTTTGTGATACGGTTCAAGATCTATACTACCAGATATCTTTATTAATCCATCCCGACTTTTAAGCAGCAATGATCAAATTGATAGGAGCGTTAGACATAAAAGCATAATAAACCTTTTGGGGGGAAAGAATAAACATAGAGGAATGCTATTTCCTTAAGCATTAATAATTCAAACAAGGGTGACTAATTCGCTATGCTCTGCAGCTACTAAGCCTACCACTTGCTTTTGTCCTCAATAATTTATACTTTCAACTGCACCATGGAACTGAAAAAATTTAAACAACTCAAAATGTTGACCTGATAGAAAAAAATATTAAACATTTTTGAAATCAGCGACTCCAAATCAGCTAAAAAAAACCGGGCACCAAGAACTGTGTTGATCAATGTATTTAATTACAGTAGATTAGCGGTATTGTGTCATAAAAACATTTGCCGCCTTTGAAGGCTTCATCTAATCACTTTTGGTCATGTTGGGTACTTTAAGCAATTCTTCTTCTTTCGGCTTCTCCCTATTCGAGGTGGCCACAGCGCGAAAGTATTCTCCATTTCTCCCGATCGACTTCGTCTCTCTCCTTAGCTCCAACCCTTTCTATGTCTTCTCTCGCCAAATCCACCCACCTTCTCCTTGGCCTTCCTCTTTTCCTTCTACCTGGCACCGCCATTTCCATCATCCTTTTTTCCACGTAGCCTTCTTCTCTCCTTTTCACGTGCCCATACCAGCGTAGCCTTGCATTCCAAAGTCTGCCTTCCAGCTTTGCAATTTTCGCGGTCCCTTTCACATATTCGTTTCTTTTCTTATCCTTTCCTGTCACTCCCAGGGCCCATCTCACCTTTTCAACTCTGCAACTCCCATTTTTTCATCTGTCTTTCCGTCACTGCCACCGTTTCCATTCCATAAAACATGGCTGGTCTAACAACACTCTTGTATATTTTACTTTTAACCTTTGCTGATAACTTCCTGTTGCATAGAACTCCAAACACCTTTTTCGAACTCATTCATCCTGCTTGGATTCTTCTCCTCACTTCTTCTTTACATCTTCCATCGCTACTAACTGTCGAACCCAGGTATTTGAAGTTTTTCGCTCTCTTTAGCTTTTCTCCTTGCAGCTTTAACTCTTCTCCATCATCCACACTCCCAGTCTTCAAATACTCGATCTTGCTCTGGCTCGTTTTTAGGCCTCTTCTTTCGAGTGCATTTCTCCAAATCGTCAGATCATCCTCTAGCTTTTTATTATTTTGTCAAGACAGCACTATGTCATCTGCAAACAGCATATCCCATGGTGCGTCCTTCCTGATGTTCTCCGTCAGCTTGTCCATGATGATGAACCCAAATTGTTGCTCAGCGATTGTCACCTCCTTCCTTATCCTTGCCTCTATTGTCCTTTCCCACAGCTTTATAGTGTGGCTTATCAACTTGATCCTGCGGTAATTTCCACATCCCTTGATGCCTCCTTTACGTTTGCACAAAGGTACTACCACACGCTCCTCCTCCATTCATCTGGCATCTTGCATGTCTACCAGTGACCCATGGTGCCCAGTCACTAGTAACGGTCGTTATTATAAACGACCGTTACTAGTGACTGGGCCACCATCGGGTCATGGTAGACATGCAAGATGCCAGATGAATGGAGGAGGAGCGTGTGGTAGTACCTTCCTGTCGCAACCGTCCAACCGCGGACCGGCATCCAAGGCTGCTCTGATTTAAACAACCTTAGGAGGCTGGGTTGGGTACTTTAAACAGTAGTTCTATAAAAAATGACAACTTCAGAATTGGGTCAAACCATCTTTTCAAACTTGAGATTTTCTATTTAATACGTTGTATGCGTTGTCCTTTGCTGGAGTTCATTATGATTTTTTTTAAATTAGCGTTGAAACAAAGCGGTTATTAATGTAAAATCCAATGTTTCATTTTCAAGCCAGTAGAGACTTAACATTATGCAATGACTCAAACAGTTCGTACACAACACTTTGAGTTGTTCTTGCTATTGGCAATAAATCAGATCTAATTGATAAGAGCAGAGCACACCGACCTGGCGCTTTTCAATGTTGCTTTTCGCAACCTTTTGCAGAATCGGCCCTTAGAAGAAATGAGAAAAAGAGATTTCAATTTTTGCTAAAACAATAATTAACTTTTTGGAAGGTATTTACTGTAATTGTTGTTATACCAATGCGAACAGAAATTACTAATTATGCAAGAGGTTAATGGAGGTTAAAATGTAGTAGAAAGTTTTGGGGTTTAAAACTCCACAACGATACGACAGAACACTGGGCTAACAATTAATCTGCCATTTGCCAATCAATAGTAATTAAAAAAAGTATATTAGCATTTTGCTACAAATTAGTTTCTATTTTATAATTTGGTTAGAAAATCACAGTACCTTGTCTCTGAAAACAAAAATCAGAATGATTGCAACGATGCCCACCAGTAAAGACAGAAAAGCCAGTAATATTGCAGGATTTATGAAATTCAAGTTTTTCTCTAAAAATTGATGCCATTATGCATTAATTATCAGAATTCCAATACACAACAGACGATGCTGTAGTTTGTAAGAAAACATTTTAATTTTGATCACTAAAACAACTTCTAAATTACATAACACAACTTGTGTTTCGATCACGGCCACTTAATGCAAGCATGTTTTTTAAAGCGGTCATGTTTCGGTTCGCTTCGTAGGCGCTAGTACTGCTTGGACAGCGCATTTCTAATTTTCTAAAACAAACATTGCAACCAAGTTACAAAACCAACTGAATTTTTTAAAAGTATTTATAAGCATAGTTTGGAGGAGCGACAGAGTCCAAGTATGCTCCCTCCTGAGCCCTCAATCGGTAAACATTGCGAGAGTGTGAAGATCTTTTAAAATTTTTCTGTCAGATCTATTCAACTGGTATATTTTTGCTACGTCATTAAATACATCAAATCCAGAACTTAGCTAACATTAAATAAAAACCTCAGGAAATACACACCAAGATAATGAGAACAACCGAAAATATTTCGTTGCCGGTAACTCATAGCGCCAAATGCAGTCTGCGTATTTCGCTTATTGATTTTGTGTTGATTTTCCATTGAAAAAAACGTTTTATTCCATTTTTCTGCATGATTACAGTTCTCAAAGACGGTGGAAATGCGCTGTACCAGTAGGATAGATCTGTAACTCACTAACTTAAGTAAAATTACATCAATGTACCTTTTTCGCCATTTCTCAATTCAGTTGCCATAGTTCTTGAAGTCGATGTACTACTGTTATTTGGATACCCTAAATACAAGCTTTGACAATTGGTGTGTGGAATTTTTCAAAACCCTCAAGCCCGTGAATTTCGTTTTTGAATTATTCATGTCGCACTCACTTGACGGTATAACAAAATCCTCTTTAGCTTTTTAAATAACCAGAAAATATAGCGCAGACTTACTGTATGAGTAAGGTAAGATATTCCTGCACATAATGTCATTGAAAATTTGTGCTATTTACACAAAATCTTTTGGCAATTGTTGGTAAAGTTCACAAGTTGAAATAGTATTTTTACTGATTAATTGAAATTTTTACTCAGTACTGCTGCTCACCTCTGTTGCGGATGATATGATCATACTCGCGGTTATCAGAAACATTTTCAACCACAGAGTATAGTTCTAAATAACAAATTTAAACTCAGGTAAAGTTTATCACAGCCCATTAAGGTAGAGTTGTAACTAGAAATATGTTTTTTAATCATAAATCTATATCTGTGGTTAAACATAAAACACCAACGCAATGTCGGCTATTTAGCTGATTTCCCATCTATAATATTCGAGGAAAAACAAAACAGCTACTTTTATCTTACAATGATAAGCTGATGTTAAATATTTCTTATCGTGGTTACAAGTACTGCCGATAAAGTGCGTTTCCAACATACACTTTTCCTCCAGAGAGATTGAAAGCTTGTTTTCTAAGGCCACAACTAACTAAATCAACGTTTTCTAATGGCAAACTAAAAATTTTATCGTCTCAAGTCATTCTAGTCTTCTTTATCTACTTTTCCAAAACTTACTATAAGTAATAAATAAACTTCAAGTTTTTTATGCATAAAAGATATTTCGTGATAAAAGCCAAACATGAGTAAGCAGCTTACAAACCTTCTCCTGCTGATTGGTTCGACGAAACGGGAACTGTGTCATCTAAATTTTGAACAATAATTTAATCATAGCATCTTATCAAACACAAAAAACACTTTTTTGGGTTTCAAGATTTATGGACCTGTGAGAAGAGTAACAAAGTCAGGAGCGTTAACAAGGGGGTCCAAGAGGTACTTTTGGTACCGAGCCCAAACATATTTGGGGAGCCCGGATTTTTGAAAACGTCGCGCGCAATGTTAACAATAAGGCAGTGGCTATTCTGCCGTGAGATATTTGTTATTGGTCACTTTTAATGACGTATTGAGCAAGTGACTTTTGGCCGTTTCTGATTGGTCAATTTGATGATAAATTTAGAAATTTTCTTCCCCAGTCTGCACTCTCCCACATTGTACTCTACGTCGTACATTCACATTAAAAATTTTGGACCCCCACTGTACTTTCTGGCCCGTGGCCAGAAACATAAAATCTGGTTCCTGTAACTCTTAAAGCACATAACCTTCTAAACATAGCATAATTTTAAGCTCCAAACCCCTAAATCTTGAACCCAGATATCCCATTTGAATCAATCGTTTATGGTCAGATTATACAAAATCATTTCACAACAATCCTGTTATATTTTGTTGTCTTTATTAAAAAGGAAGATCGCATGTTATTCACATTTTATTTTTTGACTTACTTTTGGCTTTATATTATTTCATAGACATAGTATTATAACTGTCCTTGATTTATTACCCCTCAGAGTCCATAGAAATTTGATTATTTGAATAGTAAAGTAGCCAGACAGCAATGTCTTATTTGTATCAGAGTAGAGCTAAAAAAAGAAAAAAGAGCGGAAAGAAAAGCAATTTCAGAGGAATTATGCTAAACATTCGTTCATTTGCAATTGGATAAAACCCCGCAACTCCAGTTTACCAGATCCTTGTTGAAGGACGCCCGCAATTAATGTTGGTACTGGGCTGGGACTGTTCTCTCAACGGCCCTGAACAAAATACATGGGGGCAGGGGAAGAAAAAATCACCTGCATTTCTCTATGATAATTTTAGATGCATTTTATTTGTACACAAAAAGCACAGACAGATCATTTTAGATGCCTCAACCAATTCTTAAGTGATTTTACCATTGATCTTTTAGATGTTGTCTGCAACACCGCATGTAATCACTGCTCATTATAATTAATATTTACTCGACAACACTCGTGCTTCACCGGGTGAGAATAGCAAACCTACTCACTTAGCATGCAGTAATGATTGGTTTTGATTACCGGTGCACACCAATGCCAGTCTGTTTTGTTAATGAATTATGGTGGGGCTAACAGTTTACACTTTGTGATTGTGGTTGGCTTGACATGGAATTCTGCTACCCCAACCTTGATCTTTATTACATTTATTGTGTGAACCGCAATATATCTGTTTCATCCCCTGCTTAATTCTCAAAGAGGCACACAATAACAACCATAAGATACCATTGAAAAACACCGTAGTAGGAGAGTTTCAAACTAAATACAATTTTACAGTGTATGAATATATGTAAATAAATTATCAAAAACAAAAGGTGATTTAGTCGTGTTATGCAGTGTCTATATATATAAAGCGCAATTCTGTCTGTACGTTTGTACATATGTACGTACATACAAACGTAGGTATGTACGCTTTGATTCTTCCAAAATTACTGGGTGTACATACATCAAACTTGACACGATCAATTACCACCTTGGGGTGCGTGTCATAAGGGGATTTCTAACGTCAATATGACGTCATAATCATTTTTAATTTACATGTCTTGACAGAGCAATATCGTTTTGTGCTCAAACGAAAGCTATCACCCATCCATTACTTTACAAAAACTTTCTCATCTTTTTGGGGTCTTGGATGGCGTCACAATCAACGCTTTATTGCACAATTTGTTAGCTGTATTTTCTCAAAAACCACTGGCCGTAGAAACGCGAATAATCGCATTTTCAAAACCTATCAATAGAGTGATTTTGATAAAAACAAATCTATAACAATTTAAGCTTATTTGGCAATGCAACAAGCAATTCTTTATCCAATCAATTTAAGTCTTCTAAGCATGCTTCTCTTTTTCCCTCACATGCTTAAAACACGCTTTGTGACATCATAATGCTGTCTCGTACGATAAACATAGTCTTTCGCTAACAGAGATCATAATATAATGATTTTTTCAAAGATTGTACCTTTTTTACAAAATTAGTTTATCTAAAATCTGATTTGTGACTTTATTTCTTCACGGATTTTCACAATTGTTTTACCAAATTAAAGGTTGTTTAAAGGAAATTCGGATATTATATGATATGTGTCTTTAATATTACATTTTATACTAAAAAAACTGAACTTTATCGCTAGTAGTGTAACTTTTAACCCCTCTCAAAAAGTGGTAGGTGGAGTAAAAACAGATAAGTATAACTGTCGTTTGAAAACTTAGGAAATTTGCTTTCCAGCAATACGTCACTCTAATTTGATACACCTAACGATTAGTAAATAATGACTGATCAATAATTGATTGCCATACATCGCGTTCTATTTTTAGTTAACGCAATTATCCTACTAGACCTATATATCATGTTATATTTTTAATTAAACAATTGTCCTATTACACCTAACAAACCAGCAATTGTTATACCGAGTTAGTTCTTTGGTGCATTTTGACCACTTTTCCTCATAAGCATGGTACTTTGGCATTATCTGTCTATGTTTTCAAAAAGATTCATCGAAAAATGAAGTCTCTAAACATCTATGAATTGCAGCAAACCGGTTAAAAACACTCAACAATTTTGGTACCTGCACTTTACAAAATTGCAATTTCTACAAAAACTAAATGCTTTGGTATATTTTGTCTATTTTTTCTCGATAGCAGGGATCTTTGGCTATATCCATTAAAATATTTAAAAGAATTCATCGAAAAATGAAGTCTCTAAACGTCTATGAATTGCAGCAAACCGGTTAAAAACACTCAACAATTTTGGTACCTGCACTTTACAAAATTGCAATTTCTACAAAAACTAAATGCTTTGGTATATTTTGTCTATTTTTTCTCGATAGCAGGGATCTTTGGCTATATCCATTAAAATATTTAAAAGAATTCATCGAAAAATGAAGTCTCTAACCATTTTAAAATGTAACCAACTCCAAGAACAACACTTGGTGATACCTCAGAAAAATAAAGCAGAGAGAATATAAATTGTCCTGCTTTATCTCTGGAAACAAAGCATAAGTGTCGAGCTACATATGATTTAAATGTTGACACAATTTTCTTTCCAATTGGGTGAGGTTGGCGCAGCCAGCTGATTTGATATCTTAACCTTGACATTATTAATGGAGGCCCTGCTATTGCAACAACTTAACTGCGGGTGCTTCACTTCGGGTTAGATTGTTTTTTGCATAGCTGCGCTTATGCCCGTTAGCTCATACATATTCTCCTATTGTAACAAAAAATTCGTAAGAAGCGATCTTAACGTTTTATGGCTTTATTCTGAAAATACTTATTAATTAGCTCGGCGCACTCCCATAATTTTGACATGCTTTCAAGCACTTGCTATATTTAAGGGATACTAGTCTGTTTAGTTTAAGAACGCCTAAGGTAAAAACAGGGCAAATAAGACGTTGCCAGCACGTGATAAATTTGGTAGACATGTAGTGGCTATGCACATCTGCTCATAATGTTTTTTAATCGAATGGTTTGAAAGAAACGTAAATTTTTGCTAAAACTGATTCTATAATATCTTGCATTGTATCAAGGTGCAACAAGCGACTGTTCCTATCATTGTGTTATAAGTAGGGCCATTTTTTTAACCTAAAAAATATATTTTTGACTTTATTTTAGCAAAATTTTGACTTTATTTTGACCTAACCGCTTTCGCCTATTATTTATGTCTTGTTGCACTTTTTTGATTAAAAATGTTTTATAATCCGCAATTTACATAAGTTTTTAAAGAAGAAGGTAGCCTACTATAAACATTTTCGCAATCACTCAGTCTTGAAACTAATGCAACAAAGCGACACATGACATCAAAACCTAGGATAACGAGCCATTGTGTGTGCCGGTATCAATTAGTGTGTAATACAAAAAATGCGTTGTTATCGCAACTGTACTGTACATTAACAGTCTGTCTATGATGTTTTTAACGAAAGCCACACAGTATAATTACCAGGACTTTTTATTGTAATACAGCATCATATATTTTTTTACTTTCTTAACATCAAAATTTCGGTCTTTTCTCAGCATTTTACTGAGCATAGAAAACGACCTCTCAACAGCAGCAGAGATTGGCTGGGCTTTTTGCAATAGTGCGTTGCTTGTTGGGTCAATTGTCAAGTTGGTACAGTTTATTATTGTTTCTAAATCAGAATTGAATAGTCGTTTTTTAATGTAATTTTTAATTGCGCACGGATCATCATCGAATTGCATATTCTTCAGCAGTCCGTATGCTTCGTGCAGGCACTTCCTTCCAAGAACTCGACGTTGGCTGCTAGAGTCCGGTATTGATTTATTTTAACCAAGTCCGGCACCAAATTTTGCACATTGATAGCGTCTTTTGCTTTGCTGACTAAGAGGCCTGCACTTGTCCAATTGTTGACAATGGTACGAACAGCTGAAAGGTTCTCACTGTAATATAAGGCAGCTCTAAGCCAAGTTGCCCATTTGTAATTACAGAGTCAGGAGGAGATGGCAGACCAGCATCATGAAAATCTTTCTTGCGGCGATCTTTGTTTTTGATTGTTGCTGCCTTGATCGTTGCTATTATTTCATCAATATTTTTAAAATGAGCACGCACACATATAGCGCAGTTATGTAGTAAGTGCGCAACGCAGGTGTCATGCATCAAAGAAGGGTATAATTCCTTTAATGTCTTTCCAGTCAAAGACATGTACCGAGCAGCATCAGTCAAGAACAATGAAAAATTCTCGCGTTTTATTTTAGGTTGTTGCAATATGTCATCCACAGTGTGCAGAATAATACTGCTACTAACATTGCTACCGCTGTCAAGTGTATGGCAATCAACGAGGAATGTCTGATTTGGGGCATCTAAGCTGCCCACAAGCACACTAATATACTTTTGTTTAGCAATCTCTGCTTCATCCACAATTAAAAAAATTTTTTTGCCACGAAGTAATTCTTAAATTTGGGATGCTAATTTAGCAACACATGCCCGGGCTGCAGTCTCCGAAGGCAGTACTTTTCCCATTGTAGCAAACAGAGACTTAAAAGAAGGATGGTTCAGTTTATGAAGTGGGATATCTGCAGCTAAGAATGAAGAGACAACCTGTTCTTTGAAGTTTACTTGATCGAGTTGTAAAAAGGTTTGCTTACTTTAGGATTTGCTCTTCGTCTCCAATTTTCTTTGTTGTTGCTTACTTTTTCGGTGGCTTTTTACAAAAAACTTTTTGTCGCATTTGATTAACACGTCGCAAAGGTTGCATCGCAAGTCGCGGGCAGGAGTTGCCGAAAACTCATCCGGATATTCGTGGCAAATTTGCCTAACTTTCGCTGTAGAAGATTTGACTTGTTTAGGCATTCTTTGCTTTGCAAGCTACGACTTAAAAAGACCACGTGTAAAGAGCGCAAAGGTTTTATAGAAATAGATTAATTGTTTAACGATTATGTGTTTATGCATCAACAATGACGATTTCATGTATAATAAGTGCTATTTCCTTCTCAATTACCGCACGCATTTTTACCACTGCAACTATTAGAGAAGTTTAAAATCAAATAAAACTGCGCATAAAATTTTAATAGTAGCTCAAAAATTCCATAAAAATCTAAAAAAATTAGAAATTTGTTCGTTTTTGTAAGGAAATTTTTGATGAAGAGAATTTTGACAAGTTTTGACTTTATGGAAAATTTTGACTTTATTTTGACTTATAAAATCTACCAAAACAGACTTCTGAACACCTGAAATGAACGTTAGTACACGTTTGATCATGTAACAAGGTCCGGAAAAAATTTTGAGTTTATTGAGTTTAGCGGACCCTAGTTATAAGCATACTTTTTTATCTTTTTGTGAATCTTTTTACAAAGCATTGTTCCTTCATAATTGTAAGTGAGATGACAATGCTTGCCACTTTACAACGAGAGCAGCAGCAGGCGGCAAAATTATCCACAATCATTTCAATAGCGAACATAAATATTAAAGCCCATTACTGATATTCCTAGCCAATAGGTTCTTTATATCGGTACGAAACATTAAACTTTATTCAAAAAGAAGTGAGGTCTGGATTGGGGGCAAAGTCAAATGTAGTAAAATCCCAAGTTTAAAAAAAATGTAAATAAAACAACAATAGCCTCAATTTGAAAAATTGGATTTAGAGGGAACGCTTTTGCTTCAAAATAGTTTTATTGGCTCCAATTGGAATAGGTTTATGACTTTGGGGAAAGACATGGTTCTTTGTCATGCTATGACCGAGTTGAAATAAAAAAACGCAGCCAAAGAACTTCATATCATAAATGTAAATACGTAAGGGGCTCACCAAATTGCCAAATGGGCGTAATATTACATACCTTATTTCTTTAATTGTCAAAACAATGACAACTGGGGCGCCGCCATCAATTTTAACTGTTTCACCCACCTCTCTACAGCTTCAAAAAGTACAATTGATAGTTTGTGACATCGTTTTTTCTTTTTGAGTATTACTAGTCTTGAACCTTCACCCTCATCCTGGTGATAGCTAGCGAAGCAGGCTTCGACGTCTGAGAAACGGCGTCTTTCAGGGATTGGCCTTGGCTCCCTCTTTTTTAATATCTATATATACGATCTTCCCTCCACAACCTCCAGAAAGTATGCTTATGCCGATGATCTGGCTTTGCTGCATTTATCTAGGGATCGGAAGGGCTTGAAGGAAACCTTAAGCCAAGACATGGCTACACTCTAAGGGTATCTCAGGACTTGGAGGCTGAAACTCAGCCATGCTAAAACGGTGACGGCGGCCTTTTATTTACACAATCGAGAGGACAAACGTGAGCTTAAAGTCGATGCTAATAATAAACTCTTGCCATTTTGCTCAGTTTCAACCGATCTCGGGGCAAAACTGGACAGATCGCTCTTGTTCCGCTGCCATCTCTGGACATTGCACAAAAAACTAGTTACCCGCGTCACGCTTCTTAGGCGACTTGCTGGCTCGGGATGGGGCGCTGGCGCAAAAACACTGCGTATAGCTCCCCTATCCTTGGTTTACTCTACAGCTGAGTACTGCGCACTAGTTTCATGTTGCAGCGCACACACCCGTCTCATCGACAGTGTTTTGAATGACCACTTGCGCATTGTCACTGAATACCTGCGTCCTAAGCCAACGGACCACCTACCAATCCTTTCAAGCAACCGGCTAGCTGAACTTCGCCGCTTCGGAGAGATATTCTCTTTGGCCAAGCGTGGCACCCTGAACCCAGATCATACTTTACACGTTCAACTAGCTTGGTCACCGGATGTGCCCCAGGAGAGACTGAAGTCTAGACGCCCCTTTGCGCTACGCGTAATCTATTAAATGGCCTATCTAAACTGGGCATCCGTGCGACTTAGTGGACGAATTATAGATGGAGCGTCGAGTATTCTAAACGCACATCCGTACTCCATGTATTCATTTTCATTCCCAGGGCCAGTTCTAGGTCCCTTGAAATGGGCTTGCCCTCAACATCTTAAGTTACGCTCAATCGCCTGCGGACTGGCCTTGAGCGTTTTTACTCGTCCATGTACAAATGGGGTCTCGCTCCTTCATCGAATTGCTAGTGTGGCACCACCGATCATATGCAGACCACGTTATCTCAACGTGCCCCATACATCAGACACCTCGAGGGGTGGCTGGTCTGACCGTTTTGGATGGCGATGCTCGATGCTGGCTTAATACCACCACAGCCAGCATCTGATCCCATTGATTTTTTTGGATGTCCCTCGATACCAAAAAAAAAACAAGAAGACCTGTCTTGATTCATAGACCAACATGATTACCATTACATGTACAAGAACTATGGCTCATATTTTTTCTAAAAGTTTTCGTTCTGCTCTCAAAAATGCTAGTACGGTGAAGCCGGCGCAGGTGCTTTGATTGATAAGTTCTTAATCGGCGTAGGTGATGGCATGACCTGCCTGGGAAAAAACAGCACCACAGATAGGAGAAATATTTCTTCTATTTTGGTAGATAATAGCTTTATAGAGCTACTGGAATCAAACCTACAACTTTTTGGAGAAAGCGTAAACTCTTATAACTCCACTGAGCACACATAAGCAAGGAAAAACAAGCATGCAACATAATGCGTAGTCAGCTGGGACTTGAGAATGTTTGAGGGAAAATCACAAGAAAACAATATGTCAAATCGTACTGTGTCAAATATGTACTGTGTCAAATATACTCACATGAAAATATTGTTGTTATTTTTCTTTATAGTAGCTTTATTGAGCTACCTGGTCAAATCTAAACATTTTGGGAAAAGCAAGAATTCTTTTAAATCCCCTGTCACGCCCAGCAGAGAGATAAGAACATACTACATAAATGCGTAGCCAGCGAGCACTTGAGAAAGTTTAAGGAGTAAACAATAGAAAACACCATCACTGTGTGAAATCGCACCCCATGAAAGATATTTTTGCTATTTTACTTCAGAATAGCTTTATATAAGAAATGTGTTCCCTACTTCCAAACTAAGGCAAACCCAAGACCCCATCGAGTTCACGTAAGCAATGAACAGAGCTCATAGACCTTAGGCATAGCTACAACCTTGAAATCAGAAATTCTATCACGAAAAAAGCCCACCAAATCGTAAAAATCTTATGTACAGTAAAAACATAAAATTTTCGCTACTGTTTACTCAAGTGCCAATAGGTGAAGCCGGCTTGGCCTGCGCAGCCTGCGAGTGACGCCGACATATACCATAAAGTAATTTTTTTTCTTTTTGCTAATATCCTGCCTATTAAGTTAAATATATCTATACAGTAAAGCAATGTAATAAATCCCAAGTTTAAGAAAAAATCACAATAAAACCACAAACCTAACAATTTGTAAAACTGAATTTAGATAGAATATTTTGTTTGAAAATAAATTGGTATGATGGGCGCTCACTACAATGTGGGGAATGTATTTGGGCAAAGACAGAGCCGTTTTTGTCGCTGTGCCGAAAACAAGACAAATAGCGCAGTCAAAGAACTTAATACCGCAAATATAAATACAAACGGGGTCGCGCAAAATCGTAGAATAGCTTATCATTAAATAGTTTATTTGTGTAATAGTGAAAATACACACCATTTGGCCGCCATTATCATTATTAACTCTGTTTAAATCCCTCGCCCCTCGTACTTTTTGAAACTATTAATGGTCGTTTGTGGCAACATTCTTTGTTTGTGAACATTACCAGTCTTGATTAAGAGATTAGGATGTTTAACATCACGTGTACAACAATTATGAATGTCCACAAAAAACACAATTTCGTCGTTTCTGTTCACACAGATGCACGATGGGTAAAGCCGGCTTGGCCAGCTGAACCAATGTTTTTTAAACCCGACGTTACTGATGAGGGACTTTTCGGGCGAAGCTGGCAGAGCCGGCTAGTCCTTTCGTAAATACAACCTTATTTATAAAAAATTGTCTTTTTCAAAAATGTGATTCTTTTGCAATCTTCTTTTTTCAAATTCTTCACACGCATTTTTTTGAAGTGAGCCGAATCATCAGAACCTGATCAAATCATTTTTTTTCCCTGTTCGAATAGGATTGCTTAAAGCTATGCAGCCACCATGTGTCAGAGCTGCTTTCCTCAAACAACTTTATTTTTATACCGCAAAGGTTTCTCCTAAAAAATATTTATCTCTTGCTTCTTTATGATATTGACTCGATTCTTTTGTAAAGCTTAATCAGAACATTTAATCCAGAAATAACAGCCAAACAACTTGTTAAAAACATACTGCGAACGTTTCGGCCCTCTACTGGTGCCATTTTCAACGCAAATAATATACAACAAACAGGTTGACCAGCAACTACGCCATACTGACACTAAAAAATGAACACAAAAGAAGCGATGGTCACATGTGTAATAAACAGATAGGAAAAAATTTTCACAAGCATTCACCAGCCATGTTTAGATTTATCCACGTCACCAAAAATCTCAAGCAACCACTACACATCAAAGACCCCCAACACCAGTTATTAAGAAGTAACGTAGTATACCGGTTAAACTGTTCTTGTGGTTCTTTCTATATTGGCCAAACTCGCCGGAATTTAGTAAAACGCCAGGATGAGCACCAGACTAGTCTCAACTCGGAAGTGTGTAACCATTTACAAAAACAAATCCAAACAACAGAGTTGACTTCAACAACCCACAAATTTTCACCAGTTCTCCTGACAAATCCAAACTTCTCATTTTGGAATCTCTTTGCATTCAGCAATTAAAACCTAGTTTAATTTTAGACTCCAAATCTTTTCCTATCCGTTTATTTAACACGTGACCATCGCTTCTTGTGTGTTCATTCTTTTTGTGTCAGTATGGCGTAGTTGCTGGTCAACCTGTTTGTTGTACATTATTTGGGTTGAAAATGGCACCGGTTGAGGGCCGAAACGTTCGCAGTATGTTTTTAACAAGCTGTTTGGCTGTTATTTTTGGATTAAAGTTACTAGTTTTTTCCCAACTATACCGTGTACCTTAATCAGTACACATTGTACATTATTTTTTCCCAAGGCTTTTAAAGTTTTGATTGGGGAAGAGAGAGAAAGAAATTTGGTTTTTTTCTTCTAAACACAAGGGCCTGTTATAATAGTACTTATGGTTTCGATGATACACTTACTTTTTATTTCAGCAAAACAAATCATTATAGTCTTTCATCTCGTAAGTGTCTTAAAAATTTCATTGTTATGTCATTTTTAGCGCGATAATTACAAAACAAGCCCTCGAGACGAGAAAGTTGCTCAAATATAATTTTTACTCTGAGACAAAAATTATGAAATACCATGGACTTTTTAGCTGTAGTAGACATTAGTTCCATGACATATGTTGTCATGGGTGGGTAAATTTAATTTCATTTCTCGCATTATCTTTGTTCCTAAGCGATTGTTTTTAAATTATCTCAGTGGTAAATATTTTACGTTCGGTTTCAAACCAGTGAACCGTTTCAAATCCATATGATATTTCTGCATTATAATTTTTATCATCTACTTAGCGAAGGAAAGATTATGCTTTGGAGTCATCGGTTTAAAGTTTTCCAAATAAGAGACCGAGGATACCCTTGTAAACATCAGTTCAGTCAGTAACCGCTTGTGTTCCGCGCATCCGATAGCTAATCACTAAATGTATTCACTGAAAAAACTTCACAGTGGTAACCGAGATTTCGAAACTTGTGTTGATACTGGGCAGAATTACGTTCATCAACCATTTCGATCCTTGTTGGAGGTGGTGTAGGCTTACTGACGTTGCATCGGTGGTATAAAGTTTGCAAGCAATTATTGCATCATAAATAATGTAATTCGCGCCCTGTTGTCATTTAGACTAGAAGGCGAGCAGGCAAACTTACGAAAGCAACGGCTGATCACAAATGCTTTCAACTGTCCATCTGTAGCAAGTGCTCCACAAGAAGCTTTAAAGTAAACGAACAACTTTTATCAAAGTCAATCAATAATGTATCAAAAACTTACTTGGCGATGCCATTATTCAAGTTTGTTATAGCGATTTTAGAGATCACGCTTTTCGAAATAGTTTGTCTTTAAAAAAGTAAAGTGTTTTACATAAATGCTGAAATCAAGCTTTTCGTTTATTACTACGATCGCTTCACAATTGAATTTTGGTTCTACTTCAATAACAGTATTTTAAAATTGAGACAACGTAATGTATCTCTCAAACAATTTGTCTGCTGCTAATTTAATGAAACCTTGCTCATTCAGAACCAGCTATCCAATCTATCAGCTGGCGATTTTCTCGTAAAACCTGCATGCTACAAATCTAGAGAATTCGCATAGAGCGATTTGTTACTAAAGAGCAATTGAGCATTGAACTTACAGCTTAGCCATTGCAAAACAACTCCTATATTCAGCCTACTTATTTTTGCCAAATCAGGTTTCTTTAAGAAAATCTACCCTGACTTATGACATGGACATTCTTCTTTAAATATAGGTGTGCACTACTACAAGTTTATCAAACACGTCTCGTTCTGACTTGCTGGTTACGAGATGCTGGATGGTAGTTTCATTCACTATGCAATAAAATGAAGTTGGATGCGCTCTACTTTAAAATTAAAAAAAAGAAACAACAAAGAGCTGAAAATACGGACTATCGTCGAAGCTATATGCAAATTTGTTTTTATTATTTTTTACCCATTATGGCAATCTGTCCAGCTGCAAAGCTTGTCAGACTTCCTTTATCCGAATGACGTCACAAGCACATAGTTATGTGTCATTTCGATGCAAATATATGCCAATCGACAAAATACAATGAAAACAGTTTAACGGTACTGCTTAAGAGTTCAATTTTTATAAGGCAAACCAGTTACTAGCCACTTACTATTTCGGTGGCAGTGCTTGAGTTAAATGCAATACGGGCGACTACAAAATAGATATGAACCAAGTTTTTTTATGTGTAGACGGTGGCGTCGCTATAAAGCACGTTTGGGTGATCCGCCCTGGGTTACAATATTTCAGGGAATAAGGCGTTTCAGAAAACACTTTTTTGCAATTATCAGAGAACACATACAACAAAACTCGTAAAAAAGTTAGTTTGAAAGCTTTTATTTAGAGAATACTTCAATTTGAATAATTTTTTTAATACATAACACTTTTCAAGGCCACTTGGGTATGACGCTTTTTGATTTTGAAAGTGACGCTTTTTGAAGCCCTGATGGGGTTGTGTACTGTACTACCTCGTGTAGTAGCAACGCCATCGTATGTAGGCTACATTAATCAAATCTAGGCTACAGTAATCAGATCTACATGCGAGCGCATACTGTATTTTTCCGGAGAAAATCCGCTTTTTTGTAATTCAGATATGGATTCTGAATTTTTGGTGCGGATTATCCTCGGGTACAGCAAGTTCAAAGTTAGGTTTTGCAAAAATAATTAAGCCACAATCAAGTTTTTCCACGAGTGAACGAAAATATAATGTTAAAATCACAATACGTGTCCTCCCTACCAGCAACCACAACGGTTACTGGTATGGAGGATTCGCATTGTACTCTTTATACAATATTTTTGCTCACTCGGAGAAAAACTTAATCAGGAGGTGAAAAGAAGAACTGCTGTGGTTTCCAATCTGGGGGTGAGTATTGTAGGCGGAGATAAGGGTTTTTGCCATAATTTTATGTCTGAAAATGGAGAGCAGAAAAAGGAGATACTATATCGTATTTGTAGCATGTTGTATTGTGTGCGATTCTATTTTCATTAAATAAAAAGCTCTGAAAATTGTTGGTTAACATTTTTTAATTTAGTAACTTTTTGTAGCCGACCACTGGCGTTACAAGGGGAAGAGGAAAAGGGGGCCAAAGGTTTCCCCAATTTTAGAAAATTTGGGAAACATTATTTTTCTTTAGATGTCACCAACAAAATTTGCTAAAGATATTCTAGGATTAATCAGCATGCAAATCAACAAGAACTTTCTAAATATTAGGCATTCTGATCAGAGATCTAACATCTGAATAAATTTGTGTCTTTCTCCTTTTTTCTTAAACTTTGTCTACGTCAGTTTTGTCAACATTAATTTCGAGCTTAGAAAATACATTCCAAAAGCGGTAAAATATTGAAAACTAGACCTTTAAGTCTGATGCTATTACTGCCTGAGTAAAGATCAAACACGATAAAAATAATTTTTAGGAAAAGCTCTTTTTTTTTCAAAACTTGCTGAGCTTGAGAGACGGCCTAGGTTCTATTGAAACAACGTAATCTAGGTTTACAAGTGTCTACTGGATTATTTTTGTTTTGTTTTTCTTCAGTAGTTTTCGCTGGCCAAATTTCTTCAAATTTTACATGAGTCATGTTAGCAGAGCCTGAACACTGGTCAACAATCGTGAGTTCCATAAAGCAAGTTAAAAATATAAGTCGTTGGGATGAGCATAGGCTATTATTTCAACTTCCGTTTCGTCTAAACTTATTGCGCATAGTGATAATGAATTGTTAACAGCACCATTAGTATTAACTACAGTAGCACAAATGCGTGATATATGAAACTTTGCTTAAATGTTTTTGTTAATTATTTGCCCTCCAGATTTTAATACACCAGCAACAATTAGGTACAGAATTGTATAAAAACATAACTGAATTAAGTACAATCGACAAAAACACCAAAGTTTTTCATCTATTCATGGAGATTTCATCAAACCAAACTGGCCTGAACACAATAATCTGAATACAAAGGTGCTACTATAACGTGAAGTCTACCGACATAAGTCACCTACCGAGATGCAGGGTGAGGTCTACCGCTTGGTTGGCACCTACTGAGGTGCAAACCGCGTGAGGTTTGGCGGCGTGAGGTTTCGGTTAGTGTTAGGGTTAAAGTTAGGGTTAAAACCACTGTCCTAACCCTAACCCTAATCCTAATTCTAACCAATGATTTATTTGTGTCATTCTTAGAAAATGCACGAAGTGTATATTGTTAGAATAAATTTACCTTTGTTTGTGGAATGTATGTGTGGTGTTTGGAATTATTATAGCTATAGTAGTAAGTGTGTAGCTATAATGTAGCTATAGAGGGGTGAGGGATAAACAATTCAGTGGTAGACCTCACGCTATAGTAGTAACCGGAGTTAGATCTTACGCTATAGTGTGGTAGACCCCACGCTATAGTAGCACCCAAAACACAAGCAAAAGCGGCTTCGCTTTCAAAGGAAGCTTATGGCGTTCGAATAGCAATGCTTGCATTAGCTCCGTTTTAGTGCAAAAAGGTATTTTTAATCTCACAAAGTTTTGCTCTGCTGGCATTGTTTCGATTTGACGACAAAATTAAAGAAACTGCGGTTAGTGGAAAAAGCTAGATCTCCATTTTTGCCAATAGTTATTTACTCTTCATAACGATATAGGATATGTCCTTGTCGCAGAAAAAGAGAGCTAAAAATGTTTAAGATTGAAGTACGAAACGATTTAAAAAAATTTTTGTCCTATTTTCGTATTGTTATTAAGTCTGTCTCGAAACAATACAGCAATGTTTTTACCTAATTTAATAGAGAGTCAACAGTGGTTAGGTAAAAATTTAATCAGAGGCGTTATTCTGGAAGTAGTTAAGGAAAAGGTTGGTTATTATTATTAAAAGCCAGGGCTCACACTTCCTTTGATTCGGCCTTTAAGTCTCATTGTGATCAGTCCAAAGCAAACAGAGAAAAAATTATTTTTATTTACTGAAAGTTAGAATAAAATTGTCCCCTATCCAAATTCTACTATTTTGCGTTGTATAGCGTTGATCGTACGTAGCACAGTTTTGCTGTAGCGTGAAACACAACATTTACCTGCAGGAGTGCACTGAAGTTGAAAGTAAACACTATAGCCAAACAAAGCTAAGCACAGGCGAAGCAAAACAACGCAAATACACTATGTAACAGTTTGTAAGCTCATCTGCAAATGCTGAGTGACTTTACAAAACTTTTTGTGAACCCAATATCAAACTCTATGAGCATCCGTACAGTTTAGAGGAAACCTTTTTATATGGCTTGCAGAAGCGCATATACTATTTTTGGTTAAGGAGACTGAAGCAAAAAAACTATTTTTAAAGGGTGATAACTTGATATCCGATGTTTTTGCTACCTCACAAGCGCTGGAATATTTTTATTTAAAAATTATTCAAAATCTAGGATGACAATTGCACCTTGAATTTGTAAAAAGAAATTTGTTAAGGGGTCTGCAACAATTTGAAAAGTGCATTGCGTCTGTTTTGTATTGGCAGCTATTTAAAAATAGGCTTACATAATATTATGAAAAGATATTCCGATGTGTGC
The DNA here is from genome assembly GCA_963675345.1 of Trididemnum clinides. Classification (NCBI taxonomy): domain Eukaryota; kingdom Metazoa; phylum Chordata; class Ascidiacea; order Aplousobranchia; family Didemnidae; genus Trididemnum; species Trididemnum clinides. The sequence goes on from OY776297.1 coordinate 4,759,584, forward strand.
GTTGAAAGTGCGCATTTGGAAATCCAATTTTGTTTGGATAATATGAAACGCAATTTAGCGCAATTTGAGATGGTTTTGTAACACATGAAGTTATAGACCAATGCCAGCAGATATCAAAAATTATACGGACAAAATTGATTTTTTGCTTGTCTTGACAACATTCACATGTCCAAGAGCATCTGTAACTCCACAGTTGCGAAATGCGGCGACTCTCGCTCTCTTACTAACAACTAACTACTCTGTTGCCCTTGCGTAATTTTTGTATTGTATCTTGTGCTTTAAAAAAGATAACTAAGTCGTTCCAAACGCATTGCACGTGCAGGACTGAAGAAACAGTCAAGTTTATGATTCAATTATTGAAATCACAAAAGGATCTTTCGGGAAAATATTTGTCCGATGACCGGTTATATACACCTGTGGCATGAGCAGAGAGTCTGCTGACAAAAGGCATAAATTCAGCTGGAGCTTTTAAGGCCAATAGTAAGGGCATTCCTGAAGAAATAACCACAGTATCACTACATCAAAATCAATCATGTGAGGTATATTGGAAGTCGTCAGGAGTTCTTAGACTTCGTTCGTATGCCGCTGCCACCACAAGCAAAGGAAGACGTAATATTATACTTTTAACATCCGTGTCTCCTTTGCTTGGTGTCACAAAAGTTAGCAAGAAACCTGCGATTTATCAGTTTTATGATAATTATTCAAAGAGTAGTACAGAGATCGTGGATCACAAAAATAGGTAACTATTAATGCAAAGCACTAAGGAGACGCTCCGCAACAATGTACGCGATGAACCAAGGAATCGACCCAAAAAAGAATATGCATTTTACTTTCAATGGAAACGGTAATGGACGTAGTTCTCTCTCAAATTCTATCAAGAACACAATAATAAATGACAAAATGAACGATTTTTTCAAAAACATCATGTTGGTAGTTATTAGGTTTTACCATATCATGACACCATCCCATGTTCACTATGCTTCTTTCACTACTTAGCAGCTGCAACAATACATTCTTTCACGAATTCTCCTTCTATGTGTGGCTTCAGATTTTTCGCAATTAGTTCGCTAATTTCCTAACTCGTTTGAATAATATCATTATCGGTCTTGCGATACCTTTGCAAAGCAGTTTGCTGTGCATTCAAGCCCCTCTTGAGAAAGGCAATCTTATCCTGTCGAGCCTGCCCTGTCAACTTTTCAAGATTACTGTGGCAGGAATCATAATGGCGCTGCAGATTTGATTTTTTCATTGCTGTTACATGTTTGCCATAAACAAGACAGACGGGTTTTTCACTAATTTCGATAAAGAAATAAGAGTTTTCCCATTCCTTGTTGAACATTTTACCCTCATCACCTATTTTTCTCTTCATAGCCGAAGCCATTTTGCAAATTTAAAATTTAATTACAAAATCAAATATACTGCGACGTGCTCAGTAACTAAATGCAGTTTGCGTCGTAGGGTAGCCTAATGCTAAAATCATTAACAGGTTAGTTTTCTTGTTTGTTACGTCACAAATAGAAAATTATGCCATTACAAGGCTGCACGAGCATAATGTTGATCTTCTTCTTCTTTGTCTTTCGGTTTGTTTCCGATTAGGGGTCGCCACAGCAGATATCTGCATTTTTATGACATGGCATTTGTTTTACGGTCGGATTCCCTTCCTGCCATCAACCCTCTATTCGGAGGGAAAACTGGGCCACCTGTCTTCCACATAAAGGTAGGGGAGTCCCGTTAAGTGCCTTGCCCATGGACACAACAAGCGAAGTTGCCGGCTTGTTTTCCACAACCTCAAATGCCGAGCGCCAAACAGGGAAGCTGTGAATACCATTTTTTAAAGTCTTTTGGTATGACTCGACTAGGGGAATGAACCCCAGATCCACCGACTGCGAAGCGGACGCTCTAACCACTACACCATTCGATCACGATGTTGATATAAATGGCAAATGCTGGCAAGGTTGTCCCAAGAAAATATTTAATCGTTTACAACTTTTGAAAGCGGGCCACATTAAATAGTCTCGCGGGTCGCATGCGGCCCGCGAGCCGCAGGTTCCCCACCCCTGACGTAAAGTAAGGGTCAAAAAATAATCACGTTTTGCAGAAGAGAGTCAGTGAAAAAAAAGTTTGTTTTTTTATTGTAAAATGTCTAAATTTTTATGCTTTCCATCACTTCAAACTAAGCAATCGTGTTCACAAAGACAACGCAGTTAGCGAAACATGGAGACACGTTTTTGAATTATGTAGAAATGCTGCTTTCATTGTAAAATCATCACAGCGGCCCGACTTAAATCAACAAAGTTACAATGGTTCCAAACTGTGGCATTTTTTGCCAGCGTCGCACACTAGACGATCGAAAAAGCTCACACGTGACAGGGTTAAGTAAATGTCAAAGCTATATTTGTCAAGCAAAAGAGAAACGGGAAGTGTGTTGGAAGACATAATTGAAGAAATGGAGTCTGGTTGTTACTCAGTTTGTCAACACCATCGAGAAAACCTCGGGGTTTTAAAAGTTTTCACAAGTGATTGTTGTGAGCCACTTTGCGCTTAGGAAATTTGAGGTATCTGAGGTTTGTGTACCGTAACATCTGGCGCAAGACTTGAGACAAGACTTATGCAAAACTATGGCAATGTTTGTGAAAAAATACCAGTGGGGAATTGAGTAGAGAATTTAGAGATTGTGTCAGCCGCGTTTACTAACCAGTGAATTGTCAAAAGGAAGCGTGAGGCTGATGGGGCTCTTGTTCAGCGACTTAAGAGATTGCAACATCAAGGAGAATACTCAAATTGAGTTATGTAAAGCTACTTACTGTCTTGGAGAATTACTTGAAATGCTGTGTAATTATGTTCCACTGGATGTTGTGCTGCAAATTGTCAATTGGGATCTTGGAATGCGAGGAGTAGATGCGTAATGACCTGTGGCAGTGAAACATCAAGATGGCATCAAACCATTTCCCAAGCTTCCAGTTATGAGAGATGTTGTCCTGGGGCATCAGCTAGTGCATACTGCTACTCAACTGGATGGCGTCCTGCAGACTGTCTGAACTGTCTGGACTGTTTATCTGGTTGAATAGGCAACAGTACGTAACAGGTCCTGGCCGTCGACCAGTGACACCTACCTAGAAGATTTGCCTCTTGTCAAGAGGTTAATTCTTAACGCTTTTATCCCTGTGATAAAGATACACGGTAAAAAGACAGTTCAGGCCTCAATCTTGAAGTAAAATAATCAAAAAGACCAATGAATATGTAATCAGTTTGATAATTGTGACGCTCTTTAATTTGAAAATAAACTGCTGGACCAGGAAAGCAAAATTTAATGAATATATCTTTGTCAGAGTATGCCCTTGGTTTTGAAGAGCAAATAGTTTAACACCAGCCAACCATCGGTGATTTACCAGTTGTTTAGCAATGGAAACCAGATTACAGTCATCGGTTGCGTAAGCTTATCTGGAGGATAAGCTGTAAAAACGAAGGTTCGTTTATTAAAGCGTTTTGTCAAATTCAAAACATCTGAAAGTTACAATAAATATAAGCGATACCGTAATCTTTTAAATCGTGTAGTTAAGCAAGCAAAAATACGTTATTATCATCTTGCAATTAATAACTCGAGAGGAAATTCTGGCGAACTTTGGAAAGTAATTAGAAAACTGATTCAACCTCGCAAATCTAAACAAAGCGCATCCACATTGATTGAAAATTCTAACTCTGAAATGGAATCAGCCGAGCTTCTCAATAATTACTTCGTAAATATCGGGGAAAATCTGCAAAAAAAATTACCGTGCCCAATATTAATCACTCGCATAATAATCAAGATTACTGCCCTCACTCATTTCTTTTCTCTCCGACCAATGCAGAAGAAGTCGAAGCAATAATAAAAACGTTAAAAATTAAAAAAGCAACTTTATCAGGGACATTGACATTAAATTTATTAAACTGGCTTGTCCAATCATCTCTCCAATTATTGGTGATCTATTTAACTTATGTGTTAAAGCAGGGGTATTCCCCGACGATATAAAAGTAGCTGAAGTAGTTCCAATCTTTAAACAGGGCAGTAAAATAAATTGCTCTAACTACAGACCAGTCTCACTGCTTTCCTCATTCAGTAAAATCTTTGAAAAAATTGTTTACAAACGTGTTTACAGATATCTTTTTTAATTTAAACTACTTTCACCCAACCAATTTGGCTTTCAATGCGATGTCTCAACTTCTCATGCAATAAGCGCCGTTTATGATGACCTACTTAACAATGTAGATAAAAAGTATTATAGCTGCTGCTTGTTTTTGGACTTATCAAAAGCGTTTGACACTGTGGACCATAATATTTTACTACGAAAAATGTCTCATCAGTTTGGAATCAGAGGACTGGCAAATAAATTTTTTGAAAGTTATCTATCAAACCGCTTTCACTGCGTGCGTATAAATAACTCTAGGTCAAAAAACGCAAAAGGATTTATGGGGTTCCTCAAGGATCAAACCTAGGCCCGCTATTGTTCTTGATGTATATAAATGATTTACCAAAATCTACTTGCTTTAATGCCACTCTTTTTTCGGGTGACACATATCTATCATTAAGTAGCAGTTCGTTGATTCGTCTTAAAACTCAAGCCAATAATGAAATAAATAAAGTAGGCAAATGGCTTCGATCCAATACACTATCCCAAAACTACAAAAAGTCTTATTTGGTAATAAACAAATTTCCACAACAGTCCATCGATATTGATCTCGAAATATCCATAAACATTATAAAAATTATTCGCAGTAAATACGTAAAGTATCTCGGTTTGTGGCTTGATGATGATTTAAAATTCCATACCTATATTCAGCACTTGGAAACACACTTGGCAAAATATACTGAAATGTTTTACCAAACAAGAAGTTACCTCAAAATTGATGCTACGATTACTCTCTTTTACTCCTTTATTTACTCTAAATTACAATATGGCATTTTAACTTGGGGTTCAGCTAAAAAAATGAGCTAAAAGCTTTGTCTACTCGCCTTAATAAAATCATTAAAACTATTACCTTCGCAAAAAAATTCTGTCACGTATCACCCATATTCAAAGCGCTTAATCTTTTGAAAATTGATGATATTTACCAATTGGAATTAGGAAAGTTCATGTACCAGACATTTAATGGGTAACATTCCACAAAAAATTGACAAGGACTTTATAAAACTCAGTTCTGTACATAAACATTATACCAGACATACCATTTATAAATTCCACTTACCCCAAGTAAATAAATGCTGTCATTTGCTGGAGTTAAGCTTTGGTCCAAACTAGACCCTGATTTTAAAAGTCTTGGCTGGCTGTCGTTTAAAAAACATTTCAAAAGAAAACTTTTGCAAAAGTATGATGATTAGAACTTGCTATTAATTTTATCTTAAATCTCCTGGTTCGGATCGTAAATTTTATTTCCAGGTTAATTCATTGTTTGTTGTTACTGTAGCTGTCTTCTTATATGCTCGAAAAGGTTTTTGGTCTCATCCAATAAATATCTCCTTTCTTTGTTTTTGTACTTTTTTACCTCTTCTTTTCTTTTCAATTTTTATTACCTCTGAAAATTGCACATGTCTGCTAACGTTCGTATGTAAGATATTCTCAGAAAATACCTGACTTGACAACTTAGCGGTTTTTTTCGGTATCTCCCGGTCTGTAAATACTTTTGTTTTTGTGTGCTCATTTCACATTTCATTGTTGTATTGTATTGCATCCGCGTCTTTACAGACGAACCGAATAATAAACTGAAACTGAGGATCATGCCTCAAAGCAATGACTGAGCAAAGACTCTAACTCTTGTCATCGAGGTTAATCATTACTTAGGAAAATTTATTTCATAAAATACTTCACAACGAAGAAAATTTTGGAGTACAATGACTGGATCATTTAAACTTAGCTTCTTCTTCTCCAATCCATTTCTCTCCAAATATGGCCTTAGTTCTTAATAAACTGATTGGTCTAAAATAGTAGTTTTCAAACATTAAGATTTTATGTACTGGTGCATATAAAATTGCCTGTCTTTCTACTACAATATTAGCTTATCTGTAAACTTTTCCATTTGAAATTATGTACTTTAAATAAATATTTTTGGGCTTACAATAAATCTCTGTTTTAAGACGTTTAATCAAACATAATTTTATCGCCATTCTTAGTCTGACCTGAGTTCACAGCATTTTTAGCAACTCTGTTTAATAGTGCAGATAATACTTTTGTAAACAAAATGAAGCACTGATCTAAAAGATTAAACTTTGTAAAAGCAAACAAAGGTAGGCTACATCTAGAACGAAGATAAATTTCTACAAATCATTAAAAGCTGGATAAAGCAGCGCACAGGCATTTGCTTGCCACAAACGCAGTAAAGCATTAGCAAAATTATGATTTTTGGTTGGGGTTCAAACCCATGCCTTTAGCAACGAGGCATCGTTTTTTTGCAACATATAGGAAGCGAGGTTGGAAACCGCTGACTCTGGTTCCATCAACGGACTTCAGATCGCTTATAGAAATTTTCTTTTTAGACCACTGGCATTCGATAACGTTTGAGTAAGGGCTGCAAAGTTAGTTGCAGCCTTTACTCGTGGAGCCTTTTTGAGAGGATGAATTTTTGTCTAAAAAAGTGTGTCTTCTCAAAAGTTGTCTCATCAGGAAATGTTCTCGTGTTTTGTCAAGCTTAAAAAAGGTCGGGTATTGGTAAATGCTCACATCACGCTCCCTGGTTCCGTACCAATTCGAGCATAATTAAAATCCTTTCAAAAAATGCGCAAATGCCACTCCAAAGCGCTTAGCGCGAGATTAGACATAACAAGCAATTCGTGCTTTCAATTGCGTTAATCATGATATTAATAAAAACGGGCTGCTTTTAGTGTTAAAGTAATTTGCAGTGAATTGTGAGTTGGGTGAATGAGGGAATTGCGGTTTGTCCACAAGACATAGGCTCATTGGAATTCCTACAAGTTGTAAAAATATGAAAACGATTTATCGCGCACATTCAATTGAACATGCTTCAATCAAGAAACTTGGACATCTGTGAGCGCACATGCACCGTAGATTGCTCTGGAACTTGTTGCCTGCAGAGTAAGCCAGCTTTGGACCATAAAAAAGAAACAATTATAAGTCTTTACTCAAAAATGAATTGACCATAGAGCCATACGCCATCGGCTTTCAAATCATTTTCACCCTAACCCCCCTTTAAGAAGGAAAACCCATTTTAAACCCGTTTTCCTAATAGTTTGTAAGATCCCAAATTGGAAAAGTGATACCCAAAAATTGAACGCTTTCTAAATTTTGGAGATTTTTCTTAAAACTGTCTTTAAAAATACTTACGTAAGAGAATGCTTTCAAAACAGTGTTACCCTGATTCGGGGGGAACCGCTGTCCCTCTTTAAACTCGTCTTCTCAATTTTCCCAATTCAAAGGCATCTTGTAAACAATAAGTATAGTTAGAAGCATCTCTCCTCCCTGGTGTTGTCACTGCCTGCACCACTCATTGTGAACTTTTTACGTGACAATGAGGTCAATACTTTTGTTGCTGACATTTTTGTTAATTGTTTGATAGCCACACTTTAAATAAAACATTAACTGCGGTCATTTTTTTGCGCTTTTAATTTGGCAATAATGAATGATTTAACAGTGTCTTTAACTCCGTTGTTTGATTGCTATGCAGAAATAAAATGAGTATTTTACGTCATAATAATTAGATTTTAATTTTTATTTAAATATTACTGTGATATAATTCTACATCACAATTCAAAAATGACTTCATAATTATAAAATCATTGCTCATATTCAAATATCTATACGTATGAGCTCATGCTCGCATGTCTTTAGTCAGAATGGACCACTATAAAGGGCTTACTGCTCCGTGCCACTTCCTGTCTACGCATAAAGATGGAAAAATCCCGTTAAATGCCTTTTCCACGAAGAATAAAAGCAAACATGCTGGCTTTTTTTTTCAATCATTCTTTTATTTTTTCTGAACATTATCATTTTCTTGTTGGATGCTGTATCATTTTTAGAGTCTTTTAGTACAACTCGACAAGGGAATTGCACCCATGCCTACCGACTGCAAAGGGACACCTAAAACACTCCACACCGGTTATGCTTTTATTGATCAGTGCGATCTTACTGAAATATTAATACAAATAATCGTCATCTAGTCTAAAACCAAAAGACGATTATTTGAATATATATTTAGCTGGTATTGTTTTTTGTGAGAAAAAGTTATTTTTCTTTCCATTACAAAAATGCATCAATATTCTAGCGCTGCAACTGGGTCTGTGACATAAATTAAGCTACAAATTGGCAGAGAAGTTGACATGAGATGCGAGATTGCCAGTATTCCCAACTAGGAAACACTGCTCTAGGCATATTGACATGCTTTGAGTTATTAGTTCTCACGCATTTTTAATAGGATAGAGTAAGTGCATTTAGTTTATTTTGTAAAGTCGTTTTGTATTTTGGGGGTCAAAAAGTTTGCGTTTCACTCTTTTAAAACGGGGAATGGTTTGTTTAACAAAAACGAAATTTTATTTCTTCAACTTTTTTGTGAGATGATGTGACAATCATCCCGCTATACAGTACTTCACCAAGAACCACAGATTAACAATAACATCGCTCAATTGTCTTCTATAAAACAATGTTTGGATCTTAGTAGACATCCCTAGCTAAAGTATAGCTAACAGAAGAAAAATCGCATAATTTCCAATATCATATTCAGGTTCTAAATCAATACATTCACAAAGCACCTAACAATGAGACTCGAGTTCCATGTAGCGTTTCCTCATTTTAAACGAAATACTTCGCAATTCATACGTCTTGTAATACCCTTTCGTGTCTATTTTGTGGTAGAGATTTCAAGTTTGGATCAGTTTCATCAGCCACTGTGTAAACCATGCGCGGAAGTCCATTCGAAGTCAATAACCATCTTAATACTATATTTATATAAAAATATACGCTATAGTCAAAAGATGTTACAACGGCATTGTCTTAACAAACAATTCAGGCAAATTTACTAAATGGGGAACTAAAACAATTAAAACAAGTTTAGAATATTTTCTCCTACCCTGTAAATGCTAACTGCAATTAGTGCTACATGATCTAGATCCAATGGTTGTAAATTATAGCTGCTTTTTAAAGCAATGATTGTCTTTTTTCAATTTTTTTCTATGTTTGGTGTGTTTTTGAACATAGAAATTGTTAGCTCAAATTCTTCAAGCAATGAAGAGCTTGCCTATTGAACCTGAATTGCTGCAATCCGACTAATGATGCTTTTCTGTATGCTTATGATCTTCTAATAAAAGATATATTGCCATTAAGCGAGCAATCACAATTTTTGTAAGGGGGAGAGATAGCCAATCCGGAACGCTTTTAGATCTGAAAAAAAGAGCTTTTACTCGATTTAGAAGCAGATTTTATTCGAAGTCTCCAAAAAAAAGTCTTTGCTCAATTTTTGAGGAAGAGTGTTTGAGTGTTTTTCCAAAAGACGTTAAATAATATTGCTAAAAGCGGGTTTAATTTCCTTCTTCCTCCCCTCCTTTGTTTTTCGCGCCTGATTGTCTTATAGTTCTTTCACAATCATTCAATTTAAATTTTGAATAGATCCAACAGTTTTTCTAGATCAGGTTAAAGAAAAGGCAATCCATTTCAAATCAGCTATAAACACCAATCGTGAGGCTGGCAGCCCTACTATAAACAAATCCGATTGCTATTAGTTGGTAACTAACTGCCAGCTCTTTTGTTAAACTGAGTGAGCGGTTTCGCTGTTCGAACCCGGTGAAGCTTCGGCACTAGTCTACAATTTATCGTGTCATAGATCAGGAGCACTCAGTTATTAAGTCATAATAGCAAGATAAGTTGATCACAAAGGCCAATATTTTTTGGACCTATAAACATTTTTTCACTGCTGTTTTATTAAATCATTATTACGTGAAACTAAGAACCTTACTCCTTACACATCTGACTGGAATATCAAGTAAAGATTTTTCTTCAAAGATTGAAAAACTTTCTGCGTTAATTTCACTCTTTCACAAGTATACTGCTTATGCTGCTGCAGGAGCTTAGCTAAAGGGCTACTGGCTTTTTCTTTTTCTACTATTTTTGATGCAAACATGAAAGGTAACAGAATTATATGTTGGTTGGTCAGTCCCAGGGGTGTAAGCAGAAATTTGTTGAGGAGGGAGCGCGAAAATGACTTTTTGCAAATTTCACGGGACAGTAGAGGTGAAGACCTTTGTTAGATCAATATTCTCAGTTCTGTATCACAGGATTTATTTGTTACCGCTACCAGGATAATGGCTGAAAACCGGCGCAATGACGTTGTGGTTAGAGTGTCCACTTCGCAGTCGGTGGACCTGGAGTTCGTTTGCCAAGTCGAGTCATAACGAAAGACTTTAAAAAAATGGCATTCACTGCCTTTCTGCTCGGCGCTCAGAAAATAAGGATAGTGTGAAGAACAAGCCGGCAAGCTTGCTTGTTGTGTCCTTGGGCAAGATACTTATCGGGATGCCTCCGTCTCTATATGGCAGAGAGATGGTGGAGCCAAGCAGTCTACCCGTCGTGGTGGCCCCAGTCTAACTGAAGACTTGCAAACCGAGCGTGAGCGCTAACGCAGTGTATATACATCTTCCTGCATAAAGCTCACAACAGATAGCTCAATCGACAAAAAAGAAGGCTGAAAATGATATTAAACGTCTTTTTAAGGGGGGGGGGGCGCATAGTATCCCTCCCTCCGTATGCCACTGATGAGTCCTGTATCTTTCCATTATTACTTTAACTCAGTGGTTCTCAAACTGTGCGTCGCGACGCCCCGGTGCGTCGTTTCAGTTTTCCAAGGGCGTCGCGGGATAATTTGATTTATTCCCAATAAATCTAGGTTTTATTGCGTCAAAAGAGGTCTGATCATAGATTCCTCTTTTACTTTCTTCTGATATTTATAATCGATTGTATTTTCATGATGGTGTTTTTAATACACTGTTGTTACTGTTGACTTGTTATTTAAGAATCAAATTGCAAAAGTTTAACTTAATTGGCGAAAAATATATTAAGAATAAAGCATTCTGGTGTATGTTGGACGAAAACAGGAAAGATGAGTTACTAACTTAGAAGAGCGTAATTTTACGATTGAAAGTGACAGACCAATCCAAAATGTCGGGTGCATAAGGACAGTTATTTGTAGATTATGGGTCACTTTTGTCTCGCAGTGCGGCAAACTAAACCTTGGGATGGTGTCTGGTGCGTCGCAAAGTTTCGCTAGCTTTTTTAAATGCGTCGCATCGAAAACGGTTTGAGAACCACTGCTTTAACTCCATCACCATATTATTACATTTCATGTGAAGTATTGCACGCGATTGCCAGCAGACTTATAATTTTCCACTGATTTTTCTTTAACTTTAGATTTCATTATTAACTTAGTTTATTTGTACAGAATCGGTTTAAGCTGATCAGCCAGCTATAAGCTGCGGTTTAAGCCATTTCCTCATTGTTAGGCGCCGTTGAAAATGCATAGGTTTAAAAATGATTTCAACTAATATAATCCCCTTGTATAATTGGAAATTGGAGCTGGTAGCCAAGGTGCCAACTTATGGAGGCAAGTTTCTTCAAAGTTTGTTTGGTAAGAAACCTAACGAAAAACCTCGCAAAACCATCTTGTTCACCAAACAATATTTATAGATAACTAGCAGAGGTACCCGGCGTTGCCCGGGTATAGGATAAAAGAGCAACGTCAGTATATGCAATTGATCAGATCATGTAAGTTATCCTGGTGATTACTATTCTGACAACACTTTCTTTTTAACCCCTAGAAACTGTTGTCACGTAATATTTGCATTATCGGAGGCTAATCACCTTGAAGAGGAAACAGGTTACAATATCATACCTCAACAGTTACATTAGCATAACCATATTCTATGTAAAGGTGAAGATTATTTGCTTAAAGTTTTGTTTGTAAATCTTGTTATTCAATACAGATAATAAAAAGCGACATACACTTCATTTTTAATTCCTTTATCATTACTACTCATAACAATAGGTATTTGAATTTTCAAGGGGGCTTTCTCCCCCCTTTTTGCCCCCTAATATAGTCGTAGGAGGCTGAAATTTGGGGAAACTTTTTAATTTAGTGTCTTATACATATGGTTTAAATTTCATCTAAATCAGATATATTTGAATTTTCAAAGGGAGGTTCTGCCCCCCATAGCTCCCTTAGGGGAGCACTTAAAGGTTCGAGACCACTTCCACAGTATTCCTTGGAAAATTTTACATGACAATACACTTTTACTTATTTTTTGAAGCTTCTTTAACTTTTCTCTCTATAGGTATTTGAATTTTCAAGGGGGCTTTCTGCCCCCTAATATAGTCGAAAAAGGCTGAAAGATTTACCCGTCGTTGATCGGGTAAAATGTAAAGACTGATTAAATTTTTACATTGAATAACCATATTTTAATGTGTTTTCATGATTTTTATTTCATCGTACAACAGTACAAAAAGGCCTCTAGTAGAGCCCCATAGGCTCGTAGCCCCCCATAGACGAATCTGATCGAAATGAAAATACCGTACTTGGCAGATTTACCCGTCGTTGATCGGGTAAAATGTAAAGACTGATTAAATTTTTACATTGAACAACCATATTTTAATGTGTTTTCATGATTTTTATTTCATCGTACAACAGTACAAATAGGCCTATAGTAGAGCCCCATAGGCTCGTAGCCCCCCATAGACGAATCTGATCGAAATGAAAATACCGTACTTGGCAGATTTACCCGTCGTTGATCGGGTAAAATGTAAAGACTAATTAAGTTTTTACATTGAACAACCATATTTTAATGTGTTTTCATGATTTTTATTTCGTCGTACAACAGTACAAATAGGCCTATAGTAGAGCCCCATAGACGAATCTGATCGAAATGAAAACACCGTACTTGGCTTCCCTGGAAAAAGTTATTTTAACCCGATCTACGACGGGTAAATCTGCTAGGGATTTTTAAATGTACAGTCTTTCTCACAATCATCCAATTTGGATTTTTATTTGTCACAAATTTTTTTCTGTTTGTGGTACCTAACAAAAACTTTAAATTTTTAAGGGGGCTTTCTGCCCCCTAATATTGTCGAAAAAGGCTGAAATTTTGGAAAGCTCTCTAATTTAGTGTCTTCTACATATGATTTAAATTTCATCAAAATTGAATATATTTGAATTTTCAAAGGGGGGTTCTGCCCCCCATAGCTCCCTTAGGGGGGCACTTAGAGGTTTGGAAATAGGCCCATTGACTCCGCTGGAAAAAAATACATCGGAATGCATGTTTTATTTTTTTCTAGGTGCTCCTAATTTTTTTTCCATAAGGAACAGACAAACAGACTGACAGACAGACAAACAAACAGACTTTGGATTTTATATATTAGATTATTTTCTCTACTTAAACCTTATTGTTGTGGTCCTTACTTTGTCTTCTGTTGCTGTACTTCTCGATTCTTGAAGCAAATTATTGCTATAAATTGTACGCCATGATCTTCGGAGACGATAAGAAAACAATCAAATTTGGATATCAATTGTACTTAGAGAGAACGATGTACTGGCCGCTCAAACAGTCAAAGCATCAAGATCACATGTCAGTTATGACGTCAATATTGCAATATCGTTGTTGCTCTCGTGGCCATGGTGCGATCAAGCAGGTAACTTTTCCTGTTAGATACCACAAATAGAAAACAATTTTACTTAGTACATATTTCATTTTTTCCTTTTAATGCCGACTTACGATCAAAACCCCTGCATTGACAGGAGGCAAGCGTAGTTTGCTTTGTGTACGCAGAGGGAGAGAGAAACATGCACTGCGGTCGCGATGTTGCACTGATGTAGCATCGCCGTGTATCACTGCAAACATAATAAGAAAATAGTTCCTGCTTATTAGTACATCTATTTCGCGATTTTTGGCAGTATGAGGGCATTACAATAAAATCGCTCTCAAGCCAGGGGTTTGAACAATGCTGCACTTAAAATTCCAGAAGATTTTTTTGACAAGTATGAATGATGTTTTTATGAAGTTTTAAACCTCACACCTTTCGCTTCAAAGTCACTATGGCAATTATGATAAAGCAATATTTACGTTAAACTGAAAAATATTACTTTAATCGTATTGCAGTATTTTGTCAGCACAAAACATGCGACGTATCCCTAATCAACGGTTTTCGAGGGACTTGCAACAGGGCCAAACAAAGCAAAATGTACCAGGTGTCAGGTTATAACTTCAATCACAAACGTACAAGCACTTCAATAGTTTTGTTTGTTTACATTTATTTACAGTACGCGACAGAGTTGCAATATGAATGTATTGGGCAAGCTTTATCTAATCATCTTTCAACCCATCTGCGGAACTTGCAACTTACAAAAATTCCTCTTAACATTGCTTCCTAGAAATAATTGTGTAACAGAATTACTTTGTCAAGCAGAGGAAATTACTGCAAAGTGCTTCCTCTGCAAGGGCACTACCACTGATAGAACTGCCAGCAGATAGCCCGTAGTTAATTTGCTTTTAGGCAACAAAAATCTTGTGATGGTACAGAATTTTAATAAGGCTTTGAAAAAACTTTAAGGGAACCTATAAAGTCTAGCCTAGCCCCACGTCCATATCGCCCCACGATCTATCAAGGTCTTTGCCAAAAAAATTGTTGAAGTTGAAGCTCGCTTGTTAGCGTGTCATGAGAACGTCACCGACATTTAATTTTGTAAAGCCAAAATTTGAGGGAAGAATATTGCACCGCCTCATTTTGTAACTGCTTGCAGCACAAACTATGTGGATATTGATCTCACCTTCTACCTCTTTACTAAGAATTTATTAATTTATTTATATTTTTAATTACGAAAAACTAAAAATTTATTCATTCTTTGCAATAAAAATCACTTTGACCAGAAAATTAAATTTCCTAATATTTGCTATTGCATAGCTATTTTACTATACGAATTATAGGAGCTGGTGTTAGCCTGTTTAAGATATTACTTTTAATTAATGGATATAAAGGCATATAGGCTAACTGCAATCAGTTGAATAAAATACCACTTCCACGACCGGTTTCGTTCCTATTAGAACTCGTCAGGTGGACTCAGGTATTGAACCGACGGTCACATGAATTGCTTCAAGCGGTTTAAGCCACTATATATACAAGCGGTTTATTTTACTATATATCATTAAACAAAAATACTTTTAACACTTGATGTCAACGTTTATTTTGAGTCTGGTTTTATCTTGGCACTCTACAAGTGAATAGAGTATTTCCATAGTCCATCAACTGTAGTAAATGACTGAGGGTAGATTCGACAAAACCATTTCATCATGCGCTTGTTTTGCACCAGCGTAGGCTTGTTGAGCTTTGGCGTATGCTTATTGAGCGTGCGAGAAGCATCCAACATACTGCACATTATGTGGATGAGAATTTTTCTAAGTTGCAGAATCTTTTTTACAAGCTTCTTCCACTCATGAGCTGCCAGTTAGATAAAAAAGATCATTATTACCATCGAGTTGAAAAGACATTAAAGATATTTAAAATTAAAATTGTTAGTGGGATTGGTAAAACGTCCTGTAACTAAATATAAGAATCATATGAGTCTTTTTATGTCATCTTTTCAAACTTGACCAAAAACCTTTCTGTTTAGTCTACCGTTATTTAAAATAGGTTAATTATTACAAGATAAAAAGCTCGGAAAATCAAAGAAGAGAAACAAATAAAACTGAAAAGGTGAATAGGACTGAAAACAAATGACATCAGAAGAAAGAAGCTGATGGGGATTGATACCCAAAACAGAGGCGCTTGAAGAAAAGACTGCAAAATCCGGTAAAGCCTTACTAGCAAGGACAAACACAAATGGATGATGATGATGTGTGACAGCGATGTACTAACAATACACAATATAGAAAAACTGATGAATAATTTTGCAGCCAATTGCAATAAACGTAGATAAATGACCTTTTTTTACGCCACCTCGGGACCAACCTGCGGCTTTTTCATCTTTTTTTACGGGCTTCGGCTACTTAAAGGTCCGGCAAGTTTATTTTGAAAAAATCAAGTAATAATGCAAATAAAAAGTCGTTATTTAGTTCAACTGATGGTCAAAATTATGGTGATCGTATTTGTGAGTTACTGTAACTACTGTAGTTTTCCACTGATCTAATGCTTAATAAGAACACTTGTTAAACACAACAAACTTTTTTCAAGCTGAAGCTAGCCAGGAAAACATTAGTGGCAATGTGAATACAGTATTACTTATCGCGCAACCTAAACCAAAAACCAGGTATTTATTTATTTACCACGTTTGCAGTTAGTTAACGCCAATAATGTCTCATCAGAATAAATTTCTAAACTTGAAAAACTGCAAAAATCAATTGAAAACGGGTGAAAGTTTTGATAAAGTTATAACAAGTATTTCTAAAGATGCAGCCAGAGGAGAGCACAGGAAGCAAGTCTTTTAATGTATTGAATTCCCGTGTTTGTAGGTCTACTTACTAGTAAAATAACAAAAATGACTATCTTCTTCGGCGTAATTGCTGAAGGAAACATAAATACTTTATTTTTTCACTCTGCGTTCCATTATTGTAATAAAGCCGTGATAAAGTATTTGTAAAAAAAAAGCAGATAGATCGCAGTCAAATCCTTTCATTTAACTTTAGATGACAAATTTTCCTAAATTACAAACAATCTTGCATTATAACAATCCGACATGGACAAATTTTACAATAAAAACTTGATTAATACAATTCCCTTTTTTAACATTAAATTTTTTTCTGGCATGCTTTCGAATAAAAACCGTCTTGAGTAGAGTTTTTTGTTAAGATTTTTGAAAATCATTGCAAAAAATTAGCAAAACCTGATTTTTGTTATAGCTTGAGTGTCATTGTGTGCACATGAATCTAAAGGGGATACTTCAGAAAACTACATGTACGTATAGCAATGTTGCATATTGAATTATGGTCAAATAGATTTTGCTACTTCGAAGAATTTTTAATTTGACAAAAATGGATTTAGCTGGCTCTTCAAATACTAAAGGCTGCCAAACCCTCCTGAGCTTAATAAAATAAAGAGCCCAAAAGTAATGTTTAATAAATTGCCGTAAAATGTGTCATATTGTGGTAAAATTTAATTTTCACTCTTTTTGTTATGACAAGGAGCAGTGTGTGACGACATTTGAGATATAGCATACTGAATAGGTTTTTTGAAAGCTCATAGCAACACTAAAGACTGTTGCTGTAAAAATTGATATAAACAACATAGAACACCA
Source organism: Trididemnum clinides (assembly GCA_963675345.1). Classification (NCBI taxonomy): domain Eukaryota; kingdom Metazoa; phylum Chordata; class Ascidiacea; order Aplousobranchia; family Didemnidae; genus Trididemnum; species Trididemnum clinides. Next base: position 4,776,831 of record OY776297.1, read on the forward strand.
AATCTTTCACGCCTGTGTCAATATCGAGAGCCAAAAAAATTTTGAATGTCCAATGCATTACCCCTTCAGTCTTCAGAAATTGGATTTAAACTGCAAGCATAAAAACTTTAAAGTGAACGTTTGACCTTTATTTGTAAACTTTTTACTTTTATAGCTTTGAATAGGAAAAGGAACTGTTTGTAATAAACCATTTGACCTAATGAACTGTTTGACCTAACTTCTACTCATGTGCAACCCAGCGCTTCAAAAAATGCTTGTTTTCCCATATTTTTTTTGCTCGCACAACCTTGATGCCAGAGACTGCTAAGGACAATCAGCGTTAAAATCGAAAAGAGTTTCAAATTTCTTTCTACTGGCAGCTGCTTAAAGCATTAAAGTTTGTATTGCACAAATACAGCTTAATTAGAACAATTGGCTACTATATTATAAACAACCACAAAAATAAATAGAGCACAAATAAAATGAAGAAACAACACGTGAACATTATAAATACTTTGTTTTTTTATGACCGGGCCAAAACAAGTCAAGAAAATATTTTGGCTGTTCATGCTTTTTGTTCGTATCTAGCTGACTCTTTGCTGTCATCTTGCGGACTTTTTCCATCACTAGCAACCGCCATTAGACCGTGCCATCGAGCTTGGGGTTTATTGCTCATCAGGTCCCTCCAGTGGTCTTTTTCATCGCCGCTTGAATTGGGGCCAATTTCTATTGAACCAATAATTTCTTTCTTTTCAAAACGATTTAACTTTGATCTGCACACAAAAACCGGCTGTACTTCAATGAAAAAAAGTATCACGCTGTGGGTTCAAACCGCTTCTTAGTTAACCTATGTAAAGTACATAAGCGTTTTATGGCTCATCCATCTCAAAATTTTTAACGTATAGCAGGATATGAGCGCAATGCTTATGAAAGGAAAAGTTTGAAATTACGGAGAAAGGACTCTCTTTCAAAAGTCAGTTGTTTTGTAAGCAGCGTTTCTGTTACTCTTAGGTGCTCTTTTGAAAAGCTTTTATCCAGTGAAATCATCGGGTTGTTTTCTCTTCTCTAAGTTTCAAGTCGGATGCTCGATCTACTTAGTGTCATATTTAAACCGAAAATCTGCAAAATTGTAATGTCTATTTAGTAAGTTAACTGTTGTTCTATTTTTGCTAATGAGTCACAAAATTATTTGTCGACAAATAATGGCTGCATAGTACCCTACCCTTGTTCATGTACGACATCAAAATGAATTTCAACTTGAGGAAGAACTTGAAGGGGAATAGAGAAGTTGATAGCTTGGTTATAAGTTGGATTGCATGTCTTTTTTTTAGTTGAAGTCTTCTTCTTTTTCAATAAATTTCCATTATGAAATACAGACACTCGGATGTAGGGATCTAGAACAAAATATCCCAATCAGAAACTTGCTACATAGTACCATTCTACACATGCACAGGAAGCAATTTGGGCCAAAGGCTAAATTGCATTAACTTTCAAACGAAATCAGCTAGAAAAGTTTGTAAAACGTTGCTAAAGTTCACTTATCATAGATCTTGTGAACAATTATTTTTCTGTAACTTTTCACAATATATGTAGTAAGTGCAATTTTAGAAATACAGTTACAGATAATTTGAACATTAGATTCAATCATATCGTTAAAAATAGTGTGAAAAGTCTTTCAATTACCTAACCTTTGATTCTTGGTACACCCTTTCTCCCCTATAACCCACCTGGTGCTTTCATATCATTTTCTGTCCCAACTTCTTTCAAGGACCGAGCTTTCAAAAGCACCACTGTCAACTTCTCGGCGCTGGGCAGATACCCAAGTCTTAAAAGCAAGTCTCCTACTTTCTTTGAAGTCTAAAAGAAATATTTATTTCTAAAACTATGTAGAAAATACTCTTAGCTTACTGATGAATTTTATTAAATTACTGATTTTTACAAGCATACTCATTGATTTCAACATAGACGTCGTCATTGTTAGAGCAGGATGGAGTTGCAGACGATACATCGGGAAAGCTGCAGCCAAATGTCACTACACTAATCGTCATCCTGATTTGTTTGATCAAGGGTTCGACATGGGGCCCAAAAAGCCTGGTAGTTGTAAAAAGCACGATCTACTGTTTGATCCTCTGCAACCCATTTGAAGCCACTGTGGAAGCCAGGCCTTGTTTATACATAGCAAACCAGAAGTGGCTAATATCGGTTCGAATTCGATAAACCCTGGCTCAGGGTTTGGTTTTCTTTGCAAACACAGCATTGCAATTTAAATGAAGTTTTGCAAATAGTGCCTAAGCTTACATGCATGAAGGAAAAAATGAACCTTACCACAGGAAATTCAAAGATGCATAAACAATTGTCAAGAGTGCTGCCCCTGTTAGGTATAAATATGAAAAGTGGTATCAAATCAATCGTCAAGGTTGAATTCATGAATATATTTCGAAGAAGCAGCTTATAGTAAGAAAATCTCCACAAGACAAAAAAGGTCAGGATCAATTCATGTGAAAGCTCAAAGCCTTCATGATTGCCATTGTTAGCTAATAAAGCTTGCCTCTGCTCCTGATGTTAGTGATATCCTCTTCCATAAATCCACTTTCGAATTGAGGTTTATCTCATCTAGCCTTTGTATTACGATGCCTACGCATTCGTCCCGTGAAAATTGATCGTATTCAAAAAATTTGATCTAAAAAGCAATGTTCACTTCTAATTCCGTTATTGTTAGCGTACATTTTAGGTTGTTCACAAATAGAAATTATAAAAATGTGCACTTGTCACGAAGCAATAATGCAATCGCAATCAATTGCACGTACACAGCAACAACAACAGCATCATCAATTAACAATGTTTTGTAAGAGCAGTAATCACCCTTTTGAAACGGTAAATATTTTCGGCATTTACTTAAAAAATTAAAAAGTCATGTGCGAAAATTTGACTATCATTGTGTTTTCATTGCCAACTTTACGGTTTAGCTTTTGCTTACCGCATTCACTTCACATTAAGAACCAAAAACCAATACATAAAACAACATTGGACAATCCCCAGTTCTTCACAATAAATCAACCCAGGAAAAAAGAATTACAGAGCCCAATTTTGAGGCTAAAAACATAGTGCACTCAAGGCAAGGTTGGAGCTGAAGCTTTCCTTCATTTTTTCAGTTGACCTTTACTTTTTACGCCTCCCCTCCTTTCCACAACCTGTTTCTTTGCACCCAACCACACTATCTTAGTCTTCCATAAATCAGCAATAAAAGTTAAACTAGTGTTAATACACAATACAATCTGCAGTCTGCATCAATGAATCATTCAAAGTTGGTTTTTGTTACCATGGTTCAATTGGTATTGTCCTTAGTACATAACAAACCTAACTTTCGGTTTGAAAATTAAATTCTATGTTCATAAATTTATCGTTTTTAGCCCCCGGTGTCAAAATTGATTCCAAAGCCTTTTTTTTTGACAACTGAAGTTCCAGTTATCGACAATCTGAGACGTAATTATACTCACTTCAAGACGCAAACTAATTTTATAGGACTGCATCAACCCTAGCTTAACCTAGTCCAAAACACGGTGCGTAGGGCCTGAAATATTGATGACGGTTTGATGATGTCCATCATTAAGATTGATACTACAGCTGTGACAAATATCCAACAACCAGGATTATTGGGGAAAATGTTCTTGTTGTCTAGACAAATCGGTTCTATTTGAAAACGGAAAAGCCACAAAGGCATGGCCATAATGATAACTGTTTACTTGCCGGTACCAACAATCAGATAGAAATCTTAATAGAAATGCTGCCAAGCCGCATTACCATGCGACGCTTTCCTACCTGGATGTATGTGTCTTTGAGTTCATCTTTAGCAAGCCCAAACGAAAAGCTTTCTTTGAAGACAGGATTCACTGTGTGCCGCTGTACGTGGCTCTGTTTCTCTTTAAGATGGCTCGGAAGAAGAGAGACAACGCAATATGGGTTGCAGGTAGCTACAAACAACAAGATCTATAGCAACACAGCTACTATCTTGCTACGATTTTACTAATACACTTATAGAAAACTTACTTATATTTTGAATATAACTGCAATATGCTTTATCTTTGCTATAGTTCACAAGAACGGAGAAGTATTCACGTGTAACAACGGGCTACAATTGCAAACGAAAGGCTGTATGTTCGATACCAGTGTGAGCTGTGCGCGATTGAGCTCTTATAAAGATGTTTTAGTTAGTTGCAATGTTTGTGGCAGAAATGTTCTATTCTGGCAACTGTAAAGCAAGGCTGACTATAACTTTTACCTAATATGATTGGTTGTCGGTGCAGAATTTTACGTGTCTTTAAAAATAGCAGTAATGACAGAAGCTTGATGGAACGCTGTCATCAGTGACGTTATGTGTTGAATTTTTGAGATACAAGAACATGCTCACTCTATGCTCCATTTGATGCTATGCCATCTCTGACAAGAGCAGTTCTCATATGATGCTATGCAATCTCTGATGAAAGTGCCCCAAAAAGTTTCAAGCAAAACAGCTTTGTTCCAAGTTATTTGAGCAGCTTTTGGCATAATCAAAAAAGCTTTCCTTTTGTGCCCAGGCTTTGAAGAAACATAAATTTTTTCAACAACTGCTTACTTGTGTAATTTGGTGGTCGAAGGTGATTAGCGTGATCAATAAATATCTTTAAAATATTAAATTTTTCATCGTACTCCACAGAGAAATGAATTTGAGGTGGTCGTTCGTCGCTGCTCTCAGCCGTGTCTCCAGATGAAGTCTGCAAATGGTAACCAACAAATCATATTAAAACAAGTTTTGATACTTGACAAGTGCTCAGAAACATCAGGCATGTGCTAGAGATCACTTTAACAGTAAAGTTATTTTGAAATAAAAATCGTCGCTTTATAAAAATGCAACCTGTAGTGTTTCTGACCAGAGAAACTTCGGAAAACTTGGAAAAGAAAAGTCAAGATGTAGCTAGCCAAAATGATTAATGTTAAATAATTTTTCTTTTAAATTCCCCCTCGCGTCCTTACGATCAGTACTTTAAGCTAATTTTTTTTGCAATGTTGATTAAAGCACTTGCAGTAAAAACAAACGGTAAAAACCCCAAACCAAGAATGAACATAAGTGATGGTGGGTAATAGAAAAACTGTCTTGCTACTGGAGCATAAAAATATAATATTCATTTCAATTCTTTCTACCCCACACGGCCACTTACTGCATATTCGCCTTCGACATAGAGTCTGGGATTCAAACCGTCAGGGTTTATTGGGTCATGCATTGATAGCAAAGGCTGACGTTCCACTTCTGAAAAAAGAAATTTCGGAGATATCATGTAAAACTCTTGTGATGAAGTTAAACGCTTAACCACTCCCTTCTGTGACAAACTTTGTTGAACGTTCAACTTCTTAAAGTAGCCCACAGGTCATTAAAAATATATTGAAAAATTTTCTTTTTGTCGATTTGTCGATCCCTGCATTCCCAGTATATATCCTAAAATCCAGCTATAGTTTATCACAAAATGTTTAGAGCTTTGATTATGATTTTGATCATATGACGTGATCATCTGTAACTTTGAAAACCGCAATACATCACAACAAACTCATTCGCAAAGCAAATTAACAATCACCACGCTCACAATGGCAATCGCCAACGTCGCCCGCCAGAGCTCCGATTAGTAACGTCGGGGTTAAGCGTTTCTGCTCAGCGGGCTTCACCCATCTGGCTCTAATGTAAACACTATCGAAAATTTAATGAATTTTATGTACCTCCAAAATTTTGTGCCAAAATAGAGTGTCAAAATCCAATTTTGTGCCAAAATCCTCCAAAATAGAGTGCTGATGTCGTACTGATGCTGGTGTTATGCAGACAGAAAGAGTTTGTCTACACTTCTCAAACTCTTTCGATAATTTGCCGCGTTCCTGTTTGGCCCCTTGCTGCACTTTCTCTAGCATTTCGCTACAGCGAAATCTCTTTCTTTGGCCCGCTTTACAATACTAGCGCTATCAGTGGCTTGTTATGATTGCCTAACGTCCAAATTAACCAAATAAAACACTTACTCACTCTAGATCTTTCCTTTTGACGCGATATTGCCACTGATGAGAGCGTCACGAAAAGCTCATGGCTCAAACAACTTTTGCAAAGCTTTATCAAACAAAGAATGTTTTCACAAATTATCATTAATACTTTTAAAATGTGTGAGGGAAAAGGGATTGAAACACATTTAAAATTGATGGTTGCGGCTAAATGGTGGTTGCTTTTACAATTACAGAAATAAATTATTTAGTGATAAGTCTGTTTTGCAATTTCGTGCAGTCCCTTTCATTTTCTATCTCAGGTATCAAGTTGTTTGACTGAGTCATTTTCCTTGTTTCTAACAATAGTGACAAAAACGGTTATGGCTTCCCCAACGCCATTTACCATATTCTAGTAGGCGCCTATAATACCAAGATATTTACAAACAAAATATTTCCTCTAAATCAGTTTCACAAATTGTGAGGTTTACAGTTTTACTCTGATTTTTCTTGAACTTGGGATGTTATTACATTCCTTTTATAGTATAGACATACATGTATATACTTTAACGGGCAGCAAATCGACAAAAGAAAACGTTCTTGCCTTGGAGTATATATTGGCGTCGCCCTCTGGATCCCCCATCAATAACGTCGGGATTGAGAATGTCAGCTCAGTCGTCAAGCCGGCTTTACATATCGTGCTCTTGTGTAAACAGTAACAAAACTCATATGTGTTTTCTGCGAGCAAGATTTTTACGGCATGTTGCCTTCCTTTTCCTAATAGAATTTCTCATTTCATGGTCCTGGTTATGCCGTAGGTCTATGTGCTCTGTTCATTGCTTTCGTGAACCTAATGGGGTCTTGCGTTTCCCTTAGTTTAGTTAGAAAGTAGAGAACACATTTCTGACATTAAGCTATTCTGAAGCAAAATACAAAAATATCTTTCATGTGTTGCGATTTAACACAATGACGCTGTTTTCTTTTGATTACTCCTTAAACTTTCTCAAATTGTGCTAGCTACATTATGTTGCATGTTCTTTTCTCTCTGTTTGACGTGCCTTGGAGAGCTAAAAGAGTGCTTGCAATTCCCCGAGTGTTTAGGTTTGATCCCGGTAGCTCTATAAAGCTATTACAAAGAAAAATAACAATAATATATTTCAAGTGATACGATTTGACACCATGACATTATTTTTTATTGATTTCCCCTTAAACTTTCTTAAGTCTCTGCTGGCTACGCATCATGTTGCATTTTCGTTTTTCCTTGCTTAGATGTGCTCAGAGGAGATCAAAAAATGCTTGCTTTCTGCAAAATTTTTAGGTTTGATCCCGGTAGCTCTATAAAGCTATCATCTATCAAAATAGAAGGAATGTTTTCCTAAGTATGGTGCAATTTTACCTGCAGAGCATGCTATTACCTGGGCGAATTTAAAACTTATTAATTAAAACACCTGCACCGGCTTCACCGTACAAATATTTGTGAGAGCTGCAACGGCAAGTAGTAGAAAATATAGGCCATAGTTTCTATACACGTAATAGTGATCATCTTGGTCAATGAACCAAGACTGGAAGTATTCAAAAAAAAAAAATGATGTCACAAACTATTATTTGTACCTTTTAAAAGTGTAAGGGGTAAGGGATAAGGGGAGAGGCTGGGGTTAAAGACAGTCAATAACGATGGGACGCTCAAATGGTGGTCGTTTTGACAATTAAAGAAATAAAGTATGTGTTGGTTAGCCTATTTAACGATTTGGTGGGACCCCTTTTGTGTTTATATTTGTGACATTAAGTTCTTTGACTGTGCTGTATGCTTTAATTCGGCCATTGCATGAAAAGGAGCTATGCCTTTCCAAAAATCATATGATCTGTACCAATTAGCGCCTAATAAGCTCTTTTCAAATAAAAATGTTCCTTCCAAATTTTATTTTACAAATTAATGCTATTATTGTTTTATTTTGATCTTTTCTTAAACTTGAAATTTTATTACATCTAACTTTGCCCCAAATCCAGACTTTCCTTTTCTTTAATGAAGATCAGTGTTTCGTATCGAGAAAAATAGTCTATCAATTACAAATATCAGTAACGGGCTTATCTATTCATCTTTTTGCAGTCCACCGTCACCCCTGGGATGATCATGCAATTTGTGTAGGTCTACCCTCATCCTTGGGATGAATTTTTACCACGGTGGCTTTACAAAGTTCACGTGCATGCTAGGGATGATAATTCCGCAAGTCACCACAATAAAAAAATTTTATCGATTTTATGTATGTTAGATTACATCAAGTTGGGTTATTCCTCTTTTGTAAGCGTGACACTTATTGAGAGAATGCGTTTGTTTAGAGGTAGAATTTTATTTAAAACTTTTATTTAAACCATACAACCCTCAAAAACCCACCTAATGGGGACTTCGAGAGTATGTTCTTTCTGATATTGCAACTGAGTATGTCGTCACTTTTGAGCCTTGTTTTGGAAGAGCAACAACAGAAAGTTTGTCCCGACCAGATATGCCATTTACAACAACAATTGTGTTGCAGTGAGTTCGCAAGCTTCTTGCTATAACTGGAGGAAGTGGATATCATGTATACTCTGATAGATTCTAGACCAGCTTTACTTCAGCAAGACAATTGCTTCAGAGTGGAGTTCACCTGACTGTTACTGTCCAGAAAAACAGAGTTGAGCTTTCTCCTGAAATCAAGCACCTACGCCTGAGAAATTTAGATATGAAGGCGCATCGGCATTCATAAAATATGGTGGCACTTGGTTGGCAAGACCAGCGATTGATTTTGATGCTAAGTACGTGGCACCATGGCGACACCGCACTCCACCAATGATGGGGAAATGGAAGCCAAGAAGATGTTGACAAGCCTGTCGTAATTAGCGATTACACCGCACATATGGATGCTGTTGACCTCTCAGACCATTATCGTTCATCCTTCTCATTCACTAGAAAACTTTGAGATGATGGAGAAAGCTATTCTTCTAGCTGATAGAGGGGTCCCTAGTGAATTTATTCTTGACCTACAAAGAGGTACACCATTTTTCTCAAGAAAGACATTTACGTTGCAGGAACAAAACTAGTGCTCAAATGATAGACAACATCCGTAACCGCAAAGCAATATGAGAATGACCGAGTGGATACGATGATGCTGAGCGACTGAACAAAATGCCTCATTTCATTGCCCACGCACAAAGAGTTCGTAAAAAGAACTGCCTTGTGTGCAGCAGCAACGGAAACAGGAAAACTGCGGTATTTTTTTGTGACATTTGCCAAAGAAAGCCAGGCCTTCACCCAGGAAATTGCTTCAAAAATATCACACGATGGTGAACTATAAAGAGTAATAAAACATGTTAAAAACGCCCAAAAATAAAAAACTCTATGATGGTGTAATGTTTTTGTTTAGAACATTCTTATTTGTGTTAGTCTAAAATATTGACCAAAATAAATGATGTGTGCATTTTGCTGTTGTACGTAAAAGCGATGGTTCAACTTCAAGCAAAGCTCAAAAGGGCCAAAAACCTGTATAAATAATCCCCCTCCAAAAAAAAACGAAATACAAGTTTTTGTAATTTAAAACTTCAAAACCATCAATTACACATGCCAAACTTACGGAAAATGCAATAAAAAGATTGGGCCTGTGGTAACTGCAATGGTAAAAAAAGAGAACCGCAAAGGTTTGCCCCAAATCCAGACCTCTTTGATGGAGATTAGTGTTTCGTATCGATACAAAGAGTCTATCAATTACAAATATCAGCAAGGGGCTTTACTATTTATTTTTGCGTTCAAAAGGACAGAGGATAATTGTGCTGCCTGCTGCTGTTCTCACTATGTAGTGGCAAGCATTGGATTATCGTTTAATATTATGAGTTAACAGTGCTGTTTAAAAGGATTCAAGACTCAAGAAACAGCAAGCTTAAAGCACACTAAAATAAATAAACTCTTGTTGCATCTTGATGCAGCGTAAGATGTTACAGAATTAGTTTTAGCAAAAATTGGCGTTTCTTCAAACGCAATTGATCAAAGCCAACATTGTTGGCGGGTGTGCATAGCCACTACATTTATTCCAAGTTTGTCGCGTGCTAACAACGTTCTATTTGTCCTGTTTCCGCCATAGGCGTTCATAAACTTGACAGAATTTTATCCTTTAAATTCAGCAAGTGCTTGAAAGCATATTAAAATTGTGTGTGGGCGTATCAAGGTAATTGATATGTATTTTTCAGGATTAAGCCATTAAACGTTGGGACCGCTACTTACGACTTTTTCATTACTGTAGGGGAATTAGTAGGAGCTAACGCCTCTGACTGCCCCCATTACACTGGTCAACAAAAAAATAGTTTTTTTTTTAACGAGAACAAGAACACTCATTTCTGGGTAACATTGAGGCGCTGATTCCGAATCTGGCATTAGTTTTCTTCGAGCACATCAGGATTTTGAGATATGAGGGCCATGGTGTGTGAGATTGTGTGTATTTTGTATCCCTTAAATGACAATATCTCTGCCATTATCATGGCTGTTGTTCAGATTTTAACATAGGCCACTAACCCCATTAGCATGCTGGTATACCTAATTCAACAAATTTGAAAAAAAGATTAAACAAGTTTAATGTACCGGTGCGGTTGTTTACCAACAGAATGAAGATCGGAAAATTGGGCACACTCTTTTTTGTTAATTGTAGTCTTGAAAAAGACTGTTTATTGGCAGCCTTTAAACAGCTATATCTGGGTGATTTTCTAATAGTCTTTTCGGGGTAGCTTCTACAAAACTGTTTTTCAGAAAAACACCTGTGGAAAATGTTGATCGCAATCTGGGTACCACTTAATACTGCAATCAAATACTAGTTCAAATGAGGAAAACTTAAAAATGTTTTACATATGATTTCCGTTTGTATGGATGGTTTGCATCATCACGATACAACATCCAGCAATAATTACCCATCATACCCTCATTCCAAACTCCTTTATACCTTTCTTCCATAGCTTGGATATTTTGGTGAAATCTTTCACCTTGCTCATCACTAACTGCTCCAAGATTTTCAGGAAAAAAGTCGAGGTGTGAATGAAGAAAATGCATCTTTAAGGACATGCGACACCTCATCTCTTTGTATGCCGCAAGCAACTCTGCAACGCCTTTTTGATACGAATTTAACTTGACATTTCCCAAAAAATTAGAGCAAATCCATTTAAATGCATGCCAAGCTCGTAGTTCCAATGTATTTAATGTTTTTTCAAACTCTGCGTCTTCAAAAACTTTCCGAATCTGTCGACCAACAAAGATTCCTTCTTTCAACTTGGCTAGGCTTAGCTTGGGAAACTTTTTACAGAGAAATTCAAAACCATTCGAATTCTGTTTTGCCATAGCTTTCACAAAGTTCTTCATTAATCCTAGCCTGATATGCAATGGTGGCATTAAAACTTTATCGGGATTTACTAAAGGGATGTGTTGGATATTTTTCACTCCAGGTGCATATGAATTCCTTTTCGGCCATTCTTTTGTTTCATAGTGCTGTGCAGTGGCGCGACTATCCCACAAACATAAAAAGCAACAGTGTTTTGTAAAACCTCCTTGCAATCCCATCAAAATTCCAATTACTTTAAGGTCCCCACATAAGCTCCACTGGTAGTCAGAATAGTGAATTGCATTTAACAAAATTTCAATGCTGTCATAAGATTCTTTTAACTGGGCAGAGTGTGCAATAAGGATGGAGGGTTTTTTATTTCCAATGTGTAGAAGAACTGCCTTCAAGCTTCTCTTTGAGGAATCAATAAAAAGCCTCCATTTGTTCACAATGTGAACTATACCCAGAGTTTGAAACAGCTCTTCAATATCATGGCAGTAACAAAGAGGTCCCTCAACTTTGAAGGCCGAAGATAATTCCCAATTGGGCTTCCTGTAGTAACTTACTTTGACATCTTTTTCAACCATATTTTGTTCTTTTAACCTTGATGCAAGGAGCTCCGCCTTTTCCTTAGAAAGACATAAATCTCTAATTAAGTCATTTAGATGATTTTGTGAAAATAAGATGGGATCTTCTGTGGTATCAGAATCTGTGTAGTTGGAAGAAATTAATCCGTCAGAGTTGTGTTCATCAGTACTGCTATCAGTAGTATCAAGTCCATGTAGCGGAGGTACTGGTGGTGGCATTGAATCAACATGAGGAACTGGGGTCCTTGCTGAATCCAAATTGGGATATGTTATTTTGTCTCTCTGTTTAAAGGAAAAACCCTTTATTTTGATAAGACAAAAATAGCAATCTTGACAGTGATCTTTAGGTTCACGCCAAATCATTGGGACGGAAAACGGCATAGAAGGAGACCGTTTATTTAGCTAGTTGTGCAAGCCTAAGCAGCATATCTTGCATATTTTATGGGGTTCCTAGGTCTTATCTTGGTCGCCTAATGGGCAACCAAAATATGCCGCATACATCTTCTTGATATCATGAGTGATATTTCTTTGCTGTTTTTTGCTTGTAAATTTTCCACAGACAAAGCAAAATCGATCTGGATGGTTTAAGCAGTTTCTAGGCATTATGAATAGGCCTATATTTAGAAATTACTTGTAGAAATACTATAATCTATATTACTATTTTACACCTGCAGAAATAACTAAGTTATTTGATACAACATATTGCCATATACTGTTAATATAATTCCCTCAGCTCCGCCTGGTATGTTCCTACATTTTTCACTCTCTACACTTACTGTAGACTACTTAAATAAACTTGCAAAAATATCCTTCCATCCTTTCCTTGTCATTCAGAGCTTGCACTTAGATTGTTTTACCACTTAAGAATGTTATTCTCTGACATCATAATGCAATGTTCTATTGTATTTGGACTGTAAAATGCTAAACAACAAAAGTTGATTTAAAATTATATAAACCGAAATATCTCAAAAACCAGATGTGCTAGAGAAAAAGTGAAATCATTTTTGGAATCTGCATCAAAAATACTTTAGAATAAGCTCATCAAAATCTTTGTTTAAAATTTGCTGTTGACCGGTGTTATTAATGGAGGCCCTGGCATAAACGCAGCCACGGAAAAAGCAAACTAACTTGAAATGAAGCACTTACCGTTAAGTTATAGCAGTAGCAGGGCCTCCATTAATTTTGTCGTTTTCTTGGAGTATCACCGACGTTTTTGATTGGAGTTAAAATTGTGAAACTAATTAAAATTGCTACAAATTAAAATTGTTAAAAACTTTATTTTTAGATAATTGTTTTTAAATATTTTGATGGATAATGTCAAAGATCCATGCTATCGAGAAAGAATAGACAAAATATGCCAATGAACTTAGTTTTTCAAGAAATTGCAAATTTGTAAAGAGCAGGCAGTAAAATTACGAGTTTTATAACTGGTAGATTATGTTTTATTTATAAGTTTGGAGACTTCATTTTTGATGGATCTTTTTGAAAGCGAAGACAGAAAATGCCAAAGAATCTAGCTTGTGAGGAAAAGTAGTCAAAATGTGCCAAAGAACTAACTATGTCTAACAATTGCAAATTTGTTAGTTCAAATAAAATAATTGTTCGACTAAAAATAAAACGTGATGTATGGCAATCCGTTTTTGATCAGCCATTATAAACTAATAGTCAGCCCTAACTAACTGTAGTTACACATTGCTTGAAAGCAAATTTTCTAAGTTTTTAAAGGGCAGTAATTGTTATTATCCTATTGTAACATTTTTGTAATAAACCAATTTGTTTTTACTCAGCTTACCATTTTTTGAGAGGGGCAAAAAGCTACACCATCGGTGACAAAGTTTAGTTTTTTTGTATACAAACAAATATTAAAGATACATATTATACACTCCCAAACTTTTCTTGAAATAATCTTTAATTTTGTGAACCAATTGTGAAAATCCGTTGAGAAATAAGGTCACAAATTAGGCTTTAAATAAACTGATTTTGCAAAAATGTTGCATTGTTTGAAAAAATTCATTATATTATGATCTCTGGTAGCTAAAGACTGCGTAAACTCTTTTAGACATTTTGTCCAAAATATTGGACATTTTAAAATAAAATAAATACCCTTTCGTGTCTGAAGGGGTTAATTGTACCAGACATATTATGATATCGCAAAGCAAGTTGTAAGCGTTCGAGAGAAAAAGGAAACAAGCATGCTTAGAAGGCTTAAAATGCTGAATAAAGGTTTGCTCGCTGCATTGTCAAATGAGCTTAAATTGTGGTAGATTTGTTTTTATCAAAATCACCAAATAAATGTGTTCTGAAAATGCGTTTAATCGCGTTTCTATGACCAGTAGTTTTTGAGAAAATACAGCTAACAAATTGTGCAATAAAGCGTTGATTGTGACGTCATCATAGATCCTAAAGCGATGAAATCACTTACTTATGTAAGGTGATAGGTTGAATGTTAGCTTTGGTTTGAGCACAAAACTGTTTTGCTCTGTCAAGAAATGCCAATTTTAAAAAATTATCATTGGCTATGATGCCGTGATGGCTTGAAGAATACCCTTATGACACTTACCCTGAAGTGGCGATTGATCATTGCCAAGTTTGATGTTTGTACCCCCAGTAGTTTCGTATGTACCTTTAAAGTACCATTAAAGCGTATGTACGTCCTATAGACAGAATCGCGCTTCATATATAAGATCAATGTTTGATTACAAATGATGTGTAGTTTAAAAGTTTGCACGGAGATTTTTAATAATAATGAGATTATTGTTCACAATTACTTGCTGATACCAAACCTGGTGATTTAAAATGCCGCAACCCCAAAAACAACATCACACAAGTCGCTCCTTCAAGTTCAGCAATAGCGCTAGTATTGCTCATGTCACTCGTTTCTCACCTTCGGAGTATCCTTTTCCTGGAATCACGAACCCGCCTTGCTTCAGCTCTCTCGGGGTAAAGTTTTGAGCTGGAACCGAAGTAGGAACAAAGCTTGGGTCTGGATAAGGAAAAGTGGCAACCGCTCCAGATTCCTTGTTCCTGTTTCCATATTTCTCCCATAATCGACCACATCTATCTTGATATTCCACATTCCGCTTTCTTCTTTTAATGATGTAATAAATAGCAATTGCAATTAAAACAATAGCGAGGATGCAGGCAACAACAATACCAGCAATTACTCCGGTAGATAGCACCATTGTCATAATATCTTCATCTTTATTTAAAGCAATGCAACAATTTTTTACAATTTGTAAGGTTTTTCGCAAAGTCCAATTTCTACCGTATAGCTGAAAAGTAAAACTACGACATTAAATACAAACATATCATCAATTAAAAATCCAAAAAATTTGAATTACATTGGCCACACATGTAAAGCTTAAAGAACTGTTTCTTCAACACCTAATCCTTTTTCAGGAAGTAGCTTTTTATATTCGACCCCCAATGAAAAAGAGGAATGCTGCACTCAAACAAACTATTTGGCTGGCTACTTAGAAAATCGTAGACAAATCAGCATTTTCAGCTACGAAACTGGCCGAACACGACCGCTGTCGACTTTCACTCTACCGTGTATATCAAAAAGCATAAGCTATAGCTTGCTGTTTACGTTCTTGTTCAATCTGTGAAAGCTGTGATACCGTGGGCAGAGAAAAATGAACTTTCAAAGTTTTAATGACGTTTGATAATGCAATCCGCTATTTTGATTGCAGGGATCCACGAAATCTCTGCTTCAGCTGCAATATTTTGTCGCCGTTTCACATGTTTTCAACATGTTGCTCAATCAACATTTGACACGCAATTTCAGTTCATGTTCCTCTGAGAGTTAAGTGAAAAATATTTTAAAAATTTTGAATTAAATTTTTAGGTGACAGTTTATGCACATGCGCGACTTGGTGTAAACAAAATTTTTATGCGACCTTACTTTGGTTAAAGTTAGGCCCTATTTGGTAAATTTGACCACACATTCTGGCATCCTTTGATATCACAATAACAATTTAAACACGGCAACTATACCACAATTAACCAAATCGATTAATCTGCAAGGCTCACTAGCACCTAGAAGCCTCCCTAAGACCTCTCCAACAGTTTCAAAAACTGATACTCGTTACACTAAATTATGACGTCACACGAAACATATTATAATGAAAGAAAAAAATGATTACCTGTAATAAACCAAAAGATGCCATATAAAGCCAACATTAAAGAAAGTGTTCTATTCAAAATAATGCAATTATAGCTCAGCATTTTTTGAAATATTTTTGTTGAAAGAAGCTCACAGCCAAGCCAATTTTTTCTTTTATGATGTTGGGTTTTCTTTGTTATGAGTCATAAGCCTACAAGCAATTACCCTGATGAGGTCAAAATTGTAATGCTTGGCTGGTTTTCTCGTTGTTTACAAACTACCGGTAGCCTATATTAGTTTCTGCGATGTGAACAACATAAATCGGATGTGATGTAATGTCCGTCACGCACTGTAGAATATAATTAATTGACAACTTTTGTTGAAAACGTAGAACGTTGATAACGTTATACCTATTCGTGACAACATACATGTCGTTACTTAGCTGACGAATATATATCTACGTTTCATAAACATCAAAATTCTACAAGTAGGGTGCAGGATTTTCGTATCTATTTTTAACAAATCTAAAAAATGTCTCCGAGATTACAAAATCGTACCAAAATGGATAGAGGTAGACAAGCCATTGCATCACAAGCTGGTGCACAAATGGGAATTTTGTATGAAAGCTGGTAAAAAGTCATATTGCAAATATCGGTATTTTTGTGGCAAAGTTATAGGGAGCCTTCAAAAAAATGGTCACTTTTTTTTTAATAAATTTCAAACATCCTTGTTGCGCTTATGAGGATCAACTACACAGCAACAGGTAACACAAGAAATTCCTCTGTGGGGCGCATAGCCAGCAAAAAAATTGGGTAAAGATTAAAGCATCCCTCTCTCTTCTTCTTACCCCATTGCGTCACTCTTGTGCCCTTGACGGTTGCTTATATATAACTGTAAAAACCTAAAATCCGTTAGGCTGTTTGTGATAGAAATTCTTGCTAAACTTTGCAACGCAAATCAAAAGCTGACAGAAATCATATAAGCAAACTCACGTCATAGTGCAATTCAAGAGCCGAATGAGGTAGCTAAAGGGAAATTGAACCCGCTTTCTTAACTATGCCACTAAATGGTATATAGACGGTATCGTTGTTTAGCAACACTCAACGACTTTATCATAACTATATCATCATAGTTTTAGAATAATTTGGTTTCGTCGCTGTGGACAATTATTATACCGGGGGGTTGGTTATAGGTAACTCAAACTCCAGTCCGGTGAATTTTTGATAATTTCATCCCTACAATAAGGTCAAAGAGCAACTCCAGACTACTTCTCTAAAATGTAAAACTGTCACTTTAACTTAGCCTCATTGATATGTCCTTTCCCTCCTCAAATTTTAGGGGTCCAGCATTTAGGTTGGCAACTACTATCATGTAAAACTACAGATCCAGATTTGATTTGTGTTTCTACAAAAATAGTTGGACATCAGTTATGTATTTGAGAGGAAGGAAGGGGCCCTTTAGGATTGGCTGCATAAGCTAAATCATTTTGTATAAGCTACTCTAGATTGACCAAAAAATATCAACAAATGATTATAAATTGATTGCAAGACATGCTTGCATTAAAAACGTTTTGAAAACGTTTTCTTTGCTGACTATAAGTGTTCACAATATATTGCTATACCGGAATGACGTGTAAATGCCTTGAGTGTTAGTTTTTGAGAAACAAAAAGCTTACACATGCAAATTAATTCGCTTAAAGAACATCGATGGCCTCTTGCGTGAAAAATCTAAGAAACTGTCACCGTCCTTTGAATATTTTTTGCTATAATGCAGCAAAAAAATACTGGAACTTCAATGCGGTGTAGTCGGTAAGTCAATAACGTCTTGATAGTTTCCTACAGCTTTTATGTTGCTTAGCAGTCTAGCCAACTAGAAGAAATAACTGATGTTTTTTGCAATTATAGTCTAACCTTACCAATAACTTGGTTACTCTTACATTCATCTCCTGCAATAATATTTGAGTTTTTTGAGCTTGACTCTGCAAACTGTAAACTGTAGTCTGAAAAGACTATGAAAACTATGCTGATGAGCGCGGTAAATTCTTTACAGCGTGATGGTAAGGCTAGTAAACGAATTGTGCATCGAATGGACAGGAACGGATGCAAATGACATCTGCAATTAATTGCCAGCCACCTTCACTGCAGCTCACCTAGCTACGTTATTGTAATCTTGCTCAATTCAATTAAGGAAGTCGACTGTTAAAATATTGCACAGTGCTTTCATACATCCCTATATTTACCAACTAGGCTGCTGTTAATTAGGTCAGCAATAACTTGCAGTGGCACTTTTAAGCTGCTCGTTTTGGCGAGGGCAGATAGCAGTGCGGAGATGAGTGATGAATTCTAGGGAATGGCCAAACTCTCGTCAGAAGTGCAAGCAAAAAAGCAGTTCAAACTTCCCAAAACAATTTAGTAAAGACGCCCACAAAATGGAATACAACATTCTTTTTTTAATGATACTCCTCAGCCTCCTCCCTTGACGAATTTTGGCATTGGACACTGCCAACACCTAACAATTTTTTTTTAAATCAAAGCCAAAATGCCACCAGGCCATGGAGTTTCTGAGGGAACTGCGACTTGGTTGCTTACCAGCAAAATTTTTCTCGCTCGCGTACACCTTGTTGATCGTGCCGGTTTTAAAACTCAGATTGTTCGGTGATATTGGTTGTCGAAAGCGTGCAAAATTCAACCACTTCCTAACATAAAATAACTTCATACCTTTTTGAGATTTACATTTTTCTAGAAACTTATTTTTTTTTGGAGCTTTTTTCTGATTTTCTTTGGAACTTATTTCTCATTTTCTTTGGAGAAGATCTGCTGACATTTGATCATCCCTCCTGAAGAAACCTATTTTTAAACGCCGTTCGAGTTGGAGTAAATTTAATTTACGCAAGAAAAAGGAATCCTGCGGCTGAGACCGAAGAAAATGAAATCATATGAGTGAATTGCTGTGATGAACAAAGTTGTTATAAATTAATTCTACCAGCATAATTTTCCTATATCGACATCTTTAAAAGATTGCAAAAGAATGCAGATATAAACAAACAGAAAACCGACAAACAAAAAATTATTAAAACCAAAACTAAAGTGCTTTTTTTGAAATAAGACGTTTACTGTGCAATCGGGTCTATCTAGGTAATAAAAAATCACCAAATAGGCAAAATTCACCCAAAAAATGCAGTACACAAAGAAAAGATGCTTGCGTAATTAACTCGAGTCTGTGTTGTGAAAGACGTAGCAAGATAAATAGAGCACAACTGGAGTAATAGATATTGACTGTTTGTCGGAGTGAATCAGTAATGATAGTCTAGTTCCAGAGTAGTAATGTTACTGGCAAATTTTCTATTTTGCAAGCTGCGCCACACGAAATTGTTCGGCACTATTCTGTCTTTCTGTCTTCTTGCTTTAGCTCATCCAAAGGTACTGGCCGAAAAAACAAGAAATTTGGCACGATTGACCACCTTCAAAAAGTGAGTTCCATAAGGGGGTTGGCAACTTTATGGTGGTTTTACAATTTAAGACCATTTTTCGAAAATCCTTATTGATAGATAAAGGAAAGCGAGTTAAAACTACGAATGTCAACACCCCACTCATCAACAGCAAAAACTCTATCCTTTTAGGTGATAAAATGACGTCTGATAAACATTTCTTTGTAGAATATATTTTCTTGATTTTCTCAATAAGCACTGATTGTAGAAATGCAGTTGAAGCTTTTACGGAAATTGACAAAAAACTGCTTACAATAAAACCTGCTACAATTGGAGCTTTATTTGTGACACAAAAATCAATTCTTTTTTAAAGCATACTTTTTGCTTTGCTTTTTCAAAAGCTTTAAATAGGCACTGTTTCGCTACGTTGCACAGTGACGTTGTAATGCTGACCATTACTATTTTTCAGCAACAAAAACCTCGCTTACACTAATTATTCATCGCAGTTTCGAAAGGAAACGTCACTAGTAAAGCTTACTACCGATATGCTGCCAGCTATCAATGATACTAAGCAGTACTTATTATATTTCACACAATTTAAAAATCGTTCACGAATAACGCAAAACGATATAATTTATTTTACTATCAATCGGATATTTTGCTCATGCATTGGCGTTATAGCAATTATACAAAATTGAGATTACTGAATTGTAAGTAGACCCCAGGTTGCCGCACCTTTGCGCAGTCGTATTTCGTAACCATGCTACAATGGCGATTGGTGGTATACGATGCTGATCTTGATGTCATCTCATTCATCTATATTATAGAGCACAATTCTTTCTCTCTCTCTCTCTCTCTCTCTCTCTCCCTGAGTGTGTGTGGGGGGAGGGGTTCAATTCCTCCGAAACTACTGGGCGTACAAATATTAAACTTGGCACGATTGATCACTTCCCTGGAACCATTGTCATAAAAAGAATTCAGGAAGTTGAGGAAAACAATTTATTTTTAATTCGCATTTCTTCACAAACAAAAAACATTTTTTGTCCAAACGCCAGCCAAGCAAGCCCAACTTAACAACTTTTAAAAGTTTTACCCCGTGTGGATGTAAGATGACGTTGTAGTTGACGCTTAATAGCAGAATTTGTTCTCTGTATTTTCATAAAAACTGCTCACTATAGAAACGCAACTAATAGCTTTTTTGAAAGGTATTAACAACTTTACAAGCTACTTTTGATAAAAAAATTCGACAACGATTTGAATTGCATTTGACGATGCAACAGCACAATTACTTTTAAGCATTTTAAGTATTCTAAGCATGCCTTTTTTTCTTTCTCCTTAAACGCTTCAAACTAGCTCTATGATGTCATAATGCTTTTCAGTAAAATTGCACTACAAACGTGCAGCAGGCAGCAGCTGCGTTTGAAGTTGTGATACATTTTCATTTTAAAAGAAGACAATGCATATAGTGCCTATATGTCTGACAAAGAACAATGATAAATAACAGTATAAACTTGCCTGCAAGCTTAAAAACCTGTTTTTTTAGTTGTGCAGTGACAGGTTAACATATCTTTGTACAGTCGTGTTGCAAGGCTGTGTAGCAAAGCTAAACAAGAGGGGCGATTTTTTATGTGAAATCTTTCAGAAATGACAAAAAATATCTGTATTTGCAGCACAAAAACCTGGTCGATAAATTATTCTCTAAAACCATAACCTAACTTAGTGCAATAACTCAAAAGTGCTTAACTTTAGGTTACCTTTTTCTTTCCCTAGCTGCGCTTATGCCAGGACAAAGCAACACATTTCCAGCCAGAGGTTTTAGGTCATACAAATATGCCCGCAATTACGAAACGTGGTAAATAGTATGTGTAACATTTTATAGCGTATTCCTAAAAATACGCCACAATCATTTTGGCGCCTTTCCAAAACTGCATTTATGCTTTCATGCCGTCAAAATCACAAAAATGACCTTCTATATGTTGCTGCCTTTCTGTGTAGACTTGCGTAAATTAATTTGAAGGATGTAAACAATGTGCTTAAGTTGCTAAATTTGGTTGGTTAACGATCTCATTTCTTTCTTTTGTGTGAAACTTGCTGTTTGAGTCAAGAATTAATTCTTGGACATGCTAGAAAGCTGATTACCTGCTCTTTATTGTAAAATTTTCTTATTATTTGTGTTAGTCTAACAGTTTTTGGACGGCAGACAATCTTTTAAACAGCAAAATTGTCATATTAATGCCATTTATTTGCTTTCCGTTTAAAGTGCTTCTTGTTATCGTATTGTGAAGCACTGCCCTTTTTTTTAAAGCGATCACGAGAAGTGATATGTTAATAATGCCAGTGGCCAAGACCATTGAGTGATTCAAAGTTAGCTGTGGTAAAGTAAAGGTGTTTTGTGAGGGGTGAAGCCACACATTTAACTTGAGTGAATCTCGTTTTTGTGATCTTCTCTGCTCTCGCCTTTACAGATCTCCTGTTCGCTGAATTGGACTTGAGAGATATAAGATCTATATTCCATAACTGAATTTGGCTGGTGCACTCCAATATTTTGTTTCTGGATTGGTTCTAAATCGTTTTCCCGTAGTTTTTCAAGGTAATTTCTATTAGTTCTACTGGACGTTGGAGAGAAGAGAAGATTGGAGAAAGTTAGGAACAGCTTCTCAACAAGAAAATAAAGCTTAAATTATAGTTGATTCAAAACGTATTTCAAGGACGTTTACCACTAAGACAAAGCCTTGCTGAAGGTACCACATGCAAGTGGTGAAAAGAAAGCATATGAGTAAGTTAGGGTTGCCATACTTCCGAAAAATGTGTTCTGCCCGGAAATAATTTGTTTGTCCGGAAATTTGCTCAATTGTTTTTTGTAATTGAGCAATAGAAAAATGAAATGCAATTTTTGTAATTAAGCAACAGAAAGAGCAGTTAACAAAAAAATTCAATATTGGAATCTAATAGTCACCATCAGTATTCATCTAATAGTAGAATCTAACAGTCACCACTTGAATTGAATCAACATTGCCGCGATCAGCACAAATGGCAGCGAGACAGGTGATGACCCTTTTTTTTGAAGAACACCTTCATTTAGGGTAACACAACACGATCTCCAACATCTCCGATTGTTATTTCAGAGGATTATTTACTTAAATTGGGCCCAAAATATTTGTTAATAAAGAAGTAAACTAGTATCAACTTTTGGTAGCGTTGTAACAAAAGTAACAAATTTCAAACTTGCCAGCAAAAAATAACAACTTTTTTACCAAAAGTTACAACTCTGCCAACCCTGCTGTCAATACTTAAAAAAGAAAACGGTTGTGTCCGGAATTTTGCCTCATCAGATATGGTAACCCTAAAGTAAGTGAAATAATTGGTAGTCTCAATTGTCAGCAAGTCCAGTTCCAAAGTGTGCCTATCCTGAAACCAGGATAAACAAGACGTTGCTTGGGACTTCAAAAACTTAGAAGGAAATGTAACGGCGATGCGCAACCACTCATAATGTTTTTCTTCTTTATTCCCGTCAAAAAAAACTGTACTTTTGATTTTGGAACAACAATTGGCTATGTCAAAAAGCATTAACTTTCTATTACTGTTTTCACAACTTCGTGTTGCGTGAACCCAGCGCAGCCAGCTGAACCAATATTCTTAATCTCGAAATTACTGATGGAGGACCTGCTTTTGTAATAACTTAAATGAAATTGCTTGACTTCAGCTTAGTTTGCTCTTTCCCTGGCTGCGCTTATGCCAGCACCAACCAAAATATGTGCCAACACAGGCTTTAGGTCACAAATAGTCCTGCAGTCACCAAAAAGTCGTAAAGAGTGAGCCTAATTTTTCATACGTTATTCCTGAAAACACATATAAATCACTTTGGCTTCTTCCAACAACTTTAATTTTTTGCGTTTCGCTTCCTTAATCAAATGAACACACAAAAGATAAGTGAAATTGTTGCCTGTATCAGTTGCGAGCTAGCACAGTTTTAAAGCTCGCTTATGCTGCAAACAAGGTAAACTAGACGTTTCCATTGACCGCAAAAACTTTGGAAAATACAGCAGCTCTGCATAATCCCCTATGATGTTTTTTTAAAGATCCCTTGCAGAAAACCGCACTTTTGATTTTGGAGCGAGAATTCGCTGAGTCATTAAAGCATTAGTCATAAAGTAAAGCCGGTGCAACGAGCCAAACCAGCCCTCTTAACCTCGACATGACTTATGGAGACCCCTGCGGGCAACGCCGGCGGAGCCAGCTATCATAAATATAACGAGCTTTGTGCGATACTGCAAGTATAAAAATTGTCTAACTGAACTTAAATGAACTCCTGGTTACCATACGTTTGTAGAGCCGTGTCGCATGCTTGAATAATCTCAACCTTCAAGACAAATTGCTTCTTTGTAGCAAAATGCAACAGGACGATGAATTGTGCAGCAGATTTCTGCAGGATTTAGAAAAAATTTTACACCACTTTTGCGCAAAAATTTAGGTCGAGCAGTTGGCCAGTAAAAGGAGGTACTGGATTCCTGGGAAAATGGTCATCAGGTAATTTTTAACATGACTTTACTGATTGAGGAGAGTGATGGCCCCTTGGATCTACCCTGACTGTGCTTATGCTGGGATGGGAAAACATTATTTAAAATAAGGATTTAGGTCACGAAAGAGACCTCTTCAAGACATCATTTACCTAGATTTTTTGCTAGAAAACGTAACTATCACTCAGCTGCCCAGGCCTACTTAAAATTTGTGGCCCACGTGCTTAAAGAAAGGAAGGAAGAAATATTTCTGAAATGGTAAGTTCTATGTAAGACCGGTCTTGATTTAAGAATAGGTAGGATGGAGTTAAAAGCACTTTAGTGACCACTTATCATTTTAAATTAGTTTCCCCCACTCTTGTTATTCAAATAAAGGATTGGAAAGAGTTTGGTCAACGAAAAGCTGTTTGTGAGTTAAACCAGTCTTGTTTTTTTAGATTAGGAGCACAGGGGCTATGCTCCTCTTTTGTAACGACTTTTTCTTTACTCTCTCACAAAAGTTTGTTACAAGAAGCCGGCTAAACCAATTTTTTCCTGCACATATCTAATGAGCAGTCTGGCAAAGCGATCTTAAAGAAGCTGGCATGTACGTGATAATAAACACAGCTTTGCAGTGCTATGCATCTATTGTAAAGCATTCACACTAAGCCATGATAACTTAGTTACTAACCGGGTAACTATCTGACCACAGGCTTAAGAATGACACGTAGGTTAATTTAGAAAAATTGAAGCAAATTAGTCAAAAGTTGAACGATACACGGCTCCCCTTCATAAAAAGTTAATTTTATAAAAGCAGCAGAAAAGGAAAACTTTTATGCGATACACGTCCAATGTGCCACGATGTGCTTGTACATTGCAAAATGTGCTGCTGGAAGATCAAAAAGCGGTTGCTTTGGCCTACATTTCAGTTGACATCCTTGATCTAGAGAGCAGATACATGCAAACAAAATGCCTCTGGAGGAAAAAAGATGACTTCAACAATTGTAGAAGACAACAATTTGCTAAGACTGAGCGAGCTGTAAAGTTGTAGGAAAACAAATATTATAAAAGCACTTGTAGTCGAAATCTATTACATTTAGAACAAGTTCTTGTTACCTGATCGCTACATCGGCACGGTGAAAAACCATAGGTCTTCGGGGTTTTCTGAAAAGCCGCCCAGTCTTTAGTCCACCCATTGGCGCTTATTTTAGGTGGGCGGATATATGGTGCTAACAATTGAGTTGAATACTCTTTGTACCGGTCACCTTACACGATAGGGTTCAACGTTATAACGTCCAATGTTATGCTAAGTTTGAATACTGTTTGTAGCTGTCGCCTTACGCGGTACATCCAACATTTTAACGTTTAACGCTACCACAACTTTCAAATGACCTAGTCCTCTTACAAGACTGTGCGTGGGTTTTGTGTGCATGCGTAGTAGTTCAAACACAATTGATAGTCAATTGCCTTATAACAGCCCAAGGCGGTTTTGTAGTTCACGTCTTGTTTCCTCAATTTGAATTTTTTCCAATTCGCGGCCCAGAGCGGTTTCCGGAAAGCCCTGGTAGTATTAACCTACTTTCTTTGGCCTTGACCAGAGGTCATGCACTTATAACAAGATTTATTTACAAACAAGTGTTGGTACAGAATATTTCTACCACAAGGAACGCAACCTAGGAGAGGAAATCTCTAAAAATTTTTTCCTAAAAGTCAAATCATAACATTAGCTAACTATTCCACCAATATAGTGCTACGCTGGATAACTTAATGAAGCCGCTTCCTTATTATGTTATTTGAATATCCCTCAATGACATTCTTCTGATGGTGGGGCTGAAAGTCTGCTATAGGCATTTAAAATTGGTTCGAAGTAGGACAGTTGCTTTCCCACAACTTAATTTTGATTGTGTGCGAAGTGGACCGAAGTATAACCATTTCATGCCGTGCCTCCATCCTGAGGAAGAGTAAATACAATCTATGCTGCTGTGATTGCTGTTGTCAAATGATCCCTTCCTCAGGATGGGGGCATTGCGAAAGACTGCAGAGCTGCAGAAGCCAAACAACTCTCCTAGGCCCGGACCATGAGGCGTAAATGGAAAAGGAGTCGCCAAAAAGCGAAAAGTGCAAATGGTAGGTCGATGGACAGGACAGAATGAGACCAAAATGTCCTCAGTCGGATAACCATAAGCGCAGCAAAAAGAATTTTCAGTTCTGCCCATTCTAGAAAGATAAGAGTATAACAGAAAGATATGTCGGTTGCAGCAAAGGTAAGGGTGGACAAAGCGAGATTTACGAGGAAGTACAAGTTCTTCAGTAGATGCTAAGGAAACATGTGTGTCGAAAAACTGTGATGAGACAAGATGGCTCTAGTCCGAAAGAAGACAGGAAAAGGGTTCAAGAGGTAGCAGAGAGACTACAAGGGACTGTAGATGACTGAAGCAATGCATCTCGTCTGGCCGGCTCATTGGCCCTGTTGTTATCAGAAAGAAATGGGTAGCTTGGGTGGCAGCAGGATAGAAAGGAGGAGGAAAAAAGGAGAAATTTCTGCAAGATGTACCTAAAAGTATGAGAGAGAAGGAAAGATGTAGGTTAGTGTCTAAGAGGAGAAGAAAAGTGAACCGGCAAACTTGCTGGGGCTGCCAAGACCAGCGGAGAGCTCGCAAAATGGCGCAACTTAAGTAGAAAACTGGAACACACTGGGCATGCCGAATTGGAAAAGGTCACCACAAAGTGAGCAATTGCCCATGACGCTAGAGCCTTCTTTCTCAAAAAGCGGTATGTTCAAATCACAAGATCGTGAAATGAGAGAGATTGAATGTAAGCGAGAGCAGCACCTTGGTGACGAAGAGGAGAGACAGAGCGAGAGCACGGAGTAGAAAAAGTATGCTTCGCACAGAAAAAAACTGGCTGCGAGAACAAGAGAGATAGCAGGCAAAAAGAACCTTCCTAGTGTAAGAAGGAAAAGCATGAGCGGGTGAGTAATCAAGTTTCCTCCAGGACCTAAGAAAGCCTTGGCTTCTCTTTATGTCTGGCTGATTCTGAAATAGGAAAAAAGGAAGTAAGGCAAAGGATTTTCGCAATGAAAATGGGCAGGGCAAAATGATCGATTTAGAGAGCCTATTAGAGTGGTCTTGGACGCCTGCGAGAGAAAAGGGAAGTTACGAGAGTAAGTTCGGTGATGGCTCGATTGGCTACTTGGTGAAAGCATTCCAACTTGGAAACAGCAAGAAAAGGAAAGTACCCGGGTAAAATATAGATAAAAACGGGCCAAAAAATCTTTGTCTAAAAAAGCAAGGTACTCGTGAAAGGAACGTCAGGAAAAAGCAGAAATATAGTGTAAGATCCTGAGACTAGGCAAAACTTGCGTTTCAGCGAAGACACATGTTTAAAAAAGAAAAGTGTGCAGTTAAAGGTAACTCCACAAAAATTGAGAGTAAGACTGAAGCGAAGAGGGGAGTTGAATAGAGAGAACAATTGAACATTATTCCAGTGGGGATCCACCAAACAGAAGTAGGTCTCACGTTTCTTTGAGTTAAAAGGAAGTCACAAAACAAGATATGTCTATTTTGTTTGTATTCAGGAGTTCAACCTCAACTCCTTTTAATCTTGAGATTAGTGAGACATAAAGTTAGACTTCTGGCACGAAGACTATATGCATTTCAATGGAGGATCTGAGAGACTCAAGAGAAATAAAGACAGCAGAAGAAAAAGCACCAAAGTAAAGGATAGTGAGGAAGATTCAGAGGGAGAGGTTACGGACAAGGCAATTGGTGGGTAAGAGATTACCAGATAGAGGCGGGGGAAAATAGCTGCATTGAAAAAAGGAATGTTAAGCCTGCAGTGGCAATGTATGAGCTGGAGGACCCCGGAGAGGACAGAGCGTTGGTTGACAGCGGAACCCAACCAGAAACCTATACACAGCAGGTAAGACAATTTATAGATAAAGGGCTGGAAAGTGTACCAGACTGTGGCAGGCACAGCACTGTACTGACCTGCCTTTCCAGGCATTGTAGCTCGCACACACTGAACAAGAAAAAGATAAGACCAGGGTTGGTATGAATGTTGCCGCTGAAAAGAAGACAAGAGAGCAAAAGATGAAGAAAGACGATCGATTTTAGAGAGAAAGCGTGTTACTCTTCTGTGGTTATGCAGAAGGCAGCGCTGCGAATAAACGTTTGGGGTGGTGAGTGCTCGCGGGATTTGAGACCCTCGGTTAAACACCCGCAATTCTGGTCCAACCCGCCTGAGATTGAGGACCACACCACTACGTTGAAGCGGGAGATGATAGGTGCGGGCGCCATTCTTGTCGCTATTAACGTCGCAGTAGCACTTTTGACCTGTTGTTGTTGCTACCCAACCCTTTTTAAGGGATGAGGGGATGGCGGAAGACCATAGAGCCCCAGAAGCCGGACAACTTCCCAAGGCCTGGACCAGAGGTTCTAGAGAGACAGAGCGTTGCCAAAGAGCAAGTGGTGTGCCAAGAGTCCGTAGCTGGACAGTGCAGAATGAGATGTCCTGGGACGGGTGTTCGCACGCGCTGCAAGAAGAATTCTCGATTGTACCAATTCTAAAGAGATAAGAGCTTAACAGTAGGCTGTGTCCGTTGCAATGAAGACAGAGAGAACACAGCGAGCGTGACGAAGGGAGCACAAGTTTTTTGGTGGAAATCAAGGGAATCTGTGTGTCAAAGATTTTAGATGAGACAGTACGCCTCCAGTCCGAGAAAAGAAACGAGTGGATACGTGAGACTACAAGGGATTGCAGAGACAGCAAGTAGCGCTCACCGTCTGGCCAGCTCATCAGCCGCGTCGTTCCCCGGGAGAAACGAGTGTCCGGGGACCCATTGTAGCCTGATAAAACAGGAAAGAGAAAACAGTTCCTGCGAGAGAGCTTAAGGTAAAAGAAAAGACA
This sequence comes from Trididemnum clinides, assembly GCA_963675345.1. Lineage (NCBI taxonomy): Eukaryota > Metazoa > Chordata > Ascidiacea > Aplousobranchia > Didemnidae > Trididemnum > Trididemnum clinides. Next base: position 4,805,654 of record OY776297.1, read on the forward strand.
AAAGAGAGGACAGGGTGGCGAGGACAGAACGAGAGTCAGACAGGAGAAGAGCAGTGGCAGACTCGTTGGTGATGCCGAGACCAGCAAAGAGCGTGCAGAATGGCGCAGGCTTCAGCGGAAAAACTTGAACATACTGGGCTTGCCGAAAAGGAAAGAGCGGCCTCAGTGCCACAGAGAGAGCAGTTGGCAAGTACGCGAGAGCCGCCTTTGCCAAAAAGCTAATAAACAGAGCCGTCTGTCCAGAGTACCAGATCATGAGAGGGGAGAGAGTCAAGGTGAGCAAGAGCCGCACCTTGACAAGAGGAAGATCAGAGCGGTAGCAAGAGGAGAAAAGAGTGGACTCCACGGTGAAGGGGGTTTCAAGGAAGAGAGGAAGGGCAAGCAAGAAGAGCCTCCCAAGGAGAAGTAGAAGAAAGCGTCACAGGGTAATTGGACGAAAAAGCTGACCAGGACGATCTGCAGAGTCTTAGTCTCACTCCAAGTCTAGCCAAACCTGAAATGGGAAAGGAGGTTGGGAGACGAAGAGCCTGCTCATATGATGAAAAAGTGAAATGGGTCAGAGTGACTTGTAGGGAAGGTAAAGAAGCCTTGGAGAGAAGAAGTGCGATAGGGAAGGACGAGAGGCAGTCAGTGATGGCGCGACTAGCCGCTCGGTGGAGGCAATCCAATTTGGTAATATTGGTAACGCTTAAGAAAGGAAACCATCCGGGTGAGGCATATGTGAGAAGGACCCGAAAAAAAGCTTTATACAGAAAAGAGAGGGACTCCTTAGAGGGGCTCCATGAAGAAGCAGAGATACAGTGTAAGGCCTTGAGACGTGAGAACAACTTGACCTTCAGCGAAGATACATGCTTAGAAAAGGAAAGAGTGCGGTTGAAGGTAACCCCAAGAGAGGTTGGAGTGGGATTGAAACGGAGGCGGGAGTTGAGTAAGAAGAAGTGGGGCTGGAGATTAGCTTGGTGGGGATCCACTGAGAAGGAGGCCTCACATTTGCTCGGATTGAGAGGAAGACACCAGTACTCAGACCAGCGCTCCAATGGAAACACAGCTCCTTGTGTGGCCTCCACCACACTAGGGACCGAGGGAGAGGAGGACCAAATGGCCAGATCGTTAGCGTAGAGAGCAGCTGATGGAAGAAGGCAGAGAGGCAGGAAGATTATTGATGGAGAGAGAAAAGTACAGGACCAAGAGCGGATCCTTGCGGAACACCTCAACGGACTCGAAAGGAACGACATTTGTGATTTTGATAAGCCACACAAACGGTTAAAACCGTGCTTCACCGGTTAAAGAATAGTGAAGCTGTTTACCCAGCATGTTGTAAGAGGCGACTATTGGGTACCTACCAATTGCAGTCTGACTGTTAATGGTGGGGTTGCCAGCTTAATTGCTTGGTTGGACCACTCATGTCAGAAAACTGAGGTTGGGGGTAAGCAAGGGCATGCTCCCTGTAGAAAAATTTCGCTCCAATAAATCCCCATGCATGGGGTAAATCCGGCCATCTCTGCTGAAGGGACAACACCGGATGGAAACTGAATCACTACTCACTACACAAGCGCGTCTATCAGAAAGGAAAGATTGAGTCAAACGTGCAAAGCAAGGACGGAGGCGTACTGAAATGAGTTTGTGGAAAAGGGCGGGTACCAGACGGAGTGAAAAGCTTTCCAAAATTCGATTGTAGCAAGAATCGTCCGAGAGCCCGGCCTGGGTTTGTTAAACCCATCCGAGATGAACTCAGAAAAATACAGAATTTGATCTAGAGTAGACCGTCCAGGGCGGAAACTGGTCTCACAGGGAGAGAAAATGGAATCAAACTCCCAGAAAGAAGAGTAGACGCGTTATAATGATACGTTCAAAAAGCTTTGATACGCAGGAGGTGAGAGAGATAAGCCGGAAGCAAGCAGGAAAGTCGAGAGGCTTTCCCATCATGTGGATGAAAATAATAGATGTCTTCCAGATGGAAAGAAAGAAATGCGAAATCCAGGAGAGATTGAAAATGTAAAGAAAATCCATGCCAGAGCGAGGAAGGTGCTTCAGCATGGAATAGGCAACTTTGTCTCGGCCAGTGGCAGTGGACGAGGAGAGGTTGGAGGCAGACGCAAGAGATTCAGCGGGGGGAAGAAGGAGTGAAACTCTTCAGGGCACGTGGTTTGGCGGAGCTCAGAAAGGTTGTCTCTGGCTCTGCTGCGCAAGGCCTTTGGCTGAGAAACGGAAAAGTGGGATCTCGGGTAAGCGGCATAGACCGAAGCCGACTCCCTTGGAGAGGAACAGTTGGGAAAGTTAGGAGAGCAGGAAGAGCCAGCAACAGAGCGAAGAAGCGAGTATACAGATTTAGGATTAGATTTGGGTGAAAGAGAAGAGCAAGTCGCCTGCCATGCCTCAGCCTTGGCGATGACAGACGAGGCGCGTCAAGAAGCGGAGATGTAAGCTTGGCGATCTTCATCACTTCTGTGAGCGGCAGCGAAAGTCTTGCGTCTTTCACTAACCGCTTCTTCCACTTCAGCGGACTACCAGGCTTTAGGTTGGCGTTTAATTCGGCCGAAAGGAATGAAAAATTTAGCCGCATTCAGTGTCAAGGAAGAAAAGAGGATAGTAGCAGAGGTAAGAGAAAGAGACGAGTATTCCTCTGCTGAAGGACAGAGAAAGTCAAAGTAAGAAGCAAAGTCTTCCCAGCGAGCTTTCTGAAAATTGAAAGAAGGGGGGCGCTCGTTGGAGCGAAAGACCGGAGAGAGGGGGACAGATGGAAAAATTGATAGGTAAACAGAATCCAGGTCCTGAAGCACCTCCCAGAAGCAAGACAGGGCAAGAGAGGAGGGAGCAAAGGAGATGTGAGGGGAGGAGCGACTGCCAGAGGAGCAATGTAGAAGGGTAGGTGTGTCAGTGTCATCGAAGAGGTCTGAATTGATGACCCAGTGCAGTCCCAAAGGGGGCGATGGCAATTTAAGTTCTCCAGAATGAAGAGATTTCTGGAGGAGAAAAGAAGGAAGGGAGAAAAGGAGTCGGTTCTGCCATCCGTCGGAGAAGAGCGAATAGGGGGAGCGTACATATTGCGAAATGACCGCGAGGAATTGTTTAGAGAGATGTTGGCCCCTACATAATCAAAGTAGGGATCAAGCGGAGAGAGGAGGTAGAAAGTTCAGAGAAGGATAAGCCCTGCCTGACAAAAATCATGACGCCGCCGCTAGCGTGCGTGGCATCATGAGAGAGAATGCCAGACCGGGAGTGGGTGCAATCAGATCGGAGAGCAGAGAATCCAGGAATTCGAAAAGAGGAAGATGAGTTAAGATTGGATTCCTAGATACAGATAAGGTCAACAGGATGGGACGAAAGAAAATGTAGCAGTTCAGGGCTCCTGGCTCAAAGACCTCCAGCATTCCATTTAAAAACCCTGAGAGTCAGCCGAAAGGGAGAAGAAGCAGGAGGCGTAGAAGAACAGCCAGGAGCAAGAGACGGTGGTAAGGGGGCAGAGGGAGAAGATACAAAATGGATAGAAGGAGATAAGAGGTTTGAAGACGAGGGTGGGGTGGGAATGCTGCATTAGCAGACAAAGGGATAGATTATACAGTAAAGGTATACAGGTCGGAGAAAGTCAGTGTCACGAGTAGGAATGTAGCAGGGGGGACAGCTCCAAGAGTGAGAGCTACCAAGAGTTCTGAATTTCGAGAAAAAATTGTGAGCACCTTAGATAGACCAATTTGCAGCAGGTACAGCATTGTACTGACTTGCCCCGTCCGGCCACATTTCCAGCGCACTCAGAGCAGGGAAAGATGGGGCCAGGGTTGGGATGAACGTTACCGCTCATCAAGGGAAGGAGAAGAATGAGGAGACGAAGATGACAAGAGAAAGGCAGAATAGAGAAAACAGGCGACCAATTTTAAAAAAGCTGTGTTCCGCTCTTCTGCGGTCGTTCAGGAGCAGCACTGCGAAAAAATGAAGGGGAGTCCCCGGGTAACTGGGACCCTCGGGAAGGCCAACAGCCATTTCGACCTAACCCAAACGGGATCGGGGACCGCACCACCACGTTGCGGCGGCTGTTGATTGTTGCAGCATTTTCGACCTCGTCACCAACATTGGCCTTCCATAAACGCACTAAAATGATTCTTCCTACTCAACCCTTGATCAAACTTGCAGGCAAAAGAATTTATCAAACAGTTGTTTTCTTTTTTATATCATTAGATATCCGTTAATACTGTTAAAAAAAAACTTTAAAAAGACGTCATTGTATTTTATTAACAAATGTTTCACACGAAAAATACATGAATGTGATCTAACTTTTTTCCGCTACGAGTTGAAATCACATCCACTTTTGTTCGATGTAAAAAGAAATAACGAACAAATAACAATGGAAAAACAAAAAGTAGAAAACAATCGATCAATAAAACGTGTCTTCGCTGCTGCGTATGCGCCATTTTTACAGGTCAATCAGAACACACCTTCGCGAGGCTATTAACTACGTCACAGGAGCTAGCCAGTGACGTAAAAAGGTTTTTAATGAGTACAAGGTTTTTGCCAGAACTGTGGGTGATTGAAAAGTAATGATGCAGTACTGCTCTGAAACTCGTTCTCGAGTAAACGGATGAACTTCAAGCAACGTAATGGTACTTATTGGTCAATTCTTTGTCACGCTCCATGTAGTCGCGCTCTATCAAGCTTTCAATTCGTTTTTTGATGTCAGACGGCTGCAAAAAACAATTTCATGAAAGTACATTGAACAAATTTCACTTACCTTTTATAGAGATGAGATCGATTTATCAACCACTTTCTTTCTTGGTTTGGTCACGGTTCTTGAAAGCGCAGCGAATTTGAAGAGTCGAAAGTGTGCAAGTTGAGTGCTCAGAGGGGCACAGCGGAATTGCTGTTTGCATTCAAGCTCACAATTCGGTTTCAAACCATTACGCATACACAATCACATATAAATAAGTGTTGCTGGCTCGAAGGTCGCTCCCAAACTCTCGTTCATCATGAGTAAAATAATTTCTGATCACATCATTTTCGCTATGCAGAGAAACTAATACTGCATGAAATCAAAAAGCAAACGTTGAACCGGGTTTTTACTACACTACTGCATCTACTATGCTGAGCAAACAGACGCTTGCTACATCATAAGTTTCACAATGTTAGAAGGTACCACCGACATTGGCTACAGCTCGTTTGCATTGCTTTTTCCTGTTACATACTTGCAAGTCAGTATCATTGTTGCTAAGCATAGGGCGAGTGGTCCAGACCTGCTCCGAAATTTCACACTCCGATGGAACTGATTCGCATTATTTCAGTTTCGCTAACAGCTCTCAACAATCCTCCAAGCAGCAGAAATTAAGTACAAGAGCCTTTTCTCAGTTAAAACAACGCCGCTATCTTGAGGTTTAACTCTTTCGCTCCCGCGATCATCGATTGATGATCTCGTGTTGTCAGTGTTTTCCTCAAATTTTTTTAAATTCAGTTTTGAAATTAGTTTACTAAAAAATCGATTTCTGACTTTATTTTTCATCCGATTTTCATAAAATTTTCAAAAGATCACGCTTATTTCCTCACGCATCGGAGGATGTATAATTTGTGCCCTAATTCTTGGATTTTTATACCCAAAAACGGTTAAAATGACCAACAACCCAGTTGCAGATGACAAAATTGGCCAAATTCTCAGCACGTGCCAACTACACTAAAATCAACTTGAAATTACATCTTTACCACATAACCAAACCCTTTATCATTAACACAGTCTGAAAATTACTCTTTTGGGGCATCATTTGACAAAATTTCAAGTGATAATAATAAATTTTACTTTTTTAAATTTCCAAATTTTTTAGGGGTTTCAAAACCCCCCCAAACAAATTTGAGTGACAAGTAGATAAAAGTAAATTTAGTGCGTAAAAAATATGATATGTTGCTAAATACCGGTCTCATTTGAAAGCTTTGGAAATTTGCTTTCCAGCAATATATAACTTGAAATAGTCTAGACTAAGTGGTATATGATATTTACTGATCAAAAATGAGTACTGTACATCATGTCAGTTCAAAACCCCCAAAATTTTTTGACTTACCTTCACTAAATTATGATTTTTACAAAAACTACACCCTATAAAAACATAAAATAAATTGCAAATGTTTCACCAATAAAGTCGTCATTTTGTATCGAATTTCCAAGGAGACAAGAAGCGAAATACAAGTTTAAAAGCTAGCAGAAGTTTTGCTTCTCTCAATCAAAGTTTGCTGTATCCCCCTTGTTTCTCAAGAAATGGGAAGGGTGTAAACAAGCGGCTGTTTCATTATCAGTGACAGCATATTCTATTTAAACTTGATATTTTCTGAATCTTGAAGAAATTCCCTGTTCAAAAATACATAATGTTACATGGTTTAGGCTAACCTCTAGCAGATAATAACTGATCATATTTTAGGTACTGAATTTAATTACCAACATTTGGTACCGGTCGGTACCGGTCAAAAAAAAGGTCATGTGTCTCAGAAAATTGCAAATTGTAGAAAACCTAGGCTTTTAGGTAAGTTTTGAGTGATGTACCTTGAAAGCTTATTTCCTTAGCATCATTTTGCGACCATTTCTAAAAAAATTGGTAGAAAAAAAAATCTGTAGTGATCTTTGAGGTGAGGGTACCTCTTTAATTTTGAAGACAACTACCCCCCAGTTGGGGGGGTTCATTTGCATAAAATTTGCATATTCAAAAAAAAAATTTTTTTTTCTATTTGAAATCCTCAAGAAATGTAGATTTCAACGATATATCACACTTAATGTAGAAGTAGACAGCTGAGTAATGATTTACAAACAAACTTGAGGTACATAATTATGATTAATTATGATTGATTATGACAGTTTTTCGCACTGCCACCTTACGGACATCGCTATTTTCGCGGGAGCAAAAGAGTTAAGCGTATGGTCAAGGCCGCCATGACATGGCGCTCTAGAGTCAATCCTACTCGACCACGTTGCTTACGAGGTCAATACACGCAATTACCCGCAGCGGAAACTTTATTTGTTCGAATAATTCGGAGATGAGCAGCTGATGAGTGAGCGCTTTCCTCATCTTCATGATCCGCACGATGGCAGCATCGATCTGGTACTGACGATCTTGAAAAACTCGTTCTGTAGTTCCTGTGTTTTCCTCAGGCTGAACAAGTGAGTAATGATCATGCAATGTGCAAATACATCAGATAGCACATGTCACCTTAACCACTGTTACCTTACACTCTCCGGAAACATTCTACGATTACACACAGAACTCAAACTTGTCAGTACTGATAGCACACTACTGTCTACACTGCGTTTCTACTAGAGTTTATCCGCTCCCCTTTCCCGAACCCAAAAACACGCTTTTGGGGATAATTTTCGAAGCCCGGGTATTTTTTGGTGCAAAACCAAGAGTTTCATTAAGTAGCATTTTTGGTGCAAAACCAAGAGTTTCATTAAGTAGCAGAGTACCATCATTATGCTATAACTGTGAAATATTTAGAGTCAATGCAATGGCTTTTAAATTCCCACAAGGCGGCTTAAATTTGTTCAACAGTAAAATATCTTACATAACGCGGACGTAACGTTGCATTTTGAAAAATGTAATTTTGTCATTGTTAATGACAAAGGGTATTGTTTATAATACAGTATAACAATAATAGCCATTTTGTGAAAGGAAAAAAGTTTGTTTCCGGACTGCAAAGCTCGCTAGAACAGTTTGCTAAATATTCTTCAAAGATTTTATAAAACGAGGAAAGAAGTCACAGTTGCAATGCTTCAGCTTGACAAAGACTTCAATATCAGCCGTGAAGAGCTTGACAAGATTAAGGAAATTTGTGATACTTTGGCTCCACTTAAAATGGCTGTGCAATATTTATGCAAAGAAAATAAAGATTTTATTTTGTCAGAAAAAGTCACTGTCTTTGATATTAAGAAACTACGTGATTGAAAAACTCCATTTGGAAATGCTTTGCTAGAAAGCTTTAAGTAACGTATTCAGGAGCGACGCAATGTTGAAGTTATCCATTTATTGGAATATTTAAAATCCTCCGACTTCCTTGAAGTTGTCCATTTATTGGAATATTTGAAATCTCCCGACTTCCTTGAACAGCCATATGATGAATTTGGTACAAAAATTTGAAAAAATAATATAAATTTGGCTACACAGCTGCAACAACGGTTGTTCAAACAACAAGTACTGTTAACGAAACGATGGAATGGTTCGAAATCTCATGACTGGTTCGAAATAGATTGCCATCTTTCCCCTGGCCTAACTTCAATTAGGTTGACGTGCCGTTCGTGCCGTACCTCCATCCTGAGGAAGAGGAGGGGTAATCATAACAACAACAACAACAAACGATGGAATCGCCATCCGATTTCAATGTTTATAATGATGGCAACGATGAAGCGAGCCTGCCAAAAAATATGGCATTGTCAGAAGAATTTCAAGCCTTTCAAATAGAGTCCGGGCTGAAAATTGAAGAAGTCCAAAGTGTTGGAGCGCAAATCATCAACAAAGAGATGCAGTTGTTTGAGGCTACCAAAAAGAGACTGGAGAATTTAAAGAACCTTTATCGTTTTCTCCTCACAATTAGAACGACTTCGGTAGAAGCAGAGCGGGCATTTTCTGCTGCGGGTTTTTTTGCTACCAAGATTACAAACAGGCTAAATGATGACACTTCAAACGCCAGGATTGTAACGCGCCAATATCATAAAAAAATTAAGGTGCTACATGAAGTGAAAAACAAAAAATAGAAATGCATTTCGTTACTTTTTTTAAGAGTGCCCAAAAAGTATGAATGCTTTTCGTGATTTCTACTGCTGTATAGCTAATAATATTATAAAAGCATTTCGTTTTTTTTTTTAATGTGGTATATGTAAAAGAGGTGAGTATAGTACTTCACTATATCTAAAGTATAAGTATGAATGCATTTTGCTATTTTTTCAATGTGCTAAATTAAAGTACGAATACATTTCGGGATTTTTTTTAAATGTTCTATGTAAAGTAAAAGTATAAATGCATTTCTCGATTTTTTTAAATTTGCGATGTAGGCTAAATTAAAAATATGATTCATTTTGTAATAATTTTTTAAACGTGTTATGCCAAGTAATAATTTGAATACGTTTCATTATTTTTCTTAATGCGCTAAGAAAAGTAAAAAAACTATTTTTAGAAGCAGATAAAACCCGGGTTTAGATATACAGACCCGAATAGGACACCCTAGTTTCTACCACTCGAACAGCAGCCAGGCAGAAAAACAAATCGCAGTCAAATGCCTTTTCCAAAGGTGCAACAACGCCGAATTTGGGCATATAAGCTAAGACATGCCGTGTCTCCATCCCCAAAGAGAACGGATAAATAAAACACAAACCTCTCTGTTGGTACGAAACTAAAGCACTGATGCATCGTCACAACTAGATGCATCAGAAACAAATCTTATCCCGTCTTACCGTTTCTTTGAGTTGGATTTGATTTATCTTTATTCGAATAAGTTTGTGTTTGAAGGCAAAATTAAACTCGAAGCAATCGGTGTCCTCTACATCTTTGCTTTTTGGTATCTAAAAATTAAAATGGATACAATGGCTCAGGTGCCACCACATAAGTGTTAAACAGCTCAATAACAAAGTCACTTCACCACATAGTTTGTTTGCTTGAAATGTAGGCAGTAGAATCCTTCCATACCAGCAGTAATGAACAGCTCCAAACCAAGCATGAACAAAAACTATTTTGTGTTCAATCGTAAAGATTTTTCTGATATAACCGCACATAAATCGCTCCACCGCGTTTGAGCGGATTAGAAAAGTAAAGCTCCTCACCCAGTACAGTGTAAGAGGCTACCCCTGGGTACCCACTACTCATCAATGGCAGTGTCCTTGTTGGTAAAGCTGCCAGTCTGCAGTCAGTATTCAAAACTGGTCCGCTATTCGATAACCTGATCTTGTCAAGTTTCATGTCGTGCTTCATCCGAAGAGGAAAAATAACAACTACCAACACAACGAAACATTCCACCTACTTTGGTCAGAACTCTCGCTTTCCCGCACGCGAGCGATTGCAACGTTCGCTTCAACTCCGACTCTTCAATGGCAGTGTGGTCGCGTATTTGAAAGTAAGTGAACCGATCGCCTTCGTTAAAAAGGAGGAGCACGAGAGTTTGGAAGAGGGAGACTTGCAACTCTTTGTTGCCCTGAATGTAAATCTCCTGCTGGCTATTGTTGAATATCTACGCTCGGTCCAGAGATGGGATGGAGAGAGATTCTAACTTGTAATCAAAAGATTGTGAGTTTAAAGCTTAGAGCATTACGTTGCACGTGGCATGACGAGGCGAAACTGCGTATTGCTTTCAATCTCATGTTTCAGATACAAACTACAGCTTGAGCGGACCACAGCAACTAGCATGGGTGGTTGCTGACTCCTAAGACCGTCAGATCACTTCGCTGTCCCCCAACCCTTCCGCTCACCTTGTGTTTAACGAGTTCAACAAGTAGTTAAATTTCTGGAATCACAATTATTTATCACAATATCTACGCGAAACCGGGGCGTAAAAAATGAGGTAGGAAACACCCCATGGTTCAACGGGGTTAGAATAGATGACACCGCCGACCCAGCTAATCATAAAAAAAGATTAATAGGGGTCCATGCGCGTAAGAACGGCCTGAATATTACGCTGTAGAGTTACTTCGAGGCCGCGAGTTTTCTACCTGATGGCAACACGGCGGCTTTGACGTCATGCTTTTGTGTCGCACTTCTCTTTTCATGCATATATTTGTAACGACATCGTTTACATAAGCAATTGTGTTATGCTATTTCTTTATAGTACATTCTAGCAGTAAAAGCTGCAAAAAGGCTTAAACAAAGTATTAAAGTACGATGCCGACTGCCCATTGCTTCAAAAAAAAAGGTTGAAAACGAATCTCAGTGCGACATATTTACCAGGTCAGAATTGTGAAGCTGCTCAGCCAGCTGGTCGTAAGAGGCGACTTTTGGGTACCCACCAATGACAGTTCACCTTGTTGGTGGTGGGGCTACCAGCCAGTAATTTGTATTTATGACTGGTTTAAAATGAGCTGTCACTTTTCCCCAAGCCTAATTTAATAAGGTTTGCCACATGCATCTGGAAAATCTTTTCATGCCGCGTCTCCATCCCAAAGAAGAGGAGAAGTAACCACAAAAACAACAAGAACACAAATTACTTGCCTCGAAGCCAAAAGTACATGTAGATAGTCTGCTTTAGTTATATGTATTTTGCCATCGGAAAGGTATTTCACGGCACCTTTCCTCTTTGTAGTAAAAATGAGCGGTGCCTGCATTACCGGCCGCAACAAAGTAGATTCTAACACAACTTCTTCAATTTATAAACGCTAAGTTTTTCTGTGATGAAGATATGCAGCCTCTAGTATGAGCACCACAAGCACTTGATTAATTCGTATGGCTTACGTTTTTAAACTTGCTTTTCAGCACACAATGTCCTAGCGTCGGTTGAAAAGTTAATTTCCTTCCTGAGTGCTTGCTCAAATAAAACTTTCGGAAAGTTTCTTGCAGTTTCACCTGATAACAGATGGATTGGTTAAGAAATTGTTGGCACCGAGGCGCGACCGACTCAACGTCAAACCAGTCGCTTTTTTAATCTTAGCGACTATGGCGTGGTTTCATGCAGCCACGACGAGTTTAAGTTTTCTTTTAGGACCACAATTCGATTTTAAAAGTACGGTCTACAACGATAACATCAATAAGTAATTGCTGACCGCCGCCTCCTAGTATGTAAGGTTGTTCCACCACTCTTAAACGCTCCGCTTATCTTGTGTTTACAGAAAGAATAACATAACGCTTTCTGAAAATTTTAAACACTAATTGTTAGGTGTCTGCACTTTAGCTGTGCCAGCCTGCCTTGCGGGTGATAAGATACCAGTTTGCATAGATGACTGGTTAGAAATGAACTGTCAATTTCCCAGAACTTGATGACGATTGGATTGATAGTGTAATCTGGGTCAAATGAACAAGAGTCTAAAAGCAATTTGTTTCATTAGTTAACTGTTGCTAAGAATTCCCGTCAATCAAGATCCGATAGAGGGAGATGTTTCCGACAGGCTGCACGCCACTCACCATTTCTGGAGGCATCACAACATCCATAGGTGTGTAGGTTGGCCAGTAACCCATGGTAAGGATGTTGACAGTCATTTCTATGTTGCTATCATCAGGATGGAGATAAAGGTACTGCAAAAAAATTAAAAATGAGTGGCATATCATTGGAAATGTGGTCGACGATGGACAGGAGCGCCATTTTACCGCAATCAAGATCAAACCGTGGCGAGTAAAATCCTCAAAGTTGAAGTCGAGGCATTTGGAAGGACCATTGAAGATGATTTCCTCTGATTAGCAGGTTTTAAAAAGCAGCAAGGTAAACGTAATATCAAGCAATCACTTTTGGTAACCCTGAAGCAGGTATATTTAATTGTGATCAAGTCTCTGTTTCGCTGTGTCATAAAGACATGAAAAAAATTGCTCTACGATCTTGATACACCTTAGTATAAAGCAAAGTAATAGGGTTCTTCTTAGCTCCATGTCTCAGATAAATTTCAAAGTGATGACTGTTTTCCAACGTTAGCGTTGACAAAACGTTTGTATTTGTTTGGCTTTTCAAATGTATATTTCAGTTGTTTGTTACAAATCTGCCAGCAACTGAACGAAAATGGATTCGTATCAAAAAAACGGATACATACTCCGTTTAGATTTCATGACAACTGCTTGCCACTTTTTCCCAACCTGGTCCAGATCAAGTTTGCGGGTTGAACAAGAATTGCCACTTCATGCTATTAAATCTTGTGTTTAATGTGTTAAGTGCGATTATTTCTATCCTTTACTCTTGAGTGATTCACCTGTCGAAATTGCGTCATGAGATCACGTGAGTGACCCATGTCCTTGAACATTCCTTCCAGCTTACTGGTGAAGCCGCTGCCGCATTCTTGCTTCAACTTTGACAACATCGACTTCTCAGCGTCGACCGAAGCACTCTTGCCAACCAGCAAGCGCTTTGCAAGGTCTTTCTTGTAGAAAGCTTCAAAGATATCCTTGCCTGTGATTGGTAAAAATAAAAATTGCCGTGGCCATGGAACAATATCCTAGTCCACGCTTTACCAAGTTAAAAACAGTGAAGCTGCTTTATCTAGCATGTCGTAAAAGGCGATCACTGGATACCCATCTGCCTTGTTCTTGTAGGGCCCAGTCAGCAATTTGCAAATACAGTATGCGCAGGCTGTTGCTACCCGACCCATTCCAAGGGATGGGGGCATGGAGCTCCAAAAGCCAGGCAACTCCCCAGGGCCTGGACCAGAGGTCGTAGAGCAAGCGGTGCAAAAAGTCCGTAGCTGGACAGTGCAGAATGAGATGAGAGGTGTCCTGGGACGAGTGTCCGTACGGGATGCAGGAAGGTTTCTCGATTCTACCAATCGTATAGAGATAAGAACTTAACAGTAGGTTGTGTCCGTTGCAGCGAAGACGAAAGAGATCACAGCGAGCGTGACGAGGGAGCACAAGTTCCTCGGTGGAAATCGAGGGAACCTGTGGGTCGAAAAATTTAGATGAAACGGTATGCCTCCAGTCCGAGAAAAGACAGGAGTGGATACGCGAGGTAAGAGGAGACTACAAGCGATTGCAGAGGGCACGAGTAGCGCTTCCCGTCTGGCCAGCTCATCATCCGCTTTATTCCGCAGGAGAAACGAGTGTCTGGGGACTCATTGTAGCCTGATAGAATTGGAGGGGAAAGAAGGTAGTTCCTACAAGATCTGCCAAAGAGATTGAGGTAAAAGGAGAGATGGAGGAGAGGACAAGGCGGCGAGGACAGAGCGAGAGTCAGATACGAGAAGAAGAGAAGTGGCAGACTTGTTGGTGCTGCAGAGACCAGCAAAAAGCTTACACGATGGCGCAGACTTCAGCGGAAAACATACTGGGCTGCGAAAAGGAAAGAATGGCCTCAATGCCACGAAGTGAGCAGTTGGCAAAAATGCCAAGGCTGCCTTTGCCAAAAAGATAAGAAACAGAGCCGTCTGTCCAGATCGTGAGATCCGAAAGAGTCAAGGTGAGTGAGAGCCGTTTAGAAAAGGAAAGAGTGCGGTCGAAGGTGACCCCAAGAAAAGTTGGAGTGGGATTGAAACGGAGGCGGGAGTTGAATAAAAAGAGGTTGGGCTGGAGATTAGCGTGGTGGCAATCCACTGAGAAGAAAGAGGCCTCACATTTGCCCGGATTGAGAGGAAGAAACCAGCAATCAGACCAGCGCTCAAGTCGAATCAGAGCTCCTTGTGTGGCCTTCACCACAGTAAGGACTGATGGGGAGAGAGACCAAATGGCCAGATCGTCAGCATAAAGAGAACAGCTGACAGAAGAAGGTAGAGAAGCAAGTAGATAATTGATGAAAAAAAAGCAAAGTACAGGGCCAAGAACCCATCCTTGCGCAACAACTCGACGGATTCGAAAGCGACTTAGTGATTTTGATAAATAACGCAAGCGCGCCCATCAGAAATGAAAGACTGAGTCCAACGAGCAAAGCAAGGAGGAGTGCCAGACAGAGTTGAAAGCTTTAAAGAAGTTGATTGTAGCGAGAATCGTCCGAGACTCAGGCCTGGGTTTGTTACACCCATCCGAAATGGACTGAGCAAAGAACAGAATTTGATCTAGAGTAGACTGTCCAGGGCGGAAACTGACCTGACGGGGAAAGAGAATGGAATTAACCTCCAGAAAGAAGAGTAGACGGGATAGAAAGATGCGATCAAAAAACTTTGAAACGCAGGAGGTGAGAGAGATAGACTGGAAGGAAGCAGGAGAGTCGAGAGGCTTTCCCATTTTGTGGATGGGAATAATGAAAGATGTTTTCCAGATGGAAGGAAAGAAATGCAAAGATCAGGAACGATTGAAAATATGAACAAGAACATCCATGCCAGAGCAAGGAAGGTGCTTTATCATGTTAGAGGCAACTTTGCCAGGGCCAGTGGCAGTGGATGAGGAAAGGTTTGTGGCAACCGCAAGAAATTCAGCAGGGGAGAACGGGGAGCAAAAGGACGAATAAGATTCCTCAGGGCACGTGGCTCGGCAGAACTCGGAAAGGTAGTCTCTGGCTCTGCTACGCAATGTTTTTGGCCGGGAAACAGAAAAGTGGGATTTCACTAACCGCTTCTTCTACTTCAGAGAACCACCAAGCTTTAGGTTGGCGTTGGATGCGGCCGAAAGGAATGGAAGATTTGGCCGCATTCAATGTCAGAAAAGTAAAGAGGAGAGTAGCAGAGAAAAGAGAAAGAGACGAGTATTCCTCTGTCAAAGGAAAGTGAGAGTCGAAGAAGCAATGTCATTCCAACGAGCTTTCTGAAAAACGAAGGAAGGGGACATTTGTTGGGGCGGATAACTGGAAAGAGAGGGAAGGTGATCTGAACCCAGGTCCTGAAGCACCTCCCAGAAGCAAGACAGAGCGAGAGAGGAGGGAACAAAGGATATATTAGGGGAGGAGCGATAGAGAAGAGTAGGTATGCCAAGATCATTAAGGGGAAGAAGGTCAGAGATGACCCAATTAAACAATTCCTCCCCACGGAGGTCGGAAGTACCTTTTGAGTCCTAGAGGGGGTGATTGCAGTTGATGTCCCCCACATTGAAGAGATTTCTGGAAGAGGGAAGGGAGAGAGAAAAGGAGTCGGTTGTGTGATCCGTCGGAAAAGAGCAAATAGGGGAGCATTAACATTAAGGAATGAGAGCGAAAAGTTCTTCAATGAGATGTTGACCTTTACATAATCAGCATAGGAGTCAAGCGAAGAAAGAGAGAAGGTAAAAAGTTCAGAGAAGGATAAACTCCGCCTGACAAAAATCATGACGCTGCCGCTAGCGTGTGTGGTGTCTGGAGAGAATGCCAGATCGGGAGTGGGAGTGATCTGATTGCAGAGCAGAGAATCCAGGGATCCAGAAAGGGAAAGATGAGTCAATGTTAGATTCCTGGATACAAATTAAGTCAACAAGATGTGACGAAATAAAGAGTACAGTTCAGTGCTTCTGGCTCGGTGACCTCCAGCATTCCATTGAAGAACCTTGAGGGAGTAAGGAGAAGAGGGGGAGGAGGTATAGAAAAACAGCTAGGAGTATGAGGCGGTGGTGAGGATACATAGGAAAAAGATACCAAGTGGGTAAAAAGGGGATAAGAGGTTTAAAGACGAGGATGGGGGGAGAGAGCTGCATTAGCACAGGGGGGGGCAGTTGGGCCAAGTAGCACAATGGAGGTATACAAGCTGGAGGAGACCGAGGAGGGAGTGTTGGTAGAAGTGGGATCTCCAGAACAGTGGCACAGCTGGAAGGGCAGCTCCAGGAGTGAGAGCTGCCATGAGTTTTGAATCTAGAAAAGGAGAGAAGCACACTAAATGGACCCATTTGGAGCAGGTGCAACATTGCACCGAGCTACCCCTCCAGGTCACATTTCCAGCGCACACTGAATTGAGAAAAACGGGGCTAGAATTAGGATGAACGTTGCCGCTCATTAAGAGAAAGAGAATGAGAAGGCGGGCAAAAAAAAGCTACGTGCTGCTCTTCTGCGGTTGTTCAAGGAGCAGCACGGCGAAAAAATGGTTCGTGTGAAGAGTGTCCAGGGTAACAGGAACCTTCGAGAAGGCCAACAGCCATTTCGACCCAACCCAAACGTGGTCGGGGACCGCACCACCACGTTGAGGCGGCTGTTGATTGGTGCAGATATGACTGGCTCGCAATTGATGCTGCTTTCTCTTTAACCAGAAATGGCAAACCTCTTCAATTAAGAGTCACACATGAAATCTTGGTATGGAAAAACACCAAAGTGGGCCATATATTTAGCAATTCTCATTAGTGAGTTTCAGATTCAACAATAGTGGGTCACAGATTCAACAATTTTGCCGCTAAATCTATAAAAAAAAGAAGTCTTTACTTAAACCTCGGCCAAATTTTGCGGCAAAATTTGTAAGAAAAAAAAATCGTCACAAGAAAATGTCGTCAGACTGTTGCCGTGATATCAAATCTACAAGTGGGACACGACAATGGGCGGGTCACATTGTGACCCATGGGTTTGTCGTTCGCCATCACTGTATTAAACCGACCAGCAGGTTCTACTTGCTTAACTAAGTTCGCAAAGTAGGGCATGAATGATAGATGTTTCGTCTCCTAACACGCCTTCATCCCAAGTAAGAACAGGGTTAACCATCACTGAAGGCTTGCTTAAACGAATAAAATCAGTGACCGTTGATTACCGTGAATGAAGCGAAACAGCAACATGATTCGATCCAACATACGGTCCAACTCGACTTCGGTGGCTGCCTTATTGCCAGACTTCATTCGTAGATCGACGTATTTCGCTGAAATACAACGGTGATAAATTTCAAAGCCTGCCTGGACTTGTTTTTATTACAAACTGTTTTGTTTACAATATATCTTCTGGTTTAGTTGCAAGTTGCATAGCCAATAATCATGGGTCAACTCTGTAAAAACGACAAACTCAGGGCATCCCCAGTTCACATACTCACCTATTAACTCGGCTGGCTTGTTTTGTCTTCTGTTGATCGAAACTTCGAACGCGTCTCTTAGACTTTGCACGAATTTCTGATCCTTGTCAAAGCACTTTTCCACGATGTTGTCTGCTTTCTCCTTCAGATCCAGGAGCTCTTGTACCATCGTTGTGTCCAACGATGTCATCACAATGTTGGTAGACACGCTCTGTTCAGGACGCGATAAAAAAGATTACAATCGCGTTACCAGCGAGGTGGTGTAGCGGTTTGAGCATCCACTTCGCAGTCGCTAGACTAGGGGTTCAACGTCAGGTCATAGCGAGGACTTTAAAAACAATATTCAGTTTCCTCCTTGGCGTTCACCATAAAAATAGTAGTGTAGGGAAAAAGACGGCTGCAAGTTTGCTAGCTTTGCTGTCAGGTAAACCACTGAACGGGTTACCTTCATCTTTATGTGGGAGATAGGTGGTAAGATCAAGTAGTCTACAGTTAAGATGGCCTGATCCGCCAAGACTTGCAAATAATTTGCGTTAAACTGAAAACACTATTTTTACAACGACAAATCCACTGACAAAGTTGCTGTGCTCAAACACTACTGTACACATCATTCATACAACACCTTCTGACCACAAACCTACATAACAGAGTCAAAGATTCACTAGCAAAAACCAACCCAAACTATTATATAATACGAGGGGCAGTCAAAAAGTAATGAGTCCAGTTTTCTCCTGGCTTTATTTATCGAAATATAAACGCATCACACACATCTAAATAAAGCTTAGTAACTGGGGATTTCAATGCTACTCTTTGATATAATCTCCTACTTTCTCAATGTCAACTTTCATCGATGAATAAGGGCAAGCATGCCGGCCTCGTAAAATCAGTAGGCTGCGATTTTAACCATTTTTTTACGGCGTGCTTGACTTGTTTATCAGTAGTGAACTGCTGCCCCCTATTCGCTTCTTTTAGTGGTCCAAAAAAAATGGAATTTACATGGTGCCAAATCTGGTGAGTATGGTGGATGGGTTACCGTTGTCCATCCGAAAGAAGTGATCACTTTACGAGTTTTGAGACTGGTGTGAGGCCTGGCATTATTGTATTGCAGCAAGATCTTAGACATTTCCAGGTGAGGTCGCACTCTTTTCAGCCTTGCTCTCAACTTGCGTAAAATGCCAACATGAGCACCTGAGTTGATGGTGGTTCCTTGTAGCATAAAATCCAACAGTATGAATCCTTCCACGTCCCAAAACACAGTTGCCATAACTTCTCCAGCTGAGTGCAGACTCTTGAATTTCTATGCTCTTGGGGAGGTAAGATGACGTCATTTCACGGATGTTCTCTTTGACACAGGCTCATTGTGATGAACGCAGGTGTATCTCCTGTCACTATACGCTTGAGAAAAGTTTCACCTGCGCGACACTCGAGAAGCTTCAAACAGGCTTGCTTGTGGGCGTCCGTAAGCTGTCTCAAAACCCACCAGGCACAAACCTTTGCAAAGCCTAGCTTTCCAACAATCTTTGCAGCACTTCCATGGCTGATTCTAATACGCTCAGCAATGTCATTAATAGTGACTCTGCGATAGTCTCGGATCAGTTCCTCGGCCCTAGCACTGCTTCCAGGATTAACCGCTGACGATGGCCTTTCACTTCCTTGTTTGTTCCTGAGGTCACTCAAACCTGGATCTTCTTCTCCACCTTTAATCCTGGACACCCACTTTTTGAACGCACTGTAGCCTGTTGCAGCATCCCAATAAAATTCTTCTAATCTTTGGAAAATGTTTATTGGTGGTTCCACTTCCAAAAAAAAATTTAATTACGACTCTTTGCTTCTGACGGACATTAAATGACGTCATATCCAAAATGGCTGACAGTAATTGGTTACGTTTAAACACAATTTCTTAACAGTATATCTTTGGAGATGTACCTAACTACATACTAGTAAAGTTTATGAAAAAATATATTTTCTAGGTCGATTAAATTGAACAGGGTTCATTACTTTTTGACTGCCCCTTGCATCCTAATATTAGCTATTGCTGACACGACATTTCGCAAACCAAGGATCGTAATTCCACGCAGTTGCAACTAATTTTAACGCATTTTGCGTTGCTCAAATTGTGACGGCAACTTTTACCTTTTTGCCAGACTTGGTGTTTATGTGCAAAAGCAAGTGAACAATTATTGGCGCGTTTCTATTATGCAACAATGCTGTTTCAAGCACATCTTTTTTGGATCGCTGAAGATTATTGCGTCACCCACTATGTAACATCACTTACAACACCCCACGGCGTAGTGTGAGGCCGGCTGCAGCCATCAATACAATGTGAGGCCGGCTGCAGTCATCCATGCAATGTGAGGCCGGCTGCAGTCATCCATGCAATGTGAGGCTTCCTGCAGCCATCCATACAATGTGAGGCCGGCTTCAGCCATTCATGCAATATTGAGCAAATCTTACTTTGATGTGAATGTTAAATTGTGAACAGAGAGACTTGGTTCCATCCTGAACCGCAGAGAACAACCGGTAGCATCTTTTTAGGTCTTCAACGCGGTTTTCTGAAACCATATTCGCCAAACCTTTACTCAGCAGCACTTCAGTGTGACGAGCAATAAGTTCGTCTTCGATGCATGACAGCAGCGGCTTTCTATAGAATGAAACTTGAAAGTAGTAACAAAAAAGGCAATACTTCAGCTGTCATTTGTAACTTGACAACTCGTTTTAAACAAATTGCCATCATCAGAAAACAATAACGGCTTTTACCTGTAACTTGAAATGATCAACTGCAATTCAGCTGATTTCAAGCCTCAGGTAAAAGCTGATATTGACTTTCGAAGATGGATTTACTTGATAAGAGAAATGTCAATACAACTGTTCAAATATTGGCTATTTTATTTATCTCCTAATTTTTTTGCTTCGCAATGTTGCCACTGCTCGACACTCTCTAAGAAGCATGGTGGGATGCGTGACTGGTGTACACGGATTGCATCAGTAATCGTAAACAGAAAGGAGTCGGATAGGAAAACATTGAGACGCAAAATAATACTGGACCAGTCAACTGTTTTTGACCGGCCTTAAACTATTACGATGATCAATCCGCTGATCACATCTTTTGCGCAATCCACGATTCCTAAGCGACAAAATGTCTCCAAGTTCTAGAATACAATAATTGAAAATGTAACAATTCCTGGTTAATAAAGGAGAACAAAAATCGATTTAATTTAAGGAAAACCCATTGCAAATACAGCTGCTTTAGTTTTTGATGCAGTCCAGAAAATCGGTTGTCAATAAGGCAGTTCAGCCATGAGCCATGGAGTCAAGTGTTCCATATATCACTCTACACACTGTAGTAAGTTGTTTGTTCAGCTGAAGCAAAACCACATGCAGCCAAGGTAGCAAGTCTTCACAGGTTAAAAAAAACTTGCACGAGTTCGTAAGTTAAGTCATAAGACTCAAAAGTTTTTAGTTTGTTTCCTCGAGTCTTTCTCTTAAACAACGTGTTTAAATAACGCTATACAGCAAAAAGCAAAGATAATTAATTCTTACAGTGTGGAGTGATCCATGCAGGTCAGACATCGGTCTTGTTCCTCTGTCATTCTTTTCTCTGCATGAAGGAGGAAATCTGGAACTTCAAGTTCGTGTTTCTTCGCTCCTCCTTCTTCGCAATACATCTGCCGCGTCTCCTCGAGGAAGCGCTTTTCAAACATAGAGTGATAGATCTGAATACAGAATTTTAGCAATGGATTAATTATTCTCCAATCACAGAAACTTTTCAATTCTATGTACAACTTGTGTTGCGGTACGTACTGAATAAACCATTGCTGTGGCTGCAAAACATTTCTACCACAAAAACTTCCCAGCAACACAAATTCTTTTTGTCTCCTTTCCAAGGGCATAAACACAAAGCAAATCATGCAGGCGTTTAATTTGTTGTTGTTGGTTGTTGGTTTAACCCTCCTCTTCCTTGGGATGGAGGTATGGCGCGAACAGCAATCCAGATTCACGCCATTAACCTAATTGAATTAGGCCAGGAGAAAAGTGGCAGCCCATTTCGAACCAGTCGTGGATGCAAACTGCCGATTGGTAGCCCCACCACCAACAAGGCGGACTGCTATTGGTGGGTACCCACAAGTCGCCTCCTACGACATGCTGGGTGAGCAGCTTCACTATTCACTGGGTAAGCACGGGTAAACTCGTTTAACTAGTAACTTTAGACTGCAACTCAGTGTTCTGTCTGGCAAGCTACCCTTCTCAAAGTTGGTTCACCAGCCTCAAGGTTGGATCTAATAAATCCAACTTCATCACATCTTTTTACCGTAGGAGAAAGCCAACACCAAAACTAGCTAAGTTTACAAAACATCGTTTTGTTTCAAGGAAATTTTAATTTTAGCTGCAAGCGGATTTTACAGAATGTTATCTTTACAGAAATCGTGGTTTGCACTTATTCCATTCTTTGAGCCACACAGCTTTTAATCGGAGATTGTTGAACAGGTTTCAATTCCTGACAACACAGCGCCGTATATTTCTACATCATCAGAAAAAACAAATTCTTAAAGTTTCTTAAAAGGCGCGGGTGGAATACACCATCCAAGCCAACATGTTATACTTTGCCCAGAACAGAACAGCGACAACATGCTTCGAACATGTATAAACACTGCAAACCAAATATAACCCGGAGTTCCCTCGGGCTACTAGGAACCTAGTTTGTCGTATGCGGTGACGTTTGGCCTCCACCAACGGCAGTCCATCTTGTTGGTGTGACCACTAATTTCACAAAAGGTTTTTAATGAATTGGTGCACGGCAAAGCCTGATTTTAGTGTATCTTAGTGGCGGATTGTGTTCGCAATGTAACACTGGACTTTACACTATGTTACCCACTACTCTAAACCTCAAGAAAATGTAAAATAAACTCAACCAAAGTGTTGTATATCACAGTTAGAGAATGAAAAAGACAAACAACCACCTGTAGATCACATAGCATGGATAACAAATTCCTGACTAATGTTCGATTTATGGCATCGCCTGTTCTCTCTCGCTTGATTAAATCGAGCAGACCTGTGAGACACCTTTCGCGAACGTGCTCCAAACTCAGAACGTTCTCTCGAAACAAATCTAATCCGAGATCCCTGCAAAAAAAATTTTTGAGCAGTTGACCAGATATAAACAGAGTCAAAAGTCAATTTTTAAAAAGACCTGCAATGAGCACGTTATCATCTAACTTTCTTGCAATACCTGTACCAGCAATTATTTTGAAATCTCTTTTAATGATTCGTGTGACTGGACTGCGCATTTACCTTTTGACCTAAATTCAGATTAAAACTCGATAATTATAGTACGTTATAAACTTTCAAACAGTGATAACGCAACAATCATAGCACGGTAAACCACTAAGGTTAAGATCAACCACATCATGTAGCTGTGGTTGACTTTAACTCCTGGTTAGCTAACCGCTAGGTTTGGTTAATCAAAAGCATTAACGGGTGTTCACCAACAGTTGGTAGGTTAAAGAATCAGCGGTTAGTGAAAATTTTGCTGAGTCATTCATTAGTTTTTAAAACACAGGTAGCCGCTTGTTCAACTGTTAATTATAATTTACGAAACCACTCGCTTTTACGTGGATTCTAAAAATTATAGAATATTATGATGCAAAATACCATCGACTAGGCTACAGGTAGCTGTTCAAATGCATATGAATAGCCTAACACTGCTTTAAAGTAATAAAGGCCACGTGAAAAACAATGCGGTTGGTTTAGCTGCACATAAAATATTTCAATTACATATGAAATAGAAGGTGTTCTACAGTTGGTTGATTACGTGCAATTGAAGTTAACTTTGTTATTTGACAAAATTTTGTGTGAAAAATCCAAATGTGTTGGGGTATGTGCGATCAATCATTTCACGCTATTGACCACGAATGTTGAAAACGATAACCGTTTACCTATAAAAGCAATCTAATGATATAACAGTAGGTTACTGCAATTTATAATTACAGAATATAGATATATCCCATGCCTAAACAACTGCTGTGGCTGCACAAATTATATATTTACACAAAGAAACATGTAACATTAGGCTATATACTAAAACTCAAATTACAGCATTGCAACCCTGGCATATCACATATCAACGGCACTGAGCCCAACATTGAAACTAACCACATGAGTGATGCTAACCAGCAGTTACCCAATCTATGACGTTGAGTTAACTTTTTGGTTAAATCAGGCTGGTTCACCAAGTGATAATGGGGAGCTACGGTCTAGGCATACTAGATATTAGTTAACCGAGAGATCATCTTAACCACAAGTTAACCATGCTTGATGCATCCAAGCCTTAGACGTTCAACGCAAGTCATAATAATTCAGCATACCATAACGAAGGTAGGACAGCATTTTGTAATACGTAAGTTCGATCAAGGACAAGGAAGATACAACGAATCATAATCTAAAAAATTGATAAACAAGTGTTGGAAATACTGAAGTTAATTATACCTGCAATGGGTTAAGGTTCACATATCAGAGCGAAAGACAAAACTTTTCACAATAAAAATAAGTTTTAAACTAAAACCAACCAGACAAAATGTTTCTTGATCATTACTTTTAATGTACAGGGTGTTTTATCTCAATATGTCACTTTATGACAACTTATATCTCAATAACTGTAAAAGATATGAAAACCAAACTTTTTTTTGAAAACTAATGATCTTAAGTTCACGCAGCAAAAAATTTGAACTTAAAAATCAAAGAAATAAATGTTTTATTAAACTTTTCACATATGTTCATAATACGAGCCCTTGGTTACACGGCACACATCAAAACGGTATTCCATTTCTTGCCAAACTTGAACAAGCATATGGTTTTCAAGCATATGGATCGATGGTTTTCAGGGCCACAGTTATCTGAGTCTTTAGATCATCCACTGACGTTGGAAGAGGAGGAACGTAGACAAAGCCTTTTGCATAGCCCAAGAGAAAAAAGTCACACAGCGTTAGGTCTGGAGATCTAGGGGGCCAATGCAGGAGCACGCAATCATCACTTCTGGCAAGTCCGATCTATTTGTTATGCAGAGTAGCGGATACTGTCTTACATTGAGACTCCAGTGAGGTGGTGCCCCATCCTGTTGGAAAATAAACTCTGCTCAGTCTCCCTCAAACAAAAGTTCCATCAACCAATTTTGCAGCATAGCAAGGTACGCTTCACTGTTGACCATTGTTCCTTCAAAAAAGATAGCCCATACACACACTTCTTCGATATCGCGCAGAACACGTTCACCTTAGGAGAATCTTGCACATGCTCCTGTATTGCATGAGGACGTTCAGTTCCCTATATGCGTGTGTTGTGTTTGTTGACTTTGCCAGTTACGTGGAAGGTTGCTTCATCACTAAACACAAGACGACCTTCAAATTCGTCTTCTTCCAACATCACCTGCATTTGGGCACAAAAGTTTTCGCAAGCTGATTTGTTGGTGTCTTTCAAATGCTGGAGCAAATGCAGTTTATAAGGTATCATGTGCAGGTGTTTTTTTACCACTCGCCAAACAGTTGTTGAAGGCATCTGAAGTTCAAGACTAGCTCTTCTGATTGACTTCCTGGGGCTCTGCTGGAAGATGCTTCAAACTCTTTTCATCGTTTCAGTTGAAGGTGATGGAGCAATTCTTTTTTGGGAGCACAAACATAGCTTCTCCCTAAATTTTGCATGCCATTTCTGTATGGTACATCGGTCTGGTGGCTGCTTTGAAAATCCTGTCCAAAAATTACGGTGAACACATGTCCACGAGTTGTTTTTATCAAATTCCAAAACACAAAACGCTTTCTCCATTCCAGTAAAAGACATTTTAAGCAAGTAAGAGGCAAATCGGTAGAAACGACATTTTACACAAAAAGCTTAAACCTTAATTGTGACGTAACAATGGTCGGGCGAAAGAACTGCAGCAACAAAATTGGAAATGCTACTTTTGCCAGTTACTGAGATATGAGATTTTCTAAAGTGACATATTGAGATGAAACACCCTGTATATTTTGAAAATCACTTCCAAAACGCACAAATGCTTGTTTAACAAAAAAATTGAAATTTCATATTTTTCATGCGGACAAAAAGACGATCCAAAAAATTTGTCCAAAATGGATCTAATACCTATACTTTTATTGTTGATGGCATTACATCTAACGTCATGGGCTGAATAAACTTATGACCTCACATTTTGTGGGTAAGCAGAAACGAAAATGAAAACTTCAACTACACACACACTCTCAGTTCAAAAACTTCTCGGCTAGTTCAAACTAGTTATGGCTACTAGCAACAAATAAGATGTCAACAATAATTATAACAATTTAACACAAAAAAATCTCCACCACTCACAGTCTGCTGGCAGTGATCCTTCCAAAGCTGGTCAAGCTTACGTAAGAATGCCTCGCCTGTGACATCATCATCAAATTCATGAACTTGCTTGCGAACATGATCCTCGCATACACTCCTCAGCTGAAAAAGATGTTACGGAATTATTTCACTTAAAAAATAATTCTTTGTCTTTATCTTTTATTCAAATAATATCGAACATGGTATGATCACTTACAATATCATCATGATAGAAACTTGGCAAAGATGATTGTTGACACCTTTTTCCAGAGAACTGGTGCTATATAGCTAGTTTGAAAATGGAGCTAAACTTATGGACACTCTAACTGAGAAATGAACAGAAAGTTTTGAATTTTTAACCCTTTCCACTCTATTAAAATCTGACCATTGCGCTCTCCAACTCTTATTTGTCATGATTAATCATGATTAATTGCCTCAAGTTTGTTTGTAAATCATTACTCAGCTGTCTACTTCTACATTAAGTGTGATATATCTTTGAAATCTACATTTCTTGAGGATTTCAAATAGAAAAAAAAATTTTTTTTGGAATATGCAAATTTTATGCAAATGAACCCCCCCAACTGGGGGGGTAGTTGTCTTCAAAATTAAAGAGGTACCCTCACCTCAAAGATCACTACAGATTTTATTTTCTACCAATTTTTTTAGAAATGGTCGCAAGATGATGCTAAGGAAATAAGCTTTCAAGGTACATCAATCAAAACTTACCTAAAAGCCTAGGTTTTCTACAATTTGCAATTTTCTGAGACACATGACCTTTTTTTTGACCGGTACCGACCGGTACCAAATTTTGGTAGTTAAATTCAGTACCTAAAATATGATCAGTCATTATCTGCTAGAGGTTAGCCTAAACCATGTGACATTATGTATTTTTGAACAGGGAATTTCTTCAAGATTCAGAAAATATTAAGTTTAAATAGAATATGCTGTCACTGACAATGAAACAGCCGCTTGTTTACACCCTTCCCATTTCTTGAGAAACAAGGGGGATACAGCAAACTTTGATTTAGAGAAGCCAAACTTCTGCTAGCTTTTAAACTTGTATTTCGCTTCTTGTCTCCTTGGAAATTTAATACAAAATGACGACTTTAGTGATGAAACATTTGCAATTTATTTTATCTTTTTATAGGGTGTAGTTTTTGTAAAAACTATAATTTAGTGAAGGTAAGTCAAAAAATTTTGGGAGGTTTTGAACTGACATGATGTACAGTACTCATTTTTGATCAGTAAATATCATATACCACTTAGTCTAAACTATTTAAAGTTATATATTGCTGGAAAGCAAATTTCTTAAGCTTTCAAAATGAGACCAATATTTAGCAACATATCATATTTTTTACGCACTAAATTTACTTTTATCTACTTACCATTCAAATTTGTTTGGGGGGTTTTGAGACCCCTAAAAGATTTGGAAATTTAAAAACGTAAAATTTATTATTGTCGCTTGAAATTTTGCCAAATGATGCCCCAAAAGAGTAGTTTTCAGACTGTATTAATGATAAAGGGTTTGGTTATGTGGTAAAGATGTAATCTCAATTTGATTTTAGTGTAGTTGACACGTGCTGAGAATTTGGCCGATTTTGTCGTCTGCAACTGGGTTGTTGGTCATTTTAACCGTTTTTGGGTATAAAAATCCAAGAATTAGGGCACAAATTATACATTTTCTGATGCGTGAGGAAATAAGCGTGATCTTTTGAAAATTTTATGAAAATCGGATGAAAAATAAAGTGACAAATCAATTTTTTAGTAAACTAATTTTGTAACTCAATTTAAAAAAATTTGAAAATCACAAATGTCGAGTCCAGCTCGACAAAAGAGTGGAAAGGGTTAATGTTTTATGGCACTGGAAAATCTCTAGTTTTAGCTAAAATTGTTAATTGCAA
Source organism: Trididemnum clinides (assembly GCA_963675345.1). Classification (NCBI taxonomy): domain Eukaryota; kingdom Metazoa; phylum Chordata; class Ascidiacea; order Aplousobranchia; family Didemnidae; genus Trididemnum; species Trididemnum clinides. The sequence goes on from OY776297.1 coordinate 4,833,350, forward strand.
GTGTGGGACAGCATACCAGTGTAATTTTTTTTGTTAAATAGTTAATTTATTCTACAACTTGTGTCATCAAGCACTCCATTCTTACCCCAGAAAGCAGAAAAGTAAACTCCATAGCGCTCTCGTCACAACTACAAAAATCAATCATACCTGTTTATAGAGGTTATTTGCAATTTTGTGAGAACACAGATTCTCTACTGCTTTGTAAAGTTCTTCTAGACTGTATCGAATAAAAGACGATCTGCAACAATTATTTTGTAAGTCCTACAGTCAGAAAAGTTAGCTATTTGCTAGTCTGCTATATCTTCATTCTATATCACAAAAAAGTTTGATGGCAAAATATATTACCTGCATTCAGACAGCACAGAGAATTTTAACCACAAACATTGCCACCACAGAAGAGAAGTTATCACAAAGTGTCTTTCCCCAGGGAAAAATGATGTAGGTATTAAAGTTGCAACTTTTACGATAGTAACTGTTCGTCGTGCATACACTGATCTTTGCATTACCTGTGAATGGCAGACACAGCCTCTTCTAATTTCTTCCAAGTTTCTTTTTCATAATTTTTTGGTAAAGTAGGTTTAGCTAAACAATAGCAATAAAACTTTAGTTTAAACCCACTTCCACCAAATTCCAGTTCTGCAGACACAAACCACTTATACCACATCCAAGCAGGAAACAGTTGTTGCACAAAAAGCATATTGTGTAACATATGCATTAGTGACAGCATGAATTATATATAAAAAAAGGCTACAGTAACACTGCTTTGATTTTTCTTTTTGATGTGACATTATCACTGGGATATTATATGGCATTTCATAACAGAAAATAAAAAAATTCTATTGTTTTACATTTAAAATTTTTTATTGTCAGCTTCTTAGCACTTCCTGGTTTTGTTCCGATTGTCATACTTGTTGGAGCAGTTGAAGCATGACGAGATATTCCATTTTTATTTTGTTCCATCACCATGGGACTGCTATTGGAAGGCTCCCCAGACATTAGCCTGTGTACAAATGTTAAAAGATAATTAATGTGAACTACAAATTAAAATAAATTAGGCTATGCCAATACAGGCCTAGGCTAATAGCAGACAAAATATAGTAACATAATTTTTATATCATAAACCAGAACTCTACTTTTTAATCTCATACTTATATCAAAACAAACAGATTAAGTCTAAACCAATAGTAGGCATACCATGTGCCATAGCTCACTTGTAGACCATTTAAAACTCAGGAGTCAATTAAAGAATTGACCGTATTGCTGGAAATGTAAAATTGGATACTTCCGAACTGCACAAGTGTGGATCTGCATTTTAGGGTTGAAATTAGGTTTAGGGTTTAAAAAAAATGTTACTAGTTGAAATTAGGATTAGTTTTATAACTTTGCACAATTCTTTGGCAGACCCAGGTCTATTAACCAAAAGATCATCCATATTGCTTGAAGTAACTTCAATGGAAAGGGCTAATTTGCCATTGTCACTATTTTGCCCTTGAAATTAATTCTGCCTTACTGGTACACAATAACTGTGTCTTCAAATAAGCACATTGGTTGGCTGGAATCGAGTGATGTTGTGGCATCATGGTTTTAGTATCACTGCATTCAAATTCCATGCTTACACATTCATTTCTTTGCAAATGCAAAGTACTTCACCTAAGGCAGTGTATACTGTATACTGGGGGTGGTGATGGCCAGGTACGTAGCTGTAAAAGAGGGGTGTACACTAAGGGGTAAATTTTTGTCAAGTCACGTTTTTAATAGGCAGTGGCTATTTTGCCATCAATGGCATTTTACTCATAGAGGCTATTTTTTCATGAGTTATTTGTGATTGGTCAATTTTAATGACATATTGAACAAGTGACTTTTGTTCGTTTCTGATTGGTCAATTTTAATAACTAATCAAAAAAATTTTACACCACAGGGTCCACTCCCCTACCCTGTACACTTCCTTCCAATAGACACTGCTTTTCCCTAAATGTCTGCCAGCCAAGATTTCAACTTGCAACCACTGCATTTCAAGACCAGTGCACTATCCATAAGCCAGAGTCACTGACAGAACTATAGCAATTATGGCAATATAAACACATGTGAATGATTACAGCAAAATAGTCTACAAGGTTGTCGATAATGTTGTCAATATCAAAATAGCCACTTCCTTTTTAATATGTCAAAGATATTGACCAATCACAAACATTCAATGGCAAAATAGATTTCAAAGGTAAAATTCCGTTAACAGCAAAATTGCTACAAACAACTTTCATCTGAATTCTAGCTCTAATTTCAATCCTAAAATACTAATTAACAATTCTGGGTATAATTGCAGTTTACGTAAGTAAATTATTTTTGTTTTAATTTAGTATTTTATTCTTATTTAAATTAATTTTAGTGTTGGATTTAATAAAACATGGCAGGTTGTCCAACAGCTCCACGATTCATTGTTCCAGAAGATGATATCCTCGATGATAATGCTATTCTTAACGAGAACTATAACATTACATCGTTAGCTCGTGAATTGGTAGATACGTTGACAACAATCAGGAGGTGTGTGCATCACAGACTTCTGGCAACTTCACATACATAAACAATGTTTGAATATGATTCATGTTATTTATCTCGTTTAAATTTGCTGTACATATAGAGAATAAACATAGATATTCTTTTTCCCCATCATTTTTCAGCTGAAATAATTTACGTACGTAAACTTTAAGGCAGTGGCATTTCGCAGTCGATGGCAATTTACCCTTGGAATCTATTTTGCCATAATCATTCACGTGTGTTTATATAGCCAAATTTGCTATTATTACACCAGTGACACTGTGGTGTAGTGGATAGAGCGCTGGTCTTGAGATACCATGGTTGTGGGTTCAAATCTCAGCCGGCCAGGGCTTTAAAAAAAAGGCAGTGTACAATGAAGGGGCAGGCCCGGTATGTAAATGTACGGGGCAGTGTACACTGGAAGGGAGTGTGCAGGGTGGGGTATAGAGACCTGGGGGTGCAAAATTTGTTTAATTGGTTTTTAAAATTGACCAATCAGAAACGACCAAAAGTCACGTTTAGTACGTCATTAAGATTGACCAATCATAAATAACTCACGGCAAAATAGTCTCTGAGGGTAAATTGCTGTCGACGGCAAAATAGCCACTGCCAAACTTTAATTACAACAAATTCTGCATTTCATTTGTAGGCCTCTGCAATTCCACACCACCAGCAATGCAGCTAATTCATAAATAGACTCATAGAGCTAAGCTTTTAAATGAGTGCTCACAATTGTAGATCGTGTGCTGTTTGGATGGGAAACCAAGGGTGTGGAACATTTTGGCTGTGGATCACATGGTGGGGAACATATGGGCTGTATATCACATGATGCCCAAGAGCTCTATTTGTGCGACTTGTGGAAGCCTGCCATGAAGTATAGCCAAATGGACTCCTTTTAGTACAAAATGTAACCTATTAATGAAACTGAGAACAGTAGCTGAGTAGGAAAGGGCTGACCCCCAACTTCAGTAACATTGTGTGAAAATGCAAAAAGCTCATTCAGATATTAGTGCAAATTGTATTGAAATGTATTTTGTAGGCACAATGTAGTAATTTAATGTATTCAATAAATAAAAACATTAATATTACATTTCTAGGCTTAAATACGGCATAGCCTAATTATTTATATTTCAAACAAAATTCAAGCATGGCCCCTGAAGACCTACAAATAAAAATTATAGTTCTCCATTCAATTAAGTTGCCCACCCCTGGTCTAGACGGTACCAGTACCTGGTTCGTTTAGCCGAAATCACTGTTTCCAGCTTGTACAAACTCTTTTCAGAACAAACTATAGCCGACTAGTTGGTCCTTACTACAACAGTGTCATTAGATAAAAATAAAACGAAGGCAATTTAATTAAGGTTAAAGATCACAAGAACAGAGATCCTGAGTCTGCAAAGAGTGGATGTAACCTTAAGCGGACAAGGCTACAGTATGAATGGGTACGACTAAACGCGGAAATTCAATCCTAATTTTTACTCTTGTCCAATCCCAAACGCAAAGCTCAACACCAACCTGATCCATAATTCCGCAAAACTTCGACTTTTCAGTTTTGTCTATTGCAGAGGTCAACTTGATTGTGTTCAAGTTTTTGGAACACAATCCTCAGAATTGGACGTTTTAGTATTTTTTGATATGTTAAATCTAACCTCCGATAAACGGAAATTCATGCTGATACATGGAATTATAAATTAATCACAAGTACTAAAAAAATCATAAAAACTTGAAATTGCAATAGCACGAAATAATTACCTGTACCAACTAAAAATCTACGGAAATCAAAGAAATACGGTTTAAAGTATGAGGAATCGCTCTGTATTGTGTTCAATGCTAATAAATCTACAAGTATGATCTTTCATGTGCCATTTTTGAAAAATTTTGTGCCTAAATTGTATCTTGTTCAATTAACAATAAACAAATTGTATATCCAATTAACTTTAGTAACTCAGTAAAATACCCTGATGTTCATTTAAACCGGTCCCTTACTGATGACAATTTCATCATGAGACAGGTTAAAATTTTGTATACTGCATGAAATAGGGTGCAAAGTGATTTTTCGAATTGTTCTGAATCCATGAACAATACGCAATTTCGTGATCACTGTTCTTGCTTGTATGCTTCTTAATTGTAGTGTAATTTCAAATCGTAATGCTTAAGAAAATTCCTCGTAGCGTGTAATGACTCCTATTATATGTTGCACAAATTTCTTCGCTTTTGCTGTGCTCATACTTTCCAAATTAAGGCAAACGATGAAACATTTAATACTGTAAATTGTAAACTGATGTATCGTCTTGTTAAACGCTATCACCAACCTAAAAACTCAGTTGTTACTCTGCTGATAGACTCTGCTAGCTATTTTTGTTCTAAATCTTACCCTCATTGCCGTGATTTTCTTACCTTGGTCAATGGATAACAAAGTGTTTTTTTAGACAACCTACCTCAGAAGATCTGTTTGTACATAGATATAGGTGTACTGTTTTACGTGTTTTTATGTTGTGCTAATTTTGTGTCTTTCTGCCCTATGTATATTTGCTTTCGCTCGATATGGATTACATTCATTCCGTCTGATAGAAATACAGTGAATAAATTGGCTACAAAAGTTTATAAAACACTAAAAATAAAGGCAATTGAATTGAGTTACATATCGGGCTCCTTGGTATTTAATAACTACCAGTAAGTTAATCTAAAGCACAGATTCACCTTTCTGGGGAGCATTGGAGATTCATAAAGGGAGAGCGAGGACACAGCACAATGACTTTCTTTTAAATAAAATTATAAAATTTTTCAAAATCCGTACTTTGAAAACTTTATCTCCAAAAAAGTGTCTTTGTGCTGTTTTACACGGCAATTAATGTGAAAAAATGGCCGCTTTGTAAAACTGATCTCCATAAAAAAAGTTGTCACAAATTAAAAGGGGTACGGGTTTTTGATGGTAGTGTCAATGGGTGCATTTTCTCAAAATGTTTAGCAATCCTTGGTCTAAAGCTTAGGCTAACTTAGACCGGTTTTAGACCTATTTGACCAATTTCATGAAGTTGAGCCCCGTACCTTAAGGGAAGCCCGTGCCAGCAGTGACAGAGTGTCAGCCTACCGTTTAAAGATTCTTCTGTAACCTAAGAGGAATATATCGCTACCGACACTCATTATTACTTTCTACTTTTACTAGAGCATTTTTTTGAGTGAGTAGCAATACTTTTACTTTGGCAGATTTTCGAGTACACTACCTCTAATGATATTGCATTTCAATCAACTTTTTTATCTTTTTTTGAAGAAAATTTTACATAGGCTACCAAATCGTAGAAAATGAACTTGGCTGCAAATGATTACTTTAGTTTGTAAGAGTATTACAACATACCCTATAACAGTGCTACTCAAACTTTTTTATGCCGTGTACCTTCCTTCACTTGGCGTACCGGTCAATTTGCGAAAAAAAGACAAGAGCAAAGTCATTATTACTTTTGTAACAAATACATAATAAAAGCAAGTCACAAACATTTTTATTAATTGTCTTTCGAATTTTGATGCGAAGTGTGCGCTTGCTTATTTGCAACCAGCTTATCCAATTGCGGTTCAATGGAAGACAATGCTACTCGAAGAGGAGCATGGATATCCAACGCGTTTCTGTGTTTTCCCTTTAAACAGCTCATGGTAGAAAAGCCGGCTTCACATAGATATGCAGAAGGAAATGGAAGCAGTGTTTTAATAGCCATGCCACTCAGTCTCGGATATTCTGCTTTCATTTTGATCCAGAAGCTTGCAAGAGAGTTTAATTCAAAAGAGTTTTGCAAACCTTCATCAGCAGATTGCTCCAATAATTTATCTTTTAAATCAACACTTATATTTAACTCTTCTACGTTTACAGTTGGTGCAAATGGGTTTCGAATCCATTTATCTCCTCTTCATGGATCTTTTTGTTCCGGAAAATAATGTTGAATGCGTTCCACCAAATCTGACAAATGTTCTGTAGCAGTATCTTGAACACATTTGACGTCCAAATTGTCTTCTGCATCGTCAATAACAGTAGCTAACTGAGGAAACATGTCGTAGCAATTGTTGGAGACTTGAATCTTCCATGCTTTCAGCTTTCGTTGCATGCCGTCAATTTTATCTATTGTTGCAAAAAGTGAAGCATTTCTTCCTTGCATTGAAGTGTTAAGGCTATTAATAATAACGAAAATGTCAGTTAAGTAAGCTAGCAAAGCAAGCCATTGTTCATCACAAAATAGCTTCGCCCAATCTGGCTTTCTGTCATACAAAAATACTGCCAGTTCGTTTCGGGGCTCATATACGCGTGATAAAACTTTTCCCCTCGACAGCCAACGCACACTGGAATGAAATAATAGTTGCCTGTAATCTGCTTGCATATTGTCGCATAAAAGGGCAAACAGTCTTGAATTAACTGCACTTCCTCTGATATAATTAACAATTTTTACGACCTCGCAAAGCACATCATTTAACTTCGTTGACAATTTCTTGGTTGCAAGACTTTTCCTATAAATAAAGCAATGCGTTGAAGCACATTCTTGGGCCAACTGCTTAATTCATGTAATTACTCCCGATTTTTCTCCTGTCATTGCAGCAGCACCATCGGAACATACTCCAACGCAATTCTTCATGTCTAATCCTTTGTTTTCAATGTAATCAATAATAGTCTTTGATATTTCTGCACCAGTTGGTCTACGTGGAAGAGAGGCAGAGAAAAAAACTCTTTATTTAATTTGCCTTCATATTCATAACGTACATACACCATCAAAATTGCCATGTTTCCAATGTCTGTGCTTTCATCTAGCTGTAAAGAATAGTACTTGGCCAGTTTAATTTGATCAGCTAGTTGAATTTTCATATTATTAGCCAAATTAGCAGTTCGTCGAGCAATAGCGTCGTTTGAAAGAGGAATATTTGCAGCCTTTGCAGCTGCTGCCTCACCAAGTACTTCTAAACAAACGTCTTGAATACAGCCTTTCACTAATGTCTCACCAACACTGTACGGTTTTTGAGCTTTTGCAATTCTTAGCGCCACTTTATTAGATGCACGTAAAGCTTTAGTATTTACATGAGTCAGGCTGTACATCTGTTTTTGTGCACTTTTTAATTCTCTTCGTTTCCTCTCAAAAAACTCTTTCGGCTTAGAACTGTAATCTTTATGTTTTGAATGTAAGTGTCTCTTTAAATTTGAAGGTTTCATTGAGTCATTGCTAACTACAACTCCACAAACAACACATTGCAGTTTCTGTACACCTGCCTCATCTGCGCCAATGAAGCCAAATTTTAAATGCGATGGATCATATTTTCGAACAAATGTTGAACGACTTCTTTTTGCAGTCAACACCTCAGTGCTTCCAGCATCACTTTCGTTTCAATCAGAATCATCTAGGTCTGAAACTGATTGTCTCTGTTTCACATATATGTCCATAGGACTACGCTTTGCCATTTGTAAAACTTAGCTGAAACTACACTTTTCATAGGCTAATATGGGCTAACAGCTAACTCACTTTCTAAAAAAGAACAAGCTTTATAGCTTCAACAAATTTATGTAAAAACATGCTCAACTCACTACAATCATCTGATATTCTGAAGTCAGAGTGTGGCCGATCGATTGAGCCTCTCACTTCTCTACTCGTTACTGGACGCTGCAGGTATAGTCAAGCACGTGGACACAGCACAAACACACAAAAAGGATGATCATCTCGCATCCAACATTGCGATAATTTGTTGAAATAATGGATAACAATTACAAAATAACATTTCTTTGTGACGTAACTGGTAAGTCGTCGTTGTAACGGCCCACCAAACAGTCTATAACAGGGAAAGCAGATTGAACATTATCGTTGCCTAAAAATTACGAGGGGCATTCAAAAAGTAATGTACTCAAAAGCATTGCTAGTACAGGATTTTACCAATCTTGTTTATATTTGGCACAAACATGATAGGACACACCTTTTTGCGATTGTTATATGTTTTTCTTTTATTTTTAGATTTTTAAAGCTTTAACTAGATTTAGAAATGGCTGCCTTTTTTGAAGCTCGTCAGAAGCAAAGAGCTGTAATCGAATTCCTTGTTGCAGAGGGAGAAACCTCTCTTAAGATTCACAACCGGCTGAAAAATGTCTACAAGGATAATACCATTGACTATAGTAATGTAAAATGATGGGTAAAGCGATTTAAAAAAGTACTGAAGACCATGAAGAGATGGGTAAAGCCAGCATAGCCGATAAGCCACGTAGTGGTCGCCCATCAACCTCTGTCAATCCTGACAACAAAACTTATGCTGATGAGTTGACAAGAACTGACCGGCGCATTACTGTCGAGGAGCTGGCATCCAAGCTTGATGTAAGCGTAGGCAGTGCCCATTCAATCGTGGTGTCCCTTGGGTATTCAAAAGTGTGTGCCCGCTGGGTACCCAGACAGCTGACGGAGGACCACAAGACTGAAAGAGTTCGCTGCTGCACTCAGCTTCTGGGACACCACCAGGGAGACCCTACCTTTCAGGAAAGAATCATTACTGGAGATGAAACATGGGTATACCATTTTGAACCTGAATCTAAAAGGAGATCAATGGAATGGCGTCACCCAAATTCCCCAAGGACCAAAAAGTTCAAGGCCCAAAAGTCTGCTGGCAAAATTATGGCCACCGTTTTTTGGGATTCTCAAGGTGTAATCCTTGTGGATTTTTTGCCTAAAGGGGAAACTATTAACTCTGATGTATACATTGAGACTCTTAGGAAACTCAAAGCAAGAATTCGACGTGTTAGGCCCAACTTGGGCATGGCAAATGTGCTCCTTCAGCATGAGAATGCACGTCCTCACACAAGCATCAGGACCATGGAGGCCATCACTTCATTTGGATGGACTGTGATACCACATCCGCCATATTCTCCTGATTTGGCACCGTCAGACTACCACCTCTTTGGTCCAATGAAAGAAGGACTCCGGGGCAACCGATATGGCAATGACAATGAAGTGAAACTGCTGTCTTGAATTGGCTTAGACATCAAGCGGCTGAGTTCTGCAACACTGGTATACATACCCTCGTTCATAGGTGGACTGTAGCTCTTGAGAGAGGTGGAGACTATGTGGAGAAGTAAAAATGTAATGCTCACACTTTCTTTTGATGTATAATACATGTTGCTACTATAATTTGTTTCTACATAATAAAATTGGGTGCATTACTTTTTGAATACCCCTCGTATTATATAGACGTTCTGATCAACATAAAACAAATTACTCAATTTACAATTTCTCCTAATTGACCGCGTACCGGCAGCTAAGTGCTCACGTACTGGCACTGGTATGCGTACCGGCGTTTGAGTAGTACTGCCCTATAACGTGATATTCAAGTTCACATTCCACCCATTGCAGCAAATGGGTCAAAAGGCTGGAAAAATTTTTGTTAGTTAATTGACATTAAAAAAAGAAGTAAGAAATAGCATATACATCAATCTACCGAATCTAGTGAGTGCTTTTTAACCGCTGGGGCACCAAAAAATCCTTTGATCAGCGAGTCTAGCTGCCGCAGATTTTGATTAACGCCACAACACAGATTACCATTTGATTGAGACCAAATTTATATGATGGGCCAAATTTGGCATTTACAGAATAAGTTTATGTTTAGATGGTGAATTTTTGAAATTTTCGAGGACTCACGAAAAACATGTTTCTTTAAATAAAATCCTTTTCAAAAAAACTGCATATAACTGCTTTTGGTGATTTTGGAGGTAAGGTCGAAATTTCTTAAAGAAAGGAGTGATAAAAGAGTTTTGCATTTGATCAGAAATTTTGGCCCAGATTTTTGAACCCAAATAAATTATTTGACTTTGGCTTTGCTTTAACCTATGTCGTGGTAGGAAGTAGTTTTTGTTGCATGATAGTGTAGTTGGATAGCTGTGTGTTTGTTCAATTTCAGTAAAATATTTTTCAAAAATTTCTGGCAGGTGATTGCTATATAATTTATGCATAAATTTTTCTTTTTTTTATTGTTCGTGTTTCTCGTCTCTTCACGAGACAGCAAATTGTATCGCTGTCTTTTGAGCAGAATGTCCTCACTCGCTTGGGAGTTGCCACTTTCGAGGTGTCTGGGCCACCGGTCTTCCACATAAAGGTAGGGGCGTCCCATTAGTTGCCTTGTCCAACTACACAACAAGCGAACTTGCGGGCTTGTTTTTCACAACATACCTCAAATTCCAAGCACCAGGCAGGAAAGATATGAATACCATTTTCTAAAGTCTTTATAACTCGACAAGGGAAATAAATCCCAGGTCTGCCGACTGCAAAGCGAACGCTCTAACCACTACGCCACCGCGCACCTATTTCGAGTTGAATATTTGTTTAATAGAAAACAGTTTAGCTTGTACTTCGTGATAAAAATTGGAGTAATTGTTATCTTTGGTTTCATTTAGCATGTTTAAAATTTTGTAATGGATTATATTTATTGGCTTTAAATCAGTTTGTTTGCGTTATCCCCAAGATGAGACGCCATACTGTAGAAACAAATACAGGGGTGGCCATAAGTCGCTTTACCGAGCGGCCATAAGTCGCTTTATCTGGTTTTAATAATAATAAACACAAAATTCCAAATGACACAACTTTTATTTGGGGTATGTGAGGTATCCTGAAGGAACGCGTTTACTCACCAAATGTTCGAACCATACCTGAGTTGAAGGAAAGAATTACTGCAGAATTTGCAGCCCTGAACAATGATAAGGACTTGTGTCGACGAATCTGTCACTCTATTCAGAGAAGAATCAAGTTGTGTATTGATTCTGAATGACAACACTTTGAAGATAATATGTAACTGTTTTCATGTTTTTGTTTTGAAATCATTATTGTACGATGACTAAATAAAAGTTGTATCATTTGGAATTTTGTGTTTAATATTATTAAAACTAGGTAAAGCGACTTATGGCCACTCGGTAAAGCGACTTATGGCCACCCCTGTATGCTAAGCAATAATAGGCTTCGAGAAGAACAAACTCAGCAACTTCTATGCAATCATGCACTGCTGTTTTGGTTATCGCACGTCATTATCTAGCTTAATTCTAAATAACATATGAACATAAAGAACATCTAGCAGGCCTAAGAACTGGCCTATGTAGTAATAATAGTAATTTTATTTTCGTCCAAAAACAATCCAGTAGAAACCAAAATCAAACAGAAGTAGATGGCGAAACGATATATTGGTTCATTAAAGCTTGCATTATCGATTTAGAAAGGGCAAATTAAATTTCAGTCAGAAGTATTTTCATTGCTTTCTGCAAACCACAAACAATAATATCAAGAGCACTTAGTATTTATACTTGTACCGTATATAAAAGCCAAGCTGCGGTGTGCAGCTATCATTACAAACATAGGCATAAAATTTGCTATTCATCCTGTGCCATTTTTGGTTGAACAATTATCCTACTGGACCTAACAAACTTACAACTGTTAGAAAAAGTTAGTTCTTTGGTACATTTTAATATCTTTTCCTCTGAAGCATGGTTCTTTGGCATTATCTATCTAAATTTTCAAAACTATTTATCAAAAAATGAAATCTCAAAACGTTTGCAAAAAGTAGCCTACCTGTTAAAAACACTCATATTTTTGGTGCCTGCACTTCACAAAATTGCGATTTCTTCAAAAACTTGGTCCCTTGGTACATTTCCACTTCTTTTTCTCGATAGCATGGATTTTTGACATTATCTATCAAAATTTTCGAAAAGATTTGTCTAAAGGCGAAGTCTCTAACAATTTTAACATGTAGTTAGCTCCAAGCACAACACTTGGTGATAACCCTAGAAAAAGAGGTGGAGGATTAAAGATGGTTCTGTTTCATCTTTTGTTACAGACTATTAGTGTCGAGCTATGGTTTGATGTTGACACAATTTTCTTTACAATTGGGTGAGGCTGGCACAGTCATCTGATTTAATATTCTTAAACTCAACATTATTAATAAGGGCTCTGCTATTGCAATAACTTAACTGTGGGTGCTTCATTTCCGGTTACTTTGCTTTCTGCATAACTGCGTTTATGCCAGAACCGAGCGACATGCGCGCAGTCAGAGGCGTTAGCTCATGCGAATTCGCTACAGTAATGAAAAAGTCGTAAGTAGCGGTCCTAACGTTTTATGGCTTAATCTTGAAAATACATATCAATTGCTTTGGCGCCCTCACACAACTTTGATGCACTTGCTGAATCTAAAGGATACAAGTCTGTTTAGTTTAAGAACACCTTTGGTGGAAACAGGGCAAATAGAACGTTGTTAGCCGGCGATAAACTTGGGATGCATGCAGTAATTATGCGCAGGCGCCCATAAACGAGCGAGCGCGCTCCGCACATAAACTAAATAGAGAAACAAAGAATTTTTCACCCTACACCTACAATCTAGCCCTAATGGAAACCAGCCTTAATTCTTTAAACGTCAGCGTTAATACAACGCGTCTGTGGGATTCAAACCCGCATCTTTGGAACTGGATCCCCTCGCGCACAAAGTTTTGCTGCCATGCACGACGTGCTGCCAACCATGCCTTAAAGCACCGCATTTAGTTTGCAACCTTTTGATTTTTAGAAGACCTTTTTGTGCTTAATCACTGCTTGTGCGATCAGCTTTACATAAGGATATCAATTTTAGTCCATAGTTGAGCGGCTAGCAGTAACGTCAAAACGAACCTCATTCAAAAGTAAACGGCACGTAAGATTTGTGCCTTATGTTAGTTTGTTTTTGTAAAGTCAACGTTAATGCTATTGGGGCGACCTCTTGGCCCTTGGCAAGCCCTGCTGATGAGTCTAAAAGGACGAAACGCATCCAGGGATGGCTTCGTAAATTTGAAAATATCTCTCAATAGCATGGCTTCCTTCGGAAGCCTCGCGCTTTCAGGACTCGCTTTGTTGTTTTGTTTCTCGCTTGTAAGACGCTCTCTATCGATCGTAACCACTTGGAGCTGGCAATATCATTTTGATTGCAAACATAAATGGTAAAGTCCATTACTCATATTTGTAATTGCAAGGATAAGCTTATCGGTACCAAACACTTATCTTCATTTAAAAGTAGGGAGGTCTGCATTGGGGGCAAAGTTAAATGTAATAAAAAGCCCCAAATTTAAGAAAAGATCAAAATTAAACAGCAATAGCATCAATATCTAACACTGGATTAAGATCAAACGTTTTTGTTTGAAAAGTGCTTAACAGGTGCCTTTTGCAATAGGCTGTATGACTTAAAGGAAAGACAGGACCCCTTTTCATGCTAAGGCCGAATTAAAGCAAACAGCACAGGCAAAAATCTTAATGTCACCAATAGCAATACGAAAGCAGACCCACCAAATTGTCGAACACGCCTACCGCTAAACAGCTAATTTCTTTATGAGTCAAAACGACCACCATTTGGGCGAAGCCATCAATTTTCATTATGTTTCATCTCCCCCCCCCCCTCTTACTCCTTTAAAAATTGCGAATGGTAGTTTGTATCATCGTTCTTTGTTTTTGAATACTTGCAGTCTTGTCTAATAAACCAACATGATCACCATTACATGTACAAGAACTATGGCTTTTATTTAGTTAAACATTTCGTTGTGGCTCTAACAAATGTTTGTACGGTGAAGCTGGCGCAGCTTCATTAATTTATAGCTTTTAAATCAGCACGGGTGATAGTATGGCCTGCCGGGGTAAATCGCACCATACTTAGAAGAAACATTTTTTCCATTTTGCTTCATAATAGCTTTCTAAAGCTACCGAGATCAAGCCAAACATTTGAGGAAAAGCAAGGACACTTTAAACTCCCCAGGGCACGTCAAACAGGGAGAAAACAACATGCTACATAATGCGTAGCCAGCGACGACTTGAGAAAGTTTAAGGGGAAATCAAAGAAAACAGCGTCACTGTGTCAAATCACACCACACGAAAAACATTTTTGCTATTTTGGTTTAGAATAGCTTAATATAAGAAATGTGATCCCTACTTCCAAACTGCGGGAAACGCAAGGTTCTTTTGGGCTTGTGTCAGCAATGAACAGAGCACATAGACCTAAGGCATAACCAGGATCTTGAAATGAGACATTCTATTAGGAAAAGGAGCACAAAAAGTCGTAAACATTTTATATGCAGAAAACACATAAAAGTTTGGTAACTCTTCACACAAGAACCTAACAGGTGAAGCCGGCTTAATTATGCTGATATGCTGCCTGTTATGGTATTTATGTCATTTATGTCTACACTCTACATTGTTGTAATAAAATCCAAGAAAAAAATCAACTTAAAGCCATAACCATAACAATTTGTAATGCTGAATATAGAGAGAACAATAGCCGCTTTTGTCTCTATTGGTTAAAGCGTTTAGTCAATAGAAATAAGACCAATAGCGCAGCCAAATTAGGAACTTGATACTACAAGTATAAATAGGAAAGCGGCAGCACCAATTGGCAAAATAGGCTTACCATTAAATAGTTTTTTCTTTAATTGTGAAAGTAGCCACCATCTTGTCGCTTCAACCAGTTTTGATCATGTACAATCCCTGCTCTCTCACAAGTATTAACGATAATTTGTGGCAAGATTCTTTGTGAGCATTGCCAGTCATGATTAAAAGCATATGGTGATCACAATTTTGGTGTAAAAGAATTGTGAAAGGGCAAAAATTCATTAATTTTTCGCTACTGCTCACACAAGAGCCGGATGGGTGAAGCCGGTTGAAACAAAATACTAAACCCGGACATTACTGATGGAGGGCCTCTGCCGGGGGACGTGGCAAAGCCGGATAGTAACTTATATATTGACTTTGGTGATATGATAACTAATGTTTTCTTCATTTGGTTATAAAAAATTTGCTTAAATATTTCTTATTAAAAATTTCAGGCTCCCAAATTACTTCCTGGCTGCACAGGCAGAAACATAAAATCTGGCTCCTGTAACTCTTAAAGCACACAACTTTCTAAATATTACATAATTTTAAACCCAAAACCCCCAAATGTTAAACCCAGATATCCCATATGAATCAATCAATTTGCTTATGGTCAGATTTTACAAAATCATTTTACATCAATCTTGTAATGTTTTGTAATCTCTGTCAAACAGGAAAGATTACATTTTACTTACCGATTTCAAGTGACTAATAATGATGCATGGCATGTGGCATTTGCATTTTGTTTTTTCACTTACTTATGTTAATGTCGTAAAAGTAATTAGATATTTTATGATTTGTTTTGTAATCAATGAGATAATATTGTTTTACGGTAATTTTGGTCACTATGGCCAAACAATTGTTTACGATATTATTGTTTTTGTTTAGGTAAGATTGTATTTTGCAACTTATATATTTTTGTTTTGCTTGGTATTCATGGCAGTTTTTGTTTTTTCTCGACCTCGAATCTAAATGTATTAAGCAAATGCAAAAATATTTGTTTATTATTTAAATTATTAGGTTGATGGTTATTAATATAAAACTACAATGGTATTTCGAAAATCCTACCTTGGTTTTTATCCTTTTTTAAATTTTTGTGGAAACCTTAAGTACAAAATTTTTATCGTAGCAACCGTCAACAAGGTGCAGCTTGAATGAATTTTATTCGCTACAGGAGAAGGTAGAAATAAACAAATAAAAGTATTACTCTAGGCTATTCAAACTTTCACAGCAGGTTACATTCAAAAACCTTATTCTCAGTAATAAACCTTTGGAAAAATCGAAAGTCTAGTAAACAATGCACTCCCCAAAATAGCAAGTGTGGCTTCAAAATTGTGGATATTACTATAATTCAGAAATTCCGTGCAGACAAACCCTAATTGGTACTGCAACAAACCCCAATTCGAACCTTAACTCTGACACTAGTCGTTGCCTTATCGCTGGCACACCGTTCTCTATTGTCATGCATTTTAGAGGTATTCAATGCTCTGAAATACTTTCTGTGGAATTCTGTGTTTTAGTATATTGCTTTAAATTCTGCTTGTGACCAGTTTTACTCATTCTTCCATATGATGAAGATATATTGACAGGTTCTCATCTAGGCTAACGTTGTCAACTAGCATTGACAAATATTGGCTCTGCATGTCTCTGTGCTCTTTCCTGTTTTAGATTTTATGAACCTAATCTATAGGTTTTCCTTTAATGGCCCAAGAGTTGTGTCACTGTAAATTTAGAGCAGCATGGAAGTAGCAGAGTTGTATCACTAAAAATTTGGAGCAGCATGTGGAAAAAATTAAAAATTAGCATAGCTTAATCAGCCAAAATTTTCACGCCTGCTATTTCCTTGTTTTCTACGTTTGGTGCCAGTATATAAATCATCTAAAGCCTGTTTACTTGTTTGTTTGATTTGCAAACAAAACAATACAAAAAAGCATCAGAATCATATATTCCACTGTGGTAGGACTTCAGTTTCTTCAGAGTGGCAAACAACATCACCGTTTTTTTAATGATTTTTCTTAGTTTTGGTAGCTGTTGTTTACTGAATGTTTTGAAATGGATGCAACCAAAAAGCCACTAAGAATTCCTCCTGATTTTAGCATATATGCTGAAGAACATGGAATTTTCGACATGTATAAAGTGAGATAAGAACTTGTTTTACTCATTGAATACAAGTTGAACACAGAGGTATTGGCAGTGGTAGCTTGGTGAACTGTACCTCACAATGCCATAAGCATTGAACTTGTAGTCTTAATTAAAATTGACGCTCAGTTTCTCTTATCTCGCTGTTGCTGAATTATAAAAAGCAATAAAAAATGTGATTTAGATTTTGAAGTTAAGTTTTAATATTTTGAATTCTGTCTCACAAAGCTTTTAGTGTAATGTAGATCTAATTGTTATTCTTTAGCAGTTGCTATTTTGCCGTTAACAGCATTTTACCCTTAGGGGCTATTTTGCTGCAAAACATTTGTGCTTGGTCAATTTTTATGACCTATTAAACATGTGACTTTTGATCATTCCTGTTTGCTTAATTTCAGTGATCAATCAAAACAATTTGCACTGCCAGTCTATACTCCCCCACACTGTACACTCCCTCCCAGTGTTCACTACCCTGTGCATTCACATACCAGCCCCTCCCTCCAGTGTATACTGCCTTTGTCTAAGTGCTCTGCCAGCCAAGATTTTAATCTGTTACAACTGCATTTCGAGGCAGCTGCTCTATCCACGTGCCACAGCATCACTTGCAGAATATCAGCAATCATAGCTATATATTCATACATGAATGGTTACCAAAAAATAGCCTCCAAGGGTAAAATGCCATCGATGGTAAAACAACCACTTCCTTATTCTTTTCTTTTACTACTGCATTTAAGTTTTTTTCATTCCAGTTTTATTTTGTATTAATTTTTAGTCTATTTGGCGGTGCTTGACATATTTACTATTTTTGTTAATGGTGGCAACTGTGAAGAGAGATATCTTGAGTTGACAACTATTAGTTTCTTCAATGGTTCAATGGTTTCTGACCCTCGACCTCACAGTATAATTGTTTCAACTGCAATATTTATGTTTTTATGTGTGCTTGAGCCAGAAGAAATTTACTGTCTTACTTTAGCCAAAATACTTTACTTTCTTGCCACACAATGTTGATGACTTTAGGATTAGTGTTATAGTAAATGCACTGTATTGTAGAAATGCAGTAGCTATTTATGTGTAACCTTACCTCAACTCGAATTTTTCACTTGAAAACAAAATAATTTTTAAATGAAGTTATCAATGATATTCAATACGTATTTAGCAATTAAAATGCTTGAACTTAAAAAACAAATTTTGTAACAAAACTTTACATATTTTGTTTTCAGCGACTTTTAAGTCAGCTTGTAATTGACAAACCTTCTGATCCGCTGCAGTTTTCCATCGATTGGTTAAAGAAAGATCACCATACAGGTTCCAAATTGTGAATGTTAATTTTTTAATACTTTAGCATGATCTTACACTCAAATGTCACTGGTGTTGAGTCACCATTTCAAGTTTCACCGCTAGCTCGTAAATTGTTCAGTGCAGTGTTTCTTTCTAGTTTTTGGCCTGATGGAAATGAAAGCCATTGTGGCTATGCATTGGAAAATAGTTGAGTTCAACTTTTTTATCAAGGTGATCCACAAGAATGAAAGGTTTTCGCTTTTGCCAAACTGCAAATTTGGGGTATATTTGATTTTAATTGCATCAAAAACCATCAGCAAAGTGAACCTGCCATGCGTTAAAACAGAGGTCAGCAAACTATGACCCATTAACAAAATCATCCAGCTTGCAAAGTCACTGATTTGGCTTGTAGCTTGAATATTTCTTGATTTGTTATTAAATTGTGTTTAATTTGAAGAACACTGCATTCGAGAAAGAAATGTGCTTATTTGTAAGAAACCTACATATTTACGAGTTGTGTGGTTAAAAAAAGGTCTTCTTCACAGATGTGGTATGAATTTACACTTTGAAAGTTTAGATCTCCAAAAATAAAAGAAAAGATCTTTGCCTTGCATTGAGGAAAAATCATTTATCGATGTGCAAAGAAAAGACAATATGTGCATCATGTAGAGGTAGTAATTCAGGCCAGAAAGTCCTTGCATTGTGGACTTTTGGTCCACAACAATTAAAGGTTACCTGCCCCTCGCTAAATACAGGTTTCCTGTCATAGAGTTGGGAATATACCCCAGAACATATCTTTGATTTTGTGTATGAGTCTACTTGACGAAAACCATACCAGAATTTGTTTGTTTTTGTTGCCACAGGATACTGTTTTCATACTGTCATTACAAAAGTATATATGTTTGTATTGCAAAACATTAACCCTTTTGCTGCGACGTTCGGATATATCCACAAATTTTACATTGCCGTTTACTGCGACTCCGATTTACCCCACGATAGTATAAAAACATTTTTCTATTAAAAAAATAGTATCAGCAAATTTCAGCTGCATTAAAAATTATAAAAAACTCCCTTAAAAATTCCTAAAATTAAAGTTTTTAGAAAATTAAATTCATTCTTGGATATAAAACAAATAAAAACATTTAAATGCAGTAAAATAAAGTTGTTTTTAAGAGGTTAATTTTTTTGGTCATAAATTGCAATTTTTTAAGACTACTGAAAATTCTAATTACGCAGCAAAAGGGTTAAGCTGCTTTACAATTTTTAAACTGTTCACTTTTGTCTTTTACTTGAAATGGTCTTTTAACTATGGTGAGCTTAAAGAACAGCAGTAGAAACTCATTCTGGACAGTGGGCTAGTTTGTAATGATGAGGTCCGTTTTCAGTGCCAAACCAAGTGGTGCATTTTGGAGAAATACTTCTCAGCAACTTTTCTGCTTGTGGTAGAAACGCACTGCGCCTGATAGTACTGGAAATTCCAAAGCAGAAAGTCTAAATGTTAGTAGTTCCATGTGGAACTGTAAAGGCTGTTTTTTATTCAGCTGATAAAACTGGAAAACAATTAAAAGAAACAACAAATTTACAGTAATTTGTAATTCTTGTTTATTTGTTTTGCAGTTTCCAGAATTGCTGTAATTGGACCTCCAGCAAGTGGAAAAACAGGAATTGTAAGTTCTGTAATTACAGCCTTCATGTGTTGTGATAAGAGTGTTGGTGACAGTGTTTCTGAGGCACTGACACAACTCTGCAATCAAAAGATTTTGAGTTCAATGCCAACCTGTGTTTAGGCAATTTCTTCTGTTTGGCTGCAGTGTTTGATGTTGAAATGTGCTATGCCTGCAGCTCTGGCAACTCCAATTCGATTTAAACCTAAGTTGATGGTATATAACCGTAAAGTTTTTCCATGACCACTATCGAAATTTATCGCTGCTTTTAAAAAAGATCTCGTTTACTAAAAATCGCACTGTCAACTATTAAAGCAAGTTAAAAGAAAGGGACCGTCAAAGAACCATTAGCATTTTTTAATGAAGATACTTTTGTCTGACATAATCATGTCAAATAGTAGAAGCAAGCATAGCATTTTAAAGTAATCACTAAACACGCAAACTAAATACAGAGTGACAGTACAATCAAGGTAAGATTTAACTTCATTGCCACGTTATTTAGAGTTCAATGTTGAGCAAACGCATTAATATTGTTCATGTTCACCGGGATATGTTATTGGATGATGAGTTATCTGATCCAGCTCAAGAAGCAAAAGCATTGATGGCAAATAACCAGGCTGTTCCCGACGCGATTTGGGTAAATTTACGTCGACTTTGTATACTTTTTACATTTTTGAGTTCTTTTTTTTTTATTAAGTTTTCCATATTTTTTATTTAATGTACATGTTATTTTTGTATAAATTTGATAGGATGCTTTTTGGTAAACCATTTGTGCACAATGTCATTCAAGAACCGTAGACCCATGACAACTTGCCGAATTCTGTGGGAATTTGTGTGTACATAAGCATTGAACATCCAATAGTAGTCGATACGTTTGCTGGTGAATTTTTGTTAGTCTTAAACAGTTTAAAATAGTCGTGCAAAATCGATTTCGACGTAATGAATCAATATCGGTTAATTTAAGTATCCTAATACAAGCAGAAGCTATACAGATCAATTAAACTGTAGCGCTAAACAGCTTCTAAGAAAAAGAAACAAAATATCTGAAAAATATTGTTTTGTGCGCTATGTGTTGTTGTGTTTGTCAGAACAGTCATGTCATTGCCACAATTATTCTTAAGTCATGGGAAAATCTGTTGTCAATTATACTGGAATAATTTAGTGTTCAGAGTTCAGACTTCTTTAAAAGTTACCAATGCTTCTGATATAGTGCATTTTTTTCTGCAAGCAATAAAACATGATACTGGTGAACACACGACAAATTTTAAAACACAAGATCGATTTAGATTATTTGTTACCAAAGAAATCAAATATTCACATCGAATTCGAAGAAATTGAAAACGCCAGTTTGAAGGCGATATCCATTGTTGTGGAAGCTCTTCTGATCTTTTGTTTCCTAATTTTATCGTTCAGTAGTGCACAGTAATGAAGCAATTAATAATGAAAGAGGATTGCCAATTCAAACTCTATTGAAACACTTCGTTTTTCTTAATCATGGCATCAAAAGGCATCAACATTGAACTGATGTTTTATCGAATTTTTGACGCCAACTTGGTTGCGTGGCTTTTTAAACAATGGCAATTTGATGTTGCAATGTCCATTTTACATCTTTCTATTCCCGCGTTTTCATAGCCTTAAAAGTGTAAATTCAGTGTATCTAGGCATTTGCATTTGCACTGCGCACTACACATTTGCTTTCGAACCAGCTTTGTACTGGAGCAACGCAGCACTATAAATTCGGGATGCCTTATAAATACCAATATGCTTTTATGGAGTTTCGAACTCGAAAAATACATCGCTTTAATTTTCATTGCCATTTTGATTACTTTAAAGATATTTTATTAAAAATTGTTTAAAATAGCATATACAGTAAACGCTGCTTAATATGACCACCTTGGGACCAGACCATTTTGGTCATAATATCCGAATGGTTATAAAAACCGAAGCCGCCATAACAGCTCCTGAATCGACGTCGTAAGCCACAAGAAGTCCAAATACCGTCAAATTCATCGATTACCCGAAGTAACAGTAAAACAAAGTACAGTACTTTAACATGACAATTGACGGTAAAATTTAGTACAGTGTTTGACAATATGTTGAAAAAGCGAAGTTATAAGTGCATGGCGGGAAAAAATACTGTACTGTAACAAGAAAGATGGAGAAAATGTTGGTCATAATATCCGAAATTTGGTCATTTTAAATGAAGAAATTCCGGACCGTACCAAATTGGTCATAATAAGCGGCCGGTCATATTATCCGTGGTCATAATAAGCGGCGCTTACTGTATCCAAAAATTTTGGTTAGCTAATCTTAAAGGGAAGTCGCCAAAACGATAATGTCAGAAAGTAAATTACTTTTGGACGAGAAGATAGACGACTTTGAATTGCAAACGATGGCAGATCAACGTATGAGTCTTAGGATGCAAACAAACTCCTTTTGTGAACATAAATTTGGATTAGATTTTTGATAACTGTAGCTTCTAAACAGTTTAGAAAAGAAATGCGTTCTTTTACCAAATTGAAAATTTTTCATTGTTGTAGTTCTGAGAGCTGATAGGGTTTTGAAACAGGTGATAGTTAATTGTAGAGTCAGAGCTTCCTGATTTAGATGAAAACTTGCATGCAAGAACAGTTAGTATCCATGTTTCTGTAGTCAGTGGTTTTCTTATAAATTTAGTTACGTGTTGTTTTGTTCTGTTTTGCTATCTTTTAGACATGCGACCCATACACCTTCGGTTATAATGGGGCAAAAATACTTCGCTGCAGGAAATAATTTCCTCCTTAATGAGGAGTCGGTCGAAGAGCTTTGAGAATATGCAACCACAAGAAAACCTGATTAACATTTTTTTTTAAATCTCAAACCAACTCTCAACCTTTTGAGTGACATGCTTTTAAAGTTAGAAATGCCAGTAATCAGAGTAGGAAGCAAGTTACAAAATTATTCTGTTTCAGGTGCAACTGATTGTTGAACGATTGCAAAGGAAAGACTGCAGCAGACGTGGCTATGTCTTGGAAGACTTCCCTCAGAACAGACAGCAGGCATTGATGCTGCAATCAAAAGGAGTTCTCATCGCTCATCTCAGTTAGTTGTATTCTGCGCATGACCTCATGCTTTGTTTGCTTTTTTGTCAGCCTTTGTCACCACTACCGGGAGACTGCTTGGCTTCCCCACCTGTCTGCCTCATAAACACTGCGTTGTCTTGTTAAATACTTTACTCAAAGACACAACAAGCAAACTTATAGGCTTTTTCTCCTCACTAATCCTTTTGTGCTGAGCGTTAAGCGAGAAAGCAATAAATACCATTCTAAAGTGTATGGTGTTACTCGATAAGGGAATTGAACCTCGTACTACCGACTGCAAAGCGGGCATTGTAATCACTACATCGCCGCGCTGGTAACTAGGTGTCAGTCGATAATAAGTTTTGATGCTGACGTGGGTTCTTCATTGTTGTGCCCATAAAACAGGCACATCACGGCACTTTGTCCACCAGTGGCAGTTTTTGTGATTGAAAGGCACTTGCCTGAAGGGGGTTGAAAACATGTTTTAAAAATAATTGTGCACGTTCTGAAACTTATCTTCCATCTTTCAGTCGTACTGAGCGCACCTGATACGGTTCTGATTGAACGACAATCAGGGAAGAGAATTGATCGTGTAACTGGGGAGGTCTACCACACCACATTTGATTGGCCGCAAGATCCGGCAGTGCAAGCCAGAATGGTGGAGCCGGAAGGAATCACAGAAGCAGCGACCAGAAAAAGATTGGTGAGGCTTCGACAAGATAGGCTGTTGTGGTTGCTTTTGAGGTGGATGTTATTGTTGCACCGTGTTCGACTCATTTCGCGCAAACAGGGCGCAGCAAGAGAACATGAAACCCTAGAAGTTGGATAACTGGTTAACATCAAATATATGTTTTACAGTGCAAACATTGTTTAGCCTGATTTAATGGGATGTGAGCATTGTTGTAAGTCTATTTAGCGAAGGAAGTTTCCGCATCTCCAACTTAAATGTGTAAAACTAAATTTTTTGCTGAGATTACACGTAACTCGCGCTATTTTTTTAGGAAACTTCCTTTTTTTAAATCACGTTTTAAACACATTATGATTTGAATCGTAATTCCAGTTATATTTTTTAAGTTGGTGAGGTATTATTTTGTGTTTATTTCATTAGACCGATTACGCAAGATCCGTTCATGGAGTCCTCGCATCCTATCCAGATATTCATAAACGGATCAACTCCGATCAGCCCAAAGCAGATGTACTTGCTCAGGTGAGGAATGATGTCGCTACAGGTAACTTCACAAGATTTTTTGAGTTGTGGCATGGTATTTGTTTGTTTTTGGGATTGCAACAAGATGCAAATGTATATTTCTTGTATTTGTGACTATGACAGAAATTGGGAGGTTTTATTTGTTTCAATATGTGACGTGGGTGGGTCTTCATCACAATCGAAATCATTTACTGAAACAAAGAGATTAAATCGCCCTTACGTCCAACTTTTCCTAAACGCAGCAAAGCCTCAGCAGTGAAACTATGTAAAAAATAAAGGAGCGAGGATTCTTTTCGAGATCCATCTTTTGTTTTAGGCAGCAAAGTTATCAAACCTGCTGACAGCACAATGCTTTTGACTAGGGATGACGTACTTCGTTTTTTTTGCACTGTGACGTTGCTATCTTTAGAGTTTGACTTTCATCAATCAAAGGCAGCGAAGCATCGCGCCTCGTACACCGCGAATAGTTTTGATTGGTCCAACAGGATGTGGGAAGTCAACCGTAGCAACGAAGCTGGCCATGAAATACAAATTGGTTGATGGTAAGGTTTACTTTCAAGCTCATATTCTTGTTTGAACTTCGGCTTGGTTGAACACTTTATCACATACGAGTAGCTACTTCTTCCCACATCCTTTTATTAACCCCCGCCTCTTTTTTTCAGTATCATGTGGTTCCCTGCTAAAGGAGCACGTGGCGAATGAATCAAAGTTAGGAATGGCAATCAAAGAGTTTGTGGATAACAAAGAGATGGTCCCGGCCACCCTTGTCAACAAGGTGGTAGTGGACAGGCTCACCCAACTGGACGCATCGACCAGGGGTTGGGTACTGCATGGCTTCCCGTTGTCAAGAGACCAAGCTGACGTAAGCTGACTCATGAGTGCTTTTTACGTGTTTCCATTCTTTAGTCTCGAGGACAGCTCCTCACTAATGCAAAGAACAACTTGTGCTTAAACCTACCTGCGTTGTCAGTAATACACTTAGAGTTTAATTCTACCGCCGAGCAGCTCGATGACAGAAATACTTTTTGAACGGTTGGCAACTCAAAATCCGGTGCTGTTGTTAAATCAAGAGTATTAATGATAAGACAATTTAAGCAGGGTTTCTTTGTAATGGCATCTTATTAGCAAACGGTGCTGTCGCTGGATTTTTCGATTACGTGGCATTCGTGCTAAGCTGTTTAAAGCGATGAAAAAATTTTGTGATTAATTGCAGGGGCTCAATGATGCTGGAATCAGTCCAAACCGGATATTTTTTATGGACCTCCCCGAGGATTGCATCCTTGAGCGCCTCTGCTATCGGCAAACCGATCCGATCAGTGGTGAGAGGTGAGTGTGATGACGTCACAATGCAAAACGTTATCTTTATATACGTAAAAAATGTGAGCAAATTTTAAAATTGATTATTACTTTTTTAAAAACATCGTTTTGAAAAAAAATTGAATTGGTCTGTCTAAGCAAAAGTGATGACGTCATGATGTGGAACTGGGACCACTTATATATATCGCAAAATTTTGAAATGTTTTGTTATAAAATAGAGAGGCATTACGGAGTGCGCTGTCAGTTCCATTCTTTCTGCTTCACACACTGCTTTCACTCAACTCCCACCTTTCTTGGGATTATCTTCCACTGCCTTTTCTAATCACATATCTTAGCAAACAGCGAAATTCTTTCTTCATTTCAGGGTTTTACTTTATCTCTGCTTCTTTTTGGAGCTCCTTCGAAGGAGTCTTATGTCTTCTCTAAATTGTCTTTCTGTGGCCCATTCTTATGCTTCACTCGGATAATTTCCTTTGTGTTACCAAAGTTGCCAACCTGGTACGCCTTCACCGAACGGTCGGTTGTTGTTACCCGACCCCTTCCGAGGGATGAGGGCATGGCGGAAGACTATGGAGCCCTAGAAGCCGGGAAACTTCCCAAGGCCTGGACCGGTGGTCCTAGAGAGACATAGAGTCGCCATAGAGCGAGCGGCGCAAAGAGTCCTTAGCTGGATAGTGCAGAATGAGATGAGAGGTGTCCGCAAGGGCTGCAGGAAGGATTCTCGATTTTACCAATCCTGAAGAGATAAGAGCTTAACAGAAGGCTGTGTCCGTTGCAGCGTAAACGAGAGAGAACACAGCAAGCGTGACGAAGGAGCACAAGTTCCTCGGTGGAAATCGAGGAAACCTGTATGGCGAAGAATTTAGAAGAAACGGTACCGGTACGCCTCCTGTCTGAGAAAAGACAGGAGTGGATACGAGAGATAAGAGGAGAGAGACTACAAGATATTGCAAAGGGCTCAAGTAGCGCTCCCCGTCTGGCCAGCTCATTAGCCTCGTCGTTCCCCGGGAGAAACGAGTGTCTGGGGAGCCATTGTAGCCTGATAGTAGCCATTAGTAGCCTGATAGACGGAGGAGAGAGAAGATAGTTCCTGCCAGATTTTCCAGAGAGATTGAGGTAGAAGAAAAGATTGAGGAGAGGATGGAGTGTGAAGACAGAACGAGAGTCAGTTAGGAGGAGCAGAGAAGAAAAGTCTCAAACTTGTTGGTGATGCCGAGACCAGCAAAGAGCATGTAGAATGGCGCAGGCTTCAGCAGAGAAACTTGAGCATGCTGGGCCGGCTGAGAAGGAAAGAGTGGCCTCGGTGCCACAGAGAGAGCAGCTGGCAAGTACGCCAGAGCTGCCTTTGCCAAAAGGAAAAGAAACAGAGCCGTCAGTCCAGATCATGAGGTTAGAGAGAGTCAAGATGAGCGAGAGCCGCACCTTGGCGAGAGAGAGAGAGGGAGAGCATGGAGAGGAGAGGGTGGACTCCGTAGTGAAAGAAGGGATGTTTCAAGGAGGAAAGGGAGGGCAAGCAAGGAGAGCCTCCCTAGGGGAAGTAGAAGGAAGCATGAGCGGGTGAGTGAACTCAAAATTTCTCTTCAGGACGATCTGCAAAGTCTTGGTTTCACTCCAAGTCTGGCTAAACCTGAAATAGGAAAGGAGGTTGGGAGACGAAGAGCCTGCTCATATGATGAAAGAGTGAAATGAGTCAGGGTGACTCGTAGGGAAGGAAAAGAAGCCTCGGAGAGAAGAAGTGCGATAGGAAAGGACGAGAGGAAGCCGGTGATGGCGCGATTAGCCGCTTGGTGGAGGCGTTTCAATTTGGTGATATTGGTAACGCTCAGGAAAGGAAACCTTCCGGGTGAGGGATATGTGAGAAGGGGTCGAAGAAAAGCTTTATAAAGAAGAGAGAGGGACTCTTTAGAGGGGCCCCATGAGAAAGTAGAGATACAACTTAAGACCTTTAGATGATGGACAAACTTGGCCTTCAGCGAACATACATGTTTAGAAAAGGAAAGACTGTGCGGTCGAAGGTAACCCCAAGGATAGTTGGAGTGTGATTGAAGCAGAGGGGACATGAATAACAAGAGGTGGGGCTGGAGGTTAGCTTGGTGGGAATCCTTTGAAAAGAAGGAGGCCTCACACTTGCTCGGATTGAGAGGAAGACACCAGTAATCCGACCAGCGCTCCAATCGAAACAGAGCTACTTGTGTGGCCTCCACCGCAGCAAAGACCGAGAGGGAGGAGGATCAAATGGCCAGGTCGTCAGCATAAAGAGAGCAACTGACAGAAGAAGGCAGAGAAGCAGGAAGATCATTGATGAAAAGAAGACAAAGTATAGGGCCAAGAACGGATCCTTGCGGAACACCTCAACGGACTCGAAAGGAGCGACTTTTGTGGTTTTGATAAACCACACAAGCGCGCCGGTCAGAAAGGAAAGATTGAGTCCAACGAGCAAAGCAAGGAGAAAGGCCAGCCGAAAAGAGTTTATGGAAAAGGGCGGGATGCCATACAGAGTCGAAAGCCATATAGATGTTAGACCAGCGTTTCGCTGGTCTTGCCAGCACTAACTAGTCTGGCACTTCTTTTTTCTTCTCTTTGTTCTTATGCTTACATCTCTACGGTCTTTCTTACACTGTATGGTGCGTATGGCTGGAATTTTCCACCTTCAACTGTCAGACTGCAATTGTTTTTCTGTCATTCATCCCTTCCGATTATAACGACACGGCCGATGAGTTGCACTGATTCAGCAGTCTATAATTTCCTTTCTCCTGGAATATCCACTCAACTCTTTTGGACTGCAGACGTACTGTCTCGTCAAAATTTTTTGACACACAAGTCCGTCCAGTTTCCGCTGAAGTACTTGTGCTTCTTGTCTTTCCCATCCCGAGAAATGGGTCGGGTAGTAATAACAAGAAAGAAAGACTTAACTTGCTTCAGAGGCGACCCCCGTTTTGTTTGCATTCGTAATCAAGTAGCAACTCAGTTAAGTTATACTGTATTTGCTCCTGTCACCGTAAAACCGTTTTTTGTTAGAATACTGTTATATTCATTTCCACTTTCGCATTATTAATGAACTACTGCTGATACAATGCATTTCTGGTATTATTAATAAACTTCTGTTACGCTGCAGCCTAGCTAAGAAAATTGTTGTAAAATGTCTTTCTCAAAAACTGCAATATAGCCATCAAGAGTTTCGAATCTGCAATGCCGCCATCCCTCGGAAGGGGTCGGGTAACAACAACAATCTGCAATTATTGTCGTCATGAACGTCGCTCCAACCCACTCGACCAAGTTGCCGACTATAATGGTTATTCTCTGCTTTTTGATCTCCGAGCTACAGCATCATGTTATGAAAGGTATTGGTGCTATCGCGTGCACTTAAACAGCAAAATCGTTGCATTCAGAAAGATCGATATTTGTTGTTGGGCAACTCCTTGGCTGATAAAGCGGTTAGCTCTTCTTTTACCTAACATTTTGCCGCACTCTCAGGTACCACACTCTTTACAATCCTCCCAGATCTGTTGAAGTAAAAGACCGATGCGTCACCCACCCACGTGATCAAGAGGACAACGTCAAGAAGGTTCTGGAACAATACCAGGCGTTCTCGTTGGAGCTGACCGAGTACTATGAAGATTATGGGGTGAGGTGATTCTAGAGTGACGGTTTACGTGGAAGGGTGGTTATTTAAGCTCCAATTGAGCGTTATTTGTAGCACTAGTCTCTCAAATGGAGTGACTTCCTTGTCTTTACACTTATAGTTACATACAAATCAAACCTGCTCATGCTTCCTGTGATTTCAGCTTTTGATCAAAGTCACAGCGTTCGTGTCGGTGTTTGCTCATTTTTAAATAAACTGCGGACTCTATAGACTAATTAGAGTTATCTATAAAACTAAGCGCAATGAAAATGGTTTATTGTACTCATTACTTCTGCATTTTATCCTGTGAAACAACTAGTTTGAATTCCAGTTACAAATCCTCACCCAATCACCGATAACCTGGTTAAATAGTGGCATTTGGTCACTTAATAATTACGCAGCTAATTGTGACGTCATATGTAGGCGATCCGCATCAATGCCGATCAAGATCCGCTGACAGTGTTCGAATTCATTGAAAGCATGCTGGTGAATCCTCTACCGACCAAACTTGGAACAGAAGACTAATCTGTTTTGGTGTGCCAGAAGTTTTAGTACTGGTATCATTCGCGATGCAACCAGCAAACACTTTGCGAAAAGCTAGAGCAAAACAACTTTTTTGAAGTTATTTTTTGTACTATGAAACTGTTTATTTTAATAAAATTGTTAAACATGTTTTATTTCAAAAGCGTATTGTTGTGAGAATAATCTTAAGTCTTCTGTTGTGTATCGGGTCAGCCATTCGGTTGCGGCAATTTTTTGATAAAAACAATAAACTTGGCACCAGAGTATCCACAGAGTAGATTAAAATGTTCTCGTGACCCAGTCGTATTTCTAACAGCAGGGACAAGTGGAGCCGCTGTTTACTTACAAGATTTAATTTAATCCCACTTCTGGTTGCGCCGACCACAATGACTTCCCTAAGATTGACTGCTCACTCAAAACCGAAAGATCATTTCACAATTTTTTAAAACTTTCTTTATTTTGCGTTAGTATTAGCACTTCCATTTTATTTTTGCCCAAATCAGCAAGAAAAAATAGTTTGTCGACAAGTGAATAAAATTTTATTTTTGTGAATTCTTATGGAGGACACATACTCTAAAAATGTTCACCACGAATGCACAAATTAGCAAGCGTGTACAAATTGATTTCAGAGAAAGTTTGAAGTAAAATTTTCCATAACAGAGAAACTGAATTCTCGGTCATTTTGTAAGCTATTTTTGTTTCCCTTGAAGGGCCTAAAATAAATTTTGCAAAACTTTAACTGATTTCGGCCTAACAGTTATTTAAGTAACGACATTTACATGTAAAGATGTTATGTGATTTCATAACGCCACTTGTACTTTGTGTTCAGTTTGTTTGAGCGTGATGGCCTGTGGCAATGATTATACAAGGTGGCAATGATTACGCAAGGATGCAATGACGTACAATCACCAAATCGCTTAGATTCCGCATTCATAATCACCGGATGGTTACGAAACAATCGACTATCAATTCGAAATCTACAACAAACACTTTTTGACATTTTTCTTGTGACTAACAGCACGAACTGGTTTTGTAGAAAAAAGAATTGCTATGAACTCGTTTCAAAAATCAAATTTTCAAACCCCGGTTCACTGCTACGTTTGAGTTGAATAGTTGCATCGTGAAGATCTTTAACGTTTGATCATGGAAAACCTTTGCAACTGCACAGCAACAACTTAATTTGCGACTTGCAATCAAGACTCGAGTTGAGCGCTTAGTGTCAACGCTGCAAGCGAGATAGCCTAACGCAGGGGCGTTTGCTTTCCAGGCAACGATTTGATCGAATTGCGCCGATCGCTGATGAAAAGTATATGTGACAGCTAACTTAAAGGTCATTTTCCACTCCCCAAATTCTTGTTGTTGTGATTAACCCTCCTCTTTCTTGGGATGGAGGTACGGCAATTCAGGTTCATGCCGTCAACCTAATTGAAGTTAGGCTAGGGGAAAGATGGAAGCTCATTTCGAACAGTCATGAATGACTGGTAGCACCATCACCAAGGCGGACTGCCACTGGTGGGTACCCAAGAGTCGCCTTTTACGAGATGCTGGGTTGGCAACTTCACAATTGTAACCCGGTGAAGTTTATGTGGCAGACAGGGTAGGCCACCTGTCTGCCACATGAAGATGGAGGCGTCCCGTTAAGTGCCTTACCCAGGGACACAACAAGCAAGCTTGCCGGCTTGTTCTCCACACTATCCCTTTTTTATGCTGAGCGCCAAGCAAGGAAAGCTGTGAATACCAATTTTTAGTTTTTTGGTATGACTCGACTTAGGGAATAAACCCCAAGTCTACTGACTGCTAAGCGGACGCTCTTACCACTACACGATCGCGCCGCCCAAACTCTTCGTTTATCTTATAATCGATTTACTATACTGTATCATTTTTCACAAAATCACTACAGCCAATCAGGCAAATTACTGCCGCTTTTAACGGCTCAGTAACTCGGAGCAAAAATGGCTAAAAACAAAAGCTGACAAGCACACCTCTACATGATCTACTCGTTTACGGTAAAGACTCAAGAGAAGGCAAAAGCTGACAAATCCATAATTTCAATACCAACAACACTGCGCAAGAGAAACATGAAAGATATGAAGTGACGCTGGGTCATAAATAAAAATTGCTACGACAGTGATATTTTCACCCAACATATAAAGATGCGACTTTTTGGCGTCCTCAGTCGGCAGTCAGCCTTGTCGGTAGCAGGGTTGCCAGCGTGCAATTTGCATTTGAAATCGCCTGACGTTAATCGGGTTTGCGGCTTGGACTTGCATATTCGCTTCATGCCGCGCCTCCACCGCAAAAGAGTAAATAATAAATTCAAAAAATCATAACGCATGTTAGAAATGACGGCAGCTGACCGCACAGACCATTCAAAATCACGTTTTTAATCTTTTTTTGTGCCAGCACTTCTACTTTTTTGATGGACTTAACCACGGTTAAGGGTATTGAAAAACCGAGCACCAGAGTTAAAATTGTTTACTTTTATAGGTGTCAACAGCAGAGAGGCATTTAAATTTCTGTTGCAAGAAATAATTTGTAGCAGAGTCCCACACAATTAAGCTGCGCTCTAGTACCCTGTGGAATGCAATCACGCACAGCTGGTTACTCCCCCCCACCTGATCTAAGCGACTCTTAGCGGTAAAGTGCACGGCTGATGTGTGGCGGTAGGCAAAGGAGTAATTTCCAACACACAACATAATTACTAACGGTAAAAAAGACATGGCTCGTGTTAAAAAATTATTTAGAAAATCACGGTAACCTTATGTGATCGCTACAGATCGAGTGATAAGATCACAAATATACAATGGTTTGCGTGATCTGAAAATAAATATCATAGCGAAGATCCCCATTCCCTCAGAGCACGTCATATAAAACGTAGAACTTAGGGCACGCGCGCCATGACGGACCCATTGCCACACGATGGGAGTAGATCACGTGTTTCTGCTGTTGCGTTCGTTCCAGGAGCACTCCTTGTTCTCCATCCATTCTGAGGAGCCGTCGCTATAAATCTCCTTCTTCCAGATAGGCACGAGCGCTTTCAACTGATCGATGCACTCTTGCGAGGCGCATTGAGCGTCGGCACGATGTGGCGACGATATCGCGATAATCACGCTCGCTTCTTTGACCGGGACGTATCTGCGTAGAAACCTTTTGAGTTACAATCCAGCGTTGGACGGAAAAGAGTGGGATGCACAACTGCACGTGTATCATCGAAAAGCCGGTTACCATCGTTAAGTGCTGGCTACGTGTTCAATGTCAGCATGGATACTGCATTGTCGCATCATGGAAGGAGCCACAGCGTTTCTAATACTTGGTTGCAGCGTTTGTGGAAACTGTTCCAGCAATCTTGGCATCTATGAAACGATTCTGAACCGCTGACGCCACCGAGCAAACTCAGTGGAGCAGTACAAACCCAAAACGTGAAAGTTTGTTTTTATTTTCCAAGACTGTGGGTTGCATATGGTGTTGGCAGTCTACTTTTACACATGTGCAAGTGCTGGCTGATCACATTTTCCACTCCAATAGAAAGTGAAGACCTTTGATTTTGTGATCCATGTCTTCGAAGCCCGCAGTTGTGTATGTTCCATAAAAATCAATATTGCAGACCTCTTTTTTGCGAGGGCATAAACATTTGCACTTACGAGCAGTGGTGACATCAACTTCGCGCACGTTATACACCCCTGCTCTAAGGAAACTAGAAGTTTAGAATAGCCCAAGACAGGGATAGCACAGCCCTTCTGACTCCCCCCGTAGCGTGGTCACTGCTCTGAATACAAACTGTTTGATTTATACGACTAACGGTTTGAAGCAATAACTCCGAAGGAGGTAAGAAAGTCTTCTGAATTATCATGTGAGCTTCTCACAAAAAATAAACAAACAATGATGAAATTGTACCCCCGCAATACTACTGCACTACCCTCTCAAAAGCTGTGATTAAGTCCGATTTTTCGAGATATAAGAACACGTTTACTCCACTGCAGACAGTGACACTGTTTCGACCTATCAGGTCTTTTCAGTGCAGTTGGTGACCGACAAGAAGCTAGAGGCTTTTAATAAAGCATAGCTTAGACCGCCACACTTGCGGGATCTATACTAGATCCACTTGGTGGATGGTCTGTCAGGACTCTGCGAAGCCGTATCACTCGTGAATGAGTGGCGGTTGTCGCAGGTACACTAAGTGCTAAGTGCATTGCAGTTTTGCTAAGTGCATCGCTAGCCTCTTGCATTACTATACGTTTACTCCAGTTTGTCTAATTTCACGCGACAACACCTCTGCTCAGTGAGTCGCAAAAGGCATTATTTTTATGATAATTGTCTGCTACCAACCAACTGTCTACATAATGTATCTTTTCAAAAATTAAGATTGGCGCTCACACTAAGTGTACTGCGCCCGTAAACGTCCGGAAATCCTTCCGATAATTAACTTGGTAAACTTACCCCATTCTGTGCCAGACCACAATGTGCATAATATCTGGTCGTTTCTCGCGTAATTGATCGCAAATCTTTGCAACTTGCTTTTGAGCCATCGCTTCATAGCACTCATATTCAAGCTTGGTGATGCGACGACCATTCTTCACGTCGCGGGTGGTTCCTGAAGCAACAGAAAACAATTAAATAACGCAGATTAAAACTGCTACCTCCGCGACACTAATGAGATGAAGACAGTTGAGATGTAAACAATAGTGTTTTTTTTATCAAATCCAATGTTGGGAATCCAGCCACATCTGCGTAGTTTGACATTAAGACCAATCTACGGGACCAACCAACCAGTAGAATAATTTCAACAGTTACAAACTTGCGTTCAGATTGCAGCCACAACTTACTGTGGTCACAAATCACAATGCATTTTCAAAAGCCTTTAAAATACTCTAAGCATGAAAATTTTCCGACACGTGCCTTTCTCAAAGGCACATGGGCATCAATGTTGCCGAATTATGTCTCCATTGAAAATTACTGCCCGTGGAAATAACCATCGCTTCCGGCAAAACCTAGAGCAGAGTTTTCCAATCTTTTTGTAGACACGGAACCCCCTAGAGAATTTCAGTCCTGCAATCTCCTGCCGAATACTTGCTTGGTTCTCGATGAACACACCATTGATGAATAGATGCAAAAATCTTTTTTTTGGTCACTATATTCAAATATCGAATTTACAAATTTTCTTTGGCGGATGGGTCAGATGACTTTTATAGATTTTTTTTATAATCACAGGCGATCCCACTTGGGCTGCGACCCACAGTTTGGCAACCACACTAAGAGCTATAATTACGCGAACTATCAAAAAATATGAGCGAAAATTTAACAAATCAGCAGGTAAATCATTGTTTTTAGCGTCATCAAAATCCACCAAAGTATTTACAAACTGCAGACAGTGACACTGTTTCGACCTATCAGGTCTCTTCAGTGCAGTTGGTGACCGACAAGAAGCTAGAGGCTTTTAATAAAGCACTGAAGAGACCTGATAGGTCGAAACAGTGTCACTGTCTGCAGTTTTGCTATGTGCATCGCTAGCCTCTTGCATTACTATTTACAAACTCTTCGAAACCTTCTCACAAACCCCCAGGCAGCGAACCACTGACGTAGAGCAATGAAGGTAACGTTCATGCTCATTTTGTTCGAAAGCTTTAGGCTAGAAGCTCGGAGTTTTGTTGAGCCAGCACAACGCAAACACGCTCACAGCCAGTGCGATTCAAGCTCGGAAAATTTCAAGATACAGGGCCTGACAGCTACACTCCAAATGAACAGAAAAACTGTAACTAATACTGACCGAGAAACATTGAAATCGCCCCACAGTAATCGCACGTCACTCTATTGATGGCAGCCTGACCATCGAGGTGATCATGGGTGAACATGATGTCAGTGATTGGTTTCGTGCTCGTACCCGTCATCACCCTCCGCTCAGTGGGGGTATGATCGCTATCTCGTCACCGGCGTTTAGTTGAAGTGGAGTGACGTCACTGGCGCTGACGTATTCCTCGTTGAGAGAAAGAGCGAAGCAACCTTTTAGTTCAGACAACCTACAATCACGACAATGATAAAATGCTAACCAAGCATGACAGACCACTCTTGGGTATCCACCAGTGGCAGTCCGCCTTGTTGGTGGTGGGGCTACCAGTCATTCATGACTGGTTCGAAATGGGCTGCCATCTTTTCCCTAGCCTAATTTCAATTAGGTTGACGGCATGAACCTGAATTGCCGTTCATGCCGTACCTCCATACCAAGAGAAGGGCCAACCACTAACAAACAACAATGATAAAAGATTTAAAAAGATATATACAACCATGTCAATGATGCATTTATCAAACCCTCTTCATAATGAGACAAGACTTAAGATCATGGGGTGTGAAGGAGTGAATAGTCGATGCGGTAGTAAGAGCGTCCGCTTTGCAGTCGGTAGACTTGGGTTCAATTCTCTTGTCGAGTCATGCCAAAACTTTAAAAAATGGTATTCGCAGTTTTCCTACTTGATGCTCTGCACGAATGGAATAGCGTGGAGGAAAACTAGCAAGTTCGCTAGTTATGTCCTTGGAAAAGACAATAAAAGCGATTCATCCGTTTTTATGTGACAGACAAATAGTGGGGCCGAACAATCGAGCTGGTCTGACTAAAGAGATGCAAACAGAGCATGGGGTCATGCGCATAACCAAAAACGGTAGCTGGCCATTGGATCAGTAATTGAAGCCACATAATGTGCATCGAAAAAGGCTTTTCCCAACACACTGAGCAGTAAAGGTTTCTAGTGCAATACCGACACATAAGAATTCAGGCTCACGTTTGCATTCTAATGTTTTTACCATTAACTAAAAGAATATATTATTGAAGTAGCAATTTCCGATTAACCACTTAACAGCGGATGATGTATATATACGCAAATTTATATACGCGACACATTATCTTTTTTTATTATTATATTGTATACTTTTATTCATATTTCTTAGTTGTTCTTTTTTAGAATTTTCAATTTTATGCCATTTTTCTAAAAAAAAAAAAAACGCTAGCAGGACATAGAAATGTTTTTAAAAATCCGCTGTCAAGTGGTTAGATACCATCTTCACCTTGGGAAAGAAGAGTGGATTAAATCGAGCAATTTCGCGGCAGAAACCTCAGGAGGAACTTCAAGAGAACTTTCACTTTGTCCTAATAGCTCACGACTTTTTGCAAAAAAATGGACCTTGATCTGCAGAAAATAATTATGAACAAGCTGAGCGTGAAGTCATATAAAGGCTGACACCTGCAACAATGTACTACTTGCAGATTCAAAACTTTATTACTGTAAAACGTTAAATCACACATCTGCATGATATGGTAATCATTGGTGGAATCTTAACCCGTTTAGAACCAGTGTGTCTAACAATCAAAAGGTACCAGTTAATCAGTAGCGTAAGGCCTTACAATCGATAGACTGAATTTAATCTCGTCCCGGCCTATTTATTTTGTATTGCAGGGGAATTGCGAAAAACACTTTAGGGCATTTTCTCTGCTTGGTTGTGGTTTTTGTGGCAAAAATGCGCTGTACTAGCAATACTGGTACGAAACAGGAGTAAACATAGGTTGTTCTTGGTACAGGTGTTCCCATACATGGATATGTTGTCTTTAAGCTAAATGATAATCATAATACTACAGTTATTCTCACCAGTACACTGCTTCCCATCACAAAACACAATCCAAATTACAATATCATTTCTTGTATAAAGCACTTTTGAATTAACAAAAGCTAAAAATTGAAGAAATAAATAGAATTGCAACTCTGCAGCTAACAAAAATATAAGCAATTTGATAATAAATAACCGACGAAGTTTTATCAATACCAATAAAACAATATTCAGTCTATCATCAAGCGATAACCTTCAATGAAAGTTTATAATTTAAGTCATGCACTATAGCAAGTCACATATTTACCGCGGAGCAGGGCAATATGTTAAAATGATTCTGGATGCACTCTTTCAAGATAATGGTTTGCATATCGGACAGCAAACCAGGATACTGTTGGTTCGAATATCGCCAAAACCGTTTTAGTCCTTCACGCTACTCTGAAAACACGATTGCGCGCATAGTTTATGCTTCATGTCGAGTCCATCCCGTTAGCCATTGACTCTAACCGCCGCTTGTAAGTGAATACCACACAAATGCTAAGCGTTCACTTAAAAATCTTTCCATAAACTTATTGCCTTACTAATGTCAAATATCAACTAAAGAATAGCTACCTTTGAACTGGATAAAAAAAGTCACCGGGTGGTACAACCTTGGCTTTTATGAGTAAGACCCTACAAATCAGAAGTTAAAAGACGTGTCTTAGCATGACAGAATAAGGAGGCAGCAATTGTCAGGTTTTGAGTTCAACGCCCTCATGGTTACTGCATTATGGCTTTGAGAAAAACATTCAAATTTCATCTGCTTGATCGCAGTGCGAAAGAAATGGATTTTCAAAACGCATTTGAACACAAGCTCTTTAATGTTTTGTAGTAACCGCTAAGGATTTCCAGCGATCAAGGAATAAAAACATCACCTGCACTTAACCAACATAAAAAAGCATAAGAAAATCAATACGATGCGATATCTCTATAAGCACTTATGAAAACAAAATCCGAAGAGAAAGCATTATAGTGAAATGTTATACAAGGACTACCGAGATAATATAACTTGTATAACATTAGCATTGACGCTATATAATTACTAACACAAAAAAAACACAAATTACCTAGAACAAATTTTTTCATAAAACAGCATGTATGCTGAATGATTTAATACTTCTTGAATGCACGCTTTACGAACGGTTACGTCGGAAGTATAAAACCACTGTACAGAGACATTTCCTCTACTATCTCTTAGCACATGCCGGTGATATGCAACAAAATGACCGCTATGATCCCATTCGCCCAAATGAACAATAACCCCAGTCAGTTGATAAAGATGTGAATCAGGAAAACTTTCAATTTGATGTTTACGCGTCACGCCATTTCTTTCATTAATTCTCTTCCAATATGAAGATCGATATTTTGAAGAAACGTATAGTTTGCAAGGAGATTTCTGAAGCAACGATATGAAAACAGGGTTAAGACAAGGTTGTGTTTGAAGAGACGGAGAGCTTTTGTACTTATACTTGAACTTATCTAAGTTTAGTATTTCTGGATAATTAATATGATGATATAATTTAGTTGGATGACCATATCTCCAAGTTACTCGCTTCAAATGAATGCACAAACAGCGAGGAAATTTACTGATGTGAGTGCGTTTGTAAAACGAAGAAGTTGCAACAATTTCTTTCATAAAATCATCACCACAAGACTGATGTTCTAACACTTTTGATTTCAAAAATCGATCAACCAAAGTTAACTGAGTTAGAGGTGAATGAATAGACTTTGAAACTAGCAATGATTTCGTATTTGGAATCGATTTGCTTTCAATGGTATTAACTTTGGCCAATTCTTTCTTTTTTCCAGTGCAGGCATCACATTGAACATCTGTCAACATTTCACAAGCAAAAAAAGACTGAATACAATCGAGCAATGTCGTCTGTCCAATGCAATTATCTATTGATAAGCTCAAATTATTAAAGCCTTCATAAATCACTGGCTTGTTATGACCACAGCAAGCGCAGCGCAAGCGAACGGACATCAGACCATGAAATGCATGTTTGTAAAGTTTCTTGGAAGCTGTGAAAGCTTCTAATCTTTTGATAGTATTAAACGGTGGAACATCTTTTACACCCTCAGCAAACATAATTTCATGGTCACTCACATTACAGATTGTAGTAGGCTTGAGCGATTGTTTGATAAAATATTTCACCTCATCTGAGCAAGTTGTCATTAGGCAATGAAAAAATTCATGAGCATCATGTTCTTCAAAAGATATATACCAGCCCCGAGCAATCAAATCAGTAAGGATGTTGGAAGGATCAACATAACTTTCATTTGTTCCTCCCTGCAAGAGCTGCATTGTATCGCATAATGTGTTAACAAATAATACTTTCTCATCTGCATGAAAAAACAAGGAAGCCTGTTGAAGCCAGTCAGTAAATGCAGGAAGACTTGACATACATTGAAGAACAGAATTGACAAAGCAAGTATTGCCAGAATTAACTAATCCAGGAATAAAATGATTTTTTCTCTTTTTTACAGGCTTAGAAATTAACTTCCAATAAATAAATGCAGAAGCAGAAACAACAACAGAAATCACGACAAGCCTGCCATTACTTATCATATTTAAAAGCCTAACTTCTTAGGCCTGCAAGATTACAAAATTGAATTTTCTACACCGTAAGTAATAATAATAAAAACTGGCTAAACTTAGCCATTGTTTTAATGGCAGATACAGCCTGCGCCAATTTCCCTTCTAAAATTTTTTGACTTTGCGTAATCCAAACACACTGACTATGCGCAGAAGATAAAGTGACAGTCAATTCTAACATCTAGCTAATTTTGCCAGATTAATGATCACCACTAATCACAAAAGAGCAATTTTTTGCGCCCTTGAACCTAGGTGCATCAGAAAACGAACAAAAGTAGACCTTCTGTTGTTTGAAAGCATGTTCCGTGGCATGACGTAAGGTTGTGTACATATAAAACCAAGCAATTTGCCGAAAAAATGGTCTTAAATGACAATATGCGACAGGACACCCGGGCTGGTGGAGTTTAACCATGAAAATCTTTTAGGCAAACACTAAAGCCCGAATATGGAAAAATGCAAAGACAAAAGTGGTCGATATTGAACGGAAATAATTATCCTCCAGATAAACTGAAGGACCACTAAGCAATGTTTTATCTTCACTTTTAGATTTATCATACGTCATTTTTATAATTTTAGTTTTTGTAATGGTTGAAATCTAAAAAAAAACCTAAATGAGGAAAACACCGCATTGTAAACCGTGAAACGTAAAGGAAACACAATACCTTTACATATGTGTTCACTATTCTTACTTCTCTCGATCGACAACAAAACACCACTAACTTGTCAACACCAGAGGAGAGCTTCATGCTGCTTTTTCCCCTTTCTCCAAGAAATACATGTATGTTTTGGTATTTTTGTTCAAACCACTAAGCGCTTGTCATGTGCAATACAGTGTATTGCACTCAATCTACAGATTTTCAACTACGAGTTTGAGAGCCTGTTTACCCAGGTTGCTGCAGACCTGAGTTTGAAATTTTCGATTATATTTGACATCAACTACTCTTAAATTAGCCTGTAGCAAAAGTGATAAAACTTAGTGCGAGAAATGAATAAGCCGATTACATATTTCAGTTGAGTACAATTAAATTTCCAGCCCATAGTCAACAACTCCGGCTAGAAACCAACTAAGATGCGAAAAACTTAAAACAAAGAACTATTAGAACTTATTTCAATTTATTGAACAAGAGATGAATGGACATTTTGTGAAATGACTTTCTAATTTCAGCGCAGAGCTGTTAAGAGTCAGAAGTCAATCAAGTTACCAGCCAACACCGACCTAGTGCATTGGCAAACTGTTAACAAGTTAATGACTTATCTTTCACACCACTTTTGATGTTTGAACTATTTGCACTTCAAGAATGAATGCCTTATGCTTCCAGCTAAACTGCAACAAAGCTATTAATTGTTGCACAGTGAAGTTGTATCACAAGTGTCCAGTAAATATTTTCAAAATCTATGTCTGACTTTACTTGAATGTAGCATAACTCAACTGCCCATCAAAAAACCAAATCCAACATAAGGCAAGCAATACGAAAATTTGCTCACGTGAACAACAGGCATAGCTAAAAAGACTTGATTAATCACGAAAGATTTTTCATCAAACAAATGTGCTGCGAAGCACACATCTCTGAGCACGGATTTGACATAGAGTTGCAAAAACGCTAAGCTATCGCAATTGAGCAATGGAACCATAGAGATAAACATACACAAGACACGTACCAGCGGGGTAAATACCCTAATAAAAAAGCTGGGTCTGACAATACAATGATACAAAAGATACCTGTACTGTAAGGCCAAAAGTGGGCAGTCATTACTTGTACTGGCATTCAGTACATGGTGAAAAACTACCACATTATAATTGTACCACAGCGCTGCCTACCTCTGCTTAAGGCAACACCATAACATGAAAATCAGCTAGTGAGATAATGATAAAAGAGAAAAAACACCAACTAAAATAAAGAAATAAAAAAACGACTTATTATCGGAGCTAACTACCGGTAATACGAAAACGCATAGTGTCAACTCAATTTAATTATTTGATTTTTCTAACTGAGTGGTTTAACTTTTGGTCTTTAATTTTTTCATATGATTAGTGTACAAAATTATGCGACCACTTAAATTTTTATTCTAAATATAATTTTCACAAACAATATTTCTTATTTGGTAACTTACAACACCTACATGTTAAATATCAATAAACGCAGAATGGCAAGCAGAATCTGTGGATGTATTTTTTAAAGTATTTAATTGAGTTGATTATAAAATAAACAATAATAAAGATAGCTGCCCAATTTTTGTTGAAAATAACCTTTGACCTGTAGGGTATAGCTCTTGTTACAAACCTCTTTAAATCGTTAGAAATGAAAAGGCATTTCAAGTTCAACTTTTTCTAATCTTAGTAGCCCTGTAAAAAGCCGCTTTTTAGAATCTTTTGAATCAATACTTTGCAAGGTGGCCTTTATTCTGAACCACCTGACCAAAATATTTAACAAAAGAATACTGTATATCCATTTATTTAACAAATTGAACAGAGCATACCAAACGAAAGGAAACTAAACAAAATGGAACCAAATAAACTAAACTAAATCAACTAAATAAATAATACACTAAATATTTAACTTTTATACGTAAATTAAATTTTTATTCTTTGCTTCATACAGCATGTGTATCTTTCTCGTATACACACAATTGAAATATTTATGCAGTTTTCATTTTTCGCTAGTTTCATGTATCTTCTTTTCACTGCATCAGTCTTCAAGGTTAACTACTCACCGTACTCAACCTCTGGGAGCTGCTATGTAGCAGTTTCAAACCCAGATGATGTGTTAACAGTATTTTTAACCTAAGTTGTTTTCTATCACCTTATGTTATCAGCACTTTTGGTTAATTTCTTTGTTTGCGCAGTTTAGTTAATTAGGGCACATTTTAAGTTTCTGATTTTGCTTAAAGCATATTTTGAATTGGTTATAATTATTTAACTTTGCTTTAACTGTGTACATTTTGATTCAGTTCAGCTCACTAGGTTCCGCCGTGCTTCCAGTTATAGCGATCACCAGTTTGGGTAACTGGGGATTATACATAAACTATAGATCATTGCTGCTTCTCATTGACTAAAATATTTAACAAATAAATGGATCCATTCCTTTGTTAAATATTTTGATCAACTAGAAGCAGCAGCAAAGATTTACAGTTTTTACGTACGATTGCAAGTCATCAAAACTGATGGTCGCTACACAGCTACCATTTAACTTCAATTTTGTCTTATACCGGTCTATTTGTGTTTTCCTGCCACAACATGCAGATATAAAACAAAGAAGATACCCTTACGACATCATAAAACTTTAAGTCAAGCAGTAATTGAGAGCTTCAAAATTTCACATTACCACGTTTTGTAAGTTATAAATATAAAAACAAGTACTAATGGTACATATTGTACCCTGTTGGAATCGCCTTAGTTGTTTCAAGGGGCAAAGTTAAATGTAATAAAATCCCAAGTTTAAGAAAAAATCAAAATAAAACAACTATAGTGTCAATTTGTAACACTGGATTAAGAGGGAATGCTTTTGTTTGAAAAGAGCTTAATAGGCACCTATTGGAATAGGATATATGACTTTGTGGAAAGTCATGGCCTCTTT
The DNA here is from genome assembly GCA_963675345.1 of Trididemnum clinides. Lineage (NCBI taxonomy): Eukaryota > Metazoa > Chordata > Ascidiacea > Aplousobranchia > Didemnidae > Trididemnum > Trididemnum clinides. Next base: position 4,876,849 of record OY776297.1, read on the forward strand.
TCATGCTATGGCCAAATTAAAGCAAACGGCATAGCCACATAACTTAAATGCCACAAATGTAAATGCAAAAGCGAGCCCACTGAATCATCAAATAGGTCTACCACAAAATAACTTATTTCTTTAACTGTTAAAATCACCATCACTTTGGCAACATCATCAATTTTGACTGTGTTTCATTACCCCCACCTCCTTTACACTTTTAAAAATCATGAATAGTAGTTGATGACATCATTTTATACTTTTGAATACTTGAAGTCTTGATTCATGCACCAAGATAATCACCATTATATGCTCAGGAACTATGACTTATATTTACTAAAATATTTTGTTGTTGCTCTCACAAATGTTTGTATGGTGAAGCTGGTGCAGTTGCATTAATTGATACCTTTTTAGTCAGTGCAGGTCATGACATATCCTATCAGGATAAAATTGCACCATACTACTGTACAGAGTGATCAAGGTCAAGCCTAAAAATTTTGGGAAAGACAAGCATTGTTTTTAACTTATATGAGCATACCTAAGCAAGGAAAAATGAATATGAATCATAATGCGTAGCCAGCAGGGACCTTAAAAAGTTTGAGGGGAAATAAAAAAACACAACATCACTGTGTCAAATCCCACCACATGAAAGATATTAGTGCCAGTTTTTGCTTTATATTAGCTTCAGAGCTACCAGGATCAAGCCTACACACTACAAGAAAAGCAAGGACTCTTTTTAACTTTCCAGGGCATCTCAAGCAGGGAGACAAGAAGATGCTACATAATGCATAGCCAGCAAGGACATGAGAAAGTTTAAGGGAAAATTAATAGAAAACAACATCACTGTGTGAAATCGCACCACACAAAAGACATTTTTGCTATTTTGCTTTAAAATAGCTTAATATCAAAAATGTGCTGCCAACTTCCAAACTAAGGGCAATGTCCCCTTGGGTTCATGTAAGGAACAAACAGAGCACATCGATCTAAGGCATAGCCAGGACTCTAAAATGAGAAGTTCTATTAGGAAAAGGAGCATATAAACATGTGGAAATCTTATGAGCAGACAACACATAGCCCAATGGGCAATGCCACCTTGGCCAGTTAAACTAACATTCTCAATCCCACTGTTACTCATGGGATTCCTACAAGTGATGCCATCATATACACTACAAAGCAAGGATTCTTTCTCTTGCTAATATGCTGCCTAGTAAGATATTTATGTCTACACTATACAGCATTGTATTGAATGCTTAAGTTCAAGAGAAAATCAGAACAAAATCATAACTAGTGATGTACCGATACTTTAGTATCGGTATCGATGGTATCGGCCTATTTTTGTAGTATCAGCTAGTAGTATCGGTAACGATTAAATATAGCTGATACCTACTGATACTTATTAAGCACAAAATAAACATAAAAATTTTTTGTTATATTTTTTCATAGAATGAATATAAAAAATTTTTGTTTCCCTCCTGGAATTGGATTGGATTTGTAACATAATCAACGATTTGTAGTGTATCAATAATGACCAGGGAGAGGGCGGTCTTCCAAACAAAACCCAAACAAACAGGACCCAAACATTGTGATAAAAAGAGTGTGCAGTTTGTGAATGGTGTTGATTCTTTTAAGTATGGTGAACACATTATTCAATCCATTGTTTTAAAATTTTGCTATAAAAAAGTACTGCTTGATTTGTTCAACTTTCTTTTACAGATTTGCAATAATGTTGTAATGAATAATGATAGATAAATACCTAGAAAAAATTCAAAATGCAATAAAAAGCTAGATTTAGTAAATGGATTCTTTATACTGCCTACAAAGCTTTTATTGCTGGTGCTCAATAGATAAAAAGTATCAGTGGTATCGACAGTATCGGTATTGGCTTAAAATGCTGATATCAGTAGTAGTATCGGCTTAAATTGTGGTATCGGTACATCTTTAATCATAACCCAAACAATTTGTAAAACTTAATACAGAGAAAACATTTGTTTGAAAATAACTCAGCCTGATGGGTTTTTCCAAATATATAACGAATGATTTTGGAGAAATCATAGCCATTTTTGTTGCTATACTGGAAACAAGACAAATAGTGAACCCAAAAACTTTATACCACAAACATAAACAGGAAAAGGGCAACACCAAATTGCAAAATAGGATTACCACTAAATAGCTTATTTCTGTAACTGTGAATGCAACTGCCATTTTGCTGCGACCATCATTCTTTTCTGTGCTTTAATCCCTCCTCCCTCTCAAGTATTAATGATAATTTGTGGCAAGACTCTTCCTTTCTGAGCATTACCAGTTTTGACAAAGAGAATATGATGATCACAATTTCAGGCACAGGAATTGTGGAAGTGCATAAAATTCATTAATTTTTTGCTACTGCTCACATAAAGAGCTTGATAGGTGAAGCTGGCCCAGCCAGTTAAACCAAAATACTAAACTGCAACATTGCTGACGGAGGGGCTCTGCCAGGTGACACCAGCAAGTTCATTCTAAAACTGAAATTACAAGATTACAGAAATATGGCTATTCATTCTAAAAAAGGAACTACTCAATTACACAAATACTGAAACGCTATCAGACTATTGCCTTAAAAAGTATAAGAACAAGGAAATACTGAAGTTGATAAAAAATAAAAGGCAGTGGCTATTTTGCCATCAACAGCATTTTACCCTGAGACTATTTTTCCATGAGTTATTTGTGATTGGTCAATCTTAATGACATACTAAACACATGACTTTTGTTCAATTCTGATTGGTCAATTTTAATAATTAAAAAAATTATGTACTCCCAGGTGTCTACCCCCACCCTGTACACTTTCTCCAGTGTACACTGCCCCGTACATTTACATACTGGGCCTGCCCCTTCGGTGTGCACTGCCTTTCTTTTAATGCTCTGCCAGCTGAGATTTGAACCTGCAACCATGTTACCTCAAGACCAGCGCACTATCCACTACACCACAATGTCACTGGCTGAAATATAGCAAATACGGCAATTTAAACACACAAGAATGATTACGGCAAAATAGTTTCCAAGGGCAAAATGCCATTGACGGCAATTTACCCTCAGAGACTATTTTGCTGTGAGTTATTTGTGATTGGTCAATCTAAATGATGTACTAAACATGTGACTTTTGGTCGTTTTTGATTGGTCAATATTAAAAACCAATTAAAAAAATTTTGCACCCCCCGGTCTCTATCCCCCACCCTGTGCACTCCCTTCCAGTGTACACTGCCCTGTACATTTACATACCGGGCCTGCCCCTTCGGTGAACACTGCCTTTCTTTTATGGCAGTGGCTATTTTGCCGTCGACGGCAATTTACCCTCAGAGACTATTTTGCCGTGAGTTATTTGTGATTGGTCAATCTTAATGACGTACTAAACATGTGACTTTTGGTCGTTTCTGATTGGTCAATATTAAAAACCAATTAAAAAAATTTTGCACCCCCCGGTCTCTATCCCCCACCCTGTACACTCCCTTCCAGTGTACACTGCCCTGTACATTTACATACCGGGCCTGCCCCTTCGGTGAACACTGCCTTTCTTTTATGGCAGTGGCTATTTTGCCGTCGACGGCAATTTACCCTCAGAGACTATTTTGCCGTGAGTTATTTGTGATTGGTCAATCTTAATGACGTACTAAACATGTGACTTTTGGTCGTTTCTGATTGGTCAATATTAAAAACCAATTAAAAAAATTTTGCACCCCCCGGTCTCTATCCCCCACCCTGTACACTCCCTTCCAGTGTACACTGCCCTGTACATTTACATACCGGGCCTGCCCCTTCGGTGAACACTGCCTTTCTTTTATGGCAGTGGCTATTTTGCCGTCGACGGCAATTTACCCTCAGAGACTATTTTGCCGTGAGTTATTTGTGATTGGTCAATCTTAATGACGTACTAAACATGTGACTTTTGGTCGTTTTTGATTGGTCAATATTAAAAACCAATTAAAAAAACTTTGCACCCCCCGGTCTCTATCCCCCATCCTGTGCACTCCCTTCCAGTGTACACTGCCCTGTACATTTACATACCGGGCCTGCCCCTTCGGTGAACACTGCCTTTCTTTTAAGGCAGTGGCTATTTTGCCATCGACGGCAATTTACCCTCAGACACTATTTTGCTGTGAGTTATTTGTGATTGGTCAATCTTAACGACGTACTAAACATGTGACTTTTGGTCGTTTCTGATTGGTCAATATAAAAAAACAATTAAAAAAATTTTGCACCCCCAGGTCTCTATCCCCCACCGTGTACACTCTCTTCCAGTGTACATTGCCCCGTACATTTACATACCGGGCCTGCCCCTACAGTGTACACTGCCTTTCTTTTAAAGCCCTGCCAGCTGAGATTTGAACCCACAACCATGGTATCTCAAGACCAGCACTCTGTCCACTACACCACAGTGTCACTGGTGTAATAATAGCAAATTTGGCTATATAAACACACATGAATGATTACGGCAAAATAGATTCCAAGGGCAAATTGCTGTCGACGGCAAAATAGCCACTGCCTTCTTTTAAAGCCCTGCCAGCTGAGATTCGAACCCGCAACCATGGTATCTCAAAACCAGCACACTATCCACTACACCAGTGTTACTGGCATAATAGCAAATAAGGCTATATAAACACACGTGAATGATTACGGCAAAATAGATTCCAAGGGCAAATTGCCGTCGACGGCGAAATAGCCACTGCCAAATAAAACCATCACCAAAGAATTTGCTAAAATTGGACAATGGAATCGAGGTAATGCTAGGTTTTTTTTCACTCCTGTATTTCTACAATTTCCATAATTTGGTTGGTATTTTTGCCTTATTTCAATAAAAATTTTCATAATTTCATGTTTTATACTTTAGTGTTAGCCTCCATCCTGCTCTGTTGATTACTTTTGTTAGGTCTAAATGTTGCACTGATATTTGCTTGACCCATGACTGCTCAATCTCTGAAATCAAATTTTATATATTTCAATAAGCTACACAACATTCATACTATAGTCACAGAACAACTTTCTTTAATTAAACCAACTTCAAAGTTACTTGTGCCAACAGGAAGACTACGACCAACAAAATTTGAAAGTAAAATTGCATAACAACTCTTCCAAGCAAATAAATCGTTGAAGTAAATTGGCAGCATTAAGCTTTTCCTACCTACATGGCTACTGCTAAGACATGAAAATCTCACATATTCCCACAAGCATTTTGCACTAAACAATTTTTATTCAACTAACAAATTCCACAAAGAGCTTAAAGCACAACAAGCTATCTTTTTGTATTTGTTTGTATTTGTTCATTTTTATCCTCCATTCACGAGAAAGCGAATTGTATTGCTATATTTTGGACGGGACGTCCGCACTCGCTTGGGAGCTGCCATTTTTGAGGTTTATGGGCCACCTGTCTTCCACATAAAGGCGGGGGCGTCCCGTTAAGTGCCTTGCCCAAGGACACAACAAGCGAACTTGCCGGCTTGTTCCTAAATGCCGAGCGCCAAGCAGGGAAGCTGTGGATACCATTTTTTAAAGTCTTTTGGTATGACTCAACAAGGGGAATGAACCCCTAGTCTACCGACTGCGAAGCGGACGCTCTAACCACTACACCACCGCGCCGGTGAACTTTCTGAATAATGAACTTTTTTAAAAGATCGTAATTAGCTGATTAGCCTGCAGAGTAGCCTATTATTCTAGTCCGTTTCATCAATATAATGCTGGTCCTTTATTAACCTACCTTCACTATTTAAATTTTCAGTGCATTTGTTGACTTCACATTTTGCAAATGGAATGAGCTTGTACTAACTAAAAAACGCCGCTAACTTTTCAAACTTTAAGTCAGTAGTTTTCAGATCAATGGTTTGAATTTTGTTGTATGTATACCTATTGCCATTCAGCGCTTGAGTAAACGTAAGGCCATGACGTCACAACACCGATTTGGATTAAAATTAAGCAGATAAAACTTTTTTTTAAGTAACAAAAACAAGTCAATCTTTGTACAAAAGAGAGAACTAAAAAGTTCACATAGACCTTTTCTACACTTATCAAAGGAGAAAGTTGGTAGGCTACAATTTGATACGTGCAATGCTCAAAAAGTAAACTAATTAACTTGAATCGGAGTCAAAATGTCTGCAAGCATATCTAGCCGAAGCTTTCTGATCTGCTTCGTGAGACGCTCATTTTTAACCATTAAGGACATATACAACCTATCCCAAGAAAGCGGGCACAGAGAAGTTCACCATGATTTCTCATAGCAGTAGAGATGAAAAAAATTTATCATTGAATGCGTGGGACCGAAAAATTAATTCAACAGCAATAATTCAAATTTTCAATAAAAATTTGATAAAATTTCAGAGAATTTTGAAGAGTGTACGGTCAGAGCTGGGCACCGCAAATTTGCACTCAATTCCGCAACCGCCAGTTCCGCAAAACTGCAAAAAGTGTTCCGCAACCGCAAATCCGCAAGTTTACGATAGATTTGCGGTAACTTTTCGCACTTCCGCAACTGCAAATGCACATTGCACTTCCGCAAACTTAGACCACAATATTTACTGTTATTTTGTTGGACGTTAACCTCCAACTCAGAAAATAAAAGTTTCCACTTCTTCCAAGCAGTTTTACCGCGGAACAGGCAACACTGCCTATTGCTTCGCGGATTTGCGGTAAATTTCAGTTTTTCACCGCAAATATTTGCTGTAGGAAATTAAGTTCACAAATCTGCAAATAGAAACTTGAGTCCGAAATTTGCGGATTTGCGGAAGTGCCCACCTCTGTGCACGGTATTCTTTAATCAAGCATCAATCAAACCACTGAGTATCAGTTGCATGAAAGCGAGAATTTATAAATTCGCCATGACTTCTCCCAATCCTTTTTGAATGCCTCAATTTTTGGAAAGAAACTCCTTTTTGATAAGAATTTTTTTCTTGCGCGTACTCTTTGTCCGATAAAACCATTTTTTGTTTCAACATCAGTAGGCCTATAGATAAATCGCCTTGAGAAACAAGTCAAATTCCTTTTTCGACTGCTTAACCCATAGCCTATCCTCCTGAATCAAAGTATTTTGTTCATTTCTACAAGCTAGTTTTGGAATGATGTAATTTGAAGTTGCAGCAATCTCAACTACTACAAACCACAAACAGAAAGTCACCAACAGCAATCTTAACTTATAAACCAAACAGAATCTACGAAAGCAGCTATCGTGATAGAAGTGACAAGTCGCCGTATGGAGTGCACTCATTTTACCTTGGAATACAGTCGGATGCCTGCCGTTGCAATGCAAAGGGAGGAAATGCTCTTTTCCCGAGAAACTGTTTTTTCGTGGGATATAAATGATTTAACTTCCATCAGTTTAAACTGACGCTAGGAGCAGGTGAATACATGTGAAACAAAACACAAATTTGCTTTTTTTTAGTTTTTTATAATTGAATAAAACCTTTTTTGCTTAAAAAACAAGCCAGCAAACAAATGATATCATTACCAAAAAAAAAAAAATTATCAGTTTAATATTTTCAGCAAAACTGGTTGAGTTAATACAACAAAAAAATATCACAAGTCCAATTAAGTAGCATTGTCTATTGTAAATGGTATTCTTTGAAACAATCAGGCTGTAAACCAACATTGCAGGAGTAAACCAACATTGTAAAACAATCAGGCTGTAAACGCATTCACAGGAGTACCGAGAGGTTCCAGAGCATTCTGGTTTTGCACATCGTCTTTGCGTCCCCTTCACAATCCAGTGATTTGTAGCACTGAAACGCACGTGTTCACGCGGCTGTGGCCTTGATCCAGGAAATAGTACCTGTGGCATACCAGTAGGCTACTGTATTGCAAATACAGTAGGTGCCACTTATTTTGACCACGGATAATATGACCAGCCGCTTATTATGACCAATTTGGTACGGTCCGGAATTTCTCCATTTAAATTTCTTCGTTTAATATGACCAAATTTCGGATAATATGACCAACATTTTCTCCATCTTTCTTGTTACAATACAGTATTTTTTCCCGCCACGCACTTATAACATCGCCTTTTCAACATATTGTTACACACTGTACTAAATTTTACCGTCACTTGTAGTGTTAAAGTACTGTACTTTGTTTTACTGCCAACGTCACACTATTACTTCAGGTAAACGATAAATTTGACGGTATTTGGACTTCTTGTGGCTTACGGCGTCGATTCAAAAGCTGTTATGGCGGCTTCGGTTTTTATAACCATTCGGATATTATGACCAAAATGGTCTGGTCCCAAGGTAGTCATATTAAGCGGCGTCTACTGTAGTATGCTTCAACAATTGCTCGCTTGAATTCTATGGGCATCCAACTTTGACTCACCAGCATCTGGTTGGCGTAGACGATACAGTTGAAAGGCATTGTTGACCGCAACATCAACACAGAAGCGAAACCATGGCCACCACCATTTTTTGCTTCTCAACTTAATCATGTATGTCAAGATGTTTTGATCCATACGATCTACCCCACCCATAAAGCGGTTGTAAATATTGACCACGTTTGGCTGCAGAACGTCGACCTTTTTCTTTTCCTTTTGACTGTATCGTTTAACTTTTTTCTGTGGCTCTTTTCCCGCAAATGTAGAAAGTGCATTTACAACTTTATTGCCTTTCCATCGAACAGCTGAAATGTTGGATGACGTTTTTATGACAACAACTGATGTACCTCCCTGCGATTTTTCAACTTGTTTGACACTCTTTAAAGGAGGGTTTTCCATACGGCAAAGTCTAACTGTACCAGTAGCTGCAATGGACTGTTTCTGAAGACGACACAGAAGTCCTGGAGAAGTGAAAAAGTTATCAATTACCACATGATAAGTGGAACCATTATCTTTTTGAGATGGTATGCATTTCAGCAGATGCGCAACAGCTGCTTCACCTACTCCCAGTCCAATGTCGCCGTATATATCTAGCTGAGTGTCTTTGCCAGCATATGGCCGGAATTGAACACAGTATCCCAACGGCTTTGCCAGAACCCATAGCTTATAACCAAACTTAATTGGTTTCCCATGGATGTATTGCTTGGCACCATGCTTGCCAAAGTATGGTAACATGGATTTGTCGACGCTTAGATGTTGTTTGGGGTTGTACTGAGCCAGATACTGCTTGTTTATAACATCAAACAAAGGTCGGACTTTGCCAAATCTGTCCGTTTTATTCAAGTTTTCATTATCAGCAAGATGAAGAAACTGCTTGCAATATTCAAAGTCATTCTTGGTCATCAGCACTGTTGCCATTCGGTTTTGGCCGTCCTCCCTCCTCTGCCAATGCATTTCTTGTCGTGGCAATTTATTGTAACCGCTCAGCAAGAGGATGGCAATGAATGACTTCAACTTTTTATGGTCATCATAAATGAGGATTGCTTTTGCGTCGAGCATACTTATTTGATTCCAAACATATTCTTTCCATCTCTTCAGTCCTGAAGAACTTTTCAAATATTTCATGTGGCACGATAGGCTCATCAAAGGAAGGTGGTGCCAAAGTCCAGCTATCAAGAACTCTGTGAGCATCTATGTCACCCTTCTTCCATTTCAGTTTTGGAGCAGGAAGTTTCACCATTCTTCTTTAAAAACACATTATAAAGTTAAATAACAACATGAAATACAAAAATCATGTGATTTAAACATATTTAGATTTGTTTACCAAGTTCACGTAATGCAAACATTTTAGTAAGACCACAAAAAAAAGCTGAATGAAGGCCTATTCTAACATAGCAAGAGCTAAACACACTGCTAAAGTATGTATAGTAGTTAACGTTTTGTTGCTGGCTAACCACCATGTTGCTCTGATACTCAGTAGTAGGTAACCTTGTATTCTAGAAACAAGAGCAAATTTCTTTTTCAAATAACAGATTGCACTCTGGAATCAGTAAGCACTCAGGAATCAGTAAGATTACAAAAAAGAGCTGAACGAAGGCATATCCTAGTATAGCAAGAGCTAAACTCACTGTTAAAGTATGTACGTATATGTTACCTTTTTTGTTGCTGGCTGACCAACATGTTGTTCTGACAGGGATGTATTTTCTGGTTGAAAGTCAGTAGTAGGTAATCTTGTATTCTAGAAACATGAGCAAATTTCTTTTTCGAATAACAGATTCCACTCTGGAAACAGTAGGCTTACTAATCAAAATGTAGGAATAAAACTGAACCTAACCTGACTGCTCCCTGAAGCTTGTGATTCATCAATAATTAGGTTTGTGCCTCCTGTTCCCAGCAAATCCAACTCAGCTGCTGAAAGAAGTTGCCTTCCGCAAAGGTTGTCCGAAATACAATTAACATCATTTCCATCATCTTTGTCAGTGTCCATACTCTCAATCCTCCGGGGGAAATATGATAACATTTGCGGCAGACACAGATTCACCACCAACAAAGCCTTCTTCAAACCGCAAAGCTTCAATTGTTTCTACTACTTCAAACACAGTCATTTTTTTGTTTTGGTGCAGCAGATTAGCCATAGCAGTCAAATGGGTAGGAGATATAGCCTAGGATTAACAGTTGAAAATATTACCTCTGTCTTTGAAAAAAGAAACAGCTTGAAAAAAGTTTATCAATACAGCTGCCAGAGTGACGCTAATTGTCAGCATATTTTGTAAAATACAGGCACAATCGTGCTGCCCGCCTGTAGATAGCTTACTATTCTATTTGATAAAGCTTCTGATAGGCAGACGCAGTTACTGTATGTCCGATGTTTGCGTTTAGCTCGCTACTAAAGCATACGTTAGCCTAAAATTCGGGTGCAGCATGTCTTTGCAGTATTTATAATTCTTCACTTCCTCCTGTCAAGAGTTGCTCACAGCCTGCTTTCTGTCAAAATAAGTAAATAGAATGAAATTTGGTTTGGCAACTGGCCATCGACTATACCTGCACCTGCTCTCAGTTACCGGTAAACTACCAAAATATCTACCAATAATCGAAACCCAAAACAATTCCATGATGTACAAAGGAGAAACATAAATTTATCACGTTTTCGCTCTCGATAAAAGAAATCGTGTCTTACGACTGACTATACCCTCCTGCTTCTAGCGTCAGTTTAAACTGACGGAAGTAAATGAATCGCAAAACTTCCGCAAGCCTGTTTTTTAGTCTTTTTTTGCTTAGAACCACTTCAACGAGATACGTTTTAGCTGTTTTTAGTGATTTTTTAGTTTTGTTTCTATTCACAGCCCTTCGATGGCAGTTACTTTTCCAACAATACAAAAAAAACAAATATTTGAATTTAGGTTGCTGTAAATATCGCCATAGCTGTTAACTTATAAATTAAAACGGTCAAACAATTAGTTTGGTTCTTCAACGCCAGCTTAATCTATAAAATGGAGTCCTATAATCATCAGTGTGCTTGAAATCGTTATTCTCGCTCCGTCAGTTTAAACTGACGCTAGGAGGATATTTGTTAAGTATGGCAAGGGCATAACGAGGAACAGCAAATATAGTCTTCCTGAAAAGGATTAATTCAGCATCATTCAATGGCAGATTTAGGGGAGGCTCAGTCCGCTTGGAGTTTTCCCTGTCCGTCAGCTCAGCTTAAGATGTGGCTTTAAAGCTGATTTTTGGGATGACAAACTTGTTAAGGATTCACCACTCGAAAGGGATGAATCTTCTATTATAGTTGTCACAGGCGGACGGCCAGGACCTTCCTCGCACTGTTCTCTATCCAAGCACCAGTTTAAAATCAAACAGTAAAATCAATGGGTTTATTGACAGAATAACAATAAAAACTTCGAATAGGCCAGCGCGAGAAAATTGACTAGACTTTTATCCACAACGATTGAACCAGCAACATTCAAGAACCAAAAATAGAATTTGAAGTAACTTCTTTTTCTTTATATACATAATTAGTAAGAGCCTGAAGCCACGCGTTTTGTGTGCTTAGGTCCGAGTGTAGAAATAGATAATTGTAACAAAGTAAAGTGCGACGAAACAATACGTGCAATAAGACTCTTGTTCTCAGGGCTGCAGTTCGATTATCGGTGAGTTAAAAAATGGGCATTGGTGCGATAACATTGCGGCCCCTTTGAAACAAGAACACAGGGTGAAGTTTCAAACAAAAACATAATACATATAGAGCACCAAGGCGCTACAATAATAAGATTAACTAACATATTCACAGAACATTGATGCAGTGGTCAGGTATACGAAGTTCTTTTTGATGGTAGTCCACCATCATCATTAACATTCATATTGATGGTGCAATAAATAAAGGAAAAGGTGACTAAACACGTATGCTAAAGGCCAAGTCCGAATTTTCTGATATAAAATTACAGATTGTGAAGCATAAAAATGTCAATAATGCTCGGGGAAATACGAATATAAAAACAAAAGCTAAAATACAATAAAATATTATACGGGAGCAATTTTTGATATATCACGGAGGATGTATTCGATTTTATTTGTACAATCCCCGCAATCTTTCAACACAGCAACAGTTGCTCTGCGGACTAACTCTTTTCCGTTACGCCACTGAGGGTGCACCCGGTGTACCCGGCCCAAACGATAAGCCCCGCGCCTTGAGATGTCCTCAGCATCTCCAACCAGGACCAATTGGCCAGTGTAGATATTATTCCGAGTTACCCTCCACTTGTTTCTACCTTGTAAAGTAGGGAGGTAACCTTGCATCCAACAGAGCCAAAATTTATGATCCAAAGTTGTATTATAAAGAAAGTCACGACGCAAGTCCCCCCGATCATGAAATGCACTTAGAGGTGTATTGGGGGCAAGACCTTGCCCCAGGAAAGACGAAGGAGTGATTACAGCCAAATCATTAGGTTTATCGCTAAGCGAAGTGAGCGGGCGATCGTTTACTATGCGCACCGCGTCTGAAGTGAAAGTCTGTATTTCAATAAGTGAAGGCTTACGTCGAGATTGATCTAAAACGCGATTAAAGGCGTCTTTAAATAACTTCACCATACTTTCCCAACTACCTCCTTGACTAGGAGAGTATGGAGGGATTTTAACCCAATTAATGTTACGCTTTCTAAGAGAATTACAGAATTCTGTCGAACCAAGCAACGAAGAAAGTCGATCAGCAGCGGCCCGAAACGTCGAGCCATTATCCGCATAAACAGTGTCAACTGCTCCCCGAAGATTTGTAAATCTAGAAAATGCGAGCAAAAATTCATTCAAGTCAAGACTAGTGACGATTTCCACGTGTATGCAACGAGTGCATAAACACGTAAATAGTAAACCCCAACATTTGCAATTACTACGATTTTGCCGATAAAAATACGGTCCAAGATAATCTACGCCGCAATACTTGAAGGGTTTATTTGTGGCAGTTACTCGGCAAGCCGGTAGATCGGCCATCAGCTGTCGAACAGGGGTTGCTTTTCGCATTGCACATTTTACACATTCCGTCAGGTAACGCTTAACGCTCGAAATTCCATACACAATCCAAAAACGCTGCCGCGTACGCATTAGCGTATAGCATGGACCTGCATGTCCAGCTTTAGCGTGTTCATCGAGAATGATCAACCTAGTAAGTGGGTGCCTGCTAGGGAGTATTAAAGGATGTTTAGTGTCTGTTGGGAGATCAGCGTTTTCCAGGCGACCCTCAACACGCAACATCAAGTTATTGTCCACACAGGGGCGCAGGTTTCGCAGAGTTTTTAATTCAGAGACACGACGGACGTGTTCTAAATCTGACAAGCTATTACCTAATTTTTTTAAAATCAAATCATAAGCATCTGACGACTTCTCCTGGAGAAGCTTAATTGCGGTCCCAAAATGGGTTTTCTGAACAAATTTTACAACTTCCATGAAGGCGTTATCCAAGTAGTCTGCATCAAGTTTCGGTTTACAAAGGTTACACTTTTGTGATTTGGCGACAATATACTGTTTGAAAGCAATAAGATAAGCCACACGCTTTTTTAATGTGTATAGATCGGGAGCGCTTTCAATTATCCGATCCAGGCACGTATTGCTTTTAAGAGACAAAAGATCTAAATTAATGCTGGCACTACGAACAACCACGGCGGGGCTCACGGGCTTGGGTGCCAAAGATCCCTGTAAAAGAAATGGAAGTCCTCTAAGCCACAATGCAAAGGAATCAGACTTCCTTACGCTGCCTTCGCGTGTACCAACATCAGCGGGATTTAAAGATCCTTGAACATAATTCCAGTCACAAGCCGAAGTCATAAGGTGTATTTTATCTACACGGCGTTTTACAAATCGCGGAAGATGAAGATCCGGGTTTACAATCCATTTAAGAGCAACTTGTGAATCTGTCCACAAGTGAAAGCTGCAAGACAAATGCTGTAACGATTTAGACACGGCGAACACCAGTTCAGAACAAAGCCTAGCCGCTTCCAATTCTTTTCGAGAGATCGTCCAATTCGTCTGAGACAACAAAACCAGTTTCGACTTGCCATGCACGAAGGCGACGTTCGATTGTCGCCCAATTAAGCGCCTCAGATAGACCACACAGGACAAGGCATCATTCGAAGCATCACTAAACCCATGCAGCTGATAGCTAACGTTTTTATCATCGCCGGTCTCGGTTTCGGCCTCCCAAAAGCAGTAGCGGGGGATCGAAACCTCTGAAATAGGCCGTACAAGACAAAGCCACGCACTCCAATCGATCATCATGTCTTTCGGAAGCTCGTCATCCCAGCCAATACCAGCACAGGTAGCTCGGTGAAAAATTAGCTTGCCTCCCAAGAGATAAGGAGCGATAAAACCCAGTGGGTCAAAGTGGCCAGCAAGAAAGCGCAGCATTTCGCGACGACTGAGTCTAGCTGGCATAGTCAAATTTTTATGACAATGAACCTTGAGACAGTCCTTTTCCACGTCCCACATTAGGCCCAATGCTTTGGAGTCAGGCATAGAGTTCGAACCAAGGTCAATTTCTCGGATATTAGAGCCGAGATCGCATTTGGGAATACTCAGCAAAACCGGCTTAGCCAGGTGATTTGCCGACCACTTACACAGTCTAAAGCCTCTGCTTTCGAACAGTGACTTCGACTCTCGAGAAATAACCTTAATATCAGCCAGGGATTCAGCAGTAATGAGCAAGTCATCCATATACCGATTGTTTTCGATAGCTTCCAAAGTCGGTCGACTTGCTTTGGTAGGATTTTCATCAATCAAACGTTGTATTGCATGAAGAGCAATGTAAGGACTGGAGTTTATCCCCCAGACATGTCTACAAAACCGAAATATTTCGGTTTCACCAAGTTTTATGTCGTTATCCTTAAACCAGACCAAACGAAAGAGATCCCGCTGGTCTTCTGGAATAGAAATTTGAAAGAAACATTTGCTTAAGTCGGCCATACACGCAAATCTACCCAAACGAAAACGAGTCAAAACGTCAGTCAACCTATTCAAAAGATTTGCGCCGGGCAAAACAGCATGGTTAAGACACACTCCCTTAAATGTGGCTGCACCATCATATACAACACGAGATTTTTCTTGTTTCGTCACAAAGAAAGGCAAATACCAAGTAGGCCCATCAACTTTTATCTTCTGCACATGCGTCAACCAACCCTCAGCAAGCAACTCTTGAAATGTGTCTGTAAGGGTTCGGTTTAAAGTAGGATCGCCTAGAGCTTTCCGACGCAGAGACATAGTACGCTCGAAGGCATTTGAAAAGTTATTGGGAATCTTTTTAACAATATCCGATCTCAAAGGGACGGGAATCTCGTAACGACCATCTTTTACTTTGACGTTAGGTTCCACCAACGAACACGCAAGCTCCTCACTCTAGAGGGTTGAGTCTCCTCGTTCTCCAATTCAACTTGTCGCAAAGCCGCCTTTAGCTCAGTAATTTCTTGTCTAAGTTGTTCACATTCGTTTGTGTCACAACCAACGTTTACTCTTGCTTTCAAGACCTGTTGCGAATCCGATCTCACCCCAACGCGACCACCGCTGGCTATAGGACCCAGTCGAGTCAGAACGTAGTTAGGTTCACTCGCATTTACACCCTCTCTTTCCTCCAAAACAGTGAGCAACTCTTTATTAGTTTGTCCTATCAAAATGTCAATCCTTTGCCGTTGAGGAATAGTGGGAATTTTAACCCCTTCGAAATGCCCAAGTTTTTGCGTATTTACGGCATGAGGCAGAACGTTCTCATCATCAATAAAGTCCGGGACAACCAAAGCGTTTTTTATAGCAAAAGTTTCTTTATTTGAAAGTGATTCAATTTCAAAGTTTGTAAGACCACCACTGCGCATAGTTTGTTCAGCTAAGGTGCGAATGGTTATTGCATGATCCGTTTTAGTAGCGAGCCCAAGCTCGTCCCTCAAGCTCTTTGAGATCAATGTAGCCTGAGAAGTAGTATCATGCTGTGCATATGCCAAAGTAGACTTGCCCGTCACTGGGTTTATAACCCTTACGGCACTCGTACGAAGCATCACCAAATCGTTATTAAAGGTCAGTTTTCTCACAACTGTTTGTTCAGCGTCTGTCTGTTTTTTCCGAGCGTCGGCTATCACCGAAGTCTGGCAATGCCCAGCGCTGGCGGCCCCAAGGTTTACCGAGTCTGACTTAACATATAGGTCATGCAAGGCGGTAGAATGCTTGGGGACAAAATGTGGCCCGCATAAGCGACATTTCGACGAAGAACTACATTCTCTAGAGAAATGTCCCAAAGAAAGACAATTAAAGCATCTGGCAGCATCAATAACAGTTTTACGCTTTTGCTCAGGAGTTTTGCTTTTAAATTGTTCACAATTGGTTAAAAAATGTTTTGAACGCGGGTCGTTGCATACAAAACACACCGGGGGAGGTTTAGTAGAATGTTGAGTTTTATTACAGCTACGCGAGCTTTCGCCAACGGTCTCTGCTGAGCGAGCGCCAGGACGTTCTCCAATCACAGCAACTTGTCTGACGCGAAGAGCCGTATGTCCGTTGCTAGGCCCACTTGCTCTATCTTTATCGTCTGATTTGAAAAACGACTGCGCATAGTCCGAGGTCATCAAGTTTAGTTCATGCACTACAAATTCGCGCAAAGACTCAAATCCCGGTTGATTTAAATTGATATTCTTTTTGTCAAGGTAGTCAAGGTATCTTCGTTTAAGTACGCCAGGTAACCGATTTGCGGTATCCAACATTAATTGCCCAGATAGCTTATCTAGCTCGTCATGGGCATGTGCATACACTTCAAGGGTGTTTAGATCTTCATTGAACGCTTTTAATGAAGCGATGCTCATTGACACCTTAGGTCCGGTACGGATTTTCGCAATTTTAGGTTCCGAAGTAAGCCCACCAGAAACGCCATATCTCTGACGTAAACAGTCCAAGGCTCTTTCAATGCGCCTAGAGGTACTCATATTTCTCATAGGCGCAAAAAACAAATTGACCATTTCCCGAGGCTGACCAATGCACGAGGCTCTCAAAACTTCGAGCCGACGTTCATCATAAGGACTCTCGTGCATAAGTCTCCGAATTTGGTTTTCATAAAATACAAAGTCTATATTTCTACCGTCATAGCCTATCTGTGAGGCAAGATTTATATATTCATTTCTGTCTTGGCGTTCGATATAGGCGCGTAATGCCGGTTCACCATGAGCAACAGAAGGCCGCCTCAAGGACTCGCCATCTCCAACAGCAGGGCCCACAAGCGATTTCACACGAGTTTGCGAATTGCTACCATTTATAGGAAAATCATTTCGATCTGTCACAACGCGATCTAACGCCGATTGAAAGTTAGGAACAGCCGATTTATGAACAGTTTTCTCTCGTTTGGGAAATTCAGAATTTTCCCGCGAGAAGCCTGTATTATTTTTAACTCTAACTATATTTCTTTTTACCGATCCTTCTAACAAAGAAGAACTCGTTTCTCCAGCACAATTGGCTAACTGCGTTTTCTTTAAGAGCGGTTTTAGGTCTGCGCGAAACGCCTCACGGCAGTTTGAGCGCCCTCCAAATAAGTTATTCAAGGAATTATTGGGGCCTGCCCTGCTTACGACAGCCACTGATGAACCCCTTTCTGAAAGCGCAATCAATCTCTCTTCCGCGTCTAATTCAGCAGCAGCGATTTTAAGTTGCTCTTCTGCTTTTGCAATTTCGAGAGCATGTTTTTGTTTGGCTTCCGCCTCCGCTTTTACAAAAGCATGTCTAGCTTCAAGTTCAGCCCGTTTCTTATCTAATTTAACTTGCCGGGCTATACAGGTGCTCCTTGATGTCGCGCTGACACTTTCAGCAACCTGCGATACACTATCCTCAGGCTCGACATCAATGGTATCATTGTCCTCATGATGGACTGAAAATTTCCTGGGTGAGGTCAACATACCCCATTTAGCATTTTCATAATAATTAAGGCATTGATTAAACAGATCAGCTACACTTTCTAGAAGCTCGTTTGAAACTTCAGGGTCTAAGATGTCGTTTAAAGCCGTTTTATATTTAGCGTAGTCAATTTTAATTTCATCAAATTGTTCGAGGGCTTTGGCAAAATGTTCGTGCGATGAACATTTTGCAAGGGCATCACGCGATCGCTTTAAACGCATGGAAAGTTGTCGCTTTGTCGTTAAAAGTTTACGAGTATTTACCTCTGATATGATCGGGTAGGCTTGGGATGCAAGGTCGTTGCCTAGTTCCCCAACTGTAGCAGTTTGGTCACCCTCCACATGCCCTGCGGAAGGCGCTCCATTACATGTCGATTGAATTACGTTATTTTCGCAATTCTTAATGTTAGAAATGAAAGACATACTGTACTTTAGTATGTAAATTAAATATAAAAATTAATTAAATAAATAATAAAAACAAATTCCAACCGTTCGTAAGGAAAGGATGATCCAGGTCTTCGGTAAAGAATTGTCGCGCTGAAGATCCGATGCCGCTGATCTCGCGCAATTGCACCAAAGATCTTCGAGAATTCTTCGCAAAAAAGTGGAATTGCACTGTGACTTCAACTTCCTGCAGAATCAGTTTTGCAGAAGAGCCAAGATAAGATGTCTGCCAGTCTCCCACGTAAAATACCTGAGTCCTTGACGTCAGTTTCAAAATAAAAATGACTGACAGACGGCACCTTGCAACGCTCCAACTGAACTTGAAGTAAAGATGTTCCTTCAAATCGTGAATTTCCAACTGAAGATGTTGATAAGCCGAAGATTTCCCAAATAGCGCAAACTTTTCCACCAGTTCAAAGAATCCAACGCGAATCCTTGAAAGGGGGTAACGAGCCTGAATCACCTTTCGCAAGATTTCTTAGTCTAGTCAATTTCTTTATGTTAAGGATTCACCACTCGAAAGGGATGAATCTTCTATTATAGTTGTCACAGGCGGACGGCCAGGACCTTCCTCGCACTGTTCTCTATCCAAGCACCAGTTTAAAATCAAACAGTAAAATCAATGGGTTTATTGACAGAATAACAATAAAAACTTCGAATAGGCCAGCGCGAGAAAATTGACTAGACTTTTATCCACAACGATTGAACCAGCAACATTCAAGAACCAAAAATAGAATTTGAAGTAACTTCTTTTTCTTTATATACATAATTAGTAAGAGCCTGAAGCCACGCGTTTTGTGTGCTTAGGTCCGAGTGTAGAAATAGATAATTGTAACAAAGTAAAGTGCGACGAAACAATACGTGCAATAAGACTCTTGTTCTCAGGGCTGCAGTTCGATTATCGGTGAGTTAAAAAATGGGCATTGGTGCGATAACAAAACTTGCGAACATTTGAAGAGGAGATTGCTTTTTTCTTAGTTAGATCAAGTTTACCCATCCTCCCCATTATTTTATTGTCATCATCTTCTTTGCCCACTTCTCTGTTATCCTCTTCATCTTCACCACGAGACTTTTGAGTTTGCTGGCTGATCTTCATGTGAATCGTCAAGATAGTGTTGACTGCCAGAGCTCTCAGTTCTTTATTATTATCGGCAAGCATGGCCAGAAAATTTGCCTTCGAGTGACAGAAATGTTCGTTTTTTGCAGCATTTTCTGAATGACCTTTTGCAAATCCTTTCCAAGCTTATTTAAATTTGAATCATCTTAAAAAGATGTACTTTGGATGAGTCTTGATCTGAAACCAAGATGGCGCATAAAAGTGTGACTATTTTTGCATGGACGAGGTCTTGAAACTGCTTTAGGGGAAAGGGGTATGTGCGCATTTGCGCAGCAGTGCACTGGCCAGAGTGCCCCATTTTACATTGCTCAGTGGTCCTGATTCAAAATTGGCAAGCTCAACTGACAGATCATACTGCGTGACAGCCTGGCATTTTTTAAAAAGGTAGGTCTGATCCTTGTTGAGTTCAAAAGTATTTCCATTTGCTATTACTAAAAAGTTAGGATTTAAAATCTTTTTAAAATACATCACATCTAGTTCTGCCAAGTCCTAACTTGGAGTGATTCCAATTGACCTCTTTGTTGTGACTGGTTTTCTTGTCCTTCCATTTAGAGATCCTACAAGGGCTCTAAATGGCAGTTCGCATCCATGAGGCATGCAAATGAACCATTGCAATGACTTGCCAAGGAGCTTTTTCTCATAAAATATAGCTCTCTCTTTGTTTCCTAAGTTGACATGGCATTCATATGCATCAATAACACGGATGCTTCTTGCTGTCTTACTTTTAGTACCGGTACTCAACAAAAGATATATTTTTTAACCCATGCTGATTCCTTCACAAGAGTAAGAAGTTCATGACCCAGATATGTACTTCCTGAGAGAGCGAGATCCAATGCTTTAAACCCGGTTTGGTCTCCTTTAGCAGAGGTGAATGGATTCGCCTCAAGATCCATCGAAAGCTCATTAACAACATCGCGCCACTTTGATCTGTCGATGGTATCTTTATTTCTTAGCGCAATCTCTTCAAATGATTAGCCACATTCCTTCTCCAAGTTATCTTCGGTCGTCCACGCCCTATTCTCCCAACTACTTCAAAATCCAACGGTCTTCCGAACACATCATCAGTATGTCTCTTCAAAAGATGCCCACATTATTGCACTCCGTTCGCTTTAATTAGTAAGTGCAGAGTTTCTTCCACATCCAGCAAATCTATAAGTTCTCGATAACCTCATTTTCCAATTAATTTAACTCCACACATTGTTCTACCATTGCTTTTTTAGTTCTTTCAAAAATCGTCATCTCATTCTCCTGCAAGCACTACGTCTCGCGGTTGCACAACATCACTGACCTTATAAAACTCCAATAAGTTTGTCCTTTTCCTTTTTCACGAAAACTTTCTTCCAGCAATACCCCATATTCTCTAAATTCTATCCATTTAATTCTTGTTCTTGCTGTCACCGCCGCTTCTCTTTCATCACTGGCATTTAGTCGGTTCTCCAAGTCATAAAAACCCTTCACTTGCTCTACTTGGTCATGAAATCTAAACTTTTCAGCTGGTTCGACAATTTCTTTCATTGCCTCAAAACATCTCTCACAAATAAAGTCTTTTGCCTTTTCCAGAATTGAAGCCACTTTCTTCATTTTGGAAAATTAACCATGCACTCATTTACCACATTTTAAGTACAACACTAAATTTGCCATCACCCTCTCCCCCCACTTGGCACAAATTCTGTGGTTCTTCCACAATCACTTGGTGATCTTCAATCATTGTTTTGGGGTGATACTTCTCGCTTCTTTGAGTTCTTGTCAGAGTAGAATTTATTTCTCTATCAAAGTGGGTTTCTGTAAAGACCTTATAACTAATTATTTGTCCTCCTTTCGTTGAACTTGCTTTCTCCCAACTTTCCTCCATCGGTCAAGCTCGCTTTTGTCTATAACCATGATAAACATGTTCTCTGTGATCAAGATTCCCATTTCCTTGAAGTAGGGGAAACGTGAGATCTATGGATCAAAAGAATCAATGAGCCATGGCAATAATTGCGCTACTAATTACGGTTAAAAGTTTTAACATTCCTAAGCCGCTCGTCAAGGCAATATGAAATAGCCTATTTGGTATGATTGCAGTCGCACAACAGCACTAATTACTAAAAAAATACTACTAGAAGGTTTTCAACGTGTTAAATGATGTTTTAGATGGAAAAACAAATTGTGTTAAGTGTAAATGGAGTTTATAGATAACTAGCTGACACTGCCGGAGTCCTCTGCGGGGCTCCTATCAGTAACGTTGAGGTTGAAAATATCGGTTCAGCCGGCCAAGCCGCCTTTACCCATAGGGCACTTGTTTGAGCAGTACTAAAAATTCATCTTTTTTACGCGCAAAAGATTTTCATGATTCGCTGCTTTCCTTTGGTACTCAAACTTTTAATTTTGAGGTCCTGACTACGCCCATGGCCTACATGCTCTGTTTATTGGTTAGACAAAGCCAAGGGGGTCTTGCATTTCCTTAAGTTTCGAAGTAGGGAACACATTTCTGATATCAAGGCATTTTAAAGCAAAATAGCAATAATATCTTTCATGTAGTGCAATTTCACTCGGAGACGTTGTTTTCTTTTGATATTTCTAAAACTTTTTCAAATCCCTGCTGGCTACACATTATATTGTATGTTTTCAACTTGCTGAAGCGTGCCCAGGGGAGTTATGAAGGTCTTTGCTTTTCCCTAAATCTTAAATTTCATCCAGGTATCTTTATAAAGCTATTATCAATCAAAAGAGCAAAAAGTTTTCTCCTGTTTATGGTGAGATTTTTACCCCAGCAAAGCAAGCCATCAACTGTGCCGAGTTAAAAACGTATCAGTTAATGCAACAGCGCCGTCTTCTCCTTACCAATATTTGTCAGAGCAGCAAAGAAAAGTTTTAGAAAACAGAGACTGTATTTCCTGTGCAAGAAATGGTTATCATCTTGGTCTATTAATCAAAAGTGGTAGTACTCACAAAAATAATGACGTCAAAAACTATCATTCATACATTTTAAAAAGTGCACAGGGGAAAAGTCAAAAATGATGGTGGCGCTCAAGTGGTAGTCGTTTCGACCATTAAAGAAATGAGCTATTTAGTGGTAGGGCATTGCACAATGTGGTGCGCCCCCTTTTTCTACTTGTATTTGTGATATTAAGTTCTTTGGCTGCGCTGTATGCTTTAAATCCGCCATAGCGAGAAAAGGGGCCATGCCTTTCCCCACAGTCATATAAAGTATTCCATTAGACTCCTATTAAGCTATTTTCAAGCAAAAACGTTTTCTTTTAATCCTGTTTTACAAACTGATGCTGTTGTTGTTTATTTTGATTTTTTCTTAAACTTGAGATTTTATTACATTCAACTTTTCCCCTAATCTCGAGCTTCCCTCTTTTAAATGAAGATTAGTCTTACGTACCGATACAAATATCCTATCAATTGCAAACACGACTGCAAACTCGGAATCGAAGAACTCGTCTGTTTTGCCAAACTAGAACTTGAGAAATAAGGATTCTTGAACTCGAAAAAACATTTATCAAGTTCGAGTTTATTTATTGAGTGATTTTGAAAAGACATTAGTAAACAATATTTTGCAGCAACGTGGGTTTTAAAACCGGTCTTGGTCATAAAACTGTTTTTCAAGATCTTAGCCTCGGGTTTGAAGACTTTGATCTTAACCACGGCAGCAAACTCGAACTCGATAAGCTTGGTCTTTTTTACCGAACTCGAAAAATTGAAAAGAAAAAACTCGAACTCAAATTTGGACTTCCAAATTTTTTGTGAACTCGAACTCGAACTTAAACTCAAGTAAAAATTTATGAAATTTTCAGCCGAAATATATAAACATTTTACTCTAGCGCCAGCAGTGGATTGAAGATTCTAGAGGCCTGAGACAAGAATTCATGAGAGGCTACCAGTTGTCCAACTTCTGAATAAAGGATCTTTGAATAAATCCTTATCGGAGGGTCGCGAAAGCTATCTTTCAAGCAAAAATATAAGACTTTTTTTTGGAGATCACTCTCTCCGATGTCTGAATTAGAGCCTCCGTCATATCAATTTAATGAGGTGACTTTTTGGAGATTAACTTAGCGGCGACCAGTTTTTTCGGCATATAACAATTTATTCTAAAATTTTGGACATGTCTGGAAAGGGGGCCCCTAATTCTTCAGAGAGGGGTCCAAATTCTTTAGAGGGAGGCCCCTAAAATGGTGGTGTGAGGCAGCTGCTGACTTGCCTCACTCAATACACACCACTGCAAAGCGCGTAAACAATATTAAATAAACAAAATTAGGGCACTAACTTGTGCAAACCTCTCAGATTATACAAACAGGTAGGCTATACTGCAAAGAGAAATTTGGTTAGTTGCATACCTAAAAAGGTACGCAGGAGGAAACTATTCCACGCAAAAAAATGCTAATTAACGGACATTTTAGTAGTTGAAAGTGACAGTGTGTGAAAGCACTTATCGGTAGAGAATAAACATAAATTTTTTGATTTGTGTCCGCATAGATTTATAAAACTTAATGATCATCTTGTCTTGATTTTTATGAATCACTTGATTTTTATTAAACTTTGTTTAGCATATGCAGATTGCAGAAATGAATGTTAACAAGATCTCTTAGCAAAAAAACCGTAGGAAAGCAGAAATTCGCTCAAAATGATAAGACTTAGCCTAATCTATACTTTAAAACGCTATTTCGTCTGTGTGTTTATACTCTTCCGAAATTACTGGTCGTACAAGCATCAAACTTTGCACGATTGATTACTACCCCAAAGTGAGTGTCATAGATGGATTTGTGATGCCATAAAGACGCCACAATCACAGCTATTTTTTTAAATCGTATTTCTGACCTGAGGAAAGCAGTTCTGAGCTTAAACGAAGGCCAGCTTCCGACTAACCAACTTTAGCAAATTTCACTTCTTTAGGATCCTACATGACGTAAATTGTTAAATCTATTTTCTTGAATTCACTCAAAAAGTATTGATCGTAGAAACGCTTTACACCCTTTTTGGGGAGATATGTACAAGATGCTCTTCATAAAAACAAAGCTAGAACAATCTAAGCTGAATTGACGATGTAGCAACAAATTCTTTTATAAGCATTTTAAGTCCTCTAAGCATGCTTCTTCGCTTTTTTCTTCTCGCTTTAAACTTGCTTTATGATGTCATAACATGCTTGGTACTATCAATACAATCTTTCGCTAACACAGATCACAATATGATGTTTTTTAATTTAAAAATTTTTACGAAGTTACTTTAAGTTGATTTGTGACTTTATTTTTCAACAAGTTTTTGAACTTTTTTAAACAAATTAAAGGATAATTCAAGGCAATTTAGATAATATGTGATTTGTACCTTTACTATTTGTCTCTATCAAAACAAATTGAACTTCATGAACGGTGGTGTAACTTTTTACCCCTCCCGAAAAGTGGTAACCTGGGTAAAAACAGATAAGTTTAATGCAAATACATTATAATATGGTACTAACAGCTAGTGTCATTCAAAAGCTTAGTAAATTTGCTTTCCAGAAATATATGACTCTAATTAGTTAGAGCTAAGGATTAGTTTATAATGGCTGATCAGACATTGGTTGTCATACATAATTTTTCTTGTTTAGTTAAAAATTTTCCTACCATACCTAAGTAAATAGCAATTTTTATAAAAAGTTAGTTCTTTGGCACAGTGTGACTATTTCCCATCGAAAGCATGGTTCTTTGCCATTATTCATCTAAATTTGCAAAAAGGCTCCTCTCAACATGAAGTCTCTAAAAACTTTAAAATGTTGCCTACTGGTCAAAAACAATCAAAATTTTGGTGTCTGGACCGCAAAATATTGCAATTTCTACAAAAGCTTTATTCCTTTGGTATATTTTTTCTATTCTTCCTCAAAAGCATGATTCGTTGGCATTATCTATCAAAATTTTTTCAAAGACTCATGTAAATCCCCCCTACTACACAACTTTGAAATTCTACTTCCTTGCACTCTATAAAAAGAACCAACAAACTTTTTGAAATCGTTGGCTTTTTTTATGTGAGCGAGTCCACTTCCTAAGTAGACAAAAGGGCAAGCAAGACTTAGTTAGGAACTCCAGAAACTCAGTGAGAAATATAACGGCTATGCGCAACCCCTTACAATGTTCTTTTAAGGTCAACCCTTTCTCTGCAAGAAGTAAATTCACTTGATGTGCTTAGCAGTTTTGAAGTAAAAAGTGGTCATTTTGAAAAAACTTCCAAAAACACTATAAAAGTTTTTCTTAATTCTTTCTTTGTGTTTGGGTGGGCAAGAAGTTGGGCTAAGAGGAAAATATAGAATTTGGAAATTTGCATAATCACCTGGTCACGTGACATCATGGCGGCCATTTTGGATTTCTAATTGTTCATAAAATTTGTCAAATAACAACTTTTTTTCCAAAAAACAGTGCTTGGGGATTGTTTTTTTACTAGATTTCGACGAAGATGCATAAAATCAACAAAACATCAATAATTTGGATTATTTTTCACTTTTATTGAAAAAAAGCATACATCAATGAATGCTGTCTGAATCGTGAAAAAGCACGAAAATTCGCTTTTTTCCACCAACTAGTCGTATTTTACGACATTTTACCACAAAGGATGACAAAATGCAGGTTTTATCGCTCCAGATGCATAGATTCAAGTATGTTTTGAGCATATTTTGGTTATGCAACCCTTTTAAGCCATATTGACGACTGTTTAGCCATTTTGATGACTAGTTACCTGGAAAGGCTTATGAACTTTTTACTGTTTCGGTGGCTAAGTCTTTGTTTCAAGGTAAGTAATTGTAATGCTCATTTTTGTAAAAAAAATGCAGCATAAATCATCTATGAATGTCTTTCTTCCAATAAACTGCTTCATAACACAATGCTTCTTGTTCCTTCTATTCAGAACTTAAATTACACTCAGCTCCATCAAATGAATGTGATGAGGAATGACTTTGAACTTCACTGATTATTCATACAACAGAGTAATCAAGTTTGGTGTGATAGGCCCTAAAACAATCCTCATCTGCTTGGAGTCCTTGCTGGCAAGAGCAATCCGGGCAAATCAAACTATTTTGATTTTTCTATCTTTCTGGATGCGGTCTCCGTGAGCCTAGCACACAAGACACATCTTGACCTTTCGAAACACACTTTCACCACACTTTGCCTTTCTCCTCAGAGAAAATTGCCTCCCTGTTAGCCTATTTACTGTGTCAGTTCTTGTGACTTCATGGTTCAGTTTAGGGTTGGCACTTAAAAGTACTGCAAAGAGGTCCTTGAGGTCTGCTAGAAAATCTTTGGTGGACGCAGTGAATCTTTAACTAAATATTTCGGATCACCTGAGGAATCGTCACCCCAGATTGGCTGCTTACCGCCTTAACACACATGAAAATAATCTAGCACATAGAAAAAAATGATAGATGGCACCAGCAACATAGGCGCTGATCACTAAGAGGGTTTTACTGAATACACGGTAGCACCGGGTACGCGCGGTTTACCGACATTTTATGATACCCGGTAATACCGGGCATGCGCAGCGAAAGGGTTAATCGATTTCCTTTAAAAAACGGTAATTTTGACTTTGGAACGAGAATTAGTTAGATCAAAAAGCATTAACTTTTCATTACCGTTCTCGCAATTACTCATGCTCTTAACGTCGATATTACTGTTAGGGAGGCTGCAACTGTAATTGCATCTCTTCTGGTTAGTTTGTTCTTTTGCTGGTTGCGTTTATGCCAGGACCAAGTAACATGCGGCCTGCCAGAGACCTGAGATCGTACAAAGAGGCACACAATCACGAAAAAGTAGTAAGTAGTGGTCCTAATATCTAACACTAGCAATTCCTTTAGAGACATGCCACATAATAAGCAACAAGAAGATCAGGACTGGGGACATTATTTATGCTAATGATTTCTTTGTTTCTTTACTGTTTATTATTCTCATGAGGGGGTTACACTAAGTCGTAAAATATGCATACCACCAGAAAATTGATTTGTGCTATATTAAAACAAAAGCCATTACGGCGCCCATTTCCAACTTCCTGTTTGTTCTACACCAGGCCTACTTAACCTTTTAAGTGTTGCGGGCCACTTTGGTATCAAGAAAGATATCGCGGGCCACAAACTTTGTTTACTAAATCTAAATACCAATCAAGTTTATGCACAATGTTTTGAAGTTTATTTTTGTGCATAATTTCCAGAAAACTAATTTACGTTGTGCACAAGAAGCAAGTTTGTTAAGAAAAAAGTTAATGTCAATGAGCCACTTGAATTTGTTTTTCTCGAACTAAAAATCAATGTCAGCTTCTAAGGATGTAGTGGTAGAGGGCAAGCAATGCTCGAGATATTCATCAGAGATAGAAGATCTATTCTTGCTTTTTATATGTTTCATTCGACAAAACATCTGTTTGCAAATATAACTGAAATCAAATAGAGAAATTATCCGCATTGCATTCTTTTTCAACTTGGAAAACTTTTCAGAAAACACCTATCTGCGATAAAATTCCTCTACGGGAATTTTATTAAACTTGTTTTTGATAGATTCGTCGCATTGTAAGTCGATTAGTTCTATTCGAAGCTCTGAAGGTGCACTTTTAGCTTCAACAGAAAAAGGCTGTGTAGCAAAAATAATATTTTGCTCTTATAGACGAAAATCATCAAAGCACTCATTAAATGCATTTTGCAATTCAGATATGCACTTTACCAAATTCGGTGCTTACTGTTTGCAATTCATGTGAGCCAGTAGTGGGAAATAACTGAGATCTTTGTCACAAAGCTGCTGTTCGAAAAGTTTTAGTTTTGCTTGCAATGCTTTTACATGGCTGAAAAGAACTTGGATTAGCTCTCCTCTTTTTTACAGTTTGAGGTTGACAGTGGCTAGATATGAAGATTTATCAGCGAGAAATGCAAAATCTGCCTTAAATTGGGGATCATCAAATTCGAAAATTGGTTTATTTTTTATGGTTATGAATTCTTGGATTGCATCTTTTAATTCAGCACTTCTTTTGAGTACCTTAGCACGACTTAGCCAGCGTACATCGCAATAATAAATCACATCGCCATGATCTGCTTCACATTCGGCCGTTTGAAAATTTTGAAACTGACGGTGGTTCAGCGCTTTTGCTCGAATAAATTTTACAACATCATTAACAACCTTCATGATGGCATCACATCGTAAATTTTTCGCTCACAAATTTTCTTTGTAAATAATGCAGTGGTAAGGGAGAGTGGGGCACCATGAGCCTGGGAGTACCTTGAGCCAGAGCCCTCCTGAGCTTTGTGGATTAATTTTTATTCAAAACATAAAGGTATAAATGTTGCTATATTGACTAAGAAGTAGGACACAAATTATCACTGCATCGTCTTTTCATTTAGTTGAAGTTTCAGCAGATATTCTAATTTTTACACACTAAAGTAACTTTTTTGGGTAGGATTCTTTTTCTACTTGTACGTTGATAACTGGCAGCAGCCGTCCGTAATACCTTACAAGTAAGAAGGCTTGTGTGCGCTACAGAACTTGTGTATAAAAGATATCAGCTGTCCAACAGTTTTTAGATAACATGGGTGAGAAGTAAATATGCTCACTTGGGGTACCTTGATCCAGCTGTTGTGAGGAGGCTTGAGCCTGGCTCGTAGTGCCCCACTCTCATAAACTGAGTGGTGGTGTGGCATCCTTGTTAACTTATAGACAGATTTAATTTCAGTATTTTAAATTTCTAACGCGAAACACTGTTTCGCGCGCTTTTTTGCTGGTAAATGAGTAAGGAACTTGTGAAAGAAAGAGTAGCTTAGCTGCAAAGTTGTATTATGCAGAGCGGCTTAAATTAAATATTTTTTGCTAGCGTTGTGTATTAGACGTAATCTTGGAGATTGCACAGTAAATGAGATGACATATCCATTGTTTGGCGGAATGCAAAATTCACCAGAAACCAGTACACCAGGAAAAGTTACTTTTATTGGAAAGTTCTTTGCATAGATTTACTACATTAAAACTTAATGGATAGCCGAAAAAAGATCTATGTGGCGTATAAATCTTTGCAATCTAATCAATGACTTTATTTTTCTCTTTCCAGACATAATGGTGCAAAATTATAAGCGTAAGTCTGGTAAAGGTGTTTTCGATAGTGGCATTATGCAGAGAGCTGTTCATAAAGTGGTTCAGAATAGCGGCAAGATTCGAACTGTTGCTCGTGGCATGCAAGTGGATAGAATGACCCTTACACAATATGTAAAAAATTCAGAGATGGTCAAATCAACGAACAGTACATCCTGATTCCAAAACTAAACACAAGACAGGTTAGCATGTTTTCTTTCCTAATTTTTTATACAAAAGGGTGGGCCTATATGGTACGCCATTGGCCGTTTTTGTTGTTAGCTTACTCTTTTTGTTCATGCTGTTTGAAATGGAAAAATAGTGACTAAAAAAGAGAAAAAGTGTGAAAAAAAAGAGAAAAAGTAACTTGGCTCTTTCTTTAATTCTATTCTCACCCAGTCAAACTCTCTGCATGAATTTAGGATAGAAAAATGATATGGCCACCTTTATAGACAAAACATGTTAGCTTTTAGTAAATGAGTCCCACAATCGATGCAACTCTGGTATGACTTACAAAGGTGTGCAGAAAATTAAAGGTGTCATCCTCAGTCATTATTGGTAAACACAATATTATGACAATTTTTTATTTACAGATTTTCGCAGAAAATGAAGAAAAATCCCTAGAAGAATACATTTTAATGTGTTTGAAGATACACCATGATCTGAATTACCAAAAGTCCAGAAACTTGCTTTTGAACTTGCTGAGAAACGAGATATCTTATTTCCTCAGCTTTGGAAAAAAAACAAGATTACGGGAAGAAACTGGATGTATGGGTCTATGCAACGCCACGAAAACATTAGTTTAAGAAGTCCAGAGGCTACTAGCGTTGCTAAGGCATGTGGCTTCAACAGGAAGGTAGTGGCTGAATTTTATAATATTTGGAGAAACATCCTTTTTGAAAAAAAGTTTGAGGCTCATTCCATATTTAATTACGATGAGACAGGTTGCACCACTGTTCAGAATGTGCCAAAGGTTCTAGCTCCGAAGGGCATGAAGTAAGTTGGACAGACAGTTGCGACAGAACGAGGAACACTCGTATCAGCTGGATGTTGCGTAAGTGCTTCCGGTTGTTCTCTTCCTCCCGCCTTGTTGTTTCCACGTATCAACTACAAGGACCGTTTTATACGTGGAGCCCCAGCAGGGACGCTGGGCCTGGCCAACCAAGGTGGCTGGATGACTGCGAAACTTTTTCCGAAAGTCTTGGCACGCATCATCAAGCACATGAGTTGTACAAAAGAAATGCCAGCTGTATTACTGATGGAAAATCATGAAAGTCATTTATGTCTGGAAGTTGTGGAAATGGCCCGAGTCAACGGATTATCCATTGTCACCTTTCCACCCCACTGTTCACATCGTTTGCAGCCTCTCGATGTTTCTTTTTATGGCCCGCTAAAATCTTGCTACAAAATGCTGTTGGTGAGTGGAATTTGAGTAATCCACGTAAGAGAATTTCCATTTATGATATCCCTGCATGTTTTTCAAGGGCATTCAACAAAGCTTGCACGCAAAGAAATATCACGTCTGGTTTCCGGAAGAGCGGAATTTTTCCATTAAATTCAGATATGTTTACTGACGTAGATTTCCTTGCAGCCACTGTCTTCCAACAAGAACCAGAAAAAGTGCAAACCAATGTACCAACCACCAAACCATCAGCTTCTCCCCAGGGAAGATTATAGCAGAAAGCCAAGCAAACACGTCTGCCATCAGAGATGTTGATGAAAACTTTTCTGACCTTGCCAAAACAAGACCATTTCCAAAGAAGAAACAAAGTGAAATGAAAGAGAGAAAGAGGAAACAAGGCTATGCAAAAGTTCTTACAAGCGCGCCAGAGAAAAATAAATTAATTAAAAGCCATCAAAAGAAGAATAACAAAAAAGCCAAAGGAAAGATAAAGAGAAGGAAAGCAACCGATGGAGATGATTCATTTTCTAAAGTAGGTTCTGATTTTGACGACTATGATGAGGAGTTTGAAGAGGATTTTGGACTGCAAAATCCAAACGAAGAACGAGAAGTTGGTGATTGCATAATTGTAAAACTGATGCCAATAAACAGTACAAAAGCCCGGCATTATGTTGCCAACATTGTTGAAAAAAATGAAGGTGGGGATTATGAAGTACAGTTCTTTAGACAGTCATCCAAAGTACCCGGCACGTTTGTGAAACCAATTGAGGAGGACACTAGTATAGTGAAGAGGAAAGATATTGTTTTCTGTCTTTCTCCATCGTCAGTAGGTGGCACAAAACGGATCCAATCAATGCTCAGGTTTCCCGTTAGTCTTGAGATATTCTCGTGTGAATAAAAATGTTAACAAATATAAATAGCAGAAAACCATTGATATTGAGTTGTTGGTCTGTTGCTTTTGTTAGAGTCGAGCATTGTGACCCATCGTGATATATTAGATGATCTGTAAGCATTTCATTTCAATGGTGCCAGTACTTTAACAAGCTTTCTGAGAAGTTATGTGCTTTTTACTGATGTGCAACCATAATTGAAATAAAGTTTTATTGAAATATGTGTGTTAATGTACTGGCTTAAGGTACCCCAAGCCTGGCTCAAGGTACTCCAAGTTAGGGGTACCTTGAACCATTTAAGAACACATTTTTAAATGATATTAAACTGGTTTAGAGTAATAACCCATTCTTAAAAATCTACCAAAAAAGACACAACATATCGTAGTGTGTTCTAAAATTAAAAGTGCTTCAATCGAGCAACATAAATTGTCTACGGTACAAAAAGTAAAAAGCGACTCATGGTGCCCCACTCTCCTCTAATTGACAATTGCATTTCCATGGATTTAATCTTGCTTTTTTAAAAGATTACTAAACTAGCATTTTGACCAATCATGCAAGAAGCTCCGTCTGTGGCAACGATCGCCAGATTTTTGAAACGCAAATTGTTGAACTCCATCACTTTTTTGAGCATTTTAAAGCTATCTTCACCTGTAGTACGATCTTTCAATGAAGCTATGCTCAAAAGCTCTTCAAATATATCGAAATTACGATCAACTCCCCGAACGAAAATAGCTAGTTGAGTAGTGTCAGTTTGATTGGTGCTTTCGTCCAAGGCCAATGAGTAAAACACACAAGCGCGCAATTTTTCTTTTGGTTTTCGTTCTTGGCTTCATCTCGGCTTTGATAATTGCGTTTGAGGTTATATTCCTTTAGGACAGCTATAGTTTCTTGACAGACCAAGTATAAAGGCTTTACATTACTTTCAATGGACGAAAACTGCATAGTCCATTGCCAATAAAAAACTCTATTCTTGTCACGGTATTTACGCTTCCGGCTGATAGGTAAGCTCATTTTTGCTAAACTGATT
The DNA here is from genome assembly GCA_963675345.1 of Trididemnum clinides. NCBI lineage: Eukaryota > Metazoa > Chordata > Ascidiacea > Aplousobranchia > Didemnidae > Trididemnum > Trididemnum clinides. The sequence goes on from OY776297.1 coordinate 4,909,964, forward strand.
GCTAAATGCTGCTAATATTTGTACAGTAATCGGAACTAAATCTCACCCCACTATCAGTAACCGCAAATGAAGTTTTGAGATCGGCGACTTAAAAGGTTTAGTCTTAATGACCTTTAAGACCATTAATTTTGATATTAATCAAAATCCTTTGATTTTGATTAATATCGCGCAGTAACAGGTCGTGATAATGAATAACTAGTGCCCGATGTGTTGCCAACTGATGTATATTTATACCAAATTTGAAAAATTGGTTTATTTTCAAAGCGTTTGGGATACCAGTTTTTGACTTCGAAGCCTATAACCGAAACAACTGTTATAATTTTGGTATTTTTTATGGCAAATATACTTGAGCACGTAATAAATGTTAAGTAAATGTCGCCATCAGTACCAATTGATTGCTTACGTTCTTAAAAAAAATTTGGTTCAAGCCGACTGAACCGATATTTCTAACCAGTGATTAGGGACCGGTAGCCCTGCTGGGCGAAGCCGGCTCGTGAAATGTAAATCTAATAACTTTTGTCATGCCTTTTGTACCGGCAATTTGGTAGTTTTTTACTTTTACGAATACCCGTCCCACATTTTATTAAATCCTTTTATTATTGGCGTCACTGTGGGAAGGTGCGGTCTGTTTGGCTGACACGGTTTTGAAAACGAATGAAAATTACTGCACGATGACTACACCATCATTAAACCAGCAGTCACTAGTGTTGTTACCGCAATTAATTTTTCTTTTCTTGTGGTGACTGGAAGCGCAAACTAAATAAACCCGTGAGGGCAGCCGAGGAATTCGGGGTAATATCCCAATCGTCAAAATAATTAGATGAAGGTGTTACAATCAACTTCGGATATAAGAGATTCAGATATAAGGGATTTTCGCTTTTAAGGGACTACGGAAAAGGTTCCAAAGGATTTTCAATATAAACTAATAAGTCGGTTATAAGAGACTGATTAAGCTGGTCCCGGCGGATCTCTTTTATCCGAAGTTGACTGTATACTTCGATAATCACGGCTCAAAATCTCAGAGCACTCATTCAAAACAAACATGAGCTGCCACTAGTTGTTCGCATGCTTGTAACAGATTTTTGTATAGCGGCTTTCAGAACATTGTCAACATTTGCCTCTCACAACTTTTCACTTTAGTAAAGGAAAACTTTAAGTTTAACGAGAAGAGAGCGAAAGAAGACTATAGTGAAAAATGTTGAAAAGGAAGAACAAAGAAAACGTGGAAGGAAACCGTGAAGGATGACATGAAACACGTGAAGATGCTACGGAGAGAAGTGGAAACAACTGGTAGACCTTAATGATGGATGGCCAGGCTTTGAAAATGCAAATGGACATGAAAGAAAAAATAAAAAAAGTAAACGCATCTTCAACTTTTTTGAACTTACGTCCTACAATCTTTGCCAGGGGCTCCCAAAAGTTTTTCTCTTGAAAGATTTTGCCTTTTCAGATATGGCAAACCTAGGTTAGGTCAGTTAAACCGTAAGAAATAGCTTTTTTTGCGGCCTATCAAGACTTCAGATTAGAGAAATGCTGCCCAAACCGTAAGAACTTTGCGCACCCCCGACCTTCACGAAGATTTATTAGATTCTACACTCAGCAACTTCTCTAAACCACTTCAACTACCTCATTCCATATATAAGTCTTTTAAACATGGTACAAGATTGCAGCTATATATTAAAAAAATCTAAGAACAAGATTTAAAGACTCAATCAAAAACTAGAAGCACTAAAACTTTTTCAATATTGATATTAGGGGGGCTTTAAAAATATATTACAAATCAAATAATCTTTGGTAATGCACGCATTATCACATAAATTGCATTATGCGAACTAAATTAAAAATACTTGAAACCGAAAACACCAACAAAGAACTACCGTATTGAATTTAATAACACCAAATAATGATTTGTTTTTGTAGACTAAATTGAAAACAATCCGGAATTGTTACCACTAATAACTAAACCACAGCAGGCTGCCCTGTTTCGTCGTAGCAAACCTCATCAGAATGTTTATGGAGAACGAATTAATTGTTGATCACTGACTGGAATCATATTCACGGTGCTTGCTATCTACCCAGAGAGATGTCACAATCACGACTTGCTCGCTTGACTAGGCAGAGTCCTCATGTGCTTGCATATCACGGACAGCATCACTTCATCCGCGCCTCCTCCGATTGAAAGGAGACGAAAATCCCTGTAGACAAGTTAGTGGACTTTTACACTACAGGTTAACAGGTATCACCTTTGTAAGAGGACAGAACGCCAGAGAATTGAAACCACACGCTAGCTCAGGAGAAAACATGCGATGTCGTTAAGTCTAGTCGTCGATGTCGGATGGAATTAATTGAAATAGATCGCTGAGGGTTTGCCAAAACAAAGTGGACAAAGGGACAGAAGTGCCGCCAACGATAGCAACAACTGATAGAAACTGGTTTAAAAACAACTTTCGTCATTGGAGTAGTTACTCCGGTGTCCCCTCTACACTACAAGCCTCGCGACCAAATAAAAATCACAACCAGAAATCACACACAAACATCACCTGTAAAACCGTGCGACGAGGTTTTCTTTTGCGAAACCCATTCCTCCCCAGTACTGCAGACACGCATCAGTGGTTTCACGAGCCAATCTTCCAGCCTTCAGTTTGCACATCGAAGCTAGCGCCGTGACGTCATGACAGCGCATGTGTAGACCTGTATCAATATTGCGTCATCACCACAGATTGCGAGCAATTCAATAGTGACGTCATTACCCCACCTGCCGCCCTGTAGAGCATGGACCTCAACGACTCAATTTCCGTCTGCAGTTCGGCTAGTCTGAAGTGCACCACCTGATGATCAAGAACGGATTTTCCGAAGATTTTTCGCTCCTTTGCGTAATTCGATGTTTCTTCGATCATTATTTCAAGCGGTCGTAACGCTATGCAAGTATGACGTAACAATAACAGGATTGTCCACAAGTGCATGCACTCTACAAACGTTCGCTTACTGAAGCATTTTGCTTCTTATAAGACATTGCGCAATATTACAAATTGGATATTGTTTACCATTGTGATCGAATAATAGCCAATCAACTCTAAACTTTTACTGTAAATAAGATCTGATGATGGCTTGTTAGGCGAAATGCTTCTACTTGACGCTTTGAGGCGGTTGAGATTTTATTGGATGTAGTTTTAAGTTCTTTAGTACTGACAGCAAGCAATTAGCTTCAACTGATAATGCTCCATTGTCAGCAAAATGCAATGTTTTGTATTTCGCAACACATTTTAAACAAATTCAATTTCAAGCGATCGTAAATTATATAGGATTAAAAACACATCTTAGGGCTGGGAAGGTTACATACCCGTAATTTCACCTGATTTACTTTCTATGAGCATAACACATTGACACACAACAGAACCTACCTGCTGCAGCACCAAACATTCTTTCTTCTTGAAATTGGACCATCTGATACATAAAACCCTTTCCTTCCTCCCCGATTACAAACGACCGAGGCACGCGAACATCTTCAAAGAATATCTTTAAACAAAATAATTGATGTTAATCATTTCTCTGTCTTGACGTGACAGCACGGAGGAAAGTCTCTATTCAGACTTCATCCCGCACACTCAGTGAAACCAGTGCAGACAAGAACCAGCTTTTGCGAAGGTAGCAGAGTAGCATTCCTTTTCGAAACAGTCAAAATGATGGATCTATCGGTTTCGATCCAAGTTTATCATTATCACTAACAGCTCTGTTTTTTTAACTTCAATATAGAGTGCTGTGCGTATTAAAAAATATTTGCCATTTTTGTCCTTGGAACGAAGGCACGGCTTAAAACGGAACTATCAGACTTCACGCCGTACAACCCAGAGCAAGTAAAAATGCCGATTGAATCAAAAGCGCAGCACCTTCGACCCAATTATAAAGGCGCTGCAAATTAGACCATCTTAACCAACACCAACAAGGCGCACTATGTTGGGTACTAAAAGTCGAGTTTGCAATTTGCATGCTAGGTAACAGCTTCAATAATTCTAAAGGCTGGTTTCCATTAGGCGTAAATTGCAGCGTAGCGTGGAAAATTCTTTCTTTCGGTGTGCGCATCTCTCTAAATAGAGAAACAAAGAATTTTAGAATAATAGAACGCAAATCCTAATGGAACGCCTAATGTAAACCAGCCTTAATCCATAAAGCAAAGAAATATTGAGATTATGAAACACGTTGCTCCGAGTTCACATTCCCCGTCTAACGTAAGAGCAATCAAAGTCTTTGTAGATAACGTACTGACGCATAACATTGGAGAAGTCAACATGACGCCTGAGCAAGCCCATTTATCTTTTTTTGTGTTACGGCCTCAGAATCGGCTTGTCGCACATACTTATAGCCTGTTAGTAACGTAAAGACATCCCTTGTGAGTGGCAACATCTTGTTCAAAACCCAATGCTCATACTACCTGAGCGGAATCGGAACTCCACATGCCTAACTTCTCGATTTTCTTGGCCACAGTTACACCTGGAGTGTCCATGGGCAGACATATTAGCGACTTGTTGCTATGGACAGGGCCATCTCCTGTGTTGGCCAGAAGACACATCCAATCAGCCTGAAATAAATAAGTTCAAAAATCATGACCAAGGGAAGAGAATCGTAAGATTCCAAATTCAACACATAGCGTCATATCAGTCGACTCAGTCCTGGTATCAAAACCGATAATAGTAGTAGCACACGTTGTGATTGTTGCTACTAGCAATACACCGTTGGACATAGTAATGAAATACATTCAACAAATTCAAACGTTTTCGGCGTTACAAATTGCCCTCGTCAGGATCTATATACAAATATTTACAGTGTTAAAGCTTTCTTTGAATGAAAACGCAAAAAACACAACTTGAAAATAATCATAATAAAAAACAGTAAAACTTCATTCTGCAGTCTTAATAATTGATTAGATACTGCAAGCAAAAAGTTTTGATTACAGAAACAATTGCCTGCTAGAAGTTAATCGGATTTGAGGTTGTGCAAATAATTGTATAAAATGAACCAAGAAATCAAAACAAAGTTCAGTGGTAAATTGTTAGTTAAATGGTTTAATAAATATCTATGATTAAAATACGTCAAGTAAAAATGACGCTCAGTTTGCATACAGTTGTTTGTTCAGCACAGGGTTACTTCTTTTGATTACCGAGGTTTCATGAATTTTGGCTTCGTAATATGTTTAAAATTTCCTATTTCAAATTGCTTCATGTTAATAAGACAAAGTTTAAACTCAAAGATCGTTCATAAGTTTACCTGTTCACGTGATGTGAACGTCACTTACATCGGTACGTCAGCAAGACATTTGAGTACAAGAGCAGGAGAGCACTTAAATATTTCAAAGTAAGGTAAAAGTGCCATTAAAGAACACATACGAAAATGCAGAGCACACAAAATTCAGCCTAATAACATGAAGCCTTGGTGACCAAAAGAAGTAACCCTGTGCTGAACAAACAGCTGTATGCAAAAGGAGCGTCATTTTTATTTTAACTAAACAATTTACCACTAAACTTTGTTTTGATTCCTTGGTTCATTTTATACGATTATTTATATAACCTCAAATCCTATTTACTTCTAACAGGCAATGTTGTTGTTGTTGTTGTTACCCGGCCCCTTCCAAGGGATGGGGCATGGAGAAGTCCATGAAACCCCAGAAGCCGGGCAACTCCCCAGGGCCTGGACCAGAGGTCGTAGAGAGACAGAAAATCGCCAAAAAGTGAGCGGCGCAAAGCGTCCGCAACTGGGCAGTAAGAATAAGAGATGTCCTGGGACGGGTGTCCGCAGGCGCTGCATAAAAGATTCTCGATTCTGCCAATCCTAGAGAGATAAGAGCTTAACAGAAGGCTGTGCCTGTTGCATCGAAGACGAGGGAGGACCCAGCGAGCGTGACGAGGGAGCACAAGTTCCTCACTGAAAACTGAGGAAACCAGTGCGTGAAAGAATTTAGATGAGACAGTAGGCCTCCAGTTCAAAAAAAGAGAAGAGTGGATACGAGAGAAAATATAAGGGATTGCAGAGGGCACAAGTAGCGCACCCCGTCTGGCCAGCTCATCAGTCGCGTCGTTCTCGGGGGGGAAACAAGGTCCGGGGGCCCATTGTAGCCTGATAGAACAGGAGTAAAGAGAAGACAGTTCCTGCCAGATGGGCCAAAGAGATTGAGGTAAAAGACGAAGACAAGGTGGCGAGGACAGAGCGAGAGTCAGAGAGGAGAAGAGGGTACCAGTTACCCCGGGCACTACCCTCACACTCTAGTAACAGACAATCATTTCTGTAATCAAACTTTTTGTTTGCAGTAACTAGTCAATCACTGAGACAGCAGAATGAAGATTTACTGTTTTTTTATCACTATTTTGAAGTTATTTTGTTTTTTTGTGTTTTTATTCAAAAAAAGTCTTATATTTGTATATAGATCCTGATGAGGGCAATTTGTAATGCCGAAAACGTTTGAATTTATTAAATGTATTTCATTACTATGTTCAACGGTATATTGCTAGTAGCAATAATAACATGGATTTAAAAGTCACCTGTCTACAGAAGTTGTATTTTAGTAGTGGTAGTTCAGTTTTTTATCCGGTATTGTCCCCATAGCAGAGATGGCCGGATTCACCTCATTCCCTCTGCAACTGTTTGCGCTCCATCTCTTCACTTTGCTCAATTCAGGACATCCTTCTTTTTTAAACCAATCTTCTCTGTTTCCTCTTCACTTGCTTCTTCCAATTCTTCTTTGATCGTCCTCGCTTTCTCTTGCCACTCACTTCAAAATCTGGAGCAACTCTCAAAACACAATCGTCATCCTTCTTCACTACATGCCCATACCATCTAACTCTATTCGCTATTGCTAGCTCATCTACAGTTTCCTTCAATCCCAGCATGTCCATCTGTTCTTCAGTCGTTTTTCTGTAGCTGGACAGTGCAGAATGAGATTTCAATACGCGCTAACTCAAGTCCATCATCACTTAAATCCCAATTAATTTGGTATCAACTACTTGTATCGATCTTCTTCACACTTCCTTCAGATAGTCCAGTTGCTTTTCCAGACTTTATCTTTTTGCATTGCTTCTATAATTTCTTTGCGGGTAACGTTTTCCACCGGTTCTTCGACAACATCAGTTTCCACTATCTAGTCCCATTCTTTCTCTTCATTTATGATCTTTTCCATGTGTTCCTCCCAAATTTTTGCCCTGTCTTGTTCAATAACACCCAACCGTCTGTCTCTTCCTGCTTCCAGATCCCTCCCTTCCTTTTTCATTCTTCTAAGGAAGCAGAAAACACTGTTGGAATTCTGACATAAATTATTCATATCCTGTTCAGCTTCCTTTTTCATAGCTATAGCAACTACTTTTATCGTTTGATTTCTTAAAGTTTGTATTGGGCCTCATTTTCTTCTGATGGGAACTTGCACAGCTCTTAAAATGCTGCCTTCTTTCTGCCAATGGCTCTTTACCTCCTCATTCCACCACCACCTCTCCTAGATCGGTCTTTGACTTCTTTCCATGCACTTCATCTCATGCATTCAGAACACTATCCTTGGCAGTTTTCCAGAAATCAGACGCTTCTGTTACCCTTTTACGAATCTAACTCTTACTTGATTTTCATTCAACTTTCACATCCTTCTTATAATCCGTTCTTTTCTCACAATCTTTTTGAGAACCTTTTTATCCAGATCTACGACCACCAGCCCGTGCTGAAGTTTCCATGAAGTCACTTTCGCATCCCTAACATACTTTCTGTATTTTTCCCACAAGCACGAAATCGATTTCTGCTTCACATCCACTCACACTACAAGTGATTTTACTTTTTTCTTTCTTATAAAATCATGTGTTTGCCACGCACAGATCTTTTATCACAGAACTCCGGGAATCTTCTTCCTTCCGCATTTGTTTTCTCAGTAACAGCCCCCCCATGCACACCTTCAGCACATTTCCCCACGTGTCCATCGAAATCCCCCAAGAAATGATGATTTCACTAGAACCTCCCAAGTCCCACTTAATCGTCTCTTCTCTGTGTCCAGCGAACAAAAACAAACTTTCTCTGTGTTTGGTCCTCCACATTGTGGCCCATACGCACATATTATTCGTATCACTTCTCTATTTAAAGTTATCACAATTGCCATCACTCTGTCGCTTTTTCTTCTAACTTCCACAACGTTTCCAGATATTTCTGCTTTCACCAAGATTCCAATCCCTCCAGATCCTGCATCATTTCTTGACCAACATAGTTTACACCTTTGTCCCGAAGTATCCACAAAACGAGCTCATTCCCTTTACACCTCACTTCCTGCATGCAGCACACATTTACTCTTCTCTTCCTTAGTTCTTCACACACATTTCTGTTTTCCTTCCACAAAGATTCGCCACATTTAAAGTACCAAATCTTATTCCATGACATTCACGATTTAAATCCGCAGATTCTTGGCACCCCCTGTCCATATAAAGAGTTCCCGGGGAATGGGGGTCATTTGTTAATTTTTTCTCGTCATGGGTATCTGTTGGAGCAATCTTCTTCTACGGGGAGCATGCACTTGCCTACCCCCAACCTCAGTTCAGTTTTCTGACATGAGTGGTCCAACCAAGTAATTAAGCTGGCAACGCCACCATTACCAGTCAGACGGCAATTGGTAGGTGCCCAATAGTCGCCTCTAGCGACATGCTGGGTAAACAGCTTCACTATTCTTTAAAACCGGTGAAGCATGGTGAACTGAATGACAGTTTGAAAAGATGATGATGACAAGGTAACACCGCGCAGCAAGATCGAACATATTAATCGGGTTAGAGAAAATGGCAACCACACTAGCATCGGTAGTATCCAAAATATCGTGGCCTTAAATGACAAACTGGCAAAGCTATTTCATTTGTATTGATCGACAAATTAAAACTCACCTGCGCTCCATTGGTAGTCCACATCTTCCCTCCATTAATCACCAGATCATCACCGTCTACTTTTGCTGTGGTCTGGATGCCTACGTCATAAAGCATGTCGTCATAACGGATAAGTTTACTGAAACTTTCGTACGTGTTAAACCGAATAAAAATGCAATAACTAAATTTAAAAGTTCATTAGTCGATTGTCGATTTTAGGTCTTCCTTTCCGCGTTTTGTTATTATTGATACCTGACCCCTTCCGAGGGATGGGGGCATGGCGGAGGACCATGGAGCCCCAGAAGCCGGGAAACTCCCCAGGGCCTGAAGAAGAGGTCGTACAGAGACAGAGTCGCCAAAGGACGAGCGGCACAAAGAGTCCACAGCTGGACAGTGCAGAATGAGATATTTAAGTTTAAAGCGTCTGCTTCGTAGTCGGTAGACCTGGGGTTTATTCCCCAAGTCGAGTCATACCAAAAGACTTTTAAAAATGGTATTCACAGCTTCCCTGCTCGACACTCAGCATAAAAAAAGGATAGTGTGGAGAACAAGCCGGCAAGCTTGCTTGTTGTGCCCCAGGGCAAGGCACTCAACGGAACGCCTCCACCTTTATGTGGCAGACAGGTGGTGTACCCGTACTTCACCGGGTAACAATTGTGAAGTTGCTAACCCAGCATGTCGTAAAAAGCGACTCTTGGATACCCACCAGTGGCTGTCCGCCTTGTTGGTGGTGGGGCTACCAGTCACTCGTGACCGATTCGAAATGGGCTGCATCTTTCCCCTAGCCTAATTTCAATTAGGTTTACGGCATTAACCTGAATTATCGTTCATGCCGTACCTCCATCCCGAGGAAGAGGAAGGGTAATCACAATAACAACAGTGTCCTAAGTCGGATGGCGGCAGGCGCTGCAAGACGAATTCTCGATTCTGCCGATTCTAGCGAGGTAAGAGTTTAACAGTAGGCTTGTGTCCGTTGCAGTGAAGACAAGAGAGGGGACAGCGAGCGTGGCGAGGGAGCACAAGTTGCTTAGAAAACATCGCGGAAACCTGTGTGTTACAGAATTTAGGTGAGACGGTACGCCTACAGTGAATACGAGAGGAAGAAGGAGAGCGAGACTACAAGTGACAGCAGAAGGCAAGGAGTTGCGCATCAGCCACGTCTTTGCCAGGAAGAAATGAGTGTCCGAGAACCCATTGTAGTATCATATTAAGGAGATGATAGAAGACAGTTCCTGCCAGATGTACAAAGAGTTTGAGGTAAAAGAGGGAGAGGACAGCGGGCAAGGGCAGAGCGAGAGCTTGAAAGGAGGAGAAATAGCAAACTTGTTGGTGGTGCCGACAACAGCAGAGAATTTGCAGAATGGCGCAAGCTTCAGCGGAAAACCTGAACAAACTGTGCCTGCTGAAAAGGAAAAGGTGGCCTTAGCGCTACGAAGTAAGCAATTGGCAAAGAAAGTAGCGCTTGGACTGCCTTTGCCAAATAGAAAAGTAGCACAACCATCAAACCAGATCGCCAGATCGTGAAATGGGAGAGGGTCAAGTAAGCGAGAGCAACACCTCGACCAAAAAAAGGGCGAGTCAGAGCGAGAGCATGGAATGGAGAGTCAGCTCCACAGTGAAAAAAGGCGCACTCTACAGAGGTGAAAAAGTACAAGCACAGAGTACCTCCCTACAAGTAGGAGGAAGCATGAGTAGGTGAATGGACCCAAAAGCTCTCCAAAAGGATTCGGGATCTTGGCATCACTCCAAGTCTGGCCAAACCTGACATAGGAAAAACCTAAAACAACAAAAGGCCAGCTCATAAAAGGACAAGACGAAATGAGACAGAGTGAATCGTACGAGAGGTAGAGACGCATCAGATAGAAGTAGAGTGGGGAAGGACCACAAGCAGCCAGTGATGGCGTGATTAACCGCTCGGTGAAGCTTTCCAACTTGTTGATGTTAATAATACTAAAGAAAGGAAACCATTCGGGTGGAGTGCAAGTGAAAAGATGCCGAAGAAAGCCTTTGCACAAAAAAGAGAGGAACTCATTCGAGGGACCCCAAGAAAAAGCAAATACAGCGTAACGCCTTGAAATGAGGGAAGAACTTGGCCTGCTGCGAAGATACATGTTTAAAAAAGGAAAGCGTGTGATCAAATGAGACCCAAGAAAGGTTGAAGGGGGGATTGAAGCGCAGAGAAGAATTGAATAAGAGGAAGTGGGGCTAAAGTTAGCTTGATAAAAATCAACCGAAAAAATGGAGACCTCACATTTCCTAGGATTGAGAAGAAGATACCCGTGTTTAAATTATCGCTCGAGTCGAATCAGGTTTCTTGTGTAGCCTCCGTCGCAACGGGAACGAGTGGGAGGAGAACCAAATGGCCAGGTCGTCAGCATTAGGAGAGCAGCTGACGGAAGAAGGCAGAGAAGCAGGGAGATCATTGATGAAAAGAAATAAAACAGAGCCAAGAATCGAACCTTGCACAACACGTTGACGGACTCGAAAAGAGCGACTTTTGTCATTTTGAAAAATCACGCAACCGCGCCTATCAGAAAGAATAGATTGAGTCCAATGAGCAAACTAAGGAGGGAGGCCAGCCGAAAAATGACTACGAAAAAGAGCGGGTAGCTAGACAAGAGTTGAAAACCTCAGAGAAATCGATGGTTGCAAGAATCGTCCGAGAGCCAGACTTGGGTTTGCTAAACCCATCTAAAACAGACGGTGAAAGACATAGTATTTGATTTAGTATATACCGTCCAAGGCAGAAACCTGCCTGACGGAAAGAGAGAATGGAGAAAGACTTCAGAAAGAAGAGTAGACGAGATAGAACGATACGTTGAAAAAGCTTTTGAGACGCAGGAGGTGAGAGCGATAGGCGGGAAGGAAGCAGAAAAATCGAGAGGCTTTCCCATTTTATGGATCGAAATAATAGGTTTTTCAGATAGAAGAAAAGAAATACAAAAACCAGGATTGATTTGAAGATATGAAAAAGAAAATCAATGCCAAAGCGGGAAGGTGTTTAGCATGGGACAGGCGACTTTGTTTGGGCCAACGGCAGTGGACGAAAAGAGGTTTGTAGCAGCCGCGAGAAATTGAGTGGGGAAGATGGGGGAGCAGAAAGAGGAATAAGACTCCTCAGGGCACGTGGCTCGGTGTAGCTCGGCAAGGTAGCTTCTGGTTCTGCTTCGCAAGACTGGGAAACAGAAAAGTGAAATCTCAGGTAGTCAGCATAGACCGATGCCAACTCTCAGAAAGGAAAGTTGGTAAAGTTAGGAGGAAGACGATCCAGCAACAGAACGGAGGAGAGAATACACTGATTTAGGAAAGAGATGAGCAGGTCGCCTGTCATGCCTAAGCCTTGGCGATGACAAATGAGGCATGCTTGAAGGGCAGAAACGTAAGCCTGACCATCTTCATCACTTTTATGAGCGACAGCAAAAGCCGGACGTCTTTCACATAGTGCTCCTGCCACTTCAGACGACAACCAGTCTTGGGGTTGGCATTTAACGCGGCCGAAAAAATGGAAGATTCGGCCGCATTTAATGCCCGAGAGGCAAAAAGAGAAGCTGCAGAGGAAAAAGAAAGGGGGGAGTATTCCTCTGCCGAAGGACAATAAGAGTCAAAATTATCCTGATGAGCTTTCTGAAAATTGAAGGGACCGCTCGTTGGGACGGAAGAGCGGAAAAAGGGGGTTAGTACAATTGGGAGGTAATCAGAGTTCGAATTCTGAAGCAACTCCAAGATACAGGAAGATTCAGGAGAGAAGCGAGAGAGAAGGGTAGGGACGTCAGGGTCATTAAGGGAAAGAAGGCCAGAAGAAATGACCTAAATGAATATTTCCTACCTACGAGAGTCAAAAGTACCTTTTGAATTCCAAGGGGATAGTGGCAATTGAAGTTTCCCAGAATGAAGAGATTTCTGGAGGGGAGAAGGAGGGGAGAAGGAGTTGATTCAGCTGCCCATCAAAGAAGAGCGGATAAGGGTATAATGAGCAAGTCAGTGGAGAAAGAGAAAGCAAGAGATGTAGAAGAACAGCCAGAAACATAAGGTGGGGAAGGAGCAAAGAGAGAAGTTACAAGGTGAGCAGAAGGAGGGTGGAGGGTTTGTAGGCGAGGGTGGGGTGCACTGGCAGAAGAGGACAAGTAAGTCAGATTAAGAAATGGAGGTATATGTGCTGGGTGGGGGCACGAAAGAAGTCACAGAGTTGGAAGGTTAGGAACCCCCAAGAAAAGCAGACACAGGCACAGCAAGGAGGAAAGCTTCAGAGTGAGCCCCCTAAAGCACTGAAAATGGAGGAGAGCAGTGAGCACCTTAGATGGACCTATTTAGAGCAGCAATTGCACTGATCTATCCCTCCAGGTCACACTGAGCAAGAAAAGGCGGGACCAAGGTTAGGATGAACGTTGCCGCTCATCAGGATGAAGAGAATAACAATATGGGAAAAAGGGAGGCAGAGGAGACAAGGAGCCAATTTTAAAGAGACTGAGTGCTGCCCTTCTGCGGTCGTTTAAAGGGCAGCACGGAAAAAATTGATTGAATGAGAGTCCCCGGGGTAACTGGGACCCTAGCGAAGAGCAACAGCTATTGGACCGCACCACCACGTTTTCGTAGGCTTAGAGGTGCTGATTCAGTGTATTATTTACCACTAAACACCTGCTTATGAAGCAGACGTTTTGTTGCACGTACTAATTTTCATTTGCTGTAAACGCTTGTCTCAACAATTCGCACAATCGCCAAGCGTACGCCAATGCACAGATGATCTTAATAAAATTTGCTCACCACAGGTTAGGCTAGATGGAAAAATGATGAAATGCTCTAACTTTGGAGTCCGGCTATAAGAAGCTACACTCGCGAGAAGTCACTTCATTTACAAGTATGTGCTCATGATCTGATAGCTCATCTTCAGTCAGTCTGGGCCACCAAGACGACTAGACTGCTAGGCTCTCCCGCCCTTCTGCTAATCATGTAAAAGTAAAGGAATTTAGTTTACTACGTTCCCAAAACCCAACAAGCGAACTTGAGCCAGCTTTCTACAACATCCCTTTAGTGCTGAGTGCCAAGAAGGAGAGCTAGGAAAAGCTCAAATCGTTGTGATAACCTGTTCAAGGTTTAAACCAGTAACTTACGCGATTCGAGGCGGATGTTGATAAAACCAAATATCCCACTAAGGCAGATAATAAAAAAGTAATGAGTTAATTTATGCATTTGACGATTGCAATTAGGAATATTTGCTTTTTGCATCGCATTATGGCTGGAATTCGGGTAATTTTTTTACTCGCTTTGCAAGGCTTATAAAGGCCTGGTAAAGTGTGCGTCTGCAACCATTTATTCGCTTTTGAGTTCAACTATTCATTGGAGCAACACTTTACACTTCATACACCAATGATGTTTTTATTAAGTTTTAAACTCCAAACCATTACCAGAATATCAAGGTGCCCACACTTCTGAAGAAATCGTCAGAACAAACGGTGCAAAAACTAGATTCCATTAACCTGGTAACCTTTTGAAACCTATTAACTGCAGTAATGAAGCGCACCGAAAACTCCTGCAGACGCTGCCCCTGCCATCGCCAAAAGCAAAAAAACGCGCGCATCCAATGAAATCACGTGGTCTTACTCGCAACGTCTGAACCAGCTCCTGTCTCTGTAACACCCAAACATGCCACCATGTCTCCTTTAATAGAAGGTTCCAGGAACTGCTCTCGAAGTTCATGACTTCCAAATCTGTCAAACAAATAAATTTTACATCTTTACAAGACTTCAATGAGTTTGCCAACAATTCCACAACTGCGTACCTCGTTCGAAGAAAAAACTTTACGGTAAATTATAGAACATTTTTTTCAGACCTGCTTCAAAGTATCCAGTACTGATGCATTTCTACATCTACTGACGCGATGATAGTATAGCCGTTGGGAGCGAACGCTTCACAGTCTAATTACCGATGATAAATTTAAATTACAGTAGATTCCGCTTAATTGGGCCGCCGGTTAATCGGGTTAGCCTTTTAATAGGGCCAAATTGTTAAGAACAAAATCCAGTCAAAGATAATGCACTACGTTAAATCCGCATAATTGGGCCACTATTCCGCTTAATCGGGCCACAACTGTAGTCAGACATACACTGGTTTAATTGCAAAACCGCCTTTGTAATGTAATAGAACTCAATATCACAAAGCCAACTATATTATGTAACAATTGAAAAATACAGGTGCAAATTATTTTGTCATTTCATGCCATTGACATGGTAATTGTTGTGTTTTGTTGCAAATTTTGTGAAGTCCCAAGCAGAGATGCCACAAAAAGAATTAACAATTGCTGAAAGGATTGTTGTCCTAAGAAAAATTAGAGAGCAACCTCCAAACATTAGTCATCGCCAGCTAGCTGAGATAACTGGTGCACCAAGGACAACCCTGGCACAGATACTGCAAGACTTCGGATAATCGGGTCAGCCGCTTAATCGGGCCAAATGGTGCTTATCCCGATGTGGCCCGATTAAGCGGAAACTACTGCAATACCTTTGAAAAGTTGTTCTAAAAGCCTTAAAACATATCATTTATAGCTTCCCGGCTTGCGCTCAGCAAGATAGAGATTGTGTGGGAAAAAAGGAGGGTTTGGTTGTTCGATCCTCGGAATAAATGCACTTAACGGGATTCCTCCATCTTTTAGTGGCAAATAGATGATGAGATCGAGCAGTGCAGCCATTACAGTGGCTCAGTCTGGCTTAAGACTTCCCGAATTAATGAACCAAAAGCAGTGCAACCACACTGGAAAAACAGTTGTAAAACCATGTTTTTAGCTTGGAGCCCGTGTGGAACCCAGCATCGTCACGGGGCCATCAATTTCCAGTGGTCTATTTATAGTCTTAACGTCCACTACTCTTTTCACACCGTAAATCATATGGTAACGAACAAAAATATTTTGTTTCAAAGCAAGTATCATCGTATTGTTTCTTACAACAACGTTTAACAGAACATAAAAACTTACAGCTGCAATTTGGTGCCGTTAACTGCACGTGACGCATCCAGTGTACTACTCGAAGAGTTTATAGTAAGCGAGATCTACTTGAAACCCTTACCTCTATGAACATAGCACATGATTACCATAACCGCATCATACATTGATCCATTGAGCAACAAGGGCAATCTACGCGCTTTATATGCATGTTCACACGAATGACGTGGTTATTTCACAAAGTAATAGTATTGCAAATAATAAAAGGGAGCTTTTATTATTTGCAATACTACTACTTTGTGAAATAACCACGTCATTCGTGTGCACATGCATGTAAAGCGCGTAGATTGCCTTTGTGGCTCAATGAATCGATTGCACGTGAAGGTATTCTACAGGTAATATGAGCGCTTGCTTCAAAAAGTTTGACAAGAAAAAAACAGCTGCTTGGCTCCAAATTATCAGAGTTTGAGGCTTCAATCAGACTTCCTCAATCTTAAAAACAGCATACCCTTCCAGAGCGATTGCGCCAGATTCACTCATCTCGTGTGACACAGGATCAGTTCATTGTTCACCACATTATCTTATGTTGCTATTGCAGGCAGCAAGATAGCCACTGTAATAGGATTTAGGTCACGCTCTGCGCAAATGGCGAATGAGCTGGAAAACCATATCATGTGCACAATTTCTATTGGGGAGCTAATTCTGCAAGCCACTTAGATAATAAGATGCCTAATCAAAATGAGAAAAGTTATTGACATTCGATAACAACTGCAAGGCATGCGAGAACAATTAGTGAATGTCTACTCACACTCAACTACGCCATCACATGCCAGCAGCACATGTGTGCGCAATCAAGGAAACAAATACAACGCAGCTTACTTGCCTGGCTAGAGCAGGGGTGGCCATATCAGTTTGCACACCCACTGCCATGGGAATTGAGCCACAACGTATCGTTCCAAGTTCTTCAGCAACAGCAACGCTGAAGCTGTAATCCAATCCCAGACCGCCGTTTTCTACCAAAGTTATTAAGCATTACGCCTTAAACTGTGAGCTTGGAAAAACCACTTTATCTCAATTTTTTCGGGCTTGGCTGCAGTGCTTGTGATAGAAACGCACTGAGCTGAAATACTGGCAACTTCGTAGAACCAAAAACAACCTGTTCTACATACAACTCACAAAAATACATAACTCAGCTTAAGGTAAGCCTTTTGACTTCCTTAAGAAAAATTTTAAATTTTATCAAATATGAATAACTTAAGTTATTAAACCACCTTACACACAGAAACAAATACCAAACGTAATATATTGTCGTTCAGGAGCGAGAACAATTTTTGATTAGTTTCAAACACCTCCTAAAAACCCCTAAAGTCCGACAAGTTTTGATAAGAGTGGAAATTGACCCGCAATGGGCAAGTGTAATTGCAACGGTAGTTTGAAAATTAGCTTAAGAAGGAATGTACAACAGCAAGAAAATTTTCCCATCTCTTTAAGCGACTGAAATATACAATCATCTTTAGAAAAAGCAAGTGGAATGTTCCCGCATTCGGCCAGGCAAATGCGCGATGAGCAGTTCCAAGTGCCATCATAACTGCACCTTTGAGCAGCACAACAGCGCAATGTAAAAACCACAAAAATCAAAGTAACATGCTGGATGACTTACTGACCATGACAAATAGGGATGATTACCAACCTGTTGGTTTGTTAACTCCCAAGAAGCCAGCACTGCCCAGAGCTTTGAACACTGTATGGGCTGGAAACGCCTTTTCTTCTTCCCAAGCATCAACAAATGGGTTGATGTCGTTCTCAATTATCTGATAAATTTAAAAACATAAAAATATATTTTAAAACAGCCTACAAATGCAATCGCTAAGCCACTATTCGAAAATTACCCATGTGAAGCATTTAAAATCTGGCTGTCCCATTCATGAACGTGAATGACATTTCTTTTCCAACAAAGAAATGCAAAACTTAATTAAAATATTAGTAAATTCATCGTTCCTTTAGCTAACGTGTTTACAATCCAAAACAGGTCAAGACAAGATGCGAACCTTATTGGCAATGCTAGTTACAGCAATATGCCAAAATGTGAATTATAGGAAGAGTCATCATCTGCCTAGACCAAAAACTAAGCATGCTGTATAGAAACGACGTTTTTGCCGTAAATTTAACTCTTGCAACCCAAAAGTGTACACCCCTTTTTTAAAGTTTCACATGTTTAGTGTAAATTGACAGAAATTTATACCAAATATCGGATGAAGACTGTTTTTTATGTCCTCGCCTCGAGCCATTAAATTCCAAGACAAAAACATTACCAATAAAAAACTAAGCACACATATCAAAAGCAAGCTCGTTTTTTTAGAAATGAGTATATTTTTGTTTTCTGAGATGGTGTTCTTCAAAATAGGCATAAAATGGTACCCTTGACTATAGGCCTTCTAAACAGAGTAACTTAGTGTACTGCAAGGATAGTAACATGGCAAACCGTTCTCATTTTTAATTTTATGTGCCAATGGTAACCAAAAATTATTGAGGGCTGAGACTGACATTATGCCATCGACAAGTCAATTTTCACAAGTTCAATCAGAAAAAAAAATTACTATTGTTATGAACAATAACTCTCAAACATGGTGGGAAAAAATAAAAAAATTTCAGTTGAAGCCCACTCCAGAAATCTGTAAATTTAATGGCATTTTTCAAAACATCAAGTTTACAACTTCATAAAAAAGAAAATGAAAAATAAAAACTTAGTGTTTGGTGAATATAATCTACTTTTACTGGTATAAGACGGTGACGACTCGGCCAAGGTAGGATTCCAGTGACAGTCATCTTGAACATACTTTTCGCAATGAACTTCTCAGTTGTTCATGGTCTTCAGTGAAAATGGATTCTTCTTCAAGGTCCCATGCACCAGTGGTAGAGTGAGCATCTCGACGTAATCTGTGGATTAGTTTCACGTCACTATAAGATGTATCCAAACGCATGTAGGCCCCACAATTCTTTGCGGTTTTAAAATCTTTAAAACCAAGACGTAGTTTATATAAAATTTCAAAGCATTTTGATGAGAAAAGTTTTGCGATTTTGGAATAATGCACAGTCTTGTGTGCTCCATGGGTAGTATCCTTCTTAAAGCTACTGAAGGGAAATGTACAAAAAACCTCGTTATGGTCAGCTAGGCGATATGTTGGAGCATAATCATGGGGTGCCATTGAGAATTTTGCTGTTTGCCCTAATGTAAGTCCTAAGCCAAATGAGGCGACAATGAAAATGTGAATCACAAAAAGTTTGATTGCAATATGTTCTTATTAATGCATCATTCCAAAATCAGAAAAATTTTCTGAGAAAATGGCTTAGAAATTGTGATGTTATATAAACTACTTCTTGTTTTACATGCTTTTCAAATCCCAAAAAAATTGTGGAACATCAAGCACTTTGCCACCATCAGGAAAAAAGCTGAGGTTAATATTACCAAATACCACCTTTAGCAGAAGTAAAAACCCAAGTTTCACAATTGAGTTAGTCCTACTATGTCGGCAGAACATCATCGTGACACAGTAAGTAGAAATGTGGGACAGGAAGAGGTAAGGAAAGGCCTCACGGCAGACCTCAGCCTAGGGCACGAACCTGAAAAGACCTGCCTGGGTTACCCTTAACCAAATTCGAACCAGCTTAGGCCATTTTTACTTGATTATGTATGAATCGAGGTTTACCTTTTTGGGTGGTTTACAAACGCAGTGCAAAAGAGCAAGCAGTAGATTACGTTGTTCATGATTGTTTGGTTTTTCGGACCCCCATAAAAAATACTTAGTTTATCAGGCCTTGATACCGAGTCTGCAGATGGGCTGCCAGGATGTGTAGTAGACCTTGCTCAAAAGTATTTATTGATGCAAAGATGATCCCAAATTGCATCAGCTAATATCACGCATCTTTCTTTCTGATAATTAGTTAATTTCATTTTGATTGATTGTAAAAAGTACTTAAATCTTAAACTTTTTCTATTGGTAGTATAAATCGGGTGGGCAGTAAAAAAGTGAAAATTCTGTTTAGTCAAGAAAAACTATAAAACTAAGCTTTGGATACAAATTAGATTTAGTACGTGTCATCAAGAGCAGCTAGGTTTGGTCAAGTGGTGAAATTTTCAGCTAAAAATATTGATAAACATCGGAATAATGAGCACATGCAAAAGTTCAGGTAAAAATATGCAATGCTGGACGTTGTTTTTTAAAGAGCTTAGATTTACTCGCTCTGCCCAATCTTTCATGGTTGCTGGAAGTTCGATCACAACTAAAAAAGAAATTCGTCACCTAGCTGGGCATCAAACGCATGACCACTAGCACATAAGCCAAGTGTGCATTCCAGTGCCTCCATAGTCACCTGACTTGAATCCAAAGGACTAAAGTGTTTGGGAATCTTTGACTGAAAAAGTTTATGCCGGGAGGACGGAAAAGTTTACAGAACAGGAACTGAAAGATAAGATAAAAGAAAAGTGATAAAATACCAGTTGCTGAAATTCGTAACTCAATATCTTCCTGGAAAAAGAGACTTTGATTGGTTGATTCCATGGATGAAGGCCATATTCACCATCTTCTTGATTAAAGCAGTGAAAAGTAAATTTTATGTCAAAGTGTAGCATTGCTTATTTGATCTGAATTTTGTATTTCCTCATTATTCCTGTATTCACGAATATTTTTGGCTGAAAATTTCACCACTGGATCAAACCTAGCTGCTTATGACACGTACCAAATCTAATTTGTATCCAAAGCTTAATTTTAGTTATTCTCGATTAAACAGGATTATCACTTTTTTTCTGCCCACCGGATATTACACACTGCTGTACCCTTGGCAAATGAAACTTTCCTTGCTTGATTGCAAGTCATAATGAAAATTCACTCTGTCCATAGTGCTAGCAACTTCTGAACACAAATGGTTCTATTACTGAAAAACTTTTCTGTGGCTGAAGATTTATAACCAACCCCAACTTGGTAGAAATATGTTGGGGTAAACCAAATACGAAATGGCTGCAATGTATGTATACGCTGTACCTTACAAATTACTTACAGCACACTATTAAATACAGATGGTACTGTCTTGGAAAATCTCTGTAAAGTCCTCGCAGCTACAAACATGGCAATCTAATCTAAATCACTTAAAAACCTAAAAACACATTGCAATTGGCATTACAAATTACCACCGAATTCATTTTTCTTACAGTCATACCACGTCAAAGTAAAATGGCAGCAGCTTAAAATTTCACAAACTTACTGAGCAAGATCGTTCAAAAAATCTCTCTTATTTAAAGCAGCATAGCCATGACTCGTTTAAAAAATGAAACAGAACATCATTAGCACTTTAGATTATTAATTTGCAATACCATAAGATTTAACAACTGATTCGTGTTTTTTTTGAAATGCTGTTCTCAAACCTTAACAACTGCACAAACCTCTATTCCAAAATTGTGCATAAATTTGAAAAATTATGATGAACATAGTTCTACAAAAAAACCAATTCAATCTAAAATAACCACACCATACATTGTTTAAAGTCTACTTTCAAATGTGTCTAACTTCACTTCTTAGCATGCTTGAAGACAATGCAAATGCCTGCACAAAATGTATCTTAGTTTGAGTCACTTGAACTGCTTCTAGATTTACGTCGTCGTCTTGGTGGAGGTGAACGGCGACGAGGTGGTGATCGCCTGGGTGGTAGACGTCTTCTAGGTGGAGAACGCCTTCTCATTGGAGGGAGAGGAGGAGCATATCCTCTCCATCCTCCTCGAGGAGGTGATGGGCGCCGAGGTGGAAGCCTTCTTCTTACCATTGGCAAAACAGTTCTTATTGAAATCACTTGCCCATCTACCTGGCCTCCATCCATATACTTTACAGCCTTTTCAGCCTCAGTATGATCTTCATATTCAAGGTAGCAAGCACCTTGTGGAAAACCATTTCTTTCTGTTTTCATGTCAACAGATTTCACTTTTCCATAATAAGAAAATATCTCCATCACATGATCTCGATTTATATTTTTTGTTAAGTTACCAATATGCAATTTTGTAGGCTTTGGCGTCGGGCTGCGTTCTCTACGCACAGCAGCTCTTCTTGGAGATCTTGACCGTTGCCGACCTGGATCCCCAGAGCTTCTGCGACGACTTCGCTGCAAAGGGCTAGGACGTCGCTCTCTTGGACCTCCACGTCCTCTTGTGGTTCGTTCAGGTGATGATGATGAGCTTGAATCATCGCTTGATGATGAACTTCCAGATGAACTATCAGAATTTGATGATGACGAGCTGTCACTGCTACTTTCAGAGCTTGAAGAACGATCTTTTCTCTGTCGAGCACGTCCTCGTCCTGTCGAAGACTCTTCCTTTTTCTCAGTGTTGATCGCCATTACCGGACGATAGTATTGAAGGAAATAGTTGCACACAGAGTGGTTATCAGTTACACCTGCTTAGTTCTTAATTTCACTTTAGAGGTCACCCACTACAACATAATCTATAAAATAAAAATACTGACCGGATTAGCTAAGTACAGTAAAGAAGTACAAAAAGTTTAACCACACAGAAGTCCATTACATATAATCAAGGTAACAAATATAAGACAGTAAAACTTCCCATCATGGGGACTTCCTCAAGGCAAAAAACTAACCTAAACACAGGTACTCAGAAAAAATTAATGTTAAGTTTCTGCGCTGATAAGGTCTCAATGGGGATAAAAAAACTGATATCTTACGCAATCTCAGTTACCTTGGTTATGTATAATCAACTAATGCTTGCAATATTGGTTTACTTAGCAATAAGTAGGAAAGAAACTTTTCCGTTTTTGAAATCTAGCTACACCTAGCAGTATAGACTTGGCTTAGTTTTCCACCAAATTTACTTGCTTTGACAGCCATTACTAGTTTTTTTGAGACTAGGCCAACTTGGTGATTGCATACATGCCAACTTTATGGTATGGCACATTTTCAACACAACAGCAGGCGGACTTTTTAAACATAGTATTGTTTTTTTGTTGTACTTGTTATCAAAAATAGCCTAGTAAATTTTGCACTTTGTCAAAAATGATGGCCCTTTTTCTTGACAAATTAATTAGATTTAAAATTTAGGTGAACTTGAATTTTTTGCCAACAGCTAAGATTTTTGGCTGCAAACCAAGTTGTCCGAAAATTTTGAAGAAGCAAGGGAGAGGAACTTTAATCACCCAGCGTTTTTAATAAATTCTGTAGCCAAACCTGTACAGCAACTGATTGGTATGCTTTGAAACTTACAAATGCATGGGCCACTGCTTATTATAACCTGTGCTTATTATGTCCATGTGGTTACAGTGGGCAAATTTTGTGGAACAAAAACAAAAACCATTTTGTAAAGCATTTATCTCTACTTCAAATGTTCAAACCTCCACTTATTGTGGCCACCTGCAGAGCAGAGTTTGTTTATGGCGTTTGCGTTTCATTTGCAAACAATCAATATTTGTTCAATTAAAGTATCTGTTACATAATTAATGACTATCACAATCATTTCCAGCAGCAATCATGACTTCAGACTCAGGAGAGATTGCACTTTGGCAAAAAAAATTAAACTAGATTTGATTTTTGTATTGCAGAGTCTGAACATCGGACGATTCTGGATGAGTATTTCAAATCACGTTTTGTCTGATGTGAACAATTCTGAAACAAATTCAAATAAGCAGTTTTGAGTATTGGTTCCACACTCGTTAGTGTTCTGGCTCTATGGTTACTCTTTAACTGACAAACCCTTCAGACTACTACATTCTTAAACAATGTTGAATTCAAGTTATTGTAACCCTCCACTTAATATAGGCCACAGCAAGTTGCCTGAAGTGGCCACAGTAAGTGGGAGCCACTGCATTGAAAAAATTATGTGACCAATGACGCATAACATACTTACATCATGCCAAACCAGACAATTTATTTATGTTATAGACAGGCTTGTCCTTATTTCATTTATAATCAAGAGCTTAGTTTAGTTAATGATCTATCTACACTAAACCAATGAACCACCTTCTGTGGGCAATAGCTCATTGGTCACGTCATATCAAACATAAGGATTCTCACAAAAAATCTTGCATGGTGAAGCTAGCAGAATCTTTTGCTTATGCACTTAGTGACTTTTCTGTTTAAAAAGCTTATTAGAACAAGGTTCAATAAAAAGTAAACAAAGTGGCACATAAACATCTCATACCGGTAATTCATTTTTCCAAAGAAAAATGTGGCCAGTGAGAAGTCTTAACTCCAGGGCCAGAAAGATGCTTGCTTTACATAAAGAGACAAGACATCACCGATACTACATGCATGGCATTTTGTTGGTTGCATAAGCTAACCAACCAAACCTTGCTTTCAAGAAGTGGATTATCAAAAATAATTCATGTGCTCTGGACATTTTAGTGCAAAAAATACATATTTCTGAAAACAAATATCAGGAATATGGCAAGAGAGTTAATAAGTTTTTTATAACCATAAGCATCTTAAGGGGAAATGAAAAAATAATTCCTTTTTAAATTTCTGAGACCAATGCCAATATCAAGCCATTATCAAGTACAATCTTTGCACCTTAGACAGTATAACATACCAAGACCAGCAAATGTTTGTGGCTGTTTTCACTCAAACTTGGGATTGTATAAGCTTTCCCTAAGTTTGTTATCATCAAAGTCTAAAATGAAGCTTCTCAAATTTATTTCAATAATATAAACAAGTTGCAGTCAAAGCCATTTCATGCAACTAAAAATGCAAGACTTAAGTACAAAACTATCAAAACACATCACAGACTTGCATTTCAGATTTGAACTATGGCTTGCACCAATTGTAACAAAATGTATAGAAAACTGCAGACTCAAAGACCATAACATCATTTTGAGTCTCTCAAATTTGCTCTTCTTGTGTTTTTGTTGAGTTAAATAAGTTCTGATTATTTTTTTCAATTTTTGTTTGTATTTCTCTTTCAAAATAGTAAAAATGTCAGAAAAAACTGCCTGTGACACATTTTTTTCTCGCTATATTCTTTATTCCAACCAATCGACCCCTAACCCAAATTTATTATTTCACCACAGTAAGTAAAAAGAATGAAGAGTCTGAAACAAATTAAAAATAGAAAAATATGAAAAAATGTGCACACACAATTTCCTTTTGGAGAGGGTGACTGCACCAACACAGAAATAAAAGACATATTTATGCTTGACAAAATGAAAAATAAAATTGCATTCTGCTCTCATGCATGCTTTCAACTCTTAAACATGTATCAGTTGCTAGATGAAAACTTTGGGATCAAGCTCCACAAGAAAAATTTGTTATTGTCTTAATGGAAAGATTAGTTCATTTTTGTCATTTTAACCCATTAAACACATGATAAGTACTTACTAATAACACAAAGCATTTGCATTTAGTGCCACCAGCTCTACAAAAATCGTGCCATTAACCTTCAATATTAATTTTCTCTCTGGCAAATAGGCCACAAATGTTGAGAATGACACCAAAACATAGAAAAAAGACCTAGTAAACCTCATAAATGGTGGAAAATGATATCAATAAAAGTAAAAATGTCTCTAAAGCAACAAATGATGAATTTCTACAACTTTAAAGCAATTCATTGGCAGCAACAATTTTTTGTAATTTGTGGTTTTTACACTGATAAAAAATAATTTCTGTTACTTTAGGCAGTTCAAACAAAAACTTTCATAATTCTTAAATTCATAAAACATAGATTTCTTTTACAAGAGATCAAAGATGGATTTCTGTAATTCTATGCAATTAAAAATAAATTTTCGTATTTTGTTGGTCCACATGAGCAGGTGAGTGTGCGATTTTGCTGTTCCAGCATTCACTTTTGCTAAAGCTTAACTGTGCATGCGTTACCATTTTCAGTCTTTAACCTCTGCCTACTTTCATGCCGCAGCAGACAGTAAATGGTAATGTAGGGCAACACAAAAACATGGAACTCCAGATTTATAGAAATTGATGTTTTCATTCAAAGCTATTTTGAAATTTTGTACCACTAAACAACCATTTAGAAGTTGATAAGGTTATTGAAATATGGAACTACTGAACCATGGAAATTCATGCTAAATGCTTGAAGAAAAGATATTCTTTCTACAATATAGAGTTACTGAATTATAGAAATACTACCAACAAAAGAAGTATCAGTATACAAAAGATGGAAATACTAAAATTTACAGAAGTTAATACAAATTACAAATGTAACAATCCAATTGAATAAAATCAGACAGTTGAATGCAATTAAACTATGCATTTTGATCTTGCTGAGATTTTACTTGGTGCTTCTCCATATTTCCAAAAATTTCTGTGTTTCCATAATTTACTTTAGTGTCACCCATAATTTGCTGTATTGATATCTAATTCCAAATTTGGGAAAAGCCAGCTACTGTTCTGTGTTTACGTCTAAGCTAGGGATATACAGCCAACCAGGCCAAATTATCTTGCATGCTACCCCTCAATTAGTTACTACAGGAATCTGGCCCAAAGCATAATGCCTTTGTACATTGAATTTCAAGCCATCCTTATCATTCAAAAAACCAGGTTTAAAATTATTTATCTAAGAAACAAAGAGCAAAGTGTACAACCGTGCCCTATACTTGCTTGCTTTCAGATATGAATTAGCCATTATAATCCAACAATCAGACAAGTTAAGAGGTAACCAAAAAATTTGCAAAAGATATGAAAGCTTTCACTGACATAGACTTTGTTCAAGACTGTCTGATAGCTAATGTTGAAGTTCGTTGTCCTAGAGAAAAAGTCACTACTAGAATTGCTATCTGACAAATAAAAGAAGTCTGAGGTTGTAAAAACTCACCAAATTTGAGACACATTTCAATCCCCATTGCTCAGAGCACTGATACAAAAGAGGCACAGGGACAGTTTAAAGTAGTTGTGCACGGAATCACCTTAAATTTTATAATTTCAGAATTCATTGATTGGCTATCTGTGAAAGACACTGCAACACAATCAGATTTCAAAAGCAATGTAGCAGTGCATTGCCAAGATAAACCAAAATCTGTCTGTACTGGTGGCAGTAACAACTGTTGAAGCTCATGCAGTAACTGGGAAAAGTAAAGGTGCCTTAGCTCTGCTTCAAAAGCAGTCAGAAAGTGTTGAACGTAACAGTTATTAAAGTATAGTGTTTAATCACCAGGAAGGATTGTGTGCCATGATAATAAATTTGAAAAAGGTCATGAATGTAGTGAATGTCATTTTGTTTCACAGACTGCATCATCAACAGTTTGCCGACTTTTAACCACTTTGCGACGGGAGACGTACATGTACATCAAAAATGCTTTTCCATTCGAAAACGGGAAACGTATATTTACGTCCGTGTGTTTTGCCAAAAGGACGGCGGCCGTTGTTTTACGTTGCAATTGCTACGATAATGTAACATAAAGTGCAGTTGATACAAGGGCAATTTCCCTGCTTCGGTTTGCTCAAAAACAGGAGAAAAAAGCTGAAATGAATGCAGCATTGCAGCATAGTCTTGCAAGTTTGTGAGGAGAATTATTCTTCTTCGTTTTGCTCAAAAGCAAGCGAAAAAAGCTAGCACGAACGCAGTGTCTTATTAGTCTATGAAAGGTTTTGAGAGGTAAAGACAAATGTTGCAAAAAATATGGGTTAGGAAAAAGTTTCATAAAGAGCGGAAGAGGGTAGTAAACAAAACATGAAAAAGACTACAAAAGGGGACATACTTCAAAAATTGTTGTGGCGATGTTCCTCTGCACCACTCCTTGTGTGGGAATGGGCATGAGTACATCCGATTTTTTCTAAATTAGTAGGGTTAGGGTACTTTGGGATAAAATAAGCTGAGGATACCGTAATTATTTTTGCTGTGTCAGAATGTTACTACCTTATGCTTGTTAGTGGCTCCGTGGCAATGGTTTTGCAGAATATTATATAGCATTTTGTGTCAATTTTTTTTCAAAAAATCTTCTGAATAATTGAATTTATTTGATATGTTTTATTACTTTAGTTATCAATATTTTACAACTAATATTTCAGATTTATTTTTTGAAATATATAGCTGCAACCTCAAGCGTAGAGCTGACATTGACATTGACATTGTAGCAAGTAGCTGTACAGATCAGTATTTTAATAACATTTGTGACATCATTTGTGACGTCATTGATGAGGTCACAATTGTGATGTACGTCATCACCCATGACAACAGTGTGACTTACCACAATGTGCATTCACTGCAAACCTAAAGTACTCCAAGATGTGTAATAATGAAAAAAACATAATATGATGCGAAAAAATGAAGGTTATAAAAATAATACCGTCTGAGTGGCATAGTAAGTTTAAAAAAAACCGTCGCGAAGTGGTTAAAGGAAGCAGAGAATCAATATGATGATTTGCTTTGTTTATGTGAGGTTTGCTTGCTCAGTTGACGAGCTATACTTGCAACAGTGTATGTGCTGAGAAATAAAATGGTGCAGTTTTTTGAAAATACAAACATGAATGTCAGAGATTCTCAAAATTCAGAATGGGTTTCTAATCTTGCATTTCTGCTCAATTTAACGTCATATATAAGCAAATTAAATTTGCAATATCAGGGAAAGAACAAACTGATACACGAGATGTGAAAGTAAGTACCGAAGTAGTTTGAAGAAATAAGATGCCCTGAATTGAGCAAAGTGAAGAGTGTGAGCAATTGCAGAAGGAATGGGGCAAATCCAGCCATCTTAGCTGAAGGGGCAATATTAGATAAAAACTGAACTACTATTACTACTCCATTTGATGAGGATATCAATACAATTCCAGAAGAATTTCATATGAAGCTCATTGAAATGCAGTGAAGTGATGTATAGAAGTCAAAATTCCATGACAATAATATACTACTGTCAGACTTCTACAAAAAGTATCTTTTTCTAAGTGAACTTTATCCTAGCTTGACCAATCATGGAAAAAAACAGTATCAATGTTTGGTAGCACTTTCATCTGCAAACTACTGCTTTTACACATATAATTTGCAAAGAAAATGTTAAGATCACACATTAACAGTGACCATTTAGAAGAAGTCTTCCTCCTAGCTTCAATTGACATGTCACCTGACATTGAGAAGCTTTCACAAAGCAAATATTAAATGTCCATTAATGTTGTGCTGAAGTCATTATATACACTTTGCTCTTATTCATTGCTCTGCTAATTGGTTCATATGCTGATGTAATACGTCGTACCACATTTACTAAATAAGATAATACAACATTGTGACATTTAATTCAAACAAGAAAGAGGTTTCTTAAAATAATAATCATGGGCCAAATAATTAGAACTTGGGCTTTTGGCTCCTGACAAGCAAAAAATTGCTGACCCCTGTTTCAGCTGTTTCAGATAAACCAGGCATTTGCCTGGAGCTGTAGAATTACTAGTTGTCATCCAACAGGCAGCACTAAAATACAGAAATGCAGATGTACAAAAATTCGCACTGAAATTGCTATGACAGAAAATGATTCTAAACTGTGGAATCACAGATATACAGAAATTCATACTAAGATATAGAAGTGTGAAAAAACTACTGACAATACCATGCAGGTTGTAGAAATACAAAAATTCATGAAAGCCAATAAAATCAGATATAACCACTTAACTGGTTTTAAGCTAGATAAGTGACTGTGCTAAACTCTGCATCTGGTAATCAATAACTAATAATCAATAAATTTACTAGTTATTCAATTTTCACACGTGCTTTCTATTCTAAAATTTCCGTTATTTGGCTAGTTTTTTGGTATTTTTATAAAGCTGCATTTCCATGTTTTTGTGTTACCCCTACTAATTTGCCAACTGAACATACATATCATCAGGTCTACTAACGAGAAAAAACTAAAATGTAGTCTTTGGTGGAAATGTTTTGGGAGTGTTTGCTTTACTCTTCATAGTGCATGTAGTGGGCACAAAGTGCTTTTTTTCATAGTAGATGCCAATATTCAATTTTGCAGTCCATGGAAACAAAACAAAACAAAATGCTTGTTTTTTGTTTACCACAAAAGCAAATTTTATCAGAAATCTGGTATATTTTTTGTTGAAGAAAGAAGCAATTAGGTATTTTTAGTGAGAGTCAGTTTGATAATTCCAGTAATTTTTACCAGTTCAGTAAAGTCACTGTTTACTGAAGATGTTCTTCACCATTAACTTCCAATCTGAGCAGGCCATTTATACCTGAAGGCATATGCCTACTATGCCTGTATTATGCCTACTATGCTTGTACTACGCCTACTATGTCTGCACTATGCCTGTACTATGTCCACTATGCCTGTACTGTGTCTACTATCCCTGTACTAACCACCAATATCATCACTCTGACCAAAGTAAGCCAAAAGAATAGTTACGGTCACACTATACTGAATCATCACAGTAGTTTAGTCTAATTCATAGTGATAAGTGATTTTACGAGAAACCTTTAACAATACCATAAATTATCAGCTAATTTTTTGAGTAAATTTTGCTCAAAAAAGGTGATTTTAAGAGAACCTTTAGGCAGTGGCTATTTTGCCGTCCACGGCAATTTGCCCTTGGAATCTATTTTGCCATAATCATTCATGTGTGTTTATATAGCCATATTTGCTATAATTACACCAGTGACACTGTGGTGTAGTGGATAGTGCGCTGGTCTTGAGATACCATGATTGCGAGTTCGAATCTCAGCTGGCAGGGCATTAAAAGAAGGCAGTGGCTATTTTGCCGTCGACGGCAATTTGCCCTTGGAATCTATTTTGCCGTGATCATTCACGTGTGTTTATATAGCCAAATTTGCTATTAGCGCACCAGTGACTCTGTGGTGTAGTGGATAGAGCGCTGGTCTTGAGATACCAAGGTATCGGGTTCGAATCTCAGCTGGCCAGGGCTTGAAAAGAAAGGCAGTGTACACTGAAGGGGCAGGCCCAGTATGTAAATGTACGGGGCAGTGTACACTGTAAGTGAGTGTGCAGGGTGGGGGATAGAGTCCTGGGGGTGCAAAAATTTTTTTTTTTGGTTTTTAAAATTGACCAATCAGAGACGACCAAAGGTCACATGTTTAGTACGTCATTAAGATTGACCAATCACAAACAACTCACGGCAATATAGTCTCTGAGGGTAAATTGCCGTCGACGGCAAAATAGCCACTGCCTTAAAAGAAAGGCGGTGTACACCGAAGGGGCAGGCCCAGTATGTAAATGTACGAGGCAGTGTACACTGGAAGGGAGTGTACAGGGTGGGGGATAGAGACCTGTGGACCTGGTCAATATTAAAAACCAATTAAAAATTTTTTTAATTGGTTTTTAATATTGACCAATCAGTAACGACCAAAAGTCACATGTTTAGTACGTTATTAAGATTGACCAATCACAAATAACTCATGGCAAAATAGTCTCTGAGGATAAATTGACGTTGACAGCAAAATAGCCACTGCCGAACCTTTAACAATACCATAGATTGTTTGCTAATTTTTTGAGCAAATTTTGCTTTTTAGAAGGTAATTGAAAGATATTTCCACAGATTTTTCTATCAAATAGTAAAATCTATTTTCCTTTTCATCCATGACTTTTCATGGAAATAAAGCCGCTCAGTACTCTAGCATTACCACAAAATTGCATTTGAGACTTTTACACTGAGGAAAGTCGATCAAGGAAGCAACAAAATTAGTCAAGGCTAGTTACATGAGTTAGGCTTTCCCCAAGCCTAATTTTGATTAGGTATAAGGTGTGACATGTTCCAAATGCTGTTTGAAACTTATCAGCAAACTGCTGTATTAACTGCTTTTTACATCATATTTTCTTTATAGCTTAAACTTTTCCTAGGTCGCTGCTTGACTCAATGACCATTTGTAGTTCCTTTGCAGCATTTTTTTTCCAGTATGTTAAACGCTATACCGTTACGGTTCAGCTAATGTACTGATACAGTACACTGCATGTGTTCATTTCAGCGTTTCCTTGGAAAAAATAAATCCAAACACCACAATAAAAAAAAGACTAAATTGGCAACGCTGACCTTATCTGTATTTCCGCGTTTTTGTAGTATCTAATTCCACGTAACCGACAATGCAGCCAGTTTTTTAGCACATCCGACGCGACCAATGCGATGGGGTAGTGGTTAGAGCGTCCGCTTCGAAGTCGGTAGACCTGGGGTTCATTCCCCTTGTCGAGTCATACCAAAAGACTTTAAAAAATGGTATCTATAGCTTCCCTGCTTGACGCTCAGCATTTATGGGAGATTGTGGAGAACAAGCCGGCAAGTTCGCTTGTTGTGTCCTTGGGCAAGGCACTTACCGGGATGCTCCACCTTTATGTGGAAGACAGGTGACCCGGAAATGGCAACTCCCAAGTGAGTGCGGACTTACCGTCCAAAACATAGCGATACATCGCTTTCTCGTGAATGGAGGATAAATATGGCAAATAAAAAAAAGATCCGATCAAAGTTGTTGTAGCATCTTTTCTAAATAGGTAGCATGGTAGTGCTGTTGTAGCGTGTCGCGCCTCGCACTTTATCGAGCTGCCATGCCAAACATCTTTTTGTATTTTTTTACATTTTTTTTATTAGTTTGCTTTCGGCGGTTTAGCACCTTGCTCCCGCCGATGTGTGTGTGATTCTAGTTGTTTACTGTTAGAGCTGCGTTTGCTAGTTTGCAACTTCGTGCGTCCCCAGTTTGACGCCCAGCTCGCGCACCTTTGCTGTTTTACCCTATGATTTTACTGTAATATTAACTGACGAAGTACATACCGTCAGGTTTGTAGCCGCTCGGCTATCTCCGTTTAAAGTACATCGTGCTCCTATAGTTCGCACGCCTGGCGATGTAACCTCACGCCAGGAATCTAGCCTGCATGGCTTTCCGGCAACCTAGCCGTGATAGTGCAACGCGTATTGTTTATTGTTATTGTATGCGTCTAAAATCACACACATTTATTTTTCTTTTTTATTAGGGCTAGATTATGTATATTTTTGTCTTCTCTTGGTAGCTCGGTGATCGGCTTGCCTTTCCCGCCATTAGGTTGTTTATCCGTAATTTTTTGTTAATGTGACGTGTGCAGTGTCCTGTTTACATAGACGTGTGCAGCGACCTAATTCCTGGTGTCGCGTGCAGATTTTGTTACCGACCATTTGGTCGGAGATATTGTGCTCTCTTTCTTCGTCGATCGCCGTGGCGGACGGACGTGTTCTGGTTGTCTGTCATGTTTCTTGTTCGTTGTTGATCGTCGTGGCAGAAGGACGTGATTTTTGATTATCTGCCACAGCTTGCGCGAATTGATGGAATAAAATATTGCTGTAGTGCTTTCTTCCTTGTGACTGCCATAGTTCCCAGCAATTGGGATTCAGTCAGCACGTTATTGCTCAAAGGAACTTATTTTCTACACTGTCAACAGAGCCAATATCTTTATTGAACATACATCTGCACTAGATAAAAATATAATACGAAGTTTGGCCAAATCAGTAGGCCTACCACTATCATTTTTGGAATTAAATTGACATCTGAGTGAGACGTGACGCATTTCTAAAAAAATTTTTCTAAGATCCCAAGGCAGGCAGTGATTTACCAAGATCTTGGGAAATTTCCTTAGGAGTGACAACATTGATCAAAACGCAGATATTTTGTGGATTTGCAGATCAACGCTAGCTAGTTTGGGTCGCCGTACAAGGACGTCAGCGGAAAATTTTTCAAGGGTGGCATAACAATATAGACTGCTGTAATTTGTTTTGTGCTTTGTTGAGTTACTTTTCATATAAGAGTGTTTAGCATAGACTATTTTGCTTTCTTGAATTCTAGGAGGCATGTCCACCCTTGCCCCTTCTTCGACGATCTTGATTGCCAGCAATTTCGTCATATATTACTTTTGTCGCAAATAGTAAGTTTCTATTGTCTCAAAGCCGTCTTAATTGAGGAATAACATTATTACCACGTTGTATAGAGTTAGAGTTATTTTTAACCTTAGAGTTAATATGAGCTTCAATACTGGGGTTAGCTATAAGTTTGGATTAGAGGTAGAGTTAAGGTAGAAAAAACTTTTTGCAGAAGATCACTGGATGTAGAAAGTGAGATCGGAAATCTTGCAGGTGGTTGCGAAAGCCTGAAAACATTTTCCCACTCTGCTTGCGACATAACTAGCGAACTATCAGCCGGTTTGGGGTTAAGATCATAGTTGTAATAGGTTTGAGTATCACTTTGATCCTAATAAGTCCTTAGCATGTTAAAACAATGCTAAATGTGGGATTAAAACCTACATCTGCACAAACCAGTCGAACGTTGGTAATTTTCATCCCTAGAACATAACTGAGCCGCATCGTTAGCACCTTAACCACTTCGGCCATTTCAGCTATGTTGATGTGTAGCTAAAACTGCTATTTGATTTAACAGGCGGATATCACCTTAATTAATATACCGACGCGATGGCGTAGTGGTTAGAGCGTCCGCTTCGAAGTCGGTAGACCTGGGGTTCATTCCCCTTGTCGAGTCATACCAAAAGACTTTAAAAAATGGCATCCACAGCTTCCCTGCTTGGCGCTTGGCATTTAGGGGAGGTTGTGGAGAACAAGCCGGCAAGTTCGCTTGTTGTGTCCTTGGGCAAGGCACTTAACGGGAAGCCTCACCTTTATGTGGAAGACAGGTGTCCAATAAACCTCGAAAAAGGCAACTCCCAAGCGAGTGCGGACTTCCCGTCCAAAGTATAGCGATACAATTCGCTTTCTCGTGAATGGAGGATAAATATGACAAATAAAACAGTAAAAAAAAACAGTATAAATTATAGTTTTAAGCTTTCGACCAGTTACATTCTTCATGTCAAATTGTTTTGGTTGAATTGCGCTGAGAAGTTTTTTTTAGTTTTCCAATATGTAAAGTAGAGTTTTGTTTGTGTATTCTACGTAGGCTACGTACGTTCGCTTTAACTCTTCCAAAACCACTGGACATACAAACAGCAACTTGCCGCAATTGATTACCATTTCAGGGTAAGTTTCACAAGGGAGTTACAACGCCATGATCATGTTATAATTAAAGATAATTTTTTTAGTTTTTGCATTTCTTGACAGCGGAAAATTGGTGACTCAAAAGCCCCTCTGGAACTCAAAAGCTACTTCTGACCCTCTTGGGAAAGTATTCGATGGGGTCATCTCCTCTGACCTCCTTCCTCTCAATGACCCAGACATACCTACTCTTCTCCATGGCTTCTCTCCCAACATCTCCATGGCTCCTTCCTCTCTCGCTCTCTCTTGCTCTTGGGAGGTTCTCCAGGACTCGGGTTCTGATAATGTACCAATTCTACTAACTGTCGCTCTTTCTCCGCTCTTTCGCCCCAACGAGTGCCCCCCCCCCTTTCCTTCAATTTTCAGAAAGCTCGTTGAGATGGCTTTGCTTTTTACTTCGATTCTCGCTGTCCTTCTACAAAAAAATACCCGTCTCCTTGTCGTTTCTCTGCGGCTGCTCTCTTTACTTTTCTGACAATGAATGCGGCCAAATTTTCCACTCTTTTTGGCCGCTTCAAACGCCAACCTCAAACCTGGTGGTCCTTCGGTCTTCGCTGACTACCTAAGATCCCACTTTTCTGTCTCCCAGCAAGGGATGTGGAAGCGGCTATTTCGTCAACCGCTTCCGCTCCCACACCTATCGCTTCCACTTCCCCCGCTTCCGCTTCCACTAATAATAAACGAGAAAACGACCGTTGATAATTTTTTTACTTTGGTGGGTCTGTAGTCTGCCTT
Source organism: Trididemnum clinides (assembly GCA_963675345.1). Taxonomy (NCBI): domain Eukaryota; kingdom Metazoa; phylum Chordata; class Ascidiacea; order Aplousobranchia; family Didemnidae; genus Trididemnum; species Trididemnum clinides. Next base: position 4,945,430 of record OY776297.1, read on the forward strand.
CTCCTTTACTTTGTCATTTTGAGGGGACAAAAACCTATCCATATGTTGCTATTACCTTACCTACTTCACTTGAGCTTATTGTTCCGAACTACACTGTGTTTCTTTTTCTTAGATATTAGAACTCGTGTTGAATGTAGAACAAAGTTTTTCAACCTTTTTGTCATCACGGTACACCTAATGTACTTTCGCGTTTGTCACGGAACCCCCACCAGCAAAAATTTAGAAGTCACGAATTGCCTGCCAGAAAATCAAATATTTCGTTACTACACTTCAAAAAATAAACAAGTTCCTTTACTACTTACAATTACTTTTGCAGCAGTTAACTTAATGCTTCTCAGATCTATACCACATGACAACATATTCCAGCTCTCGACAACAACCTGTCGTCACAACAACAAATTACACGATATAGCACGAATTTTCCCTCCCTATCTTCAACCAACTCTGACTTTGAGTTAACTTTAACTCTAATCATCAATACGGACCTTCTGTCCGTCCCCACAACACGTATTTACTCTAATCTTTCTGAATAGTGAAGTGCGAAATTTCTGCCGTATATACAGTATATAAAGCGAGCAAAATTGAACTACACCAATCAACAGCTGCCTCAACGTGATGGTGTGGTCCCCAACCCCGTTTGAGTTGGGTCGAAATGGCTGTTGGCCCTTCCGGGGGTCCCAGTTACCCCAGGCACTCCCCTCACACAGACCATTTTTCGTCGTGCAGCCCCCTAAACAACCCCGCAGAATGGCAGCACACAGCTTCTTTAAAACCAGTCGCCTGTCTTCTCTCTTCTCCTGCCTTTCTCTTGCCCGTCTTCTCATTCTTCTGCTTCTCCTGATGAGCGGCAACGTTTATTCTAACCCTGGCATCATCTTTCCCTGTTCAGTGTGACCTGGCGGAGTAGGTCAGTGCAATGCTGCACATGCTCTAAATGGGTTCATTTAAAGTGCTCACTACTCTCCTTTTCTAGATTCAGAACTCTTGGTAGCTCTCACTTCTGGAGCTGCCCTCCCTGCAGCGTCCCTGCTTTTTCTGGAGATTCCACACCTACCAGCACTGTGACTTCCTCCTCGGACTCCTCCTGCTGGTATATCTCCACTGCTCAATCTGGCCCATCTGGGCCCCTTTGCCAATGCACCACTCCCACCCCACCCTCGTCTTCAAACCTCTTATCCTTTTTCTGCCCACTTCGTATCTCCTCCCTCAGCACCCTCACCACCGCCTCATGCTCCTGGCTGTTTCTCTTTACCTCTTGTTTCCTCTTTTCCTCCCAGACAACCTCAGGTTTCTTCAATGGAATGCTGGGAGTCTCCAAGCTAGGAGCACTGAACTTCTACACTTTCTTTTGTCTCATCCCGATGACCTTATTTGCATCCAGGAATCTAACTTTAACTTATCTTCCTCTTTCCGGATCCCTGGACTCTCGGCTCTTTAATGTGATTGCATCCACTCCCAGTCTAATATTTTTTCTACTGTTGTCACATACACTAGTGACGGCGTCATCATTTTTGTCAGGCAAGACTTATCCTCCTCTGAGCTTTCTATTTCTTCTCATTCTTTGCTTGATCCCTGATCCGATTATGTAGAGGTCAACATCTTTCTAAACGACTTTTCCTCACTCTCATTTTTTATTGTTTATGCTCCCCCTATTAGCTCTTCTCCGAATGATAGCAGAACCAATTTACTTTCTCCCTTTCAATCCCTCCTCCACAAATCCCTTTATTCTGGAGAACTTCAATTGTCATCACCCCTCTAAGACTCAAAAAGTACTTCCGACCCCTGTGAGGAGAAAGCATTCGATTGGGTCATCTCCTTTGACCTCCTCCCCCTCAATGACTCTGACATACCTACTCTTCTTCATCGCTTCTCTGGTAGTCGCCTCTCTCCTGACATCTCCTTTGCTCTTTTCACTCTCACCCTATCTTGCTCCTGGGAGGTGCTTCAGAACTTGGGTTCTGATCATCTACCAATTCTACTAGCCATCCCTCTTTCTCCAGTCTTTCCCCCCACGAACGACTACCTTTCTTCAATTTCACAAAGACGGCTCTGGCGTACTTGCCAACTGCTCTCTCTGTGGCCTTGAGGCCACACTTTTCTTTTCAGCAGGCCCGGTATGCTCAAGTTTTTCCGTTGAAGCCTGAGCCATTCTGCACGCTCTTTGCTGGTCTCGGCAGCACCGACAAGTTTGCCATTTCTGTTCTCTTTTCCTCCTATCTGATTCTTGCTCTATCCTCTCCATCTTTCCTTTTACCTCAATCTCTCTGGCAGATCTGGCAGGAACTGTTTTCTCCCTCCTCCTGTTCTATCAGGCTACAATGGGTCCCCGGACACTCGTTTCTCCCGGGAAACGACGTGGCAGATGAGCTGGCCAAACGGGGAGCACTACTTGAGCCCTGCGCAATCCCTTGCAGTCTCTCTCCTCTTATCTCTGGTATCCACTCTTATCTTTTCTTGGACTGGACTCATACTGCTTCACCTAAATACTTTGATACACAGGTTATCTCGATTTCCACCGAGAAACTTGTGCTCCCTCGTCACGCTCGCTGTGTTCTCTCTTGTCTTCGCTGCAACGGACACAGTCTTTTGTTAAGCTTCTATCTCTCTAGGATAAGCAAAATCGAAAATCCTTTCTGCAGCGCTTGCGGACGCCCGTCCCAGGACACCTCTCATCTCATTCTGCTCTGTCCAGCTACGGATTCTTTGCGTCGCTCGATCTTTAGCAATTTTCTGTCTCTCTACGACCTCTGTTCCAGGCCCTGGGGAGTTGCCCGGCTTCTGGGACTCCATGGCCTTCCGCCATCAACCCATCCCTCGGAAGGGGTTGGGTAACAACAACAACAGTAAAACTGAAATTACTAGATGCACTATTACTTAACAAAGGGAGTTTAGCAATTTCAGACGTTCTTAAAGTTGTAAACAGGATAACGTTACAATCTGCAACTTGCTATCACAAGATTCCATTACTATTTATAAACACGAAACACCACTACATACAAGAAATCAATATACTGAGATAAGAAATGAATACTAGTAATAAATGAAGAACCTCCGCAGTCCCCACACGGAACACTTAAAACTTACGAAACACAACTGCATGTTTTGCGAAACCCCTGTTGTAGAACACTGGTGTGGAATGATCAAATTGTTTCCGTCGTAAGTAATTTCTTTTTCAACGTTTTCAATCCCTCAACCAAGGTTAGTTAAGTTTCGTCAAATCATCATTTTATTAGCCACGTTTCATTGTCCAAACTACCTTTTTCTTACCTGTAATCGATATAAAATGTGATGCTAGTTATACTTTTTCTTGTTCTCTCGTGCTACTGATATCGCACGTTCATTCAGACTTATAGTACAACTTCACTGTTTAATCCACATTGGGAAATGGACAAAACTTTTTCGCCAAGTTACTCTCAAGTCAAATACCTTATGTGGAAGCGGAAGCGATAGAATTTTCGCGCTTCCGCTTCAACAGAAAAAGAACCGCTTCCACATCCCTGCTTGTTGCAGGATGGAAGGTGGTTAACTGCTGCCTTGTATTATGAAATGAATTTACCGAAAGTAAAAGCGATTGTGGAAAGTTTTACAGGATCTGGTATTTTTGTGGCTCAAGCAAGAGTTTGCTTGCAAACAATTGGCATTGCCACTCAACTTTTCGTTCTCAAAGGCCAGTGTGAATGTCTACCAAAGAAACGATGGAAAGTGCCAACTACGTTATTGAAGAAACGGTGTAAGCAATCCAAGAAATTGACTTGGGAGATCACTGTTTACTGTTTACTTGAAAAATCACTGTTTTAAGGTTTTGTTAAGTAATTCAATACGACAATTTTTTTGGTTTCTTTCTTTTGTTTGATTCAACCAATGAAATGGATCACTTCAATAAAAAATCAAAAAGAGAAAACGATTTGGATTCAAAAGAGCATCATTAGGTTTATTATTCATTAGATTGGCCAAATTTTTATTAAAATTAAAATTTAAATCGCTACGTTGGTGACATCGACGCTCCGCCGCAAGTGATTTCCACATTGCTAAATTGCCACAGCCGCTATACGCAATCCCCCATTAGGTCTTTTTTAATCGATTGCGTTTTAAAAGCCGATAGTTTTGTCTCAAAACCATTATTTGACTATGTCAAAAAACATAAACTTTTTGTTGCTGTTTTCACAACTATCCATTGGAAAAAATCGGCTAAACCGTTATTGTTAACCTAGACATTACCCATGGGGGCTTTACTGGCGATGCCAGCAAGTAAGTTGTAATCCTGCTGCTTTAAAATAGTGCTGCACCAGAAATTGGTGAAAATTTCATGATGAAGAGTAGGCATTGCCCTCAACAATTGATACGCCTCCAGTCCACTCAATGAATTGACCGTTGTGCACGCCTTTATTGCAGAGAGCATGTTCCTAAGTTATGTTCTACCAGCTTACTTGCACTTCTTCGTAGTTTTGTGACGTGTTGCAGATGTATGCAACTTTTTTCCGGTGGGCTAATTTCAGACTTCTTGAATATTTAGCGGGTCTGTCAGAATTTGTAAGCATTGCTATTTCTACGCGCAATTAAGCTTCAAAGAAGTAGTGTTCATCCAAAGTGGTGGTAAACATCTTTTTTCTTGTTTTGGAGGTCAATACTTTCAAGGCAATATTTATACCAAATTTTTTTAATTTTACGTGTGTAGACCAATTGTGTTATCGAGAATAATATTTTCGAGGTGAAAGTGACTAGTTTGCCATCCAATGCCACTAAATTTCAAGTCGCGGGCCAGTTTTGCTGTCCGTTCCGCAGGTCGCAGATTGCACACTCCTGACGGAATATATGTATGGGTCTACAAAAGAATACTCTGCATTGCTGTGTAGCGATCTACTGCTTGTAGGCGAGATTTAATCGCCTCATAGAAAATATTTTTTCTTTCTGTTACAGCAGTTGTGCGCTTCATCTTAAATGAGGGCACTTTTTCTTCTTAATTTGCGTTTTTGATGTGGTATAAAGCTACGCTTTGTACTGAAAATATGAGCAACATTTAAGCATATCTGACCTAAATAAAAGTTAAACTTAAAAGATATCGAAGAATTCAATCTTTTGTTTCATAGATATCAATACACGTCCACGTGCGTCACATTGGCAGGGCTGCCATATTTTTAACAAGTAAATGGAAAGGACAACATTTTGGAATCAAAGTTTAGACGCTAACGGCGATCCCGACGAGATGGCACTTGATACTTCAAATATTAAATCCAATCATGCAGTGGTCTTTCGATAGTTGCTTCGGTCGTTACATCTAAAGTGTCTCAGGTCTAATCCATCAGAAAAATCTATCCACGGCTGTTACCGAATAGCAATGACCGCTAGCCGTTCACAAGGGCCCAAAAATACCTTCATGCACATCTGTAAAAGAAAGGAAATTAAACTAAAAAAAGAAAAAATTTAATTTTTCCATTAAATTCATCCACGGTCATTTGCTCATTTTAATGATTGTCTCACGCTTTTTTTATTATTACAAGCGACAAAAAACCATAAAAACAAATATCTATATATATAAAACTCAAAGTTTGTCTGTCTGTCTGTCTGTCCGCTATAGAAATAAAACTGGAGACATTTAGATACAAACAAACATATAATAAAACATATAACTTTTTCCAGGGAAGCCAAGTACGGTATTTTGATTTCGATCAGAATCGTCTATGGGGGGCTACGAGCCTATATTTATTCAACCTATATTAAAGTATGGTTATTCAATGTAAAAATTTAATCAGTCTTTACATTTTACCCGATCAACGACGGGTTAATCTGCTAGTACATGTATTACCTAAAACATGTTTAAAACAAACGCACACTTTACATCTGACACGCGCTGCACCAATGACTCAGTGACATTGTTGAATAGCGCAGATAATTATAATTTGACAAATATCTTCGGCTCAGACAATATGGACTGCAACAGTTTAAACGAAGAGCAGTATCACCGCACCAATCAACAGCCGCCTCAACATGGTGATGCGGTTTCCTATCCCGCTGGGTTGAATCGAAATAATATTTGGCCTCCACGAGGGTTTAAGATACCACGAGTTTTCCCCATACCAAACATTTTTTGCAGTGCTGCTATCTGAGCGACAGCCAAATGGCAGCACGCAGTCTCTCTAAAACCGGTTGCCTGCCTTTTCTTCGTTCGCTCTTGCCTTTCTCTCCCTCACCACCTCATTCTTCTTTTCCTTCTTATGAGCGGCAATATTCGTTCCAATTCTGGCCATATCTTTCTTTGTTATATTTGCACCGGAAATGTTATGATCTGGTGGGGCAAGTTTGCACGATGCTGTACTTGCTTAAATGAGTGCATTAAAGATGCACTTGCCTCTCTTCCTCGGAGTTTAACACTCCTCTTCAGTTTTCACCTTCGTAGTCATCCTTCCTGCTACATCTCCGTTTCTTCTACTAGTCCCCAGTCCAGCAACACCGTGTCACCTTTTCTGGAGCTATCCAGCATGCATACCTCCACTGTTCTCAACAACTCACCTAACCCCCTCTGCCAATGCAACTCTCTCCTTACATACAAACCTCCTATGATCCTAGATACCACGTGGAGATCAAAATTTCGCTAACGAACTTCTCTCCTCTCACTTAACGTCTACGCTCCTCCTATATGCTCTTCTTTGGCAGATAAAAAATCCAACTCTTTTTATTCCTCTTTTGTCTCTTTGCATACCTTTTCTTTAATTTGACTGTCTTTATGTAATTTTCCTATCCACAAGGTGGAAAAACCTCTCCACCGCCTGCTTCCCTTGGCCTATATCTTTCACTTACTGCGTGTTTAGACTCTTTAAGAGCATCATTCTATTTCGTCTACTCTTCTTTCTGGAGTCTAATTCCATTCTCACTTTCCTCCAGGCCTGTTTTCGCACAGGTCGGTCTACTCTGGATCAAATTGCTTTTCTTTCTCAGTTCATTTCCGATGGGCTTAGTAAAGCCAAGCTGGGGTCTGGACGATCCTTGCTACTATTGAGTTTTTCAAAGTTGTTGACTCTTAATTGACATCCCGCTTTCTTCCACAAACTTATTTCGGCTGGCCTCCTACCTTGCTTAATTCGTTCGACGGACTCAATCTTTTCTTTCTCACCGGCGCGCTTGCGTAGTTTTTCCAAATAAAGCAAGGCGCTGATATCGAATCTATAGTAGTGTTCCGCAAGAATTTGTTCTTGGCAATGTTCTATTCTCTCTTTTCATTAGCGGTCTCACTATGTCAGTATCTTCTTCTTCTTCCGTATCTTCTTCCGTCAGCTGTTTTCTTTATGCTGAAAATCTGGCCATATGGTCCTCCTCCTCCTCCTCTTCAATATCTGCTGCTGTGGAGGTCACACAGGGAGCCCGGATTCTACTGGATTGCTAATCTAAGCACTGGTGTTTTCCTTTCCATTTCAAGCAAATGTGGGGTCTGCTTGTTGGTAGAGCTCTACCACGCTAATCTTCAACCCCATCTTTCCATGCTCAACTTCCCTCTTTGCTCCAAATCCTACTCCCACTTTACTTAAGTCGCCGTTGGTCGCACTCAATCCATTTTTTTGGTAAAAGCCAAGCTTTTCCTCGTTACAAAGCTTTACGTTGTATCTCTGCCAGTCCCGTAGCACTCCAACTTCGGGCCCCCCCCCCCAAAGTAAGCGCAAGAGCCCCTGCGCACAGGTCATATCACTTTAGAGGTGTAAAATTGAAAAGCTGCATTAAGAAAATAAACCACAATTTGTACATAAGTAAACAGGCTAATGTCAGAATAAAGCATGCCGATACCGAAGGTGCAAGTCATAAAAAATTCGGCACCGATGCCAGAGTTCAGTAGGACATTTATGCAGACACTGCGAAACGAAAGCAATGACACTGAAAAACATGAAAAAGTTATAAAAACACAGTATCATTTAAATAGTCCGGAGCGAACCTTTTTGTTCGCAAATGCTGTTATGACATTGTCATAATCAAGAGATCGGGCGCAGTCATTTTCGATTGACAACATGGCTAATGAAGATAGTCTACTGTCTGTCATAGACGTTCTATTAAAAGTTTTGATCAGTTTCAATTTGCTGAAGCTTCTTTCAGCGCTGGCAACAGTCACGGGGCAAGTTAGTAAGATTCGAAGTGCGATGTACACATTCGGATACAATTCAAATAAATGAGTCTTTAGAAGATAGTTCAGAAAGTCTTGAGCCGTATTGAGATTGCGTTTTGTTTGTAAAATTAAAACAAACCGCTGTAGCTCAGCGCTCATTTCATCAGAATCAATGTCACCGAACTTTTTTTGGAACTCTTTACAGCAAGTAAGAAGAGCATTTTCTTGTTGCACAAGCAAAAGTTTGTCTCGTGTGTACAAAAACGAAAAGGCGGAAGAAACCTCACGTAACAAATTAAAGCGCTCCTTTATTGACATAATAGCCTGATCTACTAATGGATAGAAAAAGTTGCTTTTAAATTTCAGTTCAGGAGTAGCTCGTTGTTCCTCTTCACCTTGGTAATCAAACAATCTTCTTTTCTTTCCACTTCTTGACGGAGGAAAAGAAGGATCAATATCCAATTCCTGTGCTATTTCAACAGCAGATGTTGCGGCACTGTCATAACCCGTTGTGCGATAGTTTTGCAAAAACTTTTCAGTTGCCTGGATTTCTGTTTCCATTGTATGAAGGGAGACTCCATACGATTGAAGAATCTTGCTTGCTTTATTGACTTGAAATAGGATATCATACCAAATAAACACCGACAAAAGAAAACTCCATTTTGATAAATGAGCTATCAACGATTTTGTTTCTGAGGCAGCTCTTCCATCTTTTCTTTCTATGGAAATGGCTTCCAAGTCTTTCAGTGCCAGCAACACCTCTTTTAAATTGTATCGAAGAGGTTTGATGCATTTAATTCTGCTTTCCCAACGAGTATCAGATTGTGACTTTATGGACAGCTCCACATGTTTCTTCAAAATTTCCCAACGCTGAGCAGAGGAAGAAAACAGCACATACAACCTTGTAAGTACTCCAAAAAATGTCAATGCTTCCGTCGATGAATTAGCACTGTCAACAACAACTAAGTTAAGGGTATGGTTTGCACAGGGCACGTAAACAGCTTTGGGATTGATGTCTAGCATTCTTGCTTGGACCCCAGAATGTTTTCCTTTCATGTTAGCACCATTATCATATGACTGACCTCGACAATCAGACAATTCGAGTTGCAGTTCGGTCGCTTTTTCTAAGAAAGCGTCCAACAAGCCTTTCCCAGTACTGTCACTTATTCTCAAGTAGCCAAAAAGTGTTTCTTTAACAACAGCAGCTTCTTCATTACATAGTACATAACGGAGAATGACAGACATTTGTTCATGATGTGACATATCTGGAGTGCAGTCCAAAATTATAGAAAAATATTTTGCCAATTTCAATTGCTGTAAATTTTCTTTTTCAACTTCTGTCGCTAGCAATTCAATTAGTTCATTTTGTATGGTAGGACTCAAATAGTGATCTTTAGTGTTTTTATTCTTGATTCTGTCTTGAAGCTCTTTTAGGATCGGATCTCTTCTCGCCAAAAGCTCAAATATACCCAGAAAATTTCCATTGTGAGGAGATCCTAAGACTTCTTCAGATCCTCTAAAAGCAAGATTCCTTTCCGATAGAAACAAGGCAATGTCGATAAGTCTCTCTAAAACATTTCTCCCAAAACGTCTTTCATTGAAAAAAATATTGATCTCGCGTTTGTCGATAGTGGATGAACTTCTTATCCCTTCAGCTAGCAACATCCATTGACTGCAGCATTCTTGGTGGGAAATGCCGTTTTCATGGTCTTTCAGTTTTTTCGAAAAACCCTCCCATGTATTTATACCACTACAAAAGGGGCTTAGTGTTTTTCCAAATAGCTTACAACAAAAGCAAAAAACTTGATCTGATTCCCCAGAATAAACTAGCCACGACCGTGAAACACTTTCACCATTAGGTAACACACGTTTATAATGGTTGGAGGAAAAACGTCGCCTTGGAGTTGTGTTATTATATGGAAAATTCATTATTAGTTGATGTGGTCCACGCTTTACTATATCACATCGTTGAGCATCAGAAATACTTTCAGGCCATTTACATGGGTCATCAGGGATAGGGGTAAATTGAGATTCAGTTATTTTTGATATTGAAGGTTGCGTATTGGCAGGTAAATCACAACTTACATTTTCTGGAAATTCACAATCACTTTGATGCTGATCGTCATAGTCTTCTTTTTCTTGTACACTATAGTTTTCTTCATCCCTCTCGGTACTAGTGCCAGGTCTACTCTGCTCAGTAATCTTGAAAAAATCTGTCATCTTGGGCAATTTCGCTACAGCATCTCGAGCAGTGGCTGCTTCTTTTCTCTTTTGAGCACCACTTTTTGAACGTTTCATTCTATACAATGTCAATAAAATACTTTATCTGCACTCTGCAGTGTATATATATTGTCCCGGTATTTATAGCCAAACAGAATTCCAGACCATTCTATGATTGTTGCGTAACAACGGCATTGTTACGTCAATCGAATATTCAAGATTCTACCAGAAAATCAATCGAAATATTCTAGATTCTGCGAGATAAATGACGTTGCATTCACTTATGATGTCACAAGCCAATTTCTTCCTACAGTTTAAATCGGTTGTAAATAAGTCTGCTGAACTGAAAATAGTCACGTAGCCAAAAAGCAATTTCAGACTAACTTGGGCCCCCAAAGTTGGCCTGGGCCCCCCCCAATTGGGGGGTTTGGGGGGCGGCTGCTACGTCTCTGGGAGGAACTCCCATAGTCCGAAAAGAGTGACAATTGTGGTCTCGGAGACGGAGTCAGCTGCCATGGGAATTTGGTGGTAACCACGGACGAGATCAATTTTAGAAAAAATTTTAGCTCCTGCTAATTTAGAATTAAAATCCTGGATATGTTGGAGGAGATATCGGTCATCAACTGTTGTATCGTTAAGACGACGGTAGTCGCTGCAAGGACTCTAACCACATTTGGTTTCGGAACCATATGTAAAGGGGAAGACCACGGGGAGTTGGAATACTGTATGATCCCAGTTTGTTCCATTTGAAGGAATTTCGCTTTTGGCTGTGCCAATTATGGGCCTGCGGTAATAATATGACGTTCAATGTCATGTTTATTTGTTTTAGAGGTAAAATGGAGCGCTAATATCTCTGGAAAAGATTTTAGGAGTTTGTCGAAACAGGTGGGGGTAGAAAGACTCAAACCTAAAAGACTAGCAGGTTTGGGTTCGCGTATGGCAGAGAGTGTTGTTCCGTGATTCAAATCTATAAGACGCTGGCTACGCAAATCAATCGCTATATTGTTTGCACTGAAAAAATTTGCTCCAAGGATAGAACGCGTAACATCAGCCAAAAGAAAATTTTGTGTGTAACTGCGGCCGTTTGCCAGGTGAACAGAGAGTAATTGATGGCCCCACGTCAGAATATTGGAGCCATTGGCAGCGATGAGCTTGCAATCCAGAGGTCGGGTCTTTTTGTCCGTGGGCGAAGGTGGAAAAACACAGATGTCGGCGCATATATCAACAAGAAATGATATTCCATTTTGACGGTCCCACACAGAGAGAATATTGATGGAATTAATGCCGGTCGCCGGTGTCAATGATGACGGGCTATCTCGTTTCCCTGGGGGGTGGGATTGGTGGTAGTGGTTGTTTGGCTGTGGAGGTAACAGATCAAGGGTTCGTGGGTCACTGGGCCGGAGCGTTTAACGTGGTTGGTTGGGGTTTTCCGACGATCGATGGTGTTCACAGCAAGTTGAGGAAAGTTATTAGCTTCAACAATGCGATCTGCTGTTGAAGCAAGCTCGTGAAGATCTGCAAAATTCTGCGAGGCTAAAATAGTACGAACTTGGGATGGAAGTTGGGCCAAGAAAAATGCCCGTTGCAAAGTGTCTGCGTCGTTATTAAGGGATTCTATTTTCTTGAGTAGACTTGATGGTTTTCTGTCTTCAAGTCCACATATACTAAAGAGTTCATTGTCTTTTTGCGCCTGTGATTTGCCTAACGCAGAAATGAGAGCTGTTTTAAGGGCGACATACTGGTTCTGTGGTGGTGGCTGACAAATAATTGCTTTTACTTCGGCTGCTGTGCGATTATCTAGTGCCGTTACCATGTAATCAAACTTTGTTGAATCTAGGGTAATGGCTCTAGAGCGAAATTGAGCCTCTACTCTGATAAACCAAACTTCGGGATCATCTGTCCAAAATTCTGGCAGTTTGAGGCTGACTGCGTGAATTGCTGTGAAGTCACTGTCTTGGTTTCCTATTGTCTGGTTTCTTGAAGGCCTCCAGGAAGCGGCTATGGCTGTGCTAGCACTAAGGTTACCAATCGCCTCAGCTAACTTATTTAAGGTTTCATTTTCTAGTGCCATGTTCAAGTGTGGGGTCACCAATATAGCTGTTTTCTAATAAAGTAATCTATCAATAAATCAGCAACCAATTTTATTCAGTTACTTGTTTTGAGTTATCACTCTAATAACTAAACGGCACACACAAACTCCAAGCGTAACAGCAGCATTATGTCGTCATAGCGACGTGGTCAATGAAGCAAAATGTTACACGAATATTTACAATGATTAATAGTCACCACACTGCCGATCCTGAAAAGGTAAGAGCTTAACAGACGAGAGAGAACACAGCGAGCGTGACGAGAGAGTACAAGTTTCTCGGTGGAAATCGAGGGAACCTGTGTGTCGAAGAATCTAGATGAGACAGTATGCCTCCAGTCCGAGAAAAGATAAGAGTGGATACCAGAGATAAGAGGAGAGAGACTGCAAGGGATTGCGCAGGGCTCAAGTAGTGCTCCCCGTTTGGCCAGCTCATCTGCCACGTCGTTTCCCGGGAGAAACGAGTGTCCGGGGACCCATTGTAGCCTGATAGAACAGGAGGAGGGAGAAAACAGTTCCTGCCAGATCTGCCAGAGAGATTGAGGTAAAAGGAAAGGTGGGGGAGAGGACAGGGTAGTAAGGACAAAACGAGAGTCAGACAGGAGGAGAACAGAAGAGAAATGGCAGACTTGTTAATGCTGCCGAGACCAGCAAAGAGCGTGCAGAATGGCGCAGGCTTCAACGGAAAAACTTGAACAAACTGGGCCTGCTGAAAAGGAAGAGTGGCTTCGATGTCACAGAGAGAGCAGTTGGCAAGTATGCCTGAGCCGTCTTTGCCAAAAAAGAAAGGAACAGAGCCGTCAGTCGAGAGTACCAGATCATGAGGGGGAGAGAGTCAATGGTAAACGAGAACCGCATCTTGGCGAGAAAGAGAGAGATCAGAGTGAGAGCATGGAGAGGAGAGGGTGGACTCCACGATAAACGAAGGCAGATTTCAAGGAGGAAAAGGAGGGCAAGCAAGGAGAGCCTTCCTAGGAGATGTAGAGGAAGCATGATCGGGTGAGTGGATGCAAAAGCTCTCCAAGACGATCTGCAGAGTCTTGGTTTCACTCCAAGTCTGGCCAAACCTGAAATGAGGAAGGAGGTTGGGTGACGAAGAGCCCGCTCATAAGATAAAAGAGTGAAATGAATCAGGGTGACTCGTAGGGGAGGCAAAGAAGCCTTGGAGAGAAGAAGTGGGGTAGGGGAGGACGAGAGACAGGCGGTGATGGCGCGACTAGCCGCTCGGTGGGGACGTACCAATTTGATGATATTGGTAGCTCTTAAAAATGGAAACCATCCGGGAGAGACATATGTGAGAAGGGGCCGAAGAAAAGCTTTACACAGAAGAGAAAGGGACTCCTTAGAGGGCCCAATGAGGAAGCAGAGATACAACGTAAGGCCTTGAGACGTAAGAAAAAATACAGATTTACAGACAGCTACAAACAGATTGTTTTATAAGCCCACAATAACAAAGCAACAGAGAACAACACAAAATTTGCAAGTCATGTGGACCAGGAAGTAACAAAGAACCGAAAAGGTTATCTAGTCAAGCTGCAACCTTTTTCCCCTTTTTTAGCAGCTACATCTATTTCTTTGCAAAGATCTAATTTTTCAGCATTTGTCACAGTAACTCATACTTTCTCTTTACCTTTACTTTCACTGTGGAAACGGATACAATTAGAAGGCGGATATTCCGTGGAATTTTACGAACTGATGACACGTTATAGGCCTACACGCTGATACAATCACAAATGCTCAAAATAATCATAAATACTAACTCAACTCGCTCGTTTATTGATTAAGGCATATCTGAAAATTAAAGAAAAAAAATTTTAAATGCAAATCATACCTAAAAAAACTTTGATTATAATTAAATTTGAGAGATATAATGATTGATACATTTAAACAATGGTAAATTACTCTATGAAAAAACATTTATTATACATCAAAAGAAAGGAAAAGATATTCTACCCCATTAATTTTACATTGTTTCACATCACACTCCACGTGATTTTTTGGTGCACGACTTACGACCCACCCTGTATATAGTGTCAACTGCAACAAACAACATACTGAATTTGTTGGGAATGCTTTTTTTTTTAACCATTTTCCTTGTATTCAATAAACTCATCAGGAGTTTCTTGTTTGTTGAGATGAAGGGCGTTACATCAACTTTTTAACTCCTCTTCACAAAATATAGGATTTTCTTGTATCCAGTTTTCTGGATTTACCACAGCCATTTGATTAACAAGGTTTTTGTGCATCTCTTATCGAGTTGAAATAACGCTAGCCTTTATTTTGTTTGATGCCTAGTGAAAAGCTGTTGTTTCATTTGTCTCTCAATTTCACTTCCCGAAACGATATTGCTTTTTCTGCCCGCTGAGTGATAATAAAATGCTCTCTTAAGGAAACAAGATGGCTATTCGTTTTGTATTATAATATAGTTAGTAGGTAAAATGTTTAGAAATATTGTTAGGGCTGGTCAAGCATTAAAGAACTTACTTCAAGTTACTAAAAACAATAAATGTTTCTTAAAATTTCAAATCATTGCGCTGTTGCAGCCTCTGCAACTTCGATACATACATGCGCAGCTATCGCAGCAATGTGATCTAACTACTAAACGTCGTATGAGCAAACCTACAGTATTATGGTAGTTTAACATTAGCTTCCTGTTCATGTAAGGGAGAGACTCTTGGTCTGACTTATCTGTAAGCTAATTACATCCCGTCGTGTTTTCACTGATATTTAGTACGTTATCAGGCTCCTCAACAAAAAATAATTAAGCCCATTTTTACGCACTTAGTGAAAACATTTTATATGAATTCAGCATCAAATGCTTCATGGTCACTTTTTGTACTCCCTGCAGGATCTAATTATTATCGATTTAAAATTATTTATTATACTTACACCAGAGGACACTAATGAGCTGCAGACGACACAACGTTTTGATCGTGTTGTACATAGTAATAAAGATACGGTATTTAGTTAATCAAGTGGACCATACATATAGCCTAATTGCTAGGTTAAACCTTCAATAATATTACGTATCTGTTGCAAAGAAGATTGTTAAAATTGAGCTTGTCCAATATGGATATCGATCGTGTGACTCTTTGTCGGTAAGATATTTTGCAGTTTTATTGATTTCAAATGCATGCACATGGCCATGTATGATGTAATGTAATTTGCAATAGTGAAATATTCCCAGATGTATTTCCTTTAAAAGAAAAAGGTAATGTTTTAATTTTGTGTAGCATTCACTGATTTACGGTTTTAGAACAGCTTTTTTACTCCTGATTCAAAGTTGTTGATGCTGCTGACCCAGTAGATGTTTACATTAGACTTGACCCAGTGCACGAACAATTTTTAAAATGTGCCTCTAAGGAAGATTAGCCTACATAGCAAAGGACAACACTATGATACAGAAATCCAGTTTTATGAAAAATAATGTTGAAATAGGTAGTTTCTTAATTACCAGATTCACAGCAAGACATAAAATTACAGAAATACAGAATTTCATTCTACAAATATTACTGAGTTATAATTCTTAATATTCACCAACTAATGAAGTGTGAAAAATACAAAAATTTATGGAAATCTATCAAAACTTAGCAATATAACCACCCAATTGTGTAAACGTAGATCATTGAATCAAAACTGCATTTTCCTAACAGAGAAGCTATTTTTCTGTCAGTGGCAGAATACTTTCTCAAATATGGTTTTTGTTTTTTTTTAAATATATGCATTTGCAAGGTCGCATTCAGTGTTGCTGTGGTGCATCGGTTAGCATTGCTGCATTCAAATGCCATGGTTAGGAATTTGATTCTTTGCATTGCTATTTTATTTGAAATGGGATTTGGATTTATAGCATTAACATTTTTTCTCAAATTAGATAATGATAGTGTACACTAAGAGAGAAGTGGGTATGTAAAACATAAGGGGGGTGTACACTGAGAATTAAATTTTAGTCAACTCTCATGTTTAATACATCATGGAAAAAGAAAATGACTAAATTAAAATTGCTCTACAACAAAACAGATTATGAGGATTCAATGCCGTTGATAGCAAAATAGCCACTGCTTTTTTCTAACTTTCCAAATTTCTCTAATTTGTTTGGTGTTTTTTCCCTATTTCTGTAAGAAATTAGATAATTTTAGTTCTGTAAGAAATATTCATAAGGCATTTGATTAGTCTTTGAGAGATCTCTCTATTTCATAATCAGCAAAACATCTTTTATACAGTAGGCGCTGCTTATTATGACCACAGATAATATGACCAGTCGCTTATTATGACCAATTTGGTACAGTCCGGAATTTCTCCATTTAATATGACCAACATTTTCTCCCATCCTTCTTGTTACAGTACAGTATTTTTTCCCACCACGCACTTATAACTTCACCTTTTCAACATATTGTTACACACTGTACTAAATTTTACCATCACTTGTAGTGTTAAAGTACTGTACTTTGTTTTACTGCCAACGTCACACTGTTACTTTGGGTAAACGATGAATTTGATGGTATTTGGACTTCTTGTGGCTTACGGCGTTGATTTAGGAGCTGCTGTGGTGGCTTCAATTTTTATAACCATTCAAATATTATGACCAAAATGGTCTGGTCCCAAGGTGGTCATATTAAGCGGCATCTACTGTATAAGGCAGTGGCTAATTTGCCGTTGATGGCATTTTACCCTTGAAGACTATTTTGCCGTAATCATTCATCTGTGTTTATATTGCCATATTTGCTACATTTCAGCCATTGACACTGTGGTGAAGTTGATAGTGCACTGGTCTTGAGATACCATGGCTGCAGGTTCAAATCTCAGCTTGTAGGGCATTTCAAAGAAAGGCAGTGTACACCAGAAGGGCAGGCCATGTATGTAAATGTACAGAGCAGTGCACACTGCAAGGGAGTGTACAAGGCAGTGTTCCCTTTAAACGCAAAAAAAGTGCGAATTTGCGAAATTATGTCTGGCGGATTCGCAGTTAAAATTTAACAGTGCGTAAAAAAAGTCAGGCGGCTTTTGGTAACTTTTTCACTTTGTTAAAGTTTTTGCAATTTTGTTAGCCAAATCTCAACCAACTGTTAAATGCATGGGAGACAGTGGAAAGAAATCCAAGTTAAGACAGATGCTTTTTTGGAGCAGTGCAACGTCTCACGCAAACATCGCACGGCTGTAACGCAACATCGAGTGACGGCCACTTAAATATCGTGCACGCCATTGCCACACTTTTTTGTATAACAAATTATCTCTCCACCAATTAACCTGAAGTAAAATCAATTTTTTGTTTACTTTTTCCTAGCCGATTTCAATTGCAGCTAAAGAGCAGTAATAGCAAGCAGCTCTCAAACTTCAGTTTTAACACAGGACATCGTTTTTCGAGAAAAGTTTGAAACTAAACTTGCTTAAAATCTTTATGTTTTATTTACGTTTCAACGCCAACTTCAATCGTGCCTGTTAAAATAAAAAAGCACGTATTTCTCGCTTTCAGTTAAGCACAAAAAACACTTATTTTTGAGGGATTGGTTCAGTTTTTGTACGTTACAAATAAATAACCTTCTTTTACTTGCCATTTATAAACACTAAAAATCAAAAAAGAATACAACTTCTTACCAATTTAGTTTTGAATTTCCTTCAAATACTTTCCGAACTGAGATTGAAAGTTTGCTTGCAATTCCAAAACCCTGTTGTTTAATTGATTACGGTAGAGAAATGTAAGTTATCTAATTACTCGTATTTACCATAATCAAGCAACAGTAAAAGTTCGCAAGTAATATTTGTTGTGTCATAGTCGTAATAACCTACCTAACATCACATTACTTCATAAAAGTTCTATTTGTCATGCTCATGTCGGGTGTCAGCAAAGGGTTAATTTTATTTACGCGCATTTTTAACCTGTCATTCCAAAGTGCTTACGAATCACTGTTGCAAAGGCTGTAAAGTTTGAGACCAAATTTAACCACAATTAACTTACTGAAGAAAAATAGCTTGGTATTTCGCTGCCGTCTTACAACAACCGATAGGCTACCTGTTTGTAAACATTTTGGGGCTGACAAAGTCATGCTAATTATTACGTCACGGAAGCGCATTGTCACAGTTTTGACTTTTCTTTCCCTGCAAATTTGCCGGCGGTTTTCGTACGTTTGCTAGCAATTTCGCACTTGTGCCGGCGGTTACGCACTCACTAAAATCTTAGAGGGAACACTGGTACAAGGTGGGAGGGTAGACACTGGGTGTGCAAAATTTTTTTAATTGGTTATTTGGTCATTACCAATTATATTGATTGGTCACCAACTGCACCAAAGAGACCTGATTGGTCGAAACAGTGTCTCTATCTGCAGTTTGCTCAAAGTGCATTGCTGGCCTTTTTTATTACTTTAATAGCTTGTGAACACTAGGCTGTGACAGCACCATTGTTCTAGCAGTTGTTAGTCTTAGTGCACATGCGACAACCACTCATTCATGAGTAATACCGCTTTGCAGAATACTGACATCCACTGCAGTGGACCTAGTATAGGTCCCACAGGTCTGACAGTCTAAGCTATGCTTTATTTAAAGCCTCTAGCTACTTGTCAGTCACCAACTGCATTGAAGAGACCTGATGTCGAAACAGTGTCACTGTCTGCAGTTTGCTCAAAAATTTACACAGTTTACTTATAATTTTTTGTTGTTTTAAAAGTATTCTGAGATTGTGAATAATAAGTGTGATTTTTAGAACCCTCATGTCTTAGAAGGTGATGTGGTGCCCATGGGGACCATGTTGGTGACCCCTTCTCTTGAGAGATATACTTTTGCAGTGACCTAGGTAGAAGTAAATTGTTGTTAATTATAAAGCAATTGTTTTTCAAACTCTAACTGGTTACTGAATTGTTGATTCATTTGCTTTTTATTTTTTTGATAGACAGAGAATGAGTAAATAATTTTGCCACTGTGACAACTTCACAAGAAGAAAACGCAATTCTTTTGTGTCCCAATAAATTATCTTAAGTAAATTAAAATTGATGAGTAGCGATCACTGAGGAAAATTAGAATTATCATTAGGTTTACTGCTGACAGAGTGTATTTCTGAAGCAAGTGAAGGTGTTATGGTGACGTGGTTTTGATAATTTCCCAACTAAGCAAAAATATGCCGGTTTTGAACTTACAATTGCAAGCTATCGTTCATTGTCATTAGGTTTGCTGCTAACTTAATTGTTAAAGCATCCACTTTGCCGTCAGTTGAACTGGTTTCAATTCTTTTGTTAAGCCATACCAAAAGACAGTAAAAAATGGTATTCACGTTCCCTGCTTGGCCCTCAGCACAGAAATGCTTCTAAGAAAAGCTGGAAAGTTAGCTTGTGCCCTTAAAAAAAGCACTAGACAGAATTCCTCCATGTTTACGTGGAGACTGGTGGCAGGACCTAGCCGTGGTAGTGGCCCAGTCTGACTCAAAACATGCAAACAGAGCATGAGCTCATATGCATGGAAAGCCATTTGTATTATCGACTGGTATCATTTTTTTTCAGTCTCATGCAGCCAGGTGATGCTAACATTGCTGGAAATGTTCACGGGGGATCGATCTTGAAAATGATAGAAGAAGCTGGTTTGATAGTTAGCACCAGACATTGCAATCATGGCAGTGATAAAAACGTAAGTTCTTTTTTCACCAAATAATCGCAGGCCATTTTGTTCATTTTTCTTTGCACTAGGCTTTGATTTGAAAGCTACTTTCAATTAAATAGGGGTTATGTTAGCAACAACAACCAGCGTTCTTTGACACTTTTTTTGACATCAAGACAGATGCAAGCACGCTTAATGCCTGTTTAAAACTGCAATGCTGAACCTTTTATGACAATTTTTTTCTACTCGATTGTAGCGTTGTAGAGCTTGTAGAAATATGCTATTTTGCAATGCTGGCAAATTCAAAACAGACCTAAACTAAAGTTGCTGTATTTATTCTTTTTGTGACAGCACGATAAAAGATTTGTAGGTTTAAACCCCAAGATTTTTAATGTGATTCTGGTGTAGATTGGACCTGTTGGAGCCCTTGCTCGTGTGGAGAAGACTGACTTTTTGTTGCCAATGTTTGTCGGTGAGATTGCTCACTTATCAGCTGTCGTAACTTATACTTCTGAACATTCTCTTGAAGTCAAAGTTGTAGTGCAAGCCGAGAATTTATTTTCAGGTAAACAATGCGCAGTGATGGCAGTCAAAATAATTGATTTTAAGAAATGTTGAAAACCAGTTTCGTAACAATTTTGTGTAACTGCTTTTAATTAAAAATCAGTTCTGTTTACAAGTAGTTGGATTTTAAGCTCTAACTTGATTGTAGACATCGTGCGTAGTACTGTAACCATAGTTTACCCAATTTTTTGTGGCGATTAGTTGTGCTTTGATTTGGTGGTTTGGAAATAAAAAATAGGTACTACCCTAGTTTCGACTAACATTTTTTCAAGAAAACTTGTTGCCGTATCCAAATGACGCATGACCAAGACATCGACTCTTTTTGCAAAGGTTAGGATTCTAGGTGCTGTCAAGTGCAAGATAGGCAACACAACACCAATTTGTTTTTGTCACGTAAAAATATGCGCAACATGCCGTAGTAGCCACCAGGGCTGCGGAGTTGGAGAGGGTCGTAGGTTTTAGCTGGAGTTGTAGGTTTCAGCTGGAGTCTGAGCCAGATTTCTAGGAGTACTAGACTACTAGTAGTCGGATTTGAAATTTTTTGTCCGACTTCGACTCCTTAAGTCCAATAAAATTCAGTCATCAACCAATAAAATAAGTCCAAACTTACTGAAGCCATCTTGATTTTGATGGCAAATTATTAAATTTTTATTTGCAAATTTCAATTGAGTAGTCTGTAAGTTCTATAATTATGAATAAAGCTTATTTTTTATATTTAAAAATGAGAAATTCGTATAGATTTGAACTTTAACCTTGTTATTAACGTAACAATATGGGTAGATTCAAGGAAAATATAAAATATTTTGTTATAACAAATTTTTATAGATTGTAATTCATGCAATTTAATAGAATGCCAAAACTTCAAATGTCTAAATATGGTGATGCCTCACCAGCATTCTCAATTTCCCTTAATCCACACCAGCCTCTCACATGCCAGCCATTCATGATCTTTCACACAAAATTAAATCTGTACTAGCCTATTGTAGGTTAGTCCATCCACAGTGTTTCCGGCATAAAATTCAAATATGCCCTTAAAATTCAAATATGCTCTTTGGTCCTTAATTGAACCAAAGAGGGGTGGTGGGAGTGTTTTGTACAGGGTATTACAGAAAATAAGCATACGGCTGATGAGGGTCAGTAACCCGAAACAACGTTGTCCCGTGTTGTTATTTTGTGTTATACTGATTGTGATAGGTTGACATTATACTCAAATGCTATCCCTGCATGTTGATTCTAGCGCAATGCGGTTGAAACATGCGAAGCGCCTATGTGATATAGGTCAAAACCATTGCCCTTGTATGAGGTCTATGCAGTAATGCAGCAATGGATCGATGGCATGATCTGAAATTGCCCAGAAGGGCATATTTGAATTTTATGCCGGAAACACTGTGGATGGACTAACCTACAATAGGCTAGCACATATTTAATTTTGTGTGAAAGATCATGAATGGCTGGCATGTGAGATGCTGGTGTGGATTAAGGAAAATTGAGAACGCTGGTGAGGCATCACATATTTAGACATTTTATAGATTGAATTTATAACCTAGTTATTAACGTAGTATTGCGGGTGTATTCAAGGTACATATATTTTGCTATATTCTTGAAAGCTTTTTCTGCATTTTGACCATTACAGCAATTGGCAAGCCAACAATAGCTGTATAATACTGTCTGTAGATGTGCATTTGAGAAATAATTTGTTGCTATTGTGCAAATAGAAATCAGTAGCTCTCATTATTCCAAGTTTATAAAATTGATATGCTTTGTGTTGAGAAAGTTTATTAACCATCCAGTATAGAAAAGTTTTATAGTAGAATAGATTTCACATAGGGGTCACGGAGTCGGGAGTCGTAATTCGGTGAAATCAAAGGAGTTGGAATCGAATTTTTAAGAGTACTAGCAGTCGGAGTCGGACCCTATACCATCCTACTCCGCAGCCCTGGTAGCCTCTAGTGTTTGAGTGTAACGCGTTAAATTACTCTAAAAAATGGCAGTCGAAACTAGAAGGGTACCAAAACATGAAATAAGCAGAACCCGCGCTCAGGTTATGCCTGATATACCAGGGGTCCAAGGTGTTTGCATGTGCAAGTTAATCAAAGTGACGATGCTTTTTTATTGAAGTACCTAAAATATGAAGTTTTGCTTACTTAAGCTTTAGCACACTTAATCACAGCAGATTTTGGGCTGCACGTCAAGTTGTTGAAAAGTTAAGGTAATCGCTGATGTGCAGCCGAGTAAACGTTTCTTAGCTACTTACACAAACCAGTTTTATTATTGCTGCCACGATGTCACATGGTAGCTACGTAATTTAACTACACGTGTCAAGATCAACATCGATGACGATTAGTATAAGATTTTTTTGAGGTTGTGCCGCCCGCCGCCAAAAAGCCGAGATTCATAGTCAACTCAGCACGTGGTGTTCCCGCTAGTTGATCTGTATGATCTTTTAATTTATTTCACCTTGTACAACATTAGGAGTGAAACGTATCACAAATGAAGCCACACTTTGGTACGTTCCTGTTGAAACAACCGACAACAAGACTTACAAAGTTTGCAATGTGCCTCCTATGGTGTACGAGTCTCGTGAAGCTGAAGCAGCTGGAAAACTTCGATATGAAAAACAGAAAAAAGAACGAGAGGCTGCAAAGCAAGCAAAACATTTAACAGACAATTGGGTCGAGACAATCTCGGTACCGGCTGTCAGAAGTAGGTTGATAATCAGAAGTCTTTAGGCTAGCTACGAATCCAGGGGTCGGCAACTTGCGCCTCCTTTGTCCTTCAACTGCAGTTTCCTGAGGTATCTTAAAATATATACTGTTACGCATAGGCATAGAAAATAGCCTTCTACTTTGTCTAAAGAAGGTAATCTCCACTTTAAAAAAGTTGAATTCCAAAAAAATGTCCTTGATTTTGAGACAAAAATCTATCTTGATATGGTTTATCTCAAAAAACAAAGGTCTTATATTTAACTTAGCTTTGAAAAAACCTGTTTGAGCCATAAGCTTTTCGTGACGCTCTCATCAGTGGCAATATCGCGTCAAAAGGGAATTGGAAGTTAGGCAATCAAAACGAGCCAATGATAGCGCTAGTATTGTAAAACGCGCCAAAGAAAGATTTCGCAATTGCGAAAGTGAGAGAAAGCGCAGCAGGAGGCCAAATGCCGCGATTATCCAAAGAGTTTGAGAGCGTAAACAAACTCTTTCTGTCTGTATAAAGCCGGGCGCTGGGTTTTGAGATAAGCAGGCTCTAAGAGAAAGGTGGAAAGAGCTGCGTGCTGTGTCGAGGATTGAAAACCGCATGTCATCATAGTTTAATGCACATTGATCATTTTCTAAAAGATGTTGACCATTGGCAGAGTCACAATCCGGTTTGGTGTCCTTTCGTTTGCACGATCTGTGTGGTTGAGATCGGCGTGGATGGGTCAATTGTTGTCTTAACCATTGCGGAACCTGTTGCTTGATGCGATCCTGTAGCCGTTGAGATGTTCGCCCCAGGTACCGACTATCACAGTGGCACTTCTATTCATATATGACAGAACTTTTCTGAGTGGTAAAACATTCTTGCGGGCCACAGGCAGCATGCGCTTTGACGTAAAGACCAAGCGGGTGTTGACGAAACCATAGCAGCTTTTCACGGGGGTTTTGACTTCTTTTTCCAAGTTTGTGGAGAGCTTACCTTATCCAAGGGGCTCTCTATCACACCGGGCACTTTTCTGGGCCGAATCGCTTAAAGGTGGAGAACAGCGATTTTTTTGGTGATCTGAATGTTGATGACGTTTTTAGGATAGCCGTTGTCCAGTAAAATTTTCTTGATCCGTTCAATTTCTCCATTGAGTCTGCGCTTGGTGCAAATCATTAGGGCTCGATGCACTAATGTAGATATTAGACTTATTTTACGCTAGAGAAGACTGAAGAACTTCCAACGTAAATACTGGCCGGTGAAAGTGGGTTTCCGGTATACACTGGTTTCAAAGCCAATATCTGTTCTTTCGACGTAAACATCAAGAAACGGTAGACATTTTCCTTTCTCTTTTCCAAAGGTGAATTTGAGGAATGAATGAAGGCAGTTGAGTTTGGTCGGGAATTCATCGGCTTCACCTTCGTGATCGAAGATGGCAAACGTGTCGTCAACATATCTAAAGTGTGTTGGAGGCTTCTGTGTTTGAGAATATAACTGGTTAAGACAACAATTGACCCATCCACGCCGATCTCAACCACACAGATCGTGCAAACGAAAGGACACCAAACCGGATTGTGACTCTGCCAATGGTCAACATCTTTTAGAAAATGATCAATGTGCATTAAACTATGATGACATGCGGTTTTCAATCCTCGACACAGCACGCAGCTCTTTCCACCTTTCTCTTAGAGCCTGCTTATCTCAAAACCCAGCGCCCGGCTTTATACAGACAGAAAGAGTTTGTTTACGCTCTCAAACTCTTTGGATAATCGCGGCATTTGGCCTCTTGCTGCGCTTTCTCTCACTTTCGCAATTGCGAAATCTTTCTTTGGCGCGTTTTACAATACTAGCGCTATCATTGGCTCGTTTTGATTGCCTAACTTCCAAATTATCCACATAACTCACTTGCTCACTTTAGATCTTCCCTTTTGACGCGATATTGCCACTGATGAGAGCGTCACGAAAAGCTTATGGCTCAAACAGGTTTTTCAAAGCTATATTGAAATTCTGTACCACCAACAAGATTTTTGTGTTGTATTTAGTTTTACAAGGGTAAAATTGATCTCACAAAAAAGTGTTTTGCAACTCTCATTGTTTTCTGTTCAGCGAAAACCTGGTCCAAACTGCTCTTCGGCCGTAAGAGATTGCCCACCTTTGTTTCAGTCGAATAATTATGCTCTTGGTACTCATAAAAACTGCGTTGCTATGCCTTTAAAAAGTACACTTCATTGTGTTTTCTCCTCTTTAATGAATTTTAAGAAGCAGTAAATTTGTGAAAAGCACTATTTATTTCCTGTCACTGGGATATCGAAAAATTGGAAATGCGAAAGCATGGCTTAATAAATTTGATGGGTGTAGCACTTTTATCGCTTTTCTGTGCTGGCAAAGGTGCCACCAAACAAGTTTCTATGGTTTAAATTATGGCTGTTTATCAGTCACAAGAAATTGTAGGTTGAATTGTCTGCAGGTTTGTTTTGGTTCTCTTCGAAGTTTTGTTAAAACAACGCTTTTAAACTTTATTCAGCTCACGGCCCACTGACGTTTCTTGGGGGCACTGTGAGCATTTTTGCATAATCTCAACTTTTTTGTGCAAAGACTTTTTTTGGAGGTCAACTTCGTAAAAAGTAATTATTATTTTGGTCACCTAAGACCCGATTGTTTATGATATTTATTTTTTTTATGGTCATATATAAAAAATACCCTTATTGACTTGTTACACATCAAAAAACTGCAACATTTTGAAATGCATCGCGACCTCGCGGACCACAACGTGCCTTTTAGAGAAAAGTTAGCTAAACTTATTTGAAAGTGTTTCTTCAGTTGAGACGCTGGTATGTTACTTTATGAAATGGTGTAAGTATTGCAAAACCAAAGTTGGGAACGTCCTTTCATCACAACTGCGTATACAGGGTGTATCAAAAAAATGTAATCACACTTTAACTGTCCGTAACATGCTGCCTTTTTGTGTTGCGGGTGTAATTAATTAATCACAGCATGGCAGGAAATGAACTTAGTTTGGAAAAGAGAAGTTTTTTTTTAAATGTTATTGGAAGACCAAAAACGCCATTGAAGTCCAAAGACGATTGTACGAGCTCGTCCAAGGGCGTCAGGTCTAAGGAATGTGTAGGGTATTTAATGGTACCCCTTCGTCCAATCCATGTTAACGAAGACCAAAGTTTATGGTCTATGGTCTTCGGTAACATGGATTGGACGAAGGGGTACCATTGAATACCCCGCACATTCCTTAGACCTGACGCCTATAAACTTCTTTATGTGGGGATATCTCAAAGATAAAATTTATCGCACCAAACCAAGAACAATTAATGCATTAAAGTTGGAAATTGAAAGACAATGTCGCGATATTCCTATTGACCTGTTTCGTGACGTTTGCGAATCCCTTGGTGCGCGTTATCAGCGTTGTCTGGACAATAATGGTCATCAATTTAAACATTTCCGAACATGATTCTTCAATTACATTTGTCTTCTGTATTCGGTGCTATTTCATTTCTCTCTATGTTCATAAATAAAAATTTTTTTCGTCTTTCAAAGTATGAGTATATTTTCGTCGTGTTAGCACAACCGCCCTGTTACGTTGATCATTTGACTGACGTTTCGTTTGTGGTTGGATTATTGAAGCACCGTTGTCAAGCTTTGCTATTGAGTAGATGAGACATAATTGTTGTGCCACATAACATGTTTATTTGCCGCAGATGCCGATCCTCACACCCCGTCTAGCGCCGAGTCTGCTTTAATCCATTTGGTCGGTGTTCAGGATTGTGGACCAGATGGAAAAGCTCTGGGCGGTGTGACTATGAAACTAATGGATGAGGTAGGATGTGAGAAATTGGCTTACAAAGAGCTAAATAGTGGGTGGAACAGTTTGCTTGCAAAGATCAGGGATTTTGAATTGCAGTCACAGATTGCCTCAGAAACAAAAAGTTAGAAATGTGATCGCAATTGCTTCTTCACACTAGTAAAATAGCACGCACTTATCATAAACTTGCCAGCTTAGTTTATGGTGTTGCTTATTAACTCTGCCCTTCAAAGTCTCAAATTACTGCTTAACCTTTGACCTATTTTGCTGGGCATGTGCAGAATAAAACAAAAAAGCCTGTTGCTTGTGATCGACGCTACTGTTTGTTCAGGTGGCAGGTATTTGTGCTGCTCGACACTGCCATACTAACGTCCTCACCGCATCAATGGATGCAGTTGATTTTCATAAACGCATCGCGAAAGGTGAGTAGAAAAGTTAGCCTGAAATTACGCAATACGCAAGATAAACCGAGAATTTTGGAGAGTGGCACCGATTTGATGACTTCTGAGTCCGCAGTTAGCTGTGTATGTCAAGTAGTTGGAGCCCGCCGAAGCTTAACTGGCTGCGTACTCTTGAAAACGAACGACAGTTTAGCTTGGTCATGTCGCACAACTAATAGTCTTCCCGCTGCAAGTTTGATTCTCTGTATATTGCGCAATGCTGTCATTCACTGTAAGTAAAGCCAAAAGAAAAAAAATTTACATCATAAAGTACTGTCAAAAGTAGCAGTAAATGCGACTTTATATTTGATGGTTGCCCCTCTTGTGAAACCGGCCTTCTATTGTGTTAGCCATTTTGTTTCTTTCCTTCTGTCAAATTTGATATATTTTCAGGCAACCTTCTGCACTTTCGTTCTCGACCGATATTCACAAGCGCGAAATCAATATTGATACAAGTCGTGGTGATGGTGGAAGAAGTCAGACCATCGCCAAGTGAGGTAAGAGCTAGTTTTTTGTAGGACTTGCCATTAAAGCCGTAACCTTTTGTTTCATTGATTTTTTGAATGCAGCAACTTTGGATGTAAAGTATGGATGGCACAAACTATTTTTATTTTTATAATAGAAGATGCCTGGCGACAAAAGTAAAATATCCTTACAATAATTAAGTAGTCACACACAAACAATAAGGAGGCACCAGACCGGTTTCGCCATTATTGGAGCTCTTCAGTGATGCGTATCCGACCAACAGAGAACCGAGTTTTCAAGATGTAGGCCTTCTATCAGTGACAAGTACCACTCCACCACCTGGCTGGACGCCATTGCTGATGTTTTAGCTACCGGTATTTTTGTTTTGAGATCTATCCTTTGATTTTATTATTTCACTTTGAGTTTATTAAATTGTAATTGTTGGAGTTGTACTAGATAGGCTCCGCAACCTGGCACTTTTGATGAACGAACTGTTTGTTAGAATCCAACAAACATGCGAAGTCATTTTCAAGTAATTTTTTCAAATACAGCCAACCTCCGATTGGTGAAGCCTTCAGCGCGCGATTATTCGACCCTGTTAGGAAGGCTGCGTTTCTGCGTGGCTCTGTAGCTCACTCTGTGTCACGAAAGGTCTGTTTTTGGCAACAACAAGTTTGTACCTTTCAGAGCACACCACAATTGAGTATTTCCTGCACTGCTTTCTTCACATTTGTGTCATTGTCGAAAGATAGAAAAGTTCTTCCCGTACCGCCATTGCAGGTATGTAAATCTACTTAGCCCGTCACCTGTTATTTTGGGTTATTCCTACACAAATACTGGATGATATCATCCACGGTGTGCACCTTGACACCGCTTTCTGTGATATTCCATCCACACCAAGCGGAAAATAACGAACTTGGTCGGCTTTTGACCTGTGGTTGTGTCAGGCTTTTTGTGGAGTTACGCAAACTTGACGCCTGCACCCCCATACTTCAGCCTCGTATGATCTTGCTAAGATATGAACTTGCAATAAAACTAAAAAATTGTCACACAAATTAGCGTTAGAATATGCTGGTTGGCGGAGGTGTGAGTTAGTATCCCACTCCAAGCCGTATTTTTAGCAGATTGGTTTAAACGTAGATCCAAATTTTTATTAATCTTAATACCAATATGTTAATGTCACTGCTACAGTTGAATAACGATGAAGATCGAGCGCGATTCGAAGAAGGACGAACTCGATATGAAGCAAATAAATTGAAGAGAAGGAAGATTTCTTAAGAAGCAAAAATGTAGATGGAGGAAAGGGATTTGACTCGTTAATAGCATGCATTTTGATGGGGTAATATTTCTGCTCGTTGGCGCGTAATTAGTTGATATAGGGGAGGGCTTAGATATGATTTCTTGTTTAACGCGATGATGTCAACTTGTATTATTGTTTCAATTCAAAACTTTTAGTTAAGATGACGACACCACCTACCCGCGTCGCGGGCTGCATACTTTTCCTTTGCTGTTCCCCGGTAACATATCAAGTAGGTTGAAGCATCGCTCTATGGGGCACTAAACACGTACTGGTTGGTCGTGCGTTTAAATTTCGCGAAGATTGCATATGTTTTTGAGAAGACTCTTCGCAGAATTTTTCTGGTCTGGTTGCACTGCTTGTAGTGGAAACGCTCTGTGCCAGCAGCTGGGTGATCCAGGTTCAACAAGCCAGCGTTTCTTTTTGTTACAACTCTATCCCTCTAAACCAGTGGTTTTCAACCTTTTTGCTGGAGGGGAACCATAAGGAAACATTCCATTGGCTCGAGGAACCCCTGTGCAATAATTCAGTTGTCTTATACAAAAAAAACATTTAATTTAATAACATAAAGTAAAAATTTGTGTAACTTCTGGCGGAACCCCTGGACTGTACTGGCGGAACCCAGGTTGAAAACCACTGTTCTAGACTAATAAAAACGCCGTTGAGTCAAATTTACGATTTTTTTCATAACTTTCAACTAGATAAGTGACGCAATGCTGCTTAATTCTGGGTTAATATGCAGTGATTAATCAAATTGTTTGCCGATAGCTTTTGCTCAACTAGTACGGAGTAATAGCTTTAATGATAATTCAAACTCCAGATAGGGTGAAAACTACTAAAACTGATTGCATTAAATTGCAGCTCTGGATAAAGCCACAACAAACTATATTCAAAATTTCAGATACGTGGGGGACTTTCATACTTCGGTTACCAATCGAAAATGATTAACAGCACTTTATTAAACATAAGGAAAGTTAACAAAACAAAGATAACACACAAAATAAACGTCGAAGCTTTTTGTCAGGGCAATCCTTAAGTACAAATCGAATTTTTTAAAAAATTACTAAGGAACTGTACATCGATACCGATAGTTAGTATTGCTTTAACTGCACCTTCGATGGAACACGTGCAAAAGCGATTTCACTCCGAGTGAGTGACCGAGTTTTATTTTTAAAGATGGCTTAAGGCAGGGTGGTCCAAGGCTGGGGCATGACGTGTCACCTTGAGATTTAAGAAAAGTTTTGCACGCCGCAAACGGAGAAACCGCGGTAATCAAAGAACTGAGGTAAATGTTTAACTGATTAAAAGTTTTACTGCACTCTAATGCACTTTGTAATTGCTTCTGTTTTTATGTCATTCAAAAAGTAATTTTCTACAATTACGATATGACGCAGCAAATTTTCAAAATTATTTCTTGTTAGGTTCCTGTCTGCTTTGATTTTATTCGTCCACAGACCAGTGGCGTATTTAGGAGTCGGTTAATAACGGTGACGTCTTTCCCTCCTACTGTGTGAAGAAATAGTAAATGTAAAAAAGTCAATTTAAGGGCAAAGTCAAGGTTCGAAAAATCGATCACTAAAAAACGTTCATATTTTGGAAACCTAAATGAGCAAAAATCTCACTTTCAAACTCTTCAAAAAGTTTTCGTTTTACCTAACAAACCACAAAGGGCAATAGTCTCACTTTTAAAAGTTTTTTTTCCCAAAATGTTCTGCCTTCCCCTTCCACCCCTCACAAAAAAGTTATTGAGCTCACTTGTTTTATAAGACCGCTTAATGACATAATTGAGCTAACGTTAATATTACATTTTCCATGTTCAAAAGTTGTTTTAAATTCACCACTTTCACAGACATACATAGGTTTACGGCACCTATCGTTCAATAGGACATTCTGTTTGTGTCCCTTGTCGTTAGCTTCATGATTGAGAAGTTCTTTCGCGATTGTACGAACATTGCTAAACATGGAGCTCATCTTTAGTGCAGTGTTTCCCAAACTGTTTGCTGCGGCTAGTTTGCAGGTATGCCGCGGGTTTTTTTAAATACTTAATATTTATACAAGTCTTCAGCCAAAAGTGAGTAAATTCTGCCATAAAGTAATGGTTGATCACGTCGAAGATCGTATTCTCGTGTTATGTTGCCCGAAAAAGTGGTGATCTCAAAAAGAACAAGGTCATCGACTTTTTACCAGTAATGCTACTCGCCATCAATATAAATAGATTCATGTGGCTGTTGTGCGCGAAATTTGTTTAGCTTTTTTACTGTGCTGGCAGACAAAAAAGTTTGGGAAAACACTGCATTAGTGCCATTACCTGCTGCTTCGAAGTTTACTTTCCCAAATATCATTTTCCACCTTGCTGTTCAATAAACGAGTCTATGCTTGCAAGAAAGAGCAAAAATAAACGTACATTGGTCCATAAACCAATTGATCATTAAACTTGAAAAAACATACATTGTTATGCCTAATAGTTACATATCGGTCTGCGCTTTCTTTATATGCGGCTTGTCTACAGCTGTTGCTAATGCCATGCATTTGCATAAAACGAAGTGTATTTTAATACCTGAGCATGTAATACCGGGAAATAAGACTGACACAGAGTGTTTCCGGGACACACAAACGTCCGCTGGCCGCACGCAGTCCGCGCACCAGGGTTGAATCACCCAGGCTTAAGGTGTTTGATTGACAACGCTTCCATTATCTGGGTTGCAGTGTTTAAAGGGCACTTGTTTTAATTATGTAGTTTTGCTCTGCTGGCATTGTTAATTTGCAGGCTCTGCATTGATCATGATGGGATTTGATTCTGAGTTAGAGGAACTTTGGTTAGTAGAAAGATGGTTTTCACTTCTTGCGAATAGTTGTCTGGTCATACCGGTTTATGACAGGTTCTTTCACAAGAGCATGTGTATTGGTAGACGGTATTCGAGCAGAAAAGGGCGAGTGGTATTTAAGGTTTAA
The DNA here is from genome assembly GCA_963675345.1 of Trididemnum clinides. Lineage (NCBI taxonomy): Eukaryota > Metazoa > Chordata > Ascidiacea > Aplousobranchia > Didemnidae > Trididemnum > Trididemnum clinides. The sequence goes on from OY776297.1 coordinate 4,977,608, forward strand.
ATACAAAATTATTTTAAAGCTATTTTTGTGTCAGTACCCAGTTAGTCGCGAAACAATGTAGCAATGCATTTGCCTAGTTTATTAGGTGGAGTACCAATGTATGGGAGGGTTTGGTATAAGTTTGAGTTAGGGGTATTGTTGGGGGGAGTCTGTGGGAGATTATTGGTTATGATTATTGAATTTAGTCATAAACTGGTCAAGCACTTAAAATAAAAGATGTTAGGTATCCGTTCCGTTTAAACTAAGAGGAAATGAAGGTGATTTCAGTTTTCAAAAGGTTTAATGAATATGAGTTAGCACGATGCAATAAACAATTGATAACATATCTTAGATTATACAATGTGATCAGTTCGATAATAGGCTTAAGTCCTATTTGTAGGTAATGTTGATTGGTTTGCAAAGGGTTTTAAATGTTGAAAATCTGATCTGGGTAGGATTAGTACTAAGGTTAAGAATATAGATTAGAGAGTAGACAGGGCTAACTTAAAGGGGATAAGAGGTACAGGGCTAACTTAAACCTTTGCACTTAAGTTAAACTTTGTGAAGCAGTAGACCTGAGGCGAAGTTAATCGACAGTATTCCAATTTGTTTAGCTTACCAGAACTTTATTCAACTGAGGAATAGAACGAATTGGGATAGGACCAATGCGGACCTTAACGCTAAGTTTACGATAGCTCCAGCAACAGCTTTTGCTATGAAGGGTACAAGGCGGGAGCAACTAACAATACCGTAGAAGTTAACAAAACATAGCACATCTCAATTTAGGTGTATCTTGCATTTGACTAGCTATGTGGTACAGTATTATTAATTTCATGAAAAGCAATCAATTTGATATGTGTAGCCTACCATGTACGTTATTTTTACAATTTTAACTCTTCAACCGATCAACTGTTATTGTATTAATATGCGCCAGCTTGAGCAATATGCGATAATAAAGGGGATTTTCTTAATCGCTATTGTAACGCTCTTCGGGACAACTGAATCGAATCTAAGTTTTTGCCAGCAATAGTATAATAGTTAAATGATATAGCTTGAATTTGTTGGTACACATGTTTCATGTTAATTGGACATAATAAGTTTGGTCGCATTTTGAGAAAAGTGGTTCAAACATCACATCCCCTACTCTTGTTGATGTATTCGAAACCGGTCAAAGCACGAGTTGCTATACATTTTACATCACTGTTGAAGTACTGCCATCCTTGGAGGTAAAAATATGTAACTCAACTGTGGCCCCCTCCTGTTGTCCATTTCTGTTTTTAAGTGTAGGTTATTGTATTTGTTTTAATTTATGCAATGCGGCCTATGAAGACGTTTATGTTTTGTTTAACACTTTTTGTTGCAATGCAGTGTACGCTTAGAGCAAACATTTGATTTGATCTACCTTATGCTTTGCAAATTTCTTAATAAAACTGTTGTATTTTTTTTGTTAAAATTCCTGCAGATAATTTTAGCTTGAAGTCGGTAATTTGTTTGAGAGGGTTGAAGCATTATGTTAAGGGAGCAGTAATGGAATAGTCGGAGGTTTATGCCTTACCGAACTGCAATACTGTGTGGTTTTGGATAAAGCACTTACAATGATTTTCTAGGTATGACGGACTCCTGTTCAGCTGTGAGTTTATCGAAAGTACAGTAGTGCGAAATTCAAGCGCAAAGTAGGAAAATCTAATGGAGCAAACCCTAGTGGACAATTGTTTCATATTTTACGATGGACACAAATTGCGAAGTTGCGAATTTTTTGCGTGGACTGTGGTGAGCTGAGCTTGAAAACCCTTCAATCAACTCGGGCAGTTTTAGAAGTTATGGACCATGCAGTCTACCCTTCGTGGTGGTCCAGTCTTAACTGAAGACCAGCAAAAAGAGTTAAAGAGAAGCTTTTCCAAAAAATAAAAGATTTTGCCCATACGAAGAAGTAGGTGTTTAAGGAAGCAAGTAAACTAAATTGAAAATTTGTGTAAATTGTATGAATGAAGGCCAGAGACTTTTAACAAAGTTATTAGTAATAGGCATTTCATTAATCGTTACATTGCACACAAACTTAACTAGTTCAAGGCTTGTAGATGGAGTCCCAAGTTTCTTAGATTTAGTATTCATACTGGTTCTTTAGATTGCAATGCCTATCAACCACTAGTGATGACCAACCTCAACCTGGTAGCAAACAGTTCATCCGAATGTTTTCTGGTGCCAAGTTGGCAATGATTCACAAGTTTTTTCGGTTTCAAATCTAACGAAACTTAAAACTCTATACATTTTTTCGTTCTGTCAGTTAATAGATGATAAATAGCTGGTTGCAACAATGGGTTTCTTCGCTTTTTTATGAAAACTTAAAAGTAATTTGTTAGAGCTTTAATGCCACCTGGCGGTCCAGCTAGGCCACATCCAAAGCAAATGCAATTGAACTTTTTTGTTCAAAACTCCCAGATAAAGAGATTTAAAAACGGCACCGTCAAAAGATTGTGCAATTAACAAATTTGAAATAGATACTACAATCAGAATTGTAGTAACCCCAACCAATGGCGTCATTGGAGTACCGTCTGTCTTGATTGACGCTTTAGCGGCTCGCCATTGAAGACCTAACTCCGCTCTATATTGGTAAATGTTCCCATCAGGGTATGATAAACGCCATTATTTTTATAGATTTTGAGGTAAGAGAATGCTCTGGGTGTCACTGATTCTAATAGAGTCACAGTCTTGCCACAAAACCCACTACATATATAGGAACATATTCCAATGCCCTGCATTCATAATGCCACCTACCAACAAAAATTTTCCGATGGCCTATCACTGACTGCAATAAATAACACGACTTAAACTTGAAAACTTGCCTCATAGATGAGTAATCCCGGGGATTTATGAGCCAACGTTTATCAATAAGATAGAATGATTCTACGCAATACCCTGGTGCACGGCCAGGGTTTTTGTAAAGAGGAGGGCTATCGCAAACTATAGGCTAATGGTCTTTTGCGAATAAGTATTTTTAAAACAAGTCTTTTTCTTTTGTAGGTAAAATTGCGTGGTTGAAAAAGTATGCAGTATCTTTTGCTCTTAGTTTTACCCTTGACAGTTCTCGATTGAAGTTACGGGACTCTCCGACAAATATTTTGTACTTTAAAACAAAACATATACGGGCTCTGTGTTACGCTTTTGGCAAAGAAGTTTACGGCGCTTTTCCTGGTTTGCAGTTAGAGCCGGACTGATATTCGTACACCCCGATACATGATGCAGACCAGGGTTTATAAAATTTGCTGGAGAGGTAAAAGTTCGGTTCTGCAGTGAAAAGATGTGCTTGACCAATATGCCACTGCGATGGTCCGAATGTGCTCGTGATAGAATGACAATGAGCGCAGTGCTCGATTACAGATTCAAGTACATCAAAATCGGTTGTAAAATGAGCCCATGACATCATAGCGGGTGACAAAATGAATTACGTCAAGTAAAAACGTTTTTGAAGAACGCCTCACTTAGCGGAAAAACATAAGCACTCACCGCAGCTATTTTTCTTTCGTGTGCCACAAGATTTTTTAAATAGCAACGGAAATAATATAGGAGTTCTTTTTCTGTAGAGGTAAAATTTGGCCGCAACTAAACTTTATTCCGATCTTTGCTGGCAGTATTGGTAAGTGATAACTCCTAAGCTGCTCTCAATACAACTTGTTCAATGCCGTAACTGTTTGATTCGTGAGCATCGAACAAAACAAATGTAAACTAAACCGCACCATGCATCGCTTCGAGTCAATAGACTATGTTTTAAAGAGAAAAAAGCAGTTTAAAACGCGTTATCGCGCTTATGTTTTTGATTACAATAAACTGTGGCTGATCTCAATAATTTCTTGAAATTGACCACCATCCCAACCATGTGACCGGTGACGTCACAATCGCAACATATAAGGCGAGCGACTTGCAGTACGAGCAGATTGGAGAGCTCCACCATGCAGTTGAACAAGATTCTTTCAGTGTCGACAGCGATTTTGGCGTTTTTAACTTTTTGCCGCGGAAATTCTTGGCAAGCGAGTGAATATTTGGATGAAAGAGAAAACTTCCGCGTATTTTGGAACACAACAAGCACACACGTCATATTTAAGGTGGGTTTTTGCTGGGTAGTAATTCACAAGCTTACGTAGCACAAACCTATTATCCTCCTCGACTAGCAGCCAATCTCTCAATGTAGATTATTGACAAGCTGGCGTGCTCTACCATGATAGGAACTGGCTAAACCTGAATATAGCGACAGAAATTTCAAAGAAAGTAAACTGTACGACTTCTAAATCTTTGTGGCCGTTACGTTGCTTTTCTGGTAGGCAAGCAGTTGATTGAAATAGAAGCCGTGGTGCAATCACAGGGGAAGATGTTCCATCCCGATTTACAATATTTTAGGACAAAGGTGTGCAATCTGCAGTCCGTGACGTGAAATTGTATGGCCCTCGGAAAGAATTGCAAATGTGAGGTCAAGGCCTTTTTTTTAAGAGCAATACTTTCAAAGTGATATTTATGCCAAATTTTCTGATTTCAGAACAAATGTGTAGACCAGTGTTCCCTCAAAATATAAGGACTCTGCTGTAAAATACTCATTGCCTGCCATGGTTTAAAGATCGAAGTCAGACATCAAAGCCTCGTAAAGGTTGAGGCACAAATACGGAAAAAAGCTACAGAGGCAGTCAACTAGGCGAGCATGCTTGTGCGCGCGCACACAAGTAAAATAATGCCGCTCATGAAATTTATATATTTTTTCAATACAAATTTAGATTTTTTTTATAGAGCGCACATGACGAAAAAAAATTAGAGGGAATATTGGTGCAGACCAATTTTGCCATATGATGATCGGTTAAAAAGTATTTTTTTGTTGCTTGGAAAGTGTTAATCTCCATAAGAAAAAAAAGGACTTCGCCATTATTTTGGATTGACACAAATTATGAAAAGCCTGCCAAATATTGAAGAAGTCAGAAATTGGCCCGCCTGCAAAAAAGATTGCACACCCCTGTTTTAGGAGATGATACCAAAGCAAGCTTGCATTGAGATTAAATCATTGGCAGTTGTTGGTTAATTAACAAAGCCAATCATTTGTCATGATCAAAGTGACATTTTTCGCGCTTCCCCTGACGCTCTTATTTCGGTAACATCACGTAATGAAATAATAGGAGGAAGAGCTTCTTGACAAAAGAACGAAAAAACGTATCGAAAGCCCAATCAAATAGCAAAAAATTTACTTGACACCATGGTTCAATGTGATGAAGCGCAAAGCCACAATCGAAAAATTTGGAGTTTAACGTACAAATGGGTTCCGTGTTGTTGCGCCCTTGTGAAAAAGCAATTTAAAACAAGTCCTGCTTTTGTGATCGAAACACAATGCCTCGGGAATGCTAGCAGCTCCACGGCTAATTTTTCAAAAGTTGTTCTACGCGTGAGACTAAAGGTGTCCCAGCATTTGTTAATAAAAACAAATAAATAACTTTGAATTTCTTTGCAGCTTTACGTCAACACGACTGGCTGGATTGGTATCGGTTTCCTTGGACAGAGTGATGGTGCTCATGCCGATATTCATGTGGGTTGGGTGAAAGGCGGAAAAGCAGTGATTACAGTGAGTTTTATATTTGTGGCTAGTTAACATCAAATCGGAAGATGTTTGCGGTTGCACCAACACACATAGTGCCTCAGCGTTGTTTCAATAAATAACATTGTTCTTGGTTTGAGAAATAGGTTAGACTCAAAAAGCTTTAATACTATGGTTAGGGACAAAACAGAGAAAGAGGTTCTGCCATCCCTTTTTTCAACTGCTCTTTTTGAAAATACGAAAAACTGTTAAATCTCGAAATTTGATTTTGTTTGATTTCACTCAATCTTTCTTTTCTAGGAAATAAAATTTTTCTGGGTAATTCGGTTCCCCTAACATATTTTCTGGCTTCAGGCTAAAAACTTATAAGAAATTTTTGTCACACCAGGACAAACAACGGAACAAAAGATCAACACGACGAACTCCTTGCATGTTGGGGCCAGCACCACGATTTTATAAAGGTGGCTAATTATAACTAAAGGGTGTAAAAGTAACTGAAATACTTAACACCTTTGCCACAGAAAACATTGTTTTATCTGTGATCCACCGGCCGCTTACGAAAACCCTGATAGCTCTCCAGACCGGGAAATTTTAATGTTTTCTTTGATTGAAATTTTGACAAGTTCTATTTGAGTGAATTGAAACAAAGGTTTAGTGATTTCGGTCCATATAATGGTTGCGCTTGACCCAGCCATGGTTTTGAACTCGAAACTAACACTCAGGAAAAATTTGTTCAATTTTGATGCATAGAAGTCGTTATTATTAATAATTGAAACAAATATGTTATTCACAGATTATCTGCTTGACTCTTGCCAATGAGAATAGAATGAAATATGGCATGGTGTCTATAGATTATCACTGCAATTTCAAAATTCACCAATATTTTATGTTTTGAGATATTTTTATGCAGTTTATTTTACATTCATCAAAAATTCTTTAATTTTTTTAAAGCTTTTTTTTTGTTTTCATGGATATAGCACACAGAATTTTTTTAATTGATTAGATAATTGATTAACTAATTTAGCAAATTTTTAAAAATTATTCTATTCATAGCATTATTATCCGTCAGAAAGGTTGATAAAATATGGAACATTTGTTCAGACCTGTTTCTTGGTTCGCAAGTTTATCATTCCCTATGATTGCTTGATATTAATAAATTTGATGCTTGTTAGAATGGGCGAAGCAACATAAATCATGGCAAAATGCTCTTCCCAAAATCACAACAACGCGGACATTGTGAGGTTTAAATGAATGGTCATTTGAACGTTGTCACTAAAAAATGGCGATTTATGCCTCTCACAATTGAATGTCGCTAATTCACTCACGCTTGATCATAAGCAACGAAAATGGAGGTTGTGAATATAAGGACTCTGCTGTAAAATACTCATTGCCTGCCATGGTTTAAAGATCGAAGTCAGACATCAAAGCCTCGTAAAGGTTGAGGCACAAATACGGAAAAAAGCTACAGAGGCAGTCAACTAGGCGAGCATAGCATACAATGTTTGTGGAAAAAGATAGTGTGTTCGAAAGAAAAGCTGGCTGTCCCAAGCACTGCAAAAATTGCTTATCAAGTTAATCATGATTTACACGTAAAGAAAAAATTATTATCAAAAAAGCGATTCTTTTGATAAAAAATTTGCATCGAAATGACTTAAAAAACAGCATTTTTTTTTGAATTTTTGAACTGTAATAATATTTGATAAACACCAACCATAATATTCTCTTTTTACATATTTTTACGTGACCGAGTGAATTTGGTTTGATTTCTTCACATCACTCCTACCGCTGAGCCTGACCTAGAAAGTGTGCGAATATCACTCCACAAATTCTAGGCGCGATTCGACATGATAATTAAACCTAGGTCAAAAATAGCGATGCTAAGAACAAAACTTTTAGCTTTGCAGTAAAATCAGTCATGACTAAAATAAGTGCAGGTCCACAAAGCGAGTTGAATCACTAATAAGCTGTTCGATATTTTGAAAGATTTTTCTCGTTTTAATTTTAAATTAAATGATCGAATTTTAAACTTTTTATCTTTTTGTTTGACGGTTGACTGTCAATCAAGTTACCCAACACACTCCTCCACTTCAAAGCAGTTTAAATAAACTACTGAAATTATTTTTGGCTTACTCTCCGAATTCTAACTTATAAAAATGACGTAAATAATATTGAAAAATGATTTCATGAGACTCAACCCTAACTCTTTCTGGAGCTATTTAACTTATTTCTCCAAATTTTTGCATTTGTTTCTAGACTCTTTTTCTTTCTTTTTCATCCTCTTACCACAGAACTTTTTCAAGTCTATCTCGGAGGTGCCAATAGTGTAGACGTAGCAAATTTTTTCGTCGAGCAGTGGAAATTGACGTAAATTTTTTTTCGAAAAGCCAAATAACCAAACAAACTTCCATTTTACTTCCTGTATGATTTTCTTTTAAACTTGATGTTTGGCGACGTTAAATTAACAAATATTTGAAATTTCCAAAATGCAATTAAATTCTCCAAAGTAAATAAAATTTTGTAATTAATTATATTGAAGAGTATGAAGTTTTGATTTTTGAAAAAAATTTGTTTTATATCTGTGCAGCAATTCAAATATTCTTCCTTAAATTTAAAGATTTGATCATATTAAATTTAACATGAAGAGATATGACGTTTTAAGGTCAGTATAAGTCATACATTGTAATCACGGCTTCATTGCTTTGAATATTAATGAAACACTTCACTTTGATATTTCAAGCTGATATTAAAATTAAAGTATGATTTTAAAGTTTGATAAACTTTATCTCACCTTCTACTCATAATTAATCAATAATCATGCATTTTTTGTTATAGGACTGAAGATGATTTGAAGTGACGTAGAAATTGATATGTTATGACTCCATAAAAAAACTGAATTAAAATATTACGCTCATGTGCTGGCAGATTGCAGCGATATTGCCCGTTATCCCAATGGTTATCTTTAGTAATAAGTTTTTGTTCGGTTAGTTGAACCGACTTTACGCAAAAAGCTTGTGTGAGAACCGTAAAAATATTGCTTTCAGGGGTGATCTTTGAAAGAAATGAAGCACGAGAATCTAGGGGGGGGGTATATTCTTCCATTTTTCATTCATAAAGCTTTTTCAAGCTTTAGGTATTGCTGAATCTTGTGCTTGTAGCCTTCACATCCAACACGATTTCTCTAACATTTAGTGTCAAGCCTAACCTAACCATTTAATCATTTCATTGCATAATTATTTAATCATTTCATTGCATAATCATTCAATCATTTTATTGCTGAGAAAAACCATAATCATTCTTTTAAACAATAAATAGACGCTGTAAAAAAAAAGTTAGATAAATATAAAAGCAACATCATATTCAAAAAGAAGAAGGGGTTTAAGTTGTACGGAATAACTTTTTTAAAAACTTTTATCTAAGAGTGTACAATTTTTTTCAATACTGATTTGCAATGAAGAGGTTATCTCACACTGATACTGTACTCATTTACGGTGTGATTCGATACTGCACACGATGCAACTCGATACTGCACACGATGCAATCCTGAATGCTGGCCATTTATGGGGCTGATCAAGTTGCCGATTGGGAGACTCTGAGGTCAATTTTCTGCCTTCCTAATTTTTGGTTCATCTTGTGCTCGTTGGGCTGAATAAGTTCTCAGCATTTCATTGTTTACTGAAATGAAACTTTACATTGTTCTCAGGACCGACACGGTGAAAGTTTTGATGATTTCCCTCAACTTGATCAAAAGCAGGATTTGAAGTTACTGTCCGGCAAAGAATGTGATGGAAAGACTGCGATTGTGTTTCAGCGCCAGTTAGCGGCGTGTGAAAAAGATCAAGATCACCCGTTATCGGTAAGTGGCAAGATAATTCGTACCATTTCGCTTTTGATGATGTTACCTGGCAAGGTAAATAATTCACAGTTGACATTCTCTTTATCAAACAAGAACGCATCCATTGAGTCACTCACTATCTTTCGCGCAACTGGCATCGGTTCAACCGCATGCGATATTATCCGACATCACTTAATCAAATTTGTTTATTTCAAAAAAATTTTGAAGTGCTAATTATGGGTGAAAAAGGTCAAAATATTTGTAGAACTACGGAAATCTCAAATTAAAACATGCTTTTATGAAATAAAAATTTCACAAACGCTTCTGCATTTGCGCGACAAACAGCCTGAGGCAAAAATGCTTTTGAACTTATATAATCAAAGTTCAAAAGAACATTGAAGCGCCAGTAAAATGGGAGTATCATACGCGGTGTATGATACAAAAAGCTAAACATAAAAGCTTATCATACGTAGTGTAAGAGTTAGTTGCACCCTATACAAAATGGCAGTGGCAATATTAGAGCCCTTGAGATCCGAGCTTGGTCCGAACGGTAGCTTACTTTATCATTTAAATTAAAATGTGAAATACATAAACTGTCAATATCATTCGACATGACTGTATTTATCTTATAGAGACGGGCGTGTCAGTCTGGAGTAACCTTCCTAGCAACATCATTGCAAAATATTTCTATTATTCAATGTTAGTATGCTGTGCACTGCTGCAGACCCGCTTGTTTTCAGGGCTTGATTTTTAAAAAGCATTGCTGTCAGCCAATTAGTTTGCACTAGAGTTATGACCCCATTAAGAATATTCATATCCCCGGCCACTCCTTTCTTGCAACATCTCCTGTGGACCTACAACCACATGTTTTCCAATTGAGACATTTTTTTATCTCATATTAAGCGTGACCAAAAAGATTGTTTTACCTCCATTTTTATATATAAATTTTTTTACGAAATTCTTTGTCTAAATATCTGACTGGGAATGAGTAGCCAATAGATTCGTCAATACTCTTACATATAAATATCTTCCACCAAAATACTAATCATTAAATGTAATTTTCACGACTTCCAAAAACTTTTTTGCTTTTTTGTGAAGAATTACATTACACAGTTTGCAAATTGCTGAAATAGAAAACTTTGAATATTACGCAAAGTATTGTGAAAGCAGTTATTCTATTTTCAATTTGTTGCAAAATACTGTTCTAATCATGACTTCATTTAGAGCAACACTCTCCGTGTTATTTTCGCTTATGGCGGAAAGGACCCTGTCGATGATGACTTAAGTTTGGCGGATTATCATCCTCAATATTCAGGTAGGAATTAATCAGGACGTAGCTAAGGAAAGGGGGGAAATCTCGACCGCCTGCAAAACTGATCTCGATAGTAATTCTGTTTAACAAGTGTTAACTTTTCATTCAGATTTTACGTTATTCCTCATAATTTTTGAATTTAGTCGTTTGTTTGAGAAGACTACAGCTAGTCCTGTATATTTAAATTCGTACCTTGCAAAGTAACCCTGATTATGTACCGAGGACCAACTCTAAAAAGCTTTTGAATCACCAGACGTTTCGCCAAGAAACGGTTTATATTTGAACTTTACTATTGCACCCTTTGTACGGAGGAAAATACTCAGCCAAAGTTATGATTTATTTATACATCGTAATAATGTGTAAATAAATCTTAAAATAATATACTGCTTCTATTTTGTCCCTGCAGAAATAAAAAAAAGTACTTTTTGCCTTCAAACTTTGCTGATTTTTTTGCTTTTTAAATCTATCTCAATCAATGTTGAAATTATTTTTCATTTCAGCAGATACCTCTAAAACTTTTTCTAAAACAAAAGGTCTTAAATTTTGGGGAAACTGCTCGGGAAAACTCTGTTTTCTACCGGCTTTGTAAATCCTTACGTGATTTTGAAAATTGTGCTCAATTTTTGAATAATTTAAGCTGAGACTTTTTATTTCCCGCTCCACCATCCCATTCCAGAATATGACTCAACGTGCAATCCAGTAAAATCCAGATGTAGCATTTTGCACATATTTTTATCCTCCAATTACGGGCACCTTTCGCGGTTATGTTAAAACATCGTTGTGTCCACACCTGCTTCGGAGTTACCAGTACTGCTGGCACGGCGTATTTTTGCCGCAGGCGGTGCAAGCAATCAGGGAAAATTATTGTAAAGCCTTTCCCATATGCAAAATAGCATAAGTGAGGTTCGAACCCTCAAGAATGCGACAATCAACGGTACTCTAATCCATTAGACCACTTTGATTCATTCTCACCGATTTGCGACCTGCCAGGTATTCCTTCTCAGTGCAAAAAAGAAATTAGACTCGCTTTCGAGATATTCCTGTTTAAGTTTATTCAAAGATGTTAAAAGGTAATTCCTCCACCTTTTATACAGATCTTGTGTTATAAATTAGAAATGCGATATGATAGCACTACTGGAAACTTCAAAACAGGTCTCTACACAAGTTGTTCTTTGTATTACTGTAAATTTTTCCGAGAAAAAATTAAATTTGTGTTTCTCTGATCCTGCAAATAAGTAAACCCGATTTTAATTTGGAAATTCTTGCGTTTAAAATCTTTCCAGATTTTTGAAATATTTTGTATAATCGCAAAAAGTTTCCTCTTCTACCTGGGATAAAATGGTTGTATCATGTTCTTCCTTCTCGCTCACTTACTTTCTCCTTCGCCTTCGGTACTTTTCAGCTTGACGTTCTGATAATTGTTTACAATATTTGCATTTCGCTGAAACAAACTGATGCCTTGTTTTTCTTTTTTTAAATCTACGCGAGAAGAATTTAATTCAATGGGTGAGGCATTTGATAACATCGCAGCTTCCCGCTAACCATTTAAAGATTTAAAGGAAACTCGTTTCTATAAATGACTTGATTATAAACAACACAAGAAGGAAAAATTAGAATGAAAATAATAAAATTAAGAACTAATTCCACGTCATGTTGCATCTCCCAAGAGTTCATTTTGTCATTGACCTCAATTTGACTTGGTATCTATGATTACAAAATAAAGTTTATGACAACATATCAAGAACACACGATTCGATTAAAATCTGATACAAAGTTTAAGGTTCACGAAGAACACGAACATTAAATATTTTCTGATTTGTGGTCAAACAATAAATCGCTTTTCCATAGTTAGTATTACAAATGGCCGTTCGATGGCAACATTTTACAAAGATGGAAAATAACTTCTTTTTTCTTCGCGCCCTCAAACTCTTCAAAGTGCACTCAGCTTGACATTGGTTGTAAAAAGAATGTGCATAGATATACCTAAGTACATGCAACGGGTATTTTTTCAGCATGGTGGTCCTGTTTAGTTATTGAAAATTTTTTCAAGTTTTATCAAATCCTCCCCTAAACAACCGCAACCACATACCCATCCTTGATCGCCAACGCACGGTTGCAACCAACTTATAAAAACAAAACAATTTTAGGCGCGAAAAGTGTTTTGCTGCTCAACAAACAAAATAAGGAAGTCCATCATGACCCAAGCGATGACGTCAGCAGTTTCTCAGTGTTGAACGACGGTCCGGCGATGCCCACCGCTTCCACCTACTACCATTGTAGGGTAGTTCAAATCCCACCAATAACAACCAAACATCACATCATCAAAGTGAGTGTCTGGCGATAATGTCTCATTTGGTTAAGCCACTAACCTCGCAATGGAGAAGTTGCGCGTTGAACACCTGCTTTGTCTTGTTTCGTGCAAGCATGTCTAAATATCATGTTGGGCCTTTGAAAAAGGATTTCACGGCAGCTTCCCTGATTGGCTACAACGTTTGTGCTGAAAACGCACTTTTTCAGCAGCGTTGGTAACTTCGAAGCGAATACGAACCAAGTTCTTCTATGAATAACTTCAAAGACTGTTTTAGGGTAAATGATCAAGGCCAGAGGTGCACAAACTTTTCGCTGGTAGAGGTACACAACTTTTTCACAAGCCACGCTCTTATTTTACTCACGGTTGCCGATAAAAGAAATTGACAGAGGTGATCAATGGCGAAGTAGTTCTACTTAAGTAGACTACTTGCGCAAGTGTTCCTGTAACGAGCTACTTAATGAAGTAGTTTAATTTTTACTACTTCTTTTTCTGAGTAGAATCAGTTGGAAGTAACGCTACTTGAGTAGTCATTACTTTTACTTAAGTAGATGCGTAGATTGTGCTATTTACTTATTGTCAGGCAATCTCCTATTTAAAGTGATCAGCCTCCAGCATCACAATAAAATAAATGGAAATGCATTAATACTGGAGGCAGATCCCTCTAAATAGACTGCTTGAAAATTGCTAATTAGCCACTAGCAAAATCTATACTTTGTAAACTAGCAAAATCTATACTTTGTAAATTGATTCTTGTAATTTAAATTCAAATATTAAGCAGTGATCGAACAGATCGTGATGCAGAGAGGAGTTTTGCACACAATGACAACTCTGTGTTGCTTTAGCGTGAGCATTTTTATCATCGTGTGTCTGTACACCCACCTGATGAGATCCAATAAGGTCAAAACTGGTGGCCGGTTATTGAAATGTTGTAATAGTTTGTTTTACTGTGCAGTGCACTTTGGTCATTGTTTTTGAGCAATTTTTTTATTTACTTAAGTAAATGCTCCAGATTTGATTTCTTTTAAACGGGAATGCGGCATGCCAGCCAAAAAATCAGCTTTAAATTCAAGGTTTTATTTTTTGCAAATCTTTTATCGAAGTAGGAAACTTTTGGTTTGAATTTTGAAAACCATTTGGTAGGCTTACAAATGTTTGCTGCTAACTAGGCAGGGTGCGGTGGGTTATCAGTGGGACTAGTTATGGGCCTAGTCGGTAAATTCAAATATTCTCTAGTGTTTAAGTCTTTGCATTTGTTTATCTTTCCAAGCATAAATCAGTTTGTACACAAATTGTCTTCTCTTCTTGTCAAGGAAGTAGTCAGGGAGAGCAAGAGAGCAATTGCCTTTCCAAAAAAACTATAAAGTTTTTTGGTTGAATTTTGTAGTGCCCTCCAAAAAAATGGTTCTCAAGCAAGCTTAACCTCAGCAAGTATCTATAAATTTGCTTTTACTGCTGATTCTTTCCAAAAATAATAAAAAATCATTATCATCAAAAATGTGATCAAAGATGCAATAGTTTTACCTGTCTTTTTCGCGGACTACGCCATTTAGGTTTAGTTTATTCGCTCTTAAATTTAAGTATAATGATTATCTAAGAATGTTGGTCTTATCAAGGCGCTTAACGTTTCAGCGACTTTTGACCATCGACAAAGCTTCTATCAAAAACATAAAACATTAATTTAATAGGCTTCAAGGAAAAGAAGTAATTGTTACAATAACTATGCCAACATGTCCGTATTATGTTGCACCATTTAGGTCTGTATCAGCTGATCTCATTTTATGTGGCATCTCAAACTCCTTGATATTAATAAAACGATTTTTTCTCTACTTCCTGTTACAATTTTTGTAGCCCTGGACAGAAATCAAACGTTTCACGCCAAAATATAACAGTTTCTCTAACAAAAGGCCTTCAAATTTAATTGCCAAAGTTTTCTTGAAAAGAAAAAGTTACCAATCTAAATTAAGATATGCTCTTTCGAGAGTCTTGTAAAAACAGTGTCATCGCCTAACACAACGTCTGTCGAGGAACCCTATTTATAGCGACGTTACTTCCTGCACCGTACTAGTAAATATTTAGTTGGACGATAATATTACTAAAGCTACCGTACAAGTTGGCACAGATGTTTGCATCTTCAGAAATCCCTTATTGCATCTTGTGTAGTGCAAGCACCTCCAATTAAGGACCACTGGTTTAGAGAGGGAGAGGAGAAAACTGGTCAAAAATGAAGCTACTTTCTACTTTTACTACTTAAGGGCACACATCAACCAAAAATTTTTATTTTTATAGATTTCTTGTTTTCAGTCGATATTTTACTAAAATTTATCATAGATTTCAAATCTGCTTTCAGTTTTTAAGCACCTTATTTCTTTTTCAGTAAAAATCATATTTATAGTAACCCTCTCCGAGAATTTTTTTTTATTTTCAGGAAATATTAAACTACATTTTTAACACCTAATTTTCTTCCAATTAGTTCAAATTGTTTTAATAAATAGCGCTAATTACTAGTTATTTTGGTTGAACTGTAACGAGAAACTAGTTTCCAGTTGTAAATATTGAAATTATTGAGAACATATAAAGATGGTAGAGGATATTAAGGTCAGGTTAAAATGAAATTTTAATAAATTCAATATTTTTATTGTGAAACTTGGAAGGAAATTTTCACAAAATGGTGATTTTCGGTATCAAAATTGCTACTACTCAAAAAGTATTTGTCAGATTTGGCTGAAATTTTTAGGAAATTTTGTACAGATGTCAAACTATAAATTAATGGAGCTTTTTTGAAAATTTTGTCTTTCAGTGCTTTTATAAGAAAAAGAATAGTCAAAACGTTTAATTTGAAAGTTGCCCACCCAAATTTTTTGGTAATTTTTTGATTAAAGATTATAAAAAGAAAAGCCTCCATTTTTTGTGTACATAGTGTGTGTCTCAATCCACATTAACTTTGAGCAATGTATTATTTGCGGTTGTGTACTTTAAAGATTTTTTGTAAAATTGTTGAATAATTTTTTGGTGTAATTTTCGGTACAAAATTTTTTTGTCAGATTTTCATAAAGAAAAATTGTTTGCATAGTTGGATTCTTTTTTTAATTGCCTTTCTGGAAACATATAGTTTTTAGGGGCTTGCTTTTTTACTTAAGCACTTAATTTAATTTGTATCTTATGTACTTGAAAATTGTGCACTCCCAGTTGTGTGCCCTTAAGTAGTTTAATTCTCAACTACTTTTTACTTTTATTCCAGTAAAAATACCTATCAACACTTTCTACCTTTACTTAAGTGTTTTTGATTAAGTAACAATACTTTTACTCAAGGAGGTTTCAAAGGCTACAGTTACCACCTTTGGAAACGAGTATTTTTTGTTGCTTTAAAAGCAAGACCTTTCTTTGAGGTCAACTTTCTGACAACAAAACGATATTTATTCTGTTCATGTGCCGTGTTCCCTCGCCACTTCGCGGTTCAAGTTTCGCGGCTTCAGGGCATCGAGGATTTTTCAAAAATATTTATCAAAAAATAAAAATTCAAAAATAGCGCCATATTGCTGATTGACTGCACATCATCACGTCATTTTCGTTCACGCTGTTGACTGAGTCTCGCGTATCTTAGAGTTGTGCTTGCAATTACTTTTTTGTTAAGCCCTTACAATGCCGCCCAAGCGCCGTGCCCCTGCGAAAGATTCCTCCAGTGAGTCCAAGAGGAAGAAGAAATGCGAATGCTTTGATAAAAGCTTAATTGTATGTAGGCTGGTGTTTAACATCAATATGGGGAGGGTTCACAAATATTTCAATTGTACTTAAATAACAAAATAAATATTTTGTCCTTATTTCGCGGATTTTCACCTTTTGCTGGTGGTCCTTGAACACATTAACCGCGAATAAAGGCTGCTTTCCACTACGCGTAAATTGCAGGCGTGGAGCGAAAGATTCTTTGTTTCTCTGTTTAGTTTTATGCGCGGAGCGCCTTAAGGAAGGATTACTGTAAAACCTTTTTTATTTTTTTGAGATCAACTTCAAATGAAATCTAAGAAAAATGTGCACATCCGCACAACTTGTCTTTCACGGCCGCAGGCTTCCCGGTTCTGATCAAGATTTTTACAACTATGTTTTGTCAATAACAGCTTTTTATATTTGGAAGACTGTTCTCATATTCAGTTGTATAGTAGTGTTATAAATGCTTTATGCTGGCAGCAGTGTTAACTCCGAAATGGATTGGGAAAAAAGTTATTCTCTTCATAACACTATTAAACTAATTTGATTTAATGATTGATTGTGTACGTTTCAGATTGAACCTGTGATCGAAGAAAAGAATAAAAAGAATATTCACCACATGGTGGCACATGCTTGTCCACCTGTTCTGCCAGTAAGTGAATGTGACCTGATCAATGCATGAAACATCAAAACAATAAGCACAATTTTGTTTCAGAATCCCGAAGAAGCATCGAGAGGAGGCCACTGCTACCGCGGGACATTGCAAGATTATCGATACTGCATCAGCTTGATGGCTGGATGGGCCGTTGGTGGGGGGGTAAGTGGGGAAAAGGGATAACTAATACACTAAGAGGAATGAGAAAGCATTGCGAAAGATGAAAAGAATTCATGGGATACAATTGGTTAACTACAAAAGATTTATGCTCCTTAATACAAACATTAATTTGCTGCAATATTCTTTTGTTACCCATGGTATGCGGACCCTCTGCATTGGCACCCGCACTATAACAACCCCCTTTTTCACAGGCAGTCATCTTTCCTGATGATATTGGCTTTCCCATCGGTCACGCTTATCAAACCAAAAATATCAAACTGGAGATTCATTACACAAACCCTACGAATAGAAGTAAGTTGATGGCTTCTACGACACAATGTCGTCGTCACACTTCATAATTTTGTCTCTTTATCGCACAGACATAACTGACCATTCTGGATTCAAGTTTACTTATACGACGCGAACACGTAAGCATGATGCAGGAATGATTTTAGTTGGCCACCATTTGGCTGGGTACAATATGCTGATACCCCCAAGGACAGGTGACTTTAATGTGTACGGAACTTGTGGAGCTGAATGTCTAGCTGGGGTAAGTGGGAGTGATAGGAAGGCAATTTTTAAGAAAAAAGGAAAACAATTTTAACGAAACTTCCATGAAATACTCTCTTTTTGCGACAAAGCCAGTTTTCTCTATGTCTAAGGATCTGTCGAACAGATCGTGATGTGGATTATTTTTTGCTTGGAAAAAAGACATTGAATGTAGAGAAAGATTAGTTTCTAGATCGCAAAGCCAATCAATTAAATGAGATCTCCGTGGTCGGATACCCATGCCAAGGTCTATTTGGAATTGAGGCATTTATGTTTCGTAAGGGAAGGGAAAAAGCCGCACCAAACAATTGCAAGCAAAAAAGCCATTAGACAGATTCAAATTTTTAATAAACTTTTTTCGGCATTTTATGGAGTGGGTAAAAGAACGCCAAACCCCTGAATCTTAAGGATTTCTCCCTATCGTAAGACGTGTTTTCCCTTACCAATCTCGGAATTTTGCCCGTTATTTGTTGGGAATTGAATTAGGCTTCAATGAACTTTGCATGATGTGTAATATCGACATTAAAACCCAGGGCAAGATTGCATAGCAACGACAAAACCGGATTACCAACGTGATTTTTTGGCAATGTAATGCTGGTAATCATGTACGTTTTATCACTAATCTGACGAGCTATATCTATTATCAATAAATTGGCTTACTTAAATCGCTGTGATTGGAAATTGACGGTAAGTCTCATGAAGCATTATTGCGATGTAAGTTTTGAACCCAGAGCCGCATATTACATTGTTTTGCAGGCAATGGCCATGGCTGATGTTGACGTCATCAATATCTTTGGGGCTTTCATTCACACTCATGTGGTCGGGAAAAAAGTGTCTTTGCGTCATTTCCGGTAAGTTGCTGGAATTTCATGATTGAAATGCAATGCCACATTATTACTCTTTTGTGTTTTTTGATTATTACGTTGTTTACATGAACCTGTTGCTTAGAAACGGAACTGAATTGGTTCCTGTGACGTCAGACGTCACGTATGATTACAACTTTCAAGAAACAAGAAGAATTTCTCCCCGCAAAGAAATTCGAAAGGGGGACTCCCTGCAGACCATATGCACGTACTCGACTAAAGATAAGGATACTTTTGTGGAGGTTTGTTTTTTAAATATATGGTTGTAGGTTAGATATTCATGGTTTGCTGAGTCAGTTTGCAATGAAAGTGAATAATGATGACGTGGCTAACTCATTGAACAAAGTAAAAACCGAAGGATTAGAAGACTGTAAGACAGCCTTTCTCTCTCTCCCTCTCTTTCTTTTTCTCTATCTTTCTTTCACGCTTTTTTGCCAGCAGATGTCACATTAATTTAAACTAAAACGTTTCATTTTTAACCAGGGCGGCATAAAGACGTCGGAAGAAATGTGCGCCTCGTTTTTGTACTACTACCCTCGAATTCCCCTGGAAATATGCAATTCAGGTCCAGCTACGGGATTAAATATTGTCAAAGATATGGTGGGGGCAAACGTTGTAAAGTAAGTAAGCGTCGTGTTGCCTACAGCCGCTTGTGAAATGGCATCACAGACAAAACTTCATGGATAGAACGGCTGATGGTTTCTGTGCGTAAAAGGAAATGCGATTCGTGTAAAATAGAAAGTTTAACTTAAATGTATAAACTCTGTGGCTTAACACTGAGCTGCCTGCTGTGATTATGTAACTATGCGTCTTCTCCTGTTGAACACAAGCGATGTGTACAGCCAGCAATACTTGCTAGTGTTGCCCTGAATGCAGATCCTAAAATTTACGTTCCTAGTGTAAGAGATACTACGTCCTTAAACAACCCCATCTCTTAGAATAATGGCAATAAATATTAAGGCATTTTATGCTGTTTTGACTCCCTCTTTTCGATAGAGAGCACAACGCGCACCCCATCTACTTCAACAATCGCTTCCGACACCTGATGATTACGTCACCACAAGACATGGCCAACCAGACTCTAGATGTCGCTATAAACAACGTAAGCTTTGTACCTGGATAACAAACTTCAAATGAGGATTTCCCTTTGCATCACCGGGTGAAGCTGCTCATCCAGCATGTCGTTGGAAGCTACTTTTGGTCACCAACAAGGTCTTGAGAAAAATGTTTACTGGTAGCCTTGCCACCTGCAAGATATCAAGACAGTCTGGCTTGCTGGTGGCAAGGCTGCCTACTGATGCGCATTTTTTATTCATGATTGGATCAAAATGAACTTACGCATTTCTCGAGCTTGATCTTGACCAGGTATACGATATAAACCTGGGTTATCGTTTTGAGCCATGGTGCACCAAAATCGTCAGAAAGAGGAAGAGGAAAACACAAAAAATAATCGGATTTCGATATTATTTCGAGTTATCTTATAGCTTTCAAAAGCAGGTTTATCGTTTATTTGGTTGGAGAAGTAAAAACGCAGAGTTAATTTGGACATATTGTGATCGCATCTTAGCAGTGTTTTTATACATCTTTAGCACAACTGGACCGACTATGAAAGAAATCTATTGAGTGATCAATTCAGGGACGCCCCTATTAATCAAATGTGTGCCGGCCCTCAGCCCATTTTACCGGTAAGTTGCCAGCACCTTGGGAGAACTCTGGTTGAATATTTTGTAACAATGAATAGCACATTCTATAGCGTTGACAACAGCTGCAAATACATGTAAGCACTTTTTCAAATTGTGGCGTCACGACACCAATATTTTGGGAAAATGCTTTGCTCTAGGTTTCTACCAATATCAAGTTCAATTGTTGAGGGTAGGGCTCTAGTGTCTATTGATGGCTGACTTGAAGCGGGCTGTCGCTTTTCCGGCCGCTTAGCAAAAAGCCACAGCGCGAACCAATAGCCCAACAAGAATGCAAGCGAACTAGCAAAAATACAACCGGATTTCCTCACATTGAAACACAATTTTAAGGTTTTCAAAAACAATACTTTATTGTGTTGGTGGTTCGAAAGCGGAGCTCCTGAAATCTTTTTGCGTTGCGGATTCTGCGTAGGGGTCCTACAGCACGACTTCCAACAATTAGACTTACTAATTATAATGCATGCAGTTCATTCTTGAATAACGTAAATTTGCATTGCAGGCGTTGGACAAGCATTAATTCAAGGACAAAACATATTTAGGAAATGTTATGCTACCAAGGGCAACGCTTAGGCTACATGTTATCTTTTTAATGTTGTGTTTATATTTAGTACTTTTACGATCTCCCTCCTTTTCCCAAATACAAACCTCATCTTGCTGCTGCTCAACCAGTTTGCTTCAAGAGCAATACAACGCTATTGACGTCACTCGTTGCTATGGATTGCCAAGTGATGTCAGAAAAGAAAGAAACATAAATTTAATGTTTATTTGTGTAATTTTTTGCTTCGTTAATTGAGTATAAAAGTAAAGCTGTATTTAGAGGGAGGAAAAAGATAAAAATGGGAGAAATTAGACCACTCCATTTTAAAACATGTAAAACTTTACTATGTCGTGGAAAATTTGACTTAAAAGTTACCCAGTTAAAATACCTTAACTTAGAAAAGAAGCGAAACTTTTTCCCAACATTTGAGCCTTGTAGCAATTCAATTTATAACAACGTGAATGCTGTCATCACGACAAGTGAAGATTTAAATCCTCCTCCTATCGTCAATTGTTCTTGCAAGCAGCGCACCTGCCTTATTTGCATGCGTGTTTGTGGATCAGTTTTAAACATTTCTCACCTACTTTAGTGAGTGCAAAAAAGGTTTGAGTGGAAGTTTATTGTTTGTTTAAGCGCAAGGACATTGGTTTGATCCACACCATTGGACGATTGCTGAAATAGCATGAAAAATTGTTCGCTTGAAAAAATTTTTAAAGATCCGTCTTTTTTTAATAAACAAATGCGGAATATTGTGTTTTTATTGCATTGCTATGCGGCAAATTCTCAAGAGAATGCCAGTTGTCTCAAGTGGAAGGCGATATCCCCAGACCTTCTTCGGAGTTTCCACGCTTTAACATTCTGCTTCAACTAATGTACTCTTATCGAATTTATGGTTGTTAGAACTTGCTAAGCAAAACAAATCATTGCAAAATCTTCTTTATAAGGTCAACCCGAAGCAGAATTTGTTTGAACTCATTACCAATCAATCACAATTGCCTGGTTGAACTCATGATGCAACAAAACAAAATTTTCAAAAAATTATCAAAAGATAATATTAATTATACAAAAAGTTTTGCGGAATTCTACAAACCGAATAGAATGTATTTCTCCAAAATCATTACTCTGGTGAGCACTATCAAATGACAGAGTTGGATTGGAATCAATAATCCTAACACCACCAGCATTTCAGTCGAACGCTCTTATTGCTTTGCGGTATCTTTAAACAGGTCGTGAAATCTTCAGTAAGATTCCACTTTTAGTTTCTTCCTTTTTCACGATAGCTAAAAACTGCCAGTTTTGAAATGGTGAAGCTCTATATACTTGGGAGGGAGGAACAGAGCTAGAAGAAATAAAGCCTATCCTGACACCAGTCTTTATGAGCCTTTTTAGGTTTTGCAGAGATGCGCAATGATACGATTATATGATCTACAAATTCAACGCTTACAGCGTCAACGTTCCTGCGGCGCCACCTAGCGGAACTCAGTTTGGTGTCAGATTTTCACTTGGGGCTCAAAATATGGTCTGCGCCCAAAGCAGCAACACGAATAGGAATTGGATGGGAAACTGCTGACTTGAAAACAATAATCCATTTTGAAGTCTTTACCAAACTCTTTGATTATCTCGCATGATTGTGTTCAATTAGTTATCCGTAAAAGTTTTCATCATTTTATTTTATTTTGCTAGATCTAACGAGACAGTTTTACTTTGCCTCATGCACAGAGTATAATGCAGTAGTAGCAGAAGTAATAGCAGGAGTATTAGTAGTAGTGGTAGCAGGAGGCAATTTATTTTTGTGCAAATGATAAAGCGCAGTAGTTCCCAAACTTTTTAAGTCACGACCCACTTTTCAAAACATAAATTTTCGAGTCCCACATAATTCTCCATGTACTTCGAAGTACTTGGAAAAAAGTACATCTATTCAGGATCTTAATTCACTTTTAAATCATTTGAGACAAAGTATGCAGTAATTTAAATTTTGAATAACTTTCACGACCCACTGAAATTACGCCCACGATCCACCAGTGGGTCGCGACCCATAGCTTGGGAACCGCTGATATAGCGTATTATCAATATTATTAAACATAACAGCAAAAATAGCATGCCGATGACACAACGGTTATGTGTTAAAACATGCTTGATTTCATCAACAGATAACAAAAATTAATTCTAAAAATTGACAAGGTCAAAGTACCTAATAACAAAATTAACAATCCGAAAAGAAAAACAGCTACATAAAACCAAAACTATTTCCATAAGAAAGAAAAGGCAATACGTAATAATCATAAACTTTGAATTACCGACTTATAATTTGCACCAGTGCACTTAACCAACATAGTTTTAATTTTATTAAAAGGGGGAGGGGGAGACTGACAACCTAATTTGGGTTTCTTTTTAAAGTTCAAAAGTATTGTGCTTTCGACAACTTTCCGTTGCAGTGCAATGTTACATAATGCAATGTTGCCGCTTTATAAGTTGATTGGCTCTCGTAATGATGACATACCGGAAGCCGGCCTCTATCATTCAACATAATTACTGACATTTCGAATCAAAACTATCAACACTTGTGGTAACGTCATAGATAAAGAGTAAGATAACAGTTGTTCATTACGCATCAGTGATTCTTGCGTTCTCGGTGATGACTCTAGCGCTCTGATCGACGCAGGTCGAGAATTGAACTTGAGCTTGATAGAAACTCAATGAAAGTGATATAGAGTCGTATTTTTAGTACCTTTTTGCGCATGCGCAATTGTTTGGTCAAAGGTTATGTAAACCTTCACAATGGAACGACTTCTGAAGTGCAGGTACGAAGTTGTGGTTGGTGTGTGTTATTGAAATTGTGGATAGTTGGTAAAATGTTTTAAGAAATAATAGGTTTGGTTAGTTGGTTAGGTACTATCAGGCCTAATCCATTGCTTTTTCAGATATTTACAAAAAACAGTACTCGCTAAAACATTTATAGTTTTAAATCTTTTTGGGTAGAGATTTTTATGGTGCAGTTTGCTTATTGTTATCTCCTAAGTACCATCCACAATATAAAAATTCAAAAACATGTTTGAGAGCGAGGTATAGCTGTCATAGGCAAAACTTGATGTTACTGCAAAAATGGATAATATGTTTTACCCGCATTTCGAACTTTTGGGTGCAAATACAAAGGGATCAAAAAGTAAGCTTAAAAGATTTATAAAACAAGCTCACAGCCATCAAACAAAAGTTTTATATCTTTATTTTGGCACTTTTGTGGTTAATGGTAAATTTCAAATAATCGCTTTCTATTATAGTTGAAAAATATATAGTGTAGTTTTGAGAGCCGCTGTTCGCCAGAAGCTTTTCAAGATGCATTCATCAGGCGGTATTGCTTGAAATGGGGAGAGCTACAGCAAACGCGTTCTTATACTAGGAGAATTCGATCAAATTGATGTCACTGAAAAGTACATCACGAAAAGCTTCTGAGGAAACAATATTTTAAAATCTATATTCAAAAGCCTTAAACAGGAGTGGACCCCTAAGATGACGAGAAGGCTAGAGCTCCTCCATTTTACAAGTGTGTGGGAGGAGAGCCCCCGAAACTAGCCCAGTATTTTTAATACCTAACACAGAAGTTAGAGTATTATTAATATATTCTGCAAATTGCCTTATATCACTTTTGAGAAAAAATTGCCTGGTCATGGCTTACTAAAGGATACGGCCTTATAAGTTTTATTTATGCGAGAACTCTCGAGGACTTTGAATAGTCGCTGTTTAAATGAGAACCCCCTCCCTTTTGTGTTGATGTCGTCGCCTCTGTTAAAGTTTTTCAAGCAGCGTCTATTTGATAACGCGGTCAATCTATCCGTCCACTTCAAAATTGTATGCTTGTCTTGTTTTGCGTGCTCAGCTCACTTGTTCTTATTCACCGTAACGCGTGAAAGTATGAAGAGGCTACAAAGTGAGACGGACGTTCTTGACAAGTTTTAGAATTGCTGAGTCAGTGATAGATAGTAATATATATAGTTATTTATGGGCCGATAATTGCAAGTTCAAGCAATGCGCCTTGTTTACAACATCTTTTTTAGCGCAGCTTGATAAATAACTCGATAAGTTGATAGCTTGATAAATATCAGATAGGAAAATCATAGAACAAAGTGTAGTGCATTGTTATGAAATAAAGTTGGTTTCACTGGCTGTTGTTGAGCATAGGCCAAGATTTGTTTGCTTAAATACAAATTGATTGATTTTAAGCTCAGTCCATGACTTGCAATTAACTTCGATAATTTGCCGTTAGTTATTAAATCCCAACATTTTATGCTGCTAAATATAATTATGTTATGCTGTGTCAGACAAAAATTAAAAATGAATTAATCTAGTTATCCCATTGCACACAAGAATAACCGAAAGTTTGGGAAAATGCGAAATAACTTTACGATCTTGGAGTCAGCTCCCACCCATAAGTGCCGTAGTAGGAGATTGTATCGATAAGCGTGAGCTTCAAGCAGATCTCCAAAGTAGTCTGCCATCGAGATAATCTGGATTAACCAGTCGTGGGCTAGTTACTTTTTTAAAGTAACTGAATTACAATTATTTTGCAAAAAAAGGACCTTTGTTACAGTTTCAGCAACAAATTTTTAAAAGTAAGTAGTTTCAGTTATAGTTACTTTCCATAGCCAAAATTTTCGATGCAAGATACAAGAATGACCTTTTTACGATGCAAGGCGAAACAGTCAAACCAGCATTTGAAAACACGGTTTAATTTGCCTCGAGAGCGAAAGCTTGAATTCCTAGTGCAATACCGTTCCCCTTCAATATTCAAAAGCTATCAGCACCCTTTCCAAAAGCCAGTGAATGGAAAAAAAATTTTAATAGGTACCCCTTTACGATAGCCTGTAACCTCGTAGACAATATTTTGGAGATTTTTAATGGACGCGTCAATCCTCCCCAGCTCTACAGTTTCTGCTAGAGTTCTATGATTCATATTAATTGCAAAAAAGCGTGGCTGTGAAATTCGGCCGCAAAGAATCGTCCGTAAAAATTACCAATGGTATTCGAACCAATGCTTGCACCAACCAGTGATGTACATTAGTTTCGAGTTTGCGGTAGCCCTTCACCGTAGGACAGGCGTAGAACAATTCGACTATCGTAGCACAGTGTTGAGCTGTTGATGCAAGCACGTTGGATTTCCGCCTAAGTGAACTGCTCTCAAGCGATATGTTTGCACCGCCTTCGTGTCATTCTCCCATCTGCTCGCCAACACGACCGGAACAAAGGTATTATATCGATTTTCGATTGGTTGAGTGAGACTTACTTTGTCCCTATTTGGTAATGATGGGAGCAAATATGACCCACACCTGTCGAACGTTATAGAATTACTCTAAGACAGTGGTTCCCAACCTGGGGGTCGCGATACAAAATTAATATATATCAGTGGGAAAATTAAACGAGAAAGATTAATTACCAATTTTCAAGCCTTTAGTTTGGCCAGTCCTTAAAGCGAACTGTTGACGACACGCATTTTAATCAATTTTAACACTTCTGCGTTGGATTTTTGTTTGAAGAGAAAGTTGCCGATCGCGGCGGTAAATTTTTGCAGCTGTAAAAACTTTAAACGTTCATCTAAGTTTGTTCTAAATTTCTTTTTACTGGTTTGTTCGCTTGCAAAAGCGTGAGTGTGCTTGCACAGTGCTTATGTCATCTCGTTTGTGCAATCAAGCAGGATGAGAATTTATCTCAGTTCAATCGTTCATCTGTAAGTTCATAGAATGCAGAAGACAAGCTTTCTATGTACAATGAGATAAGTAACATGAAGGTACGAGTTTTGTATTTCATTAATTAGTATATGTAGTGATAGTGCACTCAAAGACAGTTATAGAAAGTTTAAGTTGTTTTGAATTAATGGGATAACAAAATAAAATAATTTCTAGTATTTCAATTTTTGTTTCATTGTGCTAATCTGCTGCATTTACTGCATCATCTTGTGCATCGTCCTTGGATCTTCTGTAGATTTACTAGAACTTCAGTTTGCGACTATTGTTTTACAATGACTTCAAGATAATTGTTCGTACTATTTAAACAGCATTTAAGAAAAAACGGCATTTAAGCTTAATATCTTAATTTTTTTTAAACATTCATCATTTAAACAATTTGTTAGTTTTGGCATGGAGAAAAAAAAATATTTGGATGAGTATATTAAATTTGGATTTACCTCCTTACTCAGGAATGGTGTTGAAAAACCTCAATGTGTTCTCTGCAACGCTGTTCTGAGTGCAGAGTCTATGAAACCATTCCAATTAAAGCGCCACTTAAAAACAAAGCACCCCCAACATGCTGAGAAAGATGTAGCTTTTCTCCAACGCCATAAAGCTGGCTTGAAACGTCAGAGACTTGATTGTACTGAAAGTTTCAATCAAAGCAATGTGTCAGCAATAGAAGCATCATATGTTATCGCACTGGAAATCTCAAAACAAAAAAAAACACACATAGTATTGGAGAAACACTTGTGAAACCGTGTTTGTTGAAAACTGCCAAATTAGTTCTCAGGGATGCAAGTGTAGCGAAACTTAAACAGATTTCTCTTTCAAATAATACTATCCAGAGGCCCATTTTGGAAGATGTTTAGAAGATGTCGGAAGATGTTAAGAAACTGGTAGTGAATGAAATTAAAGCGTCTCCAATGTTTTCGTTTCAAGTTGATCAGTCAACTAACGTTAGCTCATGTGCTCAGCTGCTTGTATTTGTAAGGTACATTCATTCGGGTGACATCAAAGAGGAGTTTCTCTTTTGTAATGAACTCGACACTACGACAACCAGTGAAGATATTATGGGGAAAATCAAAACTTTTTTTGAAACACATGGATTGGAATGGGAAGATGTTTGTGGAGTTTGTGCCGATGGAGCTCCGGCTATGTTGGGATCCCGGTCAGGCTTTACAAAAAAAGTAAAGGAACTTGCTCCAGAAGCAAAGGGTACGCACTGCTTTATGCATAGATACGCACTTGCCAGCAAAACTTTACCAACTGCATTAAAAAATATATTGGATTTGATGGTAAAAATTGTGAACTTTATTAAAGCAGGAAGATTAAATACACGCCAGTTTGAAGAACTATGCAAGGATATGCAAAAAATTTTGCTTTGCGATGGCTCTCAAAAGGAAACGTTTTAAACCGCGTATTTGAAATGAAGGATGAAATAAAATTATTCTTGGAATTTGAAAACAAGGAGGAGTTTTTATCGTAATTCAATGATAACAATTGGATTACCAGTCTTGCTTACTTAGCAGATATTTTCGAAAGGTTGAACGTACCAAATCTTAAACTACAAGGAAAGAACACAAATATTATTCAACTACGTGACAACAGAAAGCATTTGTCGAAAAATTGCAAAACTGGCACCAAAAAGTAGTTGATGGAAACATTGCAATGTTTGATAGATTGTCCAGTTATAAAATCGACGAGCAATTAAAGACACTTATTATAGAATACTTTCAATCCATGGAGTATGAGTTCCAACATTACTTCCCTGAACTCAAAGAAGAAGAAGCTATTCTTGCACGAAACCCGTTCTCCAACTCTTTAGATGTAAGCGACATTCCCGACGAAATGCAAGGGCCACATATCAAGCTTAAAAATAATTCAACAGCACGTGATATTTACCACGAAAAGTCACTATCGCAGTTTTGGTGTGATATGACTGAATCATATCCACAAATATCGAAACTAGCATTTCGAGCATTGCTACCCTTCGCTACAACATACCTGTGTGAGAGCGGATTTTTTACTCTTTTACATATCAAAACTAAGGAAAGTAACAGAATGAAAGTAGAACACGCCATGAGACTGGCTTTGTCTAACACGCAACCACAAATTTCAAGGTTGGCTGCATAGACACAAGCCCAACCATCACATTGAATATAAACAGTTGATTGTGAATAAATATATATGCTAAGCTATACATTTTGTGCTTTTTTTAATATAAATTCAGCAAGTATCGTGTTAGGGGGGTCGCGGTATGTTAGAAAATATTGAAAAGGGGTCGTGAAGCACAAAAGGTTGGGAACCACTCCTCTAAGACAAATAAAAGATTTTATGTTCATACTTCCTGGATGTGAATATGATTTATTCCTACATAACCTATGACAATTTCAAGTTAATCGGTCAAGATCAATAGGCACAAAATTTCCGATTTCTCCAAAAGACCCCATGAAATACAATTTTTTGATCACAAACGCAAACTATTTTTTCCTTATTTAATGGCAAATTAATGAAATATCCGTTCTTGTAGCTGTGAAAGCAGAAAACAGAAAGTAACAATAACTTGTAGCTTTTATTGAGCGTAATTGATAACTAGTGACAAATTTAGTTAATCCTGCAAAAAAGTGAACAAAGTGACAGTTGCACTTACTAAAAAAGTTAGTAGTTACTGCCCACAATTGGTACTTACGAGCAGTTCTTCCTGGCTGTGATGAGTCATTGTGTGTCACAACGCAATATAAAACAATAAATGAATGAATGAATGAAATCTGGTTAATTTGTTTATATTTTTGGGATACATCATTAACCTATTGCTCTATCGCATTCAATTTTCACTCGTACCGTGTTATCACACATCTACGTTTATTGGGTGTCCCGTTGTGTGTAGCTAAGCAATAACGTTTGTATTGAGTAAATTTTTTCATATTGTTTTGAACAAAGTGCTTGTCCTGCCTTTGATGAACATGGCCCATTGTGAGCAAACGTTTAGCAGCTTGTAGATAGTACATTGCGAACAGGCAAGACATACAAAAGTAAACTACACTAAGATTTAGTACACGAAGTAACGTGAATGGCGGCCCGTGATTTAGGTACTAATTCTTTGTTGATAATTGGCTACAGCAATATTGGTGAACAAACATTCAGATAGCCACTGATAAAGTAAGCAAACCCTATCAACAGTTGTGCGTGAAAATGCAAAACTTCAAATTTCTTGAATTTGATTCAGAATCGCCCGAAGGGTACTGACGCGCGGCGGCGAAAAAGCTGTAATTTGAAATTGAATGTTCTTGCGTCACAATTCAGTGCTTTGTGCCTTCATAATAAAAGCTAGTCCAAGTAGAGGAAAGTGCCGCAAACTGCGCGAAAAATGAAAAATGGCAAAAACTGCAATTGCACTAGAGTAAGACGTAACGATAAGATTCGTGATCATTATAATGTCATTGCCTTTTGCAGTTCTGTGTATGCTTTACCAGGTAGCAGCTTATGTCGCCATGCAGTGAAGTAATTACTTGAATGTCTGTGAAAATGGATGGTTCAAAGTGACGTTGATGTCACGTAAAAATCAAAAATTATGAAATGTATTTTCAAAGCAATTTTATAATGCTATCATGTAAGATCAGCTTTTACCACAGCGATGAACTTTGGTTTAAAGCAGGGGTCTCCAAACTTTTTCCACGGGGAGCCATATTGCCGATATATTAAAGACCCCTTGGGCCAAAGTTAACTCAAAAAAGGTAGAAAGTAACGATTAGTAACGTCGGTGATCGTGTAATATCGCTCGAAAAATAGGTGATCTCCAAAATAGAAAAAAAAAGGTCATCACCTTTCTCGCTATCGCAAATTAAGGTATGCTTTAAGCTATCAAAATAATTGGATCGAAGTAGCTCTATCAAGGAAATACTGTGCTATACATTTGTTTTTCAATTAACGAAAAAAGGGCTCCGCGGGCTGGATAAAAAGCCTTCGCGGGTCGGATTGGGCCAGCTGGCCTTAATTTGGTGACCCCTGGTCTAAAGACATAACTGCGGCACCATACTGTGTAATCGAATTCACAAGTGCTTTTTCCGTGAGGCTGGTCACCATCGTCGATTTGTATGTACTAGCTTTTCTTTATAGCTCATGTGTGAAGTTTTGTTTTGTTTGCAAGTCTTCCTAAAGAAAAATTTTTGCTGTTGACGTGTCAGCATTCTGAAAATTTAATATTGTCGTGTCAGTACACTACATGATTTTAAAGCCGGTGCAGATTTTCAATTGACGTGTTCTACTACGACTGCTTTGTCGTGTAATGTAGAATGCGTATTTAATCATTTGCGTGATGCAAACTGTTCATAAATGTCGATTTGATCACACGATACTCAGCCGCCATAGTGGAAGCCTCTGCATTTCACAATAACAAAAACAGCCATCACCGAACATCTGAAGGTATGCGGCAGTTGTTAGAAAAATATGATCGTAAAATCGTCTAATAATAACGTAAAATACCGAACAGAAATCCATGATGCTTCTACAAATCAAGAAAATTAATTTACAACTTAAATAAGCAGCACTGTGCCAGTGGTTCTTCCTTTTTACTAAAGGTATTTTATTTTAATGTTTGTTATTCATTGTACTATAAAGCCATTGTTTTCTTGCTAATTTTTACATGTTTTCGCGGTTCGCCCGCGTTACAACCAGCGACATCAACTCAACCAATGAAGAAGTGTAAGCCAGAATGTCAAAATCGAGTGCTCGACGACAAAGCAGAGCATTACGACTACAGATGCATTTTACATGTGCTGTAGATGTCCGATTATTAGTTGAGCGTACATATTCAATTATAATTTTAAAGTGAAGAATAAGCTTGCTATTTTAATTCGACGATAAGGACTATGTGTTTAGCCGAAAAAGTTCAGATTTTCTCTTTGTGAATTCTTGCAGCTTTGTGGTAAAATTTTTTTTTTCTGCTAATCTTTGAAAATGTTTAAATATTTATTGGTTGTTATATCTTTTTCACTTTTGTTCGTTCCAAGATTTTTAAATTGGTATTATTCAATAACAATCAATCAACCTGATCAGGATTATGACTTTATAATTGGTTAGTAATGGACTTCATAGTATACAATGTTATGACGTTATGTAAATTTTATGACAGTGTTTCCCCAAACTTTTTTGTCTGTCGGCACAGTAAAGAAGCTAAACAAATTTTGCGACACAACAGCCACATAAATCTATTTATACTAATCTCGAGTAGCAGGTGACAGCGAGATAGGTGATAAAGTTTTTTTTCGTTTGGAGATCACCACTTTTTTTGGGCAACATAACACGAGAACACGATCTACATTACTTCATGGCAGCATTTACTCAATTTTGGCTGCAAACTTGTATGAATATTAAGTATTTTTTAAAAAATCGCGGCTCACCTGCAAATTTTTCGCAGCACTCAGTTTGGGAAACCATGGGTTATGAAGATCGAGGTTGTATTGCATTCGATCAATAAAAGTTCACTTCAGGCCACAATCTGTCGATTTTATGAAATTTTGAATGAAAAATATAAAGAAGATTAAGATTATAATCTTTAAATCATTGATGGTATGTGTAATCTGAGTTCACTTCAAGTGGTGTTGTCCAGGGCAGTAATCAATAACCTCTGTCCTTGCCAATCTTAAACTTTTCTTGAGCTTTTAATAAATTAAAAAATTTATTATCAGCGCACAGATCTTTGTTTTTGTCAATCTGGATAAGGCTTGGGGGGGAGAGACCATGGAGCCCAAAAGCTAATTTACTTTCCATGGCCTGGTTCAGAGGTTGTATAAAAAGATTCGAACCCAGTCTTTGTTTACTAAAATAAGTAAAGAAACGATTACTAATGGCGTGATTGTTATTCAAAATTATTTCTGTGGCGTAATAATCATTCTGTATTTTAGTTGGAGGTGGAACAACTGGTAGTGTGTTGGCCAATCGACTTTCAGAAAAATGGAAGTAAGTAATTCGATGGCACAACTGACAAGCGTGTACATCAAAACAGTTGTGATGTCATAAATTTACGCCTAAAGCAACTTTCTGAAACAGAAACGCTGACAATCTGAATTGTTAAGGCGTTTTGGTCATTTCAACTGTTTTTCCAATCTATAAATCGCCGTTTACACAGCTTGCTGGGTGATGTTAGAGCTTGTAACATGAAGATAACAGGGTATGCAATGTGAAGATTACAGGGCATATCATGTAAAGATAACAGGGGTGACTTCGGCTCTTTGACTTTTTTGATTTCGTTTGCAGCAATGCAGCCCAGAGCTGTGCGGCCTGGGACATCAACATTTGTGGCCCGCAAAAGGATGGGGGAAAAGACTCGTGACCGAACGTTGATGTTGATGTCGATTCACCTTTTCAAAATAGTGATCACCAAAAAAGTGTATATTCAGCTGCAATTTGGATGGAAAATACAACATTTCATGCTTTAATAATATTGATTTAAAAAAAGTCTTCTTTTATTTGGACCAAAAATGTTATGGATTTTAAGGATAAACTTCATCATGATTATTCAAATTTGGTTTTTATCGCGTATGGCTCTAATGTGAAGCCAGTTGCACCACCCCTAGTATAAGATATGAAGAGCATATTCTACAAGGTCAAGATCACAACACGGAGCTAAACAATTACCTATTTTTGCAGGGTTTTACTACTGGAAGCAGGAGACAACGACCAACCGGATTTTCGGATTTCTATTCCATTATTATCCACTCTTATTTACGAAACCAACTCAATTTGGAATTACACGGCAAGGACGGAATATCACAGGACGACCAAGAACAAGAAAAGAGTGAGAAATTGTGATTTACGTTGATTTTGCAATTGATTGGCGTCGAGTTTACTACTGAGGTCGGTTGGTCTTGCTGTGAAGTGCTTGCAGTTGCACGGAGGTAAATTGAAGAAATAAGACATCATTGTGGCTTCAGGACTTTTTCAGTCAGCTGATAAAAGCTCCCCGAATTGAGAAAAGTTTGCCTCTACCCGCCCTAGTTTTGAATAACTGCGACTTGTTAAGTTCTTTGATATATTTTGCTGACGTTATTTATAAACGATGACCACATAAAATGCGCAAACAAGCCGAAGTGATCAATCACGATTTTTCTCAACTATGTTTGACGCATATTTGTTGAATTTGTGGACTTTGGTTGAAGTCTAGCTCCGACTCCTCTATTCTTCTCCTGCGCTCTCAATCTTCCAAAAGTCCTTCTTTACATAGTGATGATGATTATGATGTTTATCTTCAATTTGCTTCTAGAAAATTTTCCTCCCTCGAGGCAAAGTATTGGGAGGAAGCAGCTCCATCAACTACAACCTATTCGTTCGAGGGAGTAAACACGATTACGAAATGTGGGAGGCAATGGGGGCGGATGGATGGGGGTATCAAAACGTCATTAAACATTTTAAAAACATTGAAGACAGCAGTCCCCTGATGGAGGCCTCAACGCTAAGGGGACATCAGGGGGAAATCAAACTGGATTACGC